>JAEIGM010000004.1:3872500-5072500 GCA_018903735.1 Drosophila cardini | reverse complement strand
AAAGCTCATGGTCCATGTCCATACAATTGTCAATCCCGTCCATCACCCAACCCACTGACGTCTGACAGACCCCAAGCTACCCCCTTTCACCCCTATCCATCTCCTATCATCCCCATTCGATGCGTTTTACTGCACTGGACATGCTCTGTCTCTGTCTCTCTCTGACACCCCCTCAAGTGGAATAAAAAATAAAATAGAATAAACAAATAAACCTAGGCTTGTATTAATGAAAAATATCGTACATCGAATTCGCATCATTAAAAATAAACCCCACACGGGAGGGAAAATCCAAAAAAAAAAAGAAAGAGAAAATTAAAATTGAAAACCGCCGAAAAAAAATATTCGCTTATGTGCAAAAGAGTCGCAAAATATTTTTAAGGGTTGCATTTTTTACCAGCCACAAAAAAAAAAAAAAAAAAAAAAACAAACTTTCGAAAATTTTGTATGGAAATCAGTCGTGTTTTATTTTCATTATACATCGCTGATGATTTTTTCTGTGTAAATGGCAATGCAAATATACACATACACGTACATAGCAGAGTATACACTGTACACGGGTGTCTGTGTGTGTGTGTATTGATGCATTTTTGGACATGTCCAAAAAGATACACGATAATTTCTGAAAGGGTGCTTAAGTTACGCTATAGACTTAAGTTAGTAAAAGTAACTTAGTTAAATACTAAATTTATATTTGTAAAATTTAAAAAGTTTCTAATTTTAAAATAAAAATTTAAAAAAAATTCTTGTCAGAAGTGGGATTCGAACCCACGCCTACAGAGTAGACTGCGACCTGAACGCAGCGCCTTAGACCACTCGGCCATCCTGACATGTTAACGTTCTCCAACAAAAGATAACATAGACAAACAGAACATGTTGCTTATGAGCTGATGTGGGAAAATTCGTGTAATTTAATTATGCTGGGGTGATCTAAAAATAGAACTGTAAGCAACACGATCAGTTCGAAGAGGAAATAGTTTATATAAAGGAAAACAAAGACTATTTTTATAGCAATTAAAATAATTTAAAAATTTTAAGTATATATTTGAATGAATTTATTTAAGCTGTACAATCATATCCCCTTTTAACGCCACCCTTGACAACAGTATTTACTTGTGCAACAACAGAAAAGCATATGCAGCAACAGAAAAGCGTACAAACCAAAAAAAAAAAACTGTTTCACATGCGCAAATTTGTTGGGTGGCTGCATGTTGCATGTTCAGCTGCAACAACAGCGGTGGCATCAATCGGGGGCATGGTTAATCAGCAGCGCCATTGAGTTCACAGAAGCCACTGCCATAAAATATGCAAGAAATTTGGCCAAAACGAATCACAAATGCGCTACGAAGTGGAGTAAAAGAAGAGTTAAAAATGTTAAAAGTAAACTGAAGCTGAAGATTAAACCATAGAGTGATTTCGATCTTGTTAGGAATTTGATTGGACCAAAGTACTTCTATATCTTCTACTTTTCCTCTTGACAAGCTCTACTTTTCCTCTAGTAAAAGATCGGACCAAAGCACTTCTATAACTTCAACTTTTCCTCGAGATAAATTCTACCTTTCCTCTGAGAAAACTTCCCTCCTCCCGCTGTTAATATACCCCAATTTGTAGAGCAAACTACGCTGACTAAAAATTAAGCAAAAATGCATAAAAATCCAAAAATATATATTGTATTTTATTTTAATGTCAACCCATATATGCAAACACCTTATATACATAGTTTATATATGTAAATAAGCACTTGGTACATAAAGGGTCTATGTATAAAGGGTCTGCCCTGAAGTTGGGGACTTTGGTGGACTTTGGAGCACTTTTTACAGGAGTTTTGTGCGTAGCTCAAACAAAATAACAGTACAGATAAAAAACTGTACTTTTATAGGGGTTAATTTTACAGTTAAAATTACAATCGCTGCGGTTGAATTATAGAATTATTTTTTTGTAATTTTTTTCCATAGAGTTAGAGCATAATGATATTATGTATTTTAGTTAATACAATGGATAATGCCTATTGATTGGCTGACATTTTTCCATTTTCCATTTGCCATTTTCCATTTTCCCTTTCCCAATACGCAATTAGCCAATGAACGTTGCCATTGTTATGCAATCATGATTATTCACGATTATTCACGTCTCGTTTGTGGGCACTCAAACCCTTTTGGATTATTAATTAAAAATGATTGCAATGTTTACAATGATTGGATAAAAAAATAAAATAAATTATATGCGTTTGATATTTTAATGCAATTCACTATAATTTTCATTATTTTATGGGCATTATTTGCACTACTACGACTCCCTCTCCCTCTCCCTCTCCATCTCCCTATCCCCCTTCTCCCTGCTTTTATTTAAATTATGCAATAATTAATTATAACGCAGACATGTTGTATAAAATATATGTAGTAGTATCCTTTTTTTTCGCAGTTTACATTATTTATTTAGAGTATTTTTTTTATGGATAAAGTATTAAAATTTGTTATTAATGAGGTTATGTTTATGAAAAAAAAATATAATTAATTCAAGAAATTAATATATGATTTTTTATATGAACATTGTTTATGGAAAATATAATAAATTCTGTGGTTTTGGTATTTTTTTGGTATTTTAATGGTATTTTATGAATATTTTTATATTCTTATTAAAATATATTAATTTTTGAGCCCATAGATTGCTTAAATAACATTTTTTCTGTAAATTATTTATATTTATAATACTTATTTGGTATTTTTATGGTATTTTATTAATACTTTTATATACTTTTTTAAAATATATTAATTTTTAAAGCTTACATATAGTTAATATAACATTTTTACTGTTAATTATTGGCAAATCAAATATTTTAATGGTATTTTTTTTGGTATTTTATGATTATCTGTATATTTTTTACTAAATTATATTTATTTTTATACCTTATAGACTGTTTATATAACATTTTGTCTATAAATTACGTATATAAAACGAAATACCAAAAAAATGCTTGAGTTCTGCAGCCTGGCTGCAAAAGACCCTGTACTTATTTGGAATAAATCTCACGCAATATTATTGAAAATCAGTGAAAAACGAGCTACAAGTACCAAATCGACTCAATTGTTAACGCCGATCAAGAATATATATGCATAAAGTTGAAGTTTTCAGACAAATTCAATAAATCCCTGTAATTAATTTTAAGTACAGCTGCTTAAAACAGCACAAAAGCCATTTTGCTCAATACTCACCCAATAAAAACAACCAAAACTCTTCGTACACCTATTTTATATAGTATGTATATAGACGACAATATATGGAAATTCCACTTGGAATGGCGTACGCAAAATGACAATAAAATCGAATAAAAATGCAGCCACAAAATGCGAGAAGAAGAAGCAGCAACAAAAAAAGTGCAAAAATAAATAAATAAAATAAATTACAAAAAAAAAAGATATTAAAAAAAAATGGCGATGCGTGCGGTTGTACCGCCCAATACCAGGGCTGCATATAGGGTGGCATCATGCAGTGGGTTGCAATTTGGTTGGTCGGCTGTTGTGGGGCAGGCAACAGTGACTGCAAAAAATATAATAATAAATTGTATTATAATTTCTTTTTTATGGCAAAAGTGCGAGAGGCGCATGAAAAATAGTATGCGTGCAACCGGCGAGCTACAAGTGGGAAATCATGTACGCTGAAAATATTTAATTATATTTTTAAATAAAATATGTTTTAATAAAAATTAAATCAATTTTATTAAGACTGAAAATATTTAATTTTTAAATAAATTTTTTTTTATATAAATTTAATTATTTTAAAAATCAATTCTTTAATTTCTAGTAACCAACTAAGAAATCTTAGTAACTTCTTAGTTTTAGCTACCTAAATGTACTCTAAAACTATTAAATAAATTAACTTAAATTATAGTTTATAAACAAAAACTAAGTAATCTTATACACACCCCACACCCACTTAAGTTTTAAACATTTCGCACAGCTCAAGTGTGAATGATTTGCATGTGAAAAATGCGAAAACGCATCTAAAAAAAGAATTAACAAAAAAATTGTTGCATGCAACGAATGAGAGGCATGCGCTCAGCAGCAGGAGTTGCAGTCGGTAGTTTTCCGGGAAAGGGGTAGCATAAAAAAATAATGACAACTGGACTGAGAGCGCCATTAATGTGTTGATGCAGTCGCTGTCGCAGTTGCTGTCGCTGGCGTTAATGATGCTGCAGCTACTGGCGCTGCCGCTGCCGCTGCCACTGCCGCTGCTGCAGCGTCTACTGATTATGTTGATGATGCTGCAACAACAAAATAATCGAATACATTAACAAGCAGCTAGGGGAGACTACTGACTATGTAATACCTGTTACTTTAGTTAATGTCCTTATTGAAAGCTGCAAAGAAAAAAACTGTTGCCTACTTATGGGCTAAAATTTTTAAACAGCTATAACTTTCGTTCTAGTTGGTCTATAGCTAGACTAGTGAGTTGTACTAAGCTAAAATTATCATAAGATAATCTAATGAAGATCTAGGTGTAGCTTTTGCCTTATTAACTCGGTAGAGTCGGAAGTAAAATGATGATAAAAACGTAAAACTTTCCTGATTGCCGATTGTACCATTTTGGGACATAGCCTTACTCTGAAAGGAACGGGTATCTCATAAAATAAAACATAAAATGCAATTTCAATCGACACAAAAACTTCGGGTGCTTTTAAATTACAGTAGTGAGAATTTGTTTGTTTGCTTTTTTGGGCGCTGCATTAATAGGGCTGCTAATTATTGACAGCCGAATGTATACCCCCACAATTTCCCCAAACTCTTTCCATACCTCCCTCCCTCCCTCTCTCCCACTCCCGCTCTCTTTCGTGGCATTTGCCACCCACTTCTGTGGCTTTTGCTGCCGCAGCGTCGACGTCAGGAAAACGCAATTCATAATGAGTTTTTTTCGCCCGGAAATTGTTATTGTCGCTGCTGTTGTTGTTGCTGTTGCTGTTGTTGTTGCTGTGGCGTTGCATTTGTTAGCGTTGCAGCGCCTCGTTATGCAAAAAATCAGTTTCGAAAATGCTTTATCAACAGCAACACACATTCAAAATTTTCGGTTTAGTCGCCTAGGTTTTATTTTCGCCTAATTTAGTATCGCATTACAACTTTGGACTTGACCACTTGATAACGCTTTTTTCGGACAACAACTAAAAAAAAGAAAATTCTAAAAAAAAACAACAGTAAATTGCGGGAAACATTCATGTGAAAAGTGAGTGCTAAATATTACGCATACGCACAGTTATGCGGCGTATACGTAATCTAATACGTACGTTATCAGTTCTCCTAACTCACCAAAGCGAGTGTATATAGAGTGTGTTAGTATGTGCTAGTGTGTGTTAGTGTATGTGTGTGTGTGTTTGTGTGCCACCCCTAATTACTGCAGCACATTCACTGCCCATTCAAAATTCCAAAAAAAATTTGTATAGCCCGAACTCCCTATTGAATTCTCCCTACCTCTCTATTTCTCTATTACGCTGACGTCGACGTCGTCGTGTTGCCAGCTATTTTGTGGTTTGTTTCCCTTGTTGTTGTTGTTAGCTCTTTTTTTGTGTGTTGGCTTTAACTACGCGCCAACTGATTAACAAAATTAGTTTAGAAAACTCCGCACTCGCGTACGAAACAAACAAAAAATTTGTTCGGTTCTTTTCGCATCAAATCAAATCAAAAAATATAAAAAGATTTAAATAAAATCATTGAAAATTCAATTCGAGTCGAGCTTTGTAGCGTAGTTCAATACAATTTCTATAAAATGTGTTTTTTGGAATATCATTAAAGATCTCAGTTAGCTATAGCTACAATATGGAAGGAAATTGTGTAAGAAGTTGGGTTTAAATATTGTTAAAAAATATTTTAACTTGTTAACTCTTAAAAACTGTGATTTAGTTGGAAATTGACTATAAGTCTAAAACAAAATTGTTTAAAAGATATTTGAGACAAAACTCTATGAGCATCTCAAATATTTCCAACAATCAATAAAGGATTCTTGTAAAAAATTTTGATTTTAAAAAAGTTTAGCTTGCATATCAACTAAAGTTATATCTAAAGACTTGCTTGAAGCTTAAATAAAATTAAAAATAAATAGTTTCTCGTTAAATAATCTTAATTTTTCAAAGTATTTAATTTAAAAATATGCCAGCAATTTTTAATAATTTTATTTATGTTCAATCCTCTAATTTTTCTTTCAATAAAATATCTTTTCAACTTTTTACATACTTTTATGATTCGAATTTTCTATAACTTCTATAATTTTCTTAACAAACAAAAATATATTATTTTAAATATTTGTATATCTTTTCCTCTAAAAGAACTTATTACCTTCTTTTTGGTATTAGAATCTTTAAGGATTTAATTCGCACATCTTTCTACTAAGATATGCAACATCCTTTCAAACATTCCATTTCTTGCTTTAATTTTCAATAGAAAATGTTGTGTACATGTGTGTGTGTGTGTGTGTTTGTGACAGTGTGTGTGTGTATTCTAAACGACCCCGACGGCGCTTTTGTTAACCATTTTGTGATCTATTTTACTCGCAACGAGAGTTTTTGGCGCTCGATTCTGCTGTTTGTGTGTCGTGCCAAAAAGGGGAGTGAGAGATTGGCGAGTAACTGTGGTTAGGGCTGCAGGGGGTAGCGGGTAGCGGGTAGCGAGTAATGGGCACCGACGCAAAGACTCGTCTTGAATGAAAGTCAAAGTAAAAACGGCAACAAAAAACCTAAACAAAACATAAAACGCCACGCGAAACAGGCGAGGCGGCAACTAGAAAACAGAGAGCGCCAAAAACTTTTGATAAGGCCAAAGCACAGAATACACACACACACACACACACATACATACAGTCAGATGGTGGAGGGGGTGGGGGTATAAATACATATATGCAGAAGAAAGGCAAAACAACAAGAGTAAACAACAAACAACATGCGAGTTTTGCTTTTGCTTTTGCTGCCGGTAGAAAACGAGCAAAAGAAAAGAAGACGACAACGAAATGCAGCGCGAAAATGAAAACGCCGCGAGACGATGAAAGGGCGTCATATGTTAGCGGGGGTGGAGGGCAATGGGCCTGCGACTGGGCAGCGAAGAGGCGTGAGTTGGGCGCTGCTTCTCCCGCTGCCTCTGCTGCTGCTGCTGCTGCTACTGTTCTGCCGGGTTGAATGCACGCCGTGTGCAAGCGAGCTAGCTGTCTAGTTGCTTGCCTACTTTCGGCGCCTCTCGCTTACTCCCGTTCTCCCGCTCTCCCAGTCTCCGCACTGCGCATGTGCGCTCTCTCGGATGCTGCAGACACGAAATGCGGTAGGAGGGGGAATCGGTTGGGATCAGTACTTTTTTTTGTTTCTCACTTTTTGGTGGGGGCGGACAGGTGCATTTATTTATTTATTTCGATTCATTTCCGCTTTTGTGTGCGTTAAATGAAAACTCATTTCCCTTTGATGTATGTCGTTGTTGTTTTTGCTGTTCGGACATTAAAAAAGTAAGAGAGACAGACACATATGTGTATAGCGCAAGGCAGACAGGGAGCAAATGCGTGCGCTCTCACTCTCACTCTCTCTTTCGTTCTCGCTCTCGCTTACTCGCTCTCTTTTTGGGTGCTGCTGCGCGATAATGAAAAAGTATAATGCACCAAAGTGACATAAGGCTGTAAATTAAGCAACGACAACAACAACTACACCAAGTCATGTAAACTTTCGGCCATATACATATGCACACATACGTGTGTGTGTGTGTGCGGGCATATATAGAGTTATTTACCGTTATCTGCATATGCTGCACAGCTGCGAGCAGTAGGAGAAACAAGATGTCGCTGTCTGCACACCTCAGCGACAGCGAGAGCGAGAGAAAAGCAACCAACGATTTGGGTGGGGAGAGAAAAGGTGAGGAGCAGGGGAGAGGGGGCTGTGCTGGGTTTGTATGGTCCAAGCTAAATGCCCGAAGCTTTCCAGCTTTATGCAATTCATGTGTTCACGTGTGTGTGTAATATTAAATTAAAAGCCCTTTTCATACCAAATTACAATTATGCTAAACGTATCCCATATGTACACACACACACACATCCACATAAGGGTGTGTGTGCGGCTAGTATATACTAAACAGCACATTGTGTTAATGGCATTTGGTGTGACTCAATTTAGCCGCTGGTCCATTGATGCTCTTTGATGGTCGCCAGGAAATGCTTGCGAAATTGAAGAATTTGCATAAATATTCGAAAAGCCGATTTAATGAAATTTTATATGCAAAGTATGACTTTAGGAAATGGCAAGCATATAAAAAAAAGATTTCCAATATACAAGTTTTTTAAAATTGTCATTTACAAATATGTAGAAAATTAAACTGGTACTAAAATTAAGTTTAATAAGAGTTACTTAAATTTGAATTATATATTTTTTACATAAAATAAATTTTGTTGAATTTAATAATTGCTTTACTGTATTTATTACTGTATGTAATTTTCTCTAACTCAACGATCGGTCAAAAAACAATTAAAAAATATTTGCCGCTTACTGTTTGTTTAGCAGCTCAATTTTTCAAGCAATCAATTAATATTATATGTATGTTTGTATGTGTAAATATTTATTTAGTTGGTAAATTTACAAAGTGCCATTGGGGAATTCCCAGTGTCTAGATTTCTGGCTATATGAAACCTTTTTGCTTTTTTGGCTAATTCATATTTATTGCTGTTCCATTTCTCTCGTGTTGTTTTTGTTATTCTTTCGGCTTTGTCTGTCTGCTGCGCACCCGGTTTATAAAGCAGCCCCTCTCTCTCTCTCTCTCTCTCCTTCCACTGCGAACATATGCTGGTCACCCCACACCCCCTTCCACTATTCTATTCTCCAATTCTGCCATTCCCCCATTTACAAGAAGGCTTCGTTCGTGTTGTTGTTGTTGTCTGGGTTCGCAAATTTACATAGGCAAAGTCAGAAGCACAAAAAAAAAGAACCAAACCGGATCGAAGCTACACAAACACACACACACACACGCACACAGCGTAAAGCTCCCTAACCGGCACACTCACACGCATACACACACACAGCGCACACTTGTATTAAGCTCACCCACATATACAAGCTTATTTGCAAAGATAACAAAACAAAAACCGGCTTTTTATGCTTTTTTGCCACTTCTCTTTATTGTTTTTTGGCGAATGTTCGAAGCGACCTAATATTTTGTTGCTTTAACTAATTTTGCAAACAACAAAAAAAAGAGAAACACATACATATATTATAATAAAATAGTAGCAACAAAAAGGCAGTACTGTGAGCCGAGTGCAGCGATAAGATAAGACAAAGGGCGCCTTATCACAGCTGTATAATATAAAGTTTATAAACAATTCTATAAGTATTTCATATATACATGAATACTTGTATATTTTGTATATATTAAATGCATAATAAAGCTTGTTCTTAACCTATACCACGCAAAGCAATTGCGATAACAAAAACACAATTAAAAGCGCACTCTCTTATTCTTCTTACTCACTCTCTCGCTCTCCCTTTGAGACGCCTTTTTGAATGCCGAGGCCAAGAGGTAATCGCTCTAGAAGAGCACAGAGTACAGAGCACAAAGCACAATAACAAAAACAAACATGCCAGACACAAATGCCAATGCACGCAAAAAGCTAACAAAAGTTTCACTATGTACTACACACACACAAACACACACTCACACACTCACACGTATATATGTATTTTATTGTGTGCGTGTGTGTGTGCCTAACTATTTGAAGTTGTCTTTTTATTTGCATTACTCTTCACTGCGCATTGTCTGTGCGGGTGTGAGTGTGTGTGTATTGAGCGGGTGGAGGTGAAATGTTTTTGTTGCTTCTATTTCTGGTGTCGTCGTCTATTTGCGCAAAATTTCTTTGCTTGACAAGCGAGAGCAGCAGCAGCCGTACCAGCAGCAGAGAGCAAGAGAGCAAGCAGAGAGACAGAGTGGGAGCTTTGATATTGGGCTTTGTTGCCAGTTTTCGTTGATTACTTTTTGTACCGGCACACAAAAACTAAACAGCCGGCAAATGTTTTTGTGTGCACACTCTTTACCTCTACTCTTCGCTCTCCCTTTATGTGTGTTACTCTATTTTGTCATTGTATTTGTTGTGCTTTAACGTTGGCGCCAAATGTTTGGCGCTGTTGCCACACCTCATTGCTTAGGATTTTAGCTAGTTATTATTATTGTGGCGTATTTATTATGGTTTAAATTCTGTTTCATCTAAATCTACAGCAATTGGTGGTTCGATATTAAGGGATTCCAAAGACTCAGTAGGTTCCATTTCCATGTACCAATCGTTCAAGTTCTTCAGCATCTTCTTCCAATCTCCATCTGGCATATTCTCCAGCGATTCTATTGATTTTCTTCCAATATTCTCCAATTGATTGACCCGTAGGCTCTTCAATTCTCTATAAGGCGATATTAGGTTATTAATACCCAAAGCATCCGGTATATCAAGAATATTTTCATCGTTTTCGACATCTTCGACAGTTTCCAATTCAATTTCCGTATTATGCTTTTCATCGGCTGCTTCCAGTAAAAATTGAATTGGAACAATACGTTTCTTTACATCTTGTAATATGGAATCGATCTTTTCATGTCGTTTAAGGATCTGCTGTAGTTTCAGGCGTGTGTATTGGATCTTCTCCAGTGCCTGTGTCCTATCACATTTTTCTTTTCTCATTTGAACGGCTGTAGAATTCGATGTGCACTCGCTGTGAATGGGGTTTATGGTTAGTGTACTACTTTCTTTCCAGTGCGTCAGTTTTCCCATCCCCGGAGACTTGTTACCCAGCAAAAAAATGGCGTTCTACGTAAATGTTAACAAATCAAATTTTGTTTCGAATTAAATCCGACTGAAAACTGACATGAACTGTGTACTAACTATGATTGTTTGAACTGAAATGAACTCAAAACGCTTTGAAAAAATATATGTCCCCAAAATTTGTATATCAATTAACATGATTTTTCTGTCATAACACAAAAAAACACTAATCAAAGCAAAATCTTCTTAAAAGACATAAAAAAAACTGTACTTTAGTTTAAGCCAAATGCAATTTTATTTGTATTTAGAAGTCAAATGATTTCTGTTCCATAATCTTTTCATTTACAGTATCTAAACGTTGCAAAATCGATTCCTGAGTACGTAAGATACTCTGTAATTTTTGTTCTGCATACTCAATTAGATTATCAACTTGAAATTCTTCATTCGGATCGTCTGCATTATCAATATCTATCAAGTCTGGCGATTTTTTACCGACACACACAGTATAACTTCGCTTTGAAGAGAGTTTCCTTTCCTCCATCTCGTCATCGTCCTCGTCATCGTCACTAGCTATATAGGGCATACGAATTTGTTGCAAAACCTTTAAGCAACCCTCGAGGGAAATTTCAATCTCATTGCACTGCTCAACAGCTTCCTGAAGCGAAGCTTTTGTCGATCTAGTCGGAGTCCTTAAGTAGTTCTCCATTTAACCGTGTCTTCTTTTTACGTCGACTTTTTAATAAATTTCAGATCTGACCATATAGTTCATCTGCTCACTAAAATTTCAATAATAATTCTGAAATTGTTTGAAAAAAATCTTGTTAAAGATTCGATATACAGAGGTGACTGTGTTGATCAACAACTTTTGGATTTAAAAAAGAAATCTGTTAAAAAAATCTTTCCCTTAAAAATCTATCTTTTGTAGATTATTCTTTGTATGTAAAGTCTCTAAGTTCTATAATTTGTATCTTGTATCTTCTGTGTCTGCCATTCTTCGCTCTTTCGTTCTATCTATGCATATTCAAAGCTCAACATTCAGCACGTGGCAAGTCTGAAATTTAAAAAGAACATAACCGCTCTCAACACCCCAACACCCCCTCACCCATTCCCCCCACCTCTCATATGATTTACCCAGTTCTAAGCTACACAATTTTCAAATCGTAACACTTTCACGCGCTTTGCGCCAAAACAAGCAGCGCGAGGAGCAAGAGTAGCTATAGGAGAGAGAGGCGGCATCCACAGCTATGACGCTATAACGCTGGTCAGACGTCAGACCTGTCGCAACTGCACTCGCACACACACATACACACACGCACACACTCAAATATGCATGCATGCATGTACTTATTCAGACGTGCGCTGAGAGCTTCGCAGTGGCACTGTTAATGTTAACCCTTCACTGCTACTGGCCGTAGCAGTCACCCAAACTACCAACAACTTCAACTCCAATACCGACGACAGCAAAGGCACGCGACGTCGACAGCGACGCTAACGTTAGCAGCGACAGTCGCGCGACAAGCACGCACAGAGAGGGAGTAAGAGAATAAAAGAGAGCGAGAGATCCCATTGCCCATGCTAACAGATATATAGCACAGAGCGAAATCCATGCCCTGCCACGATACTCAAAACATACTCAGTCACATATACACATATGCACACGCACACCTCCAAGTTGCCTTGTGCAAATGCTTTTTATTTGCTTTGTTTGCCTTCGTCTGTGCTCTCTCGCTCACAAACACAGTCACACACTCGCACATACAGCAAGTCTTGGCGCTCTCGCAGCTCTTACTCTGAGTACCTGTGAGTATAGGGGGGGCAACAATAATGCCGCAGCGACGTCGTTGTCGATGCCGTTGTCGTCGTCATCGTCTTTTTGCGCTCACTTCGTTTCATTTCGTTTCGTTTTTGTGGCCGGAGCGCGCGCCTCTGTAAAAAGCTCGTTCGAAGTCGCTGCCGTTGACGTTGTTGCCGCCTCCAACACACACCCCCGCCAACATTTTTATTTTATTTCTTTTTTCCTTTTTGCGTTTCTGTATTTTACATTTCTTTTGCTCTCTCAGCTGCGGTCGTTGCTGACGTCGCTGTCGCTGCTAACGCTTGCGTCGCTGCTTGGCTTGGCTTGTTGGATTTCATGGGGTTCTTGAGCGTATGCAAAAGATTTTTGCACATATTCATCTTTTTGGCCGTTTTCGGTGCGTTTCGTAGAGCGCGCGTTCGCGCAAAACATTTCAGCCATAAGTTTTTCGCGCTAAAAGAAATTTCTTGTATAAGCTACATATTCCACTGTGTTCAAATTCTTCTGAGTTTTGTGTTCTCGATTCTCTGTTGTCTGTTCTGTGTTCTCTGTTGTCTGTGTCCGTTCTTTTGCCTTCAACTTTTTTCGTCTTATTCCGCTTCTTTTCGGCGTCTGCAGAGATGCCGATACATCTGAGCTTCACTTGAGATACTTACACATACACTTGCAGATACATGTACACAATAAAGACTTCCTATATCCAACATCACATCGTGTTATTTTCATTATACTTATTTAGAGTGTGTTTTGTTTCGTTTCGTTACGTTTTCTTCCCTCACACAGATATTGTATCTGAAGATTGTCAAGCGTTTGTGTGTGTGTGTGTGTTTTTGCGGGTTTTGAAATAAGTAGTGGAATCAATTGCGAATTTTGTGACTGAAAGAAGAGTTTCTTAAAGTATACAAAGTGTAAAATAGTTCAAAAAGTGATAATTATGAAATGCTACAAACTGTGAACATAAAATACAACATTTTAAGAATTTCCTGAAAAAACTGTTTAAAAAAGATCCTAAAAGTTCTGAACCTAAGCGGAGTAATAAAGAAACGTTTTGAAATCAACGTTATAAAAGCGTTTCTAACAAATTTAAAGAAACATACAAATATTTTCTGTTGAAAATATTCAAATACAGAAATCAATCAATGGATAATGATGAATATAACTGCTAAACTCCAAACATTAATATTAAAAGTCTTGGTAGAATTAACTAAAGTTTATTCTACAAACAAGTTAAAATGTGAATTCGCTTGGAACTATGTGTAAAACAGTATCAAAAGTCAAGAAATCAGTTAAATCGTGTGGGAAACTTTAAAAAATAAACTTTGTAAAAATTCCAATAAGTTTAAAATGTGATAAATTCATGATTTTCAATTTAGTTTTTCAAATGTCAAAGAACTTTTTTGCCAATTTAGTTCAGTGGCGAAACAATATTGCGAATGTGCTAAAAATAAGTACAGAAAACAATTTCAACTTAATCGCTGTGTGTACATGTACACTGACTATATAATAGATATTGTATCTATTAGATATCTTTCTATTCGTAGAGAGTATTAACTATCGTTGCGGTTCGGCAGTTTTTCTAATACTTTTGAGCGTTTTGTGTGCAAAAAAACTGTGTTACTGTTTCCATTGTTGGCAGTTAATTCATTATGGGTATTGTATTTTGTAGATACACATGTAAATAAGTACTGTATCTGACAGATTCATGTGCTAGTTTGTGGTTATTCCCTGTATGACTATTTTATCTGTGTGTGTGTGTGTATGTTTATGTGGTCAGCGTCATGCATTTGCCGACGCTGCAGCGCCAGCAGCATCAGCAGCAGCGCCCGCCATTGACAGAACCTAAGCGTCGTGACGCGTCGCCTTAATTTTGTTTTTGGCATTAGATTCAATTATGTATGATTTCTGCATTTGCTGTTACAATTCTTGTTTCTTTTCTGTTGTTATTTTATCTCTTTTACTCTCCCTACCCTTTCATATTGCTAGCTTCCATCCAGCGGCGCTTTGAACTTGAAATGTTTGTTTGTTCGTTTAGTTCTGTATTTCCATATTCGCTGTTTTGTTGTTGTCGTTGTCCTGCCATGACGCTTTTTACTCTCTCTCACGCTCTTTTCGCCTCTCCAACTGTCGCTCTCACGTTGGCTCTCACGCAAAGCTTAGACAATGCGTTTTGTCTATGCAAGCACGCGTGTCTGGGGTTAGGTTCGTTTATTGTGTACAGCAGAAATCAAAGAGCGGGTGTAAGTGGGAGTGGGAGGGGGACAAGGAAAGGGAGGGAGACTGTGAGTGAACTGTCTGCGTCTGTAGTTTTACATGTATATGTATGTGTGTGTGTGTGTTTGCATTTGCCATGTGTTTGATTTAGTAAAAGAAACACAAAGTGATGCTGCTGGCAGAAATGTTATCGATAACGATAGTTGGCGATTGTAGTTTTGAAAGAAGCGCGCGTTAAACTTCTAGTGGCTTAACAATAACAATAATTATCTTATAACTTGACTTCCGTCGGCTCATTTCGCCGACGGGGAATTAAATATTACTAACCAATTTATTCATTACTAATCGTTTTCTGTTCTTCTCTATTTTAGGTGCTTTTTGACTGTTTGGAACATTTTTAAAGATTACGTTAAAACGTTGTTGATACTTATTAAACTATTGTTTTGTTAATTAACATAATAAACATAATTCTAATAATACCAATAATAATAATAATATAATACTAATCAAGGCAAGTCATAATAATAATAATTACAAATGTAATAATAACGATATAAAACTATATATATATATAAACAACTTATGTGCAATCAGTTAATAATTTTTTTAATTTATTCAAAAAATTCTAATTTTCAAACAACCAAAAAAAAAAAAACAACAAGGAACAACAAATTCTACGACAACTACAACAAAACAAAACCATAAAAAAGGAAATAGTTAATGCAAAAAAAAAGAGCAACAAATTAAAGTTAACTTTCAGTTGTAAGCGAAAACCAAAAGTGATTTTTAGTTAGTTTCTCAAAATTTAACAAACAAAATTCACAACAAAATTTGGAATACAACAACAACAACAACAACAAATACACAACAACAACAACAACTACAACCACTGCAACAACAACAACAACAACAAACAAACCAACCGACAACAACAGCAACAATAAAAGCAACAACAACAACAAAACAAAAATAAAATAATTAAAATAAAGCTAACAAATAATAATAATAGAAATCAAATTGTAACCATAATAGAGAAAAAAAGCTAAAACGATAACAGTAAACAAAGTACACAAAATAAATAATTAAACAAAATCAAAAACAAATACAAAAAAAATAAAAACAAAAAATAAAAATCAAATCAAATCAATAAGAATTAAAAGCCAACCGAAACACAAGCAATAAACCAATCAAATAACAATAACAGTAACGATAACGATTACCGATACCGATAACAATAACTACAAACAACAGCAATAAACCGAAACGAAACCGAAATAGCCTTAAAACAAACAGCAAAAACAAAAGCAAACCCCCAAAACCAATATACCGATATACCGATAAACCGATAGACCGATAACAAACCGCAACCGAAACAGGATAAGCAGCAAACAGCAAAAAAAAACAACAACAAACAGAAACACAACAACAAAAGAGAAAACACAAAAAATAGAAAAATAGAAAATAGCAACGAAAACAGAAGTGAAAACAAGCAAAAAAACTCAAAAGTCTCAAATTCTAAAGCCAAAAGCCAAAAACAAAGCAAAACTCCAATAAAAGTAAACAACAAAAGCAAATCGAAATAGCCAAAATTTGTTAAATTTTTTGTGTCTAAAAACGGAAAAGCCAATAAAACCAAAATTTCAACAAAATAACAAAAAAAATTAAGAAAATAAAAACAAAATTTTGTCGTTAAAAAAAAAATAAAAAATAAAAAATAAATTGAACTTTTTTTTGTTACGGTTTCAATTTTCGTCTTTAAATTTACGTTCGTACGAAAAGCGGTCAAAAGCAAACAAAAAAGAAAAAAAAAACTCTAGGAAAACTAGAAAAACCCAAAGAAAAGAGGAAAACTAAAAAGAAAATGTTCTGAAAAGCTATCAAAAGCTATAAACAATTTTTCAAAACTTTGATGAAAACTAGAAAAAAGGTGAGCAATTTAAGCGATCAGACCAAAAGGAAAAGTTCGAGAAGAAAACGCAAAAAGGAAAACTAAACGAAAATCTTTGTGTGGAAAAGTTTAGGGAAGGAAAAACAAACAAACAACAACAAACATTTTGTGTGAATGTGTGTGTTTTTGGCTGAGAAAAGCACGGAACAGTTTGACAGACATTGAGATTATATATATAATTAAAAAATATATATAAAAATATAAAAAATATATTTAAAAAAAAAGTATATTCGAAGGAAAACTAAAATTAACGTAATGGCAAATATTCATATCGTGGCAAAAACTAAAAAAACTTAAGGAAAAATCATGTAAAAACCAATTAAAAAAAATAATTATAAAAAACAATTTCGTACATAAACAAAAATTAAATAATTATTCGTAGTGCAAAAAACAAAGCAAGAAAATATAAACCCGACAACAAAAAAAAATCCATTCAGAAAAATACTAAAAAAAAAATACGGTATTTAAAACCAAAAGTTTTAAGCTACACATTAAATTATATATTACATTTATAAATAAATTAAAAAATAAAAAACAAAATATTAAGAGCAAAAAAATAAAGTATATTTGAGAATTTAAAAACAACATTAAGGAGTAAAAGAAGAAGAAGAAGACAAACAGTTTTTGGGCCCAATCAAAAATTAGCAACTTTCTCACCCTCATCCCCCCCGTCAAGGAACAGAACTTAAGGCAGTTTGGAATATAAATAAATTATTAACCATAAAAAAAAAACTACAAATTATTTGGCATACAAAATTCTGGTGAGTACAAATATTTAATAGTTATGGAAAAGGGAGGAAAAGCTATAAATAGCTGGGAAATTTAAATTTAAGTCACTTATTTTCTATGAAAACTAAAGATTTTCTATAAACTTAAATACAGTTTTAAGCAAGAGAAATGTAGGAAAACTAGACCTCATTCTTGTCTAATATCTAGTTTAAAAATTTTTTTGAAAAGCAAACGATATATATGGAAAGCTCCCTAAGTCGGAGAACCAAGGCTCCAGTATAGTCCCTCACTCCCTTGGGCGGGAAAGTATTTTGAATGAAAATCATGCTCGTGGCACTGTAAAATTCGTCCGGCTAAGGGAGCTGTCAGCCTAAGGAGAGCTTTCACTGTATTTACTATAAATATTCATTTAAAAAACATTATTGGTCTATGAAAACTTATATTTTCCTATATTACTTTATTTAATATCTTTTAGTCCCAAAAAGTCTCAATAAATTTAGTTTAAAAACCTCAAAATAGTTCAAAATATACTAGAATGTTATATAAATGTCTGGGATTACGTGTACCTAGGCCCTATATTCCACCATTTCAAGTGCAATTTGCATAATTATATAAGAAACGTTCGATGGGAAAAAGTACAGACTGACACAAAACACACAGTCACACTCACACACACACACACACACACTCAAACACACACACGTTAACACGGTGAAAGTGCGAAAGCGAGATAGAGCAACTGG
This sequence comes from Drosophila cardini, assembly GCA_018903735.1. NCBI lineage: Eukaryota > Metazoa > Arthropoda > Insecta > Diptera > Drosophilidae > Drosophila > Drosophila cardini. Next base: position 5,054,331 of record JAEIGM010000004.1, on the reverse strand, counting down.
TCAGTGCAGTGTAGTGTGTGGGGAGGAAAGGAGACGGCGAGAATGCGCGCCAAAAAGTATGCAATAAAAAGTGCCGTTATCCATGCGCCTCACATTATGTACACATAAGAGGACACATATATGTATGTGCTTGTGTATGTGTGTGTGAGTGAGTGAGTGAGAGGGGTAGTAGTCTGTATGTGTGTGTGTCTCATCTACATGCAAATTGCATTTACGCGCAAAAAATTAATTATTGAAAAAATTGCGCGAACACCCAAAAACAACGCCAGCAACGACGAGGGCTGAAATACCACCCCAGCCCTGAAATGGCGCGCCAACCATTGAATGGCTCCCAGTTTTTACCATTTTTTGGGGTTGGAGTGGGAGATCGGGAAGCTGAAATGCCAGTGGGCAGTGGATAGCTTCATGGTCAAGGGGTTGTTGTTGCCAGAGGTGGAGAGAGGGAGTGGGAGTGGAGTTGGGGACGTAGGCTGTTACTGCGGCTGGCAATTGAAAATCGAAGCACAAAAGTCGACAGGATGAGCACCCCAAAAAGCCCCAAACCAAAAAAAAAAAAACTGGGAGCATTACACATATTTTAAATGAATTGAAATAAAATTTCGTATATAAAAATGTGCGCGAGAATGAAATGAATTGCGTGCTAGTGTGCGTGTGTGTGTGTGCTAGTGTGTGTGCTTGTGTGTGTGTGTACATAAAAGTACAGTTGACGCCACACATTTTTAAATGGCAGCAACGGCAGTTGCCAAGGCAGGGAAAAAGGGATTGTGAATGGGAACTTGGAGCAGGAGCAGCAGTGGCGTAGTGCCTGGAAGGGGTTGGTCACTCCAGCATCCTTTTGACGTTGAGTGTGGTCTCTTTATGTGTGTGTGTGAAAGAGACCGACTGTCTGCAATGAGTTTGTGGCATCACATCCCCTTTCTTAACATACCCACACCCCCTTCGTACGCCCATGCACTGCAAGTAGCTGCAATTTTGAATGGAATGACTACCGTTAGCTCTTGCTCCACGCCCATTACCCCACCGGAAACGAGCGCAATTATAGCTGTCCGTAAATGCGTATGAGACTAAAATTCCCTGCAGTCCTGCTACACATGAAAAAGCTACAGAATTGCACATGCTTTTGACAGTGAGGGGTTTTTCATGGGTTCTCTTTGCAAAAAATTCAATTGTTTCATAATTTTTATGCAAAGATTTATTGAAATTTATTTTCTTTTAAACTTTTTTTTAGATATGTCACTGATTTTTTGCCTTACCAATTAGTGAAAAAGTCAGGTGCTTTCTTAGAAATTTATCTTATGGGTAACTATAGCTCCCACATACCGTATAGATACCTATACGTATTCGTGAGCGATGTCATTATAATGACAACTTGAATTTTCTTTACTTATCTTTTTTTTTCGACAACTTCTTTTTGTACTTCTCCTTCGCCTACTTTTTCATGTGGTCGTGTCGCACTTTTTTCTTCTTTTTGTTCATTTATGCTGCGTTTGCACTTGGCAACAGCAGCTGCACCACCAATTGCACCAATCGCACCACCGCACACACACACGCACGCACACCTTCCTCACACTCAGCCCAGTCATCCCCTTGGCCCACAGCTCCACCCACCCAAAAAGCGACGCATCCAACGAACCGCACAGAAATTGCACATTTTCAGCTTTACTTTTCATTTTCATTTTCTTTTTTTTTCTTGTTCGTTTTATCCATTTTTCTTTTTGTCTCTTTTGTCTTTTATCTCTTTCCCTCATCAGTTTTTTTTTGTGCTCTGTGCTTTTTTTTTGGGCACATTTTTTGTTAATATTATTGCAGTTGCTGCGCAATTTTCATTTTTTCCATTTTCCATTTTCCATTTTGTTGTTGTTTTTGTTGCACTGTCATTGAATGCAACTATAAAACGGAGTCTAGAGCAAACGTGACATATCATTACCCACAAATAACTGCGTTGACGCAGGGCAGGAGAGAGAGAGGGGTGCAGAGAGAGGGGTGCAGAGAGAGGGGTGGAGAGAGGGATGGAGAAGGAGGAGTGGAGAAAGAGGAAAGAGAGAGAGGGATGGAGAGCGAGGAGTGGAGAAAGAGGGGTTGAGATAGAGAGGGCAGAGAGGCGTTCCATTTTTTGTTGCTCTATAATTTACGAATAGATTTAAGATATAACTTGATAAGATAAGTTAAGTTAAGTTAAGATATAAAATGTGGAGTTTATTACTATATAAATCACTCATAGTTGACATGGGAGTAGGTTATCGGTCGGTTTCCATGATTTCAGTAGGAGTTGTAGTAGTGAGGAGCAAGAGGAGACAGCGGTACATTTGGTCAAAACTTAGGTCAACTTAGACAGTGTCATGTTGGTGTCTTCCTGGAGTTGTGGTAAAGAGGACAAAGTAGAGATACTGATCAATTTCTTGTATCACTGCCCTTCCTTAGGTCAAATTAGATAGTATCATGTTGGTGTCTCTCTTTGTTTGAAATCTACGTATAGTTAGATTCATTCAACCCACGGGATAGTCTTCCACAAATCGTTCTACGTAGCCCAAAATACACGTCTATCTACCAAAAGTCCTTCGCCTAAGTCACCCACAAGGTACCACAACAGACCGAACTCGCCTCATGTGTGGCTGGTGTGCACAACAGAAAAAGTTCTACCTTTCCAAACTTTAAATTAGTCACTTTTCCAGCTCAAATTTAAAGCAATTAATATCTAAAACCTCTCAGTTTTCCCCAACACTCCATGGGCAGAAGAAGCAGCGAAAAGGGTTTTCATGTGTGAACCCAATTCTCTAACATTTTGGGGACTTCAAAGGCCATTCGAGTCCCTTTTCTGTTAACAGCAGGCTGCCAAAAGTAAACGAAAAAAAAGCTAAAATACTTGAGGGAGAAAGGGGGGGGGGGGAAGCCAGGCTAATATCCGTCCAGCTGGCTGCATTGACAGTTGCAGTTATAATCTATGTGCTCTATCTATTTAGCTACTCTATGCGGTGTGGCATCTGTAGGGGATGGAGGAGGGGCAGGCAGAGCCAAGGCCAACGAACGGCAGCCACCCACTTGAGGTTTACTGGGGGTTACAGAGGGTTTAAGGGGGGTTTGTAGTGGGGTGGCTTTTCTAACAGTTATGGGCGTCTCTTTGTCTATTCCAGTTCTAACCCTCCCTTGCTCCCCTTGCTCCCTTCCTCACTCCATTCTGCCTCTATGTCTGCCTAACTTCCTGTTGCCTGCATATCGCGCACATTTTCGCTTTTGTGTATTTGGCATTCTACACGTTCTATACGTTTGTACGTTTGTCTTTCATGACTTTCACTTGCATCCCATTCACATTGTGTCACAGATTCTCAAAATTTGCACATAGTTGAGATTGTTTTGTATCCACTAGATACACATATATGTATCTATCCATATCTCCATGTACCAATTCAGCTTTTCGAGCACCCTATTTGGGCCCTTGACTTGAAGTGGGCTTAATTAGAGCTCCAATTGAAATACTCTTTGGACTGAAGTTTCTTACAGTTTTAATTACTTAGTTGGCTGCTTAAAGTGGGCTTTAATTAACGGGAAATAAGTTGTATCTTTAAGTTATTTTAACTTGAAGTTTTTTAAGTTTTGGTAATAAAATATTTTAAATTCTTTCTTAAATTCTTATTTTTCTACTTTATTTCTTAAGTTTAATGTCCTTGGCTTCAGAAATTGTAAGCATTTCTTATTGTTTAGCATAAAAGCTGCCGATTGTTTGCTACTTGTCGCTGCCTGGCAGCCCTGGCGTATGCGTATTATGCTTGCTTGAGTATGCATACGCCATGTGGACTGCCCAGCACTTTGTGACGATCTCAATGTGATGCTTTTGGGGCTGTGTGGGTGAGAGGGTAGCAGAGGGTAGTAGAGAGTGTAGGTGGTAGAGTTTTTTAGTTGTCGTGCAGTGAAACAAATGCTTTCTATAAAATGAGTGTGAACAGGAAAATCGGGAGTAGACGACTTTTAGAGACGCTTTAGTGGGACTTAGGGGCAGTCGGGAGTTTAATTATATATTTAAAAATATGAAAATAAAAAATATGTAGATTGGAAACAGGGAAGGAAAGATATATGGAGAGGGAAAGAGGGAGAGAGGGAAAGTTACTGAGTAACTTTTTGAGTAGTTAAAAGTTATAGTTTTTTTAAAAGTTAACACTTAAAATTTAGTGTTAAAATATACTGAAGTCTCCTATAAAAATTAAGCATTTTATACATTTTTTCTACATTTTGCTAACATAAAATATTTTAAAGTTAAAAATCTGTAGAGAAATTTCTGTGTACGAAATGGACATGAATGTGTAATGAGAACCACTTCTCTCACTACCTTACTAGCACTCACACTGCCTCTCTCTCTTCCTAATCCCCTCTCTTTCTTCCTCCCTCTCCTCTCCTTCCCCACCTCCTTCACGCCCTCTTTTGTTGCAATGCATTTGTTTCTGTTCACTGTACACTGAATGCAATAAAAACAATGGAAATTCCCTTAGGACAAGTGCACTTTTTGCGAACGTGCCACAAAAAACTGTTAGTGCTTGTGGCGCTATATGTACATTTTAGTGCACAGCGTTGGGCTGGAGGGGGGCGTGTCCTGGAGCATGGGGCGTAAGGCATTGGCAACAGGGCCATAAACAAAATTTGTAAAGTTGCAACTGCATTTTGGTGCTTGGTAATTTTGTAAACGCGTCTCGTGTTTCGTGCTTCGTGTCGTGCCTCGTGTTTCGTGCTTCGTGACTTGTGCCTCGTGTCTCCCGCCGCGTGCCACGTTTAACTTGCCAATTTTTTGTTGCATTGCATTTGATTTACATTGAAAGCTGTCTGCGGCCAAGTCTTAAACATGGCCAAAAATTGACAAGTCCGGCAACGCCCCACTGTGCACAGTAGTCAAGTGTTGTCCAATTATCTTTAAATATTACCTTGCCAACTCAAATTTCACTCTAAGCCAAAATTTAAAACTTTTCAAAGTAGTTAAAATTAGATGCAGTGGCTGTTAAAGCTAACTAGATAATTGGCATGAAGGCTTGAGGCCCTGTACATGGAATTAGGGGTTTAGCTTAAATAATTGAATAAAGTTTGAAGTTTAATGAGCTTTTTTATTCATGGGAAGAAGCTTAAAATGGAATACTGAAAGAAGATTAATTAGATGAAAGCTTCTAGCCTTTAGTACTTAAGAGCTTTTACTTTAGAAGCTTTTGGAGCACACTCTGTGTAGACTAGCTTATAAACAAAGCTTTAAGTTTCTTGAGTTCCTTCAGTCCCATTCAATCACTCGATCACTAATCGTTCACTCGGTATTAAAGCTTTTTTATAAAACGTATGCTCTTCGAAGCTTTGATGAGCTTTCGGAGCTTTTACATACTTTAAGCTTACACAAAAGACTTTATTTATCAAATCTGTTAATACTGCCCAGTTTTCTTGCCATGAACGACCCAGTATCGATACCTAAGCAACATGTCAAACGAGTCTAATGCAATTAACTTAAATGACTGCAGAAATATGCAATTTAGCAAGTTATGTTTCAGGCTAAATAAAGAGCTTAAATGCCAGAAAGAAGAAGGAGAAGAAGAAGAAGGCAAGAACTAAAGACGTGAACTTAAGTGTGCAAGTACAGTTTACCTCTAGACAGGTGACAAAATGCAACCGTGCGTAAGTCTCTATCCGTCTCTATCCCTTTCTACCCCACTCTACCCCTCTCTCCCCCTCTCTTTCACACTTGTGTGTCCCTCATGCGTAATGTGTGAAAATCCACACGCATCTAACGGAAATGTGAGTGGAAAATCCGTACAAAGTGCACCGCAGTCCACGCACGGCTCTATGAAAAGTTCAAACGGTGTCTGGGAAATGTGAAAATGCAAGCGGGGTGGGAAATGGGAAATGGGAAACACTCTTGTAAGTAATAGGATTAGTTAAGGGGTCCACTTAGGGGCCAAGGGTCGCTTTGCTAAGTTTCCACAAACATTTTGACATAGTTTACGATTTACAGTGTCTGCAGAACTTTTCGAGTGCCCCTCGGCGAGTACGGTGAATTGCGAATTAAAAACCGTTATAATTCTAAACACAAATTGGACTTTTTAGACACCAAGTAGCAGTACTTAGAAAACTGCACCTCTTGTCGGTATTTTTTCAGTATTTTTTTATGTTTACTTAGTATTTTTAGTATATTCTGGTATTCTTTTTAGTTAGTTTGTTTAATAATAAACTTTATGTGTTGCTTGTTTGCTTTGCCAATTGCTAGAAAGTGAAAACTGCCAACAGTTTTCCGAGGTAGAGTTTTCCCGGGCGGAGCAGAAGTTTTCCCCCTGGGCACTTTTATTACTTCCCTGTACTTCCGGCCCCAAAATAAGCAAAACAAGTTGATAATGTAAGGCAAAGTTTTGCCAGCTTCGTAGACAGCGTCGAGACAAAAGCCACTCAAACATGGCGGCCAAGGGTTAAGGGGAGCAGGTGAAGGGTTAATGGGGAAAAAGGTGTTACAATTTGAGATATTAAGTGGCTGAGAATCGCAAAGGGAGGCGATGCTACAACAACTAGTTGGAAGCTGTCTCTCAATTACAGCGTATCTGGCAGTCGATACGATTCTAAATTTACTTTTCTAAAATACTGTTGCCTTTTAAAGGCGTAAAACATTTGTTTATTTCGCAAACATTTGCTATCAGTCTTCGCAATTTGCCAAAGTTATCAGCTGAGAGGGGCATACGTACTTGTATAGGGTATAAAGTGGTCTATATTTAGCAGGAAACAGTAAGTGGAATGCCAAGTTCAATTCTTAGATAAGCGCTAAAAGTAAACATCAAACAAAAGTTAAACAAATGTTAATAAAAATATAAAAAAAATGTTAAATTATTTAAATAAATTTAAAAAAATACCAAATCTTGTACAAATATATGTATCTGTATCTGTTTCTATGTGCGTGGGAGTATGTGTGTTGCTGGGGTCTCTGCCAATTTGTCTTGCCGACCTGCCATTAAATGTCATAATATTTGTCATACAAATTTTTCATTTTTTTTGCATTTTTTGGTATTTTTTTTGCTGTCGGAAAAGGTAAACAAATTTAAATCGATAGGTTACTGAACCAAAAGGCAAACGACAGACTGAAACAGGAAAGCAGCTGAAAAACAACAACAACAACACACAAAGAAAATGCAAATGCAATAACAACAAGTAATAGATAGAGACAGAAAGACAGACAGCTAGAGGGCCAAGATACAGATAGAAAAACGGATAAAGCGCTACAGATACTTAGAAGAGTGTTGCCAACAATGCGATACAGATACAGCTAAAGATACAGATACAGCTACAGATACAGATACAGATTCTATATTTAAGCATAGACTGCATCTTACAATGCCGAAGACAATAGACAACGTTCTGCGTTCTATGCGCTGCTTTTGCTTTTTGTATCTCTCAGATACTTACTACAACATTTATTTTTAGGCAGCACGCTGAGAGATTTATTTTGCAAGTATATGTGTTTTAGAGTGTGTGAGAGTGTGTGTGTGAGTGTGTGTTTTTTTTGGTTTCACTCTTGCTAGTTAGATTGCTTGAAATCACATTTAAACTTTGTCGCTTTGGCTGCTGTTTCAGCAAGGAAATACCCTGTTAAAGTGGCTTAAGAAGGTGTGCAAAGAATTTTAGAGGAAATGAGTAAAGATTTTTTATTAAAAAACATTTTTAACGACATTTATTGAAACTATATTTTAATGCAATGCTCTTTTGAAGGGTATTTGCGCGTCGTGCTGCAGCTAGCGCTTGTTGTTTTCAGCAACATTGCAGAAAAAAACCAACTTTACCACAAAAAAACTAAAAAAACGAAAATAAAACAATACAAGAAGAAAAGAAAAACAATTTAAGACAAATAAAACGAAACGAAATGAAACGAAATAAAAAGAAAAGAAACAAAACAAAAAGAAACAAAATGAAACGAAAGTAAACAACATGCAAAAACGGCACAAAAGACACGACATGACGAAGGGCAAAGGTAGAAGGGAACGGGGGAGTGGTGGGAGGGGTATGAGTAGTAGAGAAGGTGGGGAGAAGGGAAGATGGGAGGAAGAGGGCGACAAGAGAGACGATGTCAGCAGTCGTTAATAATTTACATATCTACCTACAAATCGACCTATGTACGACACACACACACACACACACACACACACACACATACATTCTCACACACACTACCGCGTACCTTTCTGCATGCTCAACTTGTTTCCTACATATCTTTATTGTTCCCCTCTTGTTCTTTCTCTTCGCCGTCTCTTCTTCTGTTCTTTTTTTTTATACATATATTGTTTTTTGATTGTTTATACAAAAATTTTCGCTGTTTATTTATACAAAATTGCATACACATCAGACAATCGTTTACCTCATTTTGTACATGTGTCTTTCAGCACGCCCCGCACCTGTACCCACTCCCACCCCTCCCTGTGGGTTACGGTTTTTTTGTCGACCCGGAAAACAATGAAATCAAATGAACAATTGCAAATTTTTTTTAGCTCTTTCAGTTCTTTTGGCCACGATAAGTGACTGATTAAGTGGGCGTTGCCGCAAGAGCATGAAAAGGGGGCGTAGTCGTAAGAAGAAGGTGGTGATTGTGTCAGGTCAGCAGAGGGTTAAGCACTTTGGGCCAATTTTCTTTAGTGGTCATAATGGCGGGCGTTCTTAACTGATTGCCAAATTGCTAAAATTTTAATCAAATGAATTTAAGTTTAAGTAATTTTCTTTAATTTCCTTAAAGTATATTTGCTGCTAACCGCATATGATTCGCAGTTAACTGTTTGTCATACCAATACACAATCAAAACATAATCTAATAGTCATAAACACATAAAAAAAACGACTAAAATTGCAGTAAATATCTACTACTCTAGTCCAAACTCTGCAATAATCGTAAAGCGTAAAGCGTAAATAGTAGCAGACAGAAGAAGCAGTTTACGGCCAACAACAAAAAAAGGTAGTTTAAGTCTGAGTGCAGTTGCAGCAGCACGCGCTCAAGGCAGCATAGCAGCAGTCACAGCAGTAGCCGCAGCAACAGCGCTGTTAGCAGCGCAGTTAACGTTTACTTCAACGCTGGCGTCGCTGTAGCGGCATGCGGCGCAACATTAGAAAATCGACAACAGAGAGCGAGAGCGAGAGTCAAATGTTAAACAGAGCGCCAGAATTTAAGAGAGTTTTGCCTGCGACTGCACCAACACTAAGAAACTTGGGTCCCATACAAACATACACTGCTGGGGGCCGGCAAAAAGTTGGAAAAATTTTGCAATTGTTTTGACTAAAAAAGCTTAGAGAGCACCGTCAAGTTGCTGCTCTCTGCGTACTATCTGTATGGATTGTTAGTGTGTGTGTGTGTGTGAGTGTCTGAGAGTAAGAGAGCGTAAGTTACTCGCCGTTCATCGTTGATTTCTCGTCGTTCGCCGCTCGCTGCTTTTGCTGCTTTATTTTTGTGTAGACATTGTATTTGTAGTTGGCGGCGAGACCAGAGACCCCAGACCCGTGGCCAGAGCCATAGCTAAAAGTTGGCGCGCGCGCTCCGCTCCCACAGAAACAGAAAACAGAAAACGGACAACGACAGAGACGTCGACTTCGCCTCGTCTCCGTCTCCACCACCGCCTTTGCTCCCTCACTTCGGTGTCTTGCGCTAAGTTTCGTTTCGTTTCGTTTCGCATCGCTTTGGTTTCGGTTTCGGATTCGGTTTGTTGTACTTGATTTTGTTAGTTTTGTTTTTGGCATTTTGTTCGATTTTTTTGTCGTTGCCGCCGCCTGCAGTCGTCGACCGCCAACGACGACGTCGACATCTAATAAAAAGCTGCACACGGTCTGTGTATGCGTTTGTATTTGTGTCTGTGTGTGTATGTGTACAAACATACATACATGCATATATATTTGGTGCCGAGAGTGACGAGAGTATTTGTAATATAGAGCGCAGTCTGCGTGAAAATCGCTAGCAATAAAATAACGTCGAAAATGTAGTCGCAAATGCAAATAAAACCAAACAAGAAATGCGAAAATCGTGAAGAAAACGCGCGTAAAGCAAGAAAACAAATAAAAATTGAAATAAAATAAAATTAAAGACGATTTGTTGAATAAACAAAATGCAACACACGCGGCGTGTACGCAACTTTAAGGAGTAAAGCAAAGCAAACAATACAGAGCAGAAGAAGAAGAAGATGAAGGAGTGGTGAAAAAAAGAGGATAACGAAGTAGAATAAACAGCTGCAGCTACATACATACATATAGATAAAATAGAAAAAGCGCGAAATTTATTTGCGATTTGTAACTAATTGCAAACAAACATTTTTGACAACGTTTGCAGCTTTTTGCAACTGCAACTGCAGCTGCAGCTAAAAAGTGCAAGTGTATGTGTGTGTAAGTTTGTGTGTGTGAGTGTATAAAATTTTGATATAGCTGCCGCATTAACGGAACGCGAGGGTGTCTGCATCTGTAGCTGTATGCGCGTAACTGTGTGCGTGTGTGTGTGAGTATGAGCCTCTGTGAGCACGTGCAATTGCCTGCATGTGTATGAGTGCCTCTCGCTGCTCTCCGTGCAAGTGTGAGCGTGTGTGTTTGTGTGTGTCGTCGCTGCAATTTGCAATTTTTGTCTACACGCCGCGCTGCAACTGCGCGCAATAAACTTTTTGAGGTTAGTGTTAGTTGCACACACATATATATGTATATGTATGATCGTATATATATTCCCGCACTAATATAGCAGTTAGTCAACCCTCTAAACCCCACACCCCTACCCACACTGTGCACACCCTTTTGGCCGCCCAAATATGTAGATGAAGTTGATTTGCCAACGAGTTAATTTTGGTTTTTTTTTAGGTTTTTTTATTTTTGTTTATGCGACACACAAAGTTATCGTCGTTATCGCTTTTATCGCTTTTCTTGTTGTTGTTGTTGTTGTTTTTATTGCCATGCATTTGTTGCCGGCTTAAAGTTGAAACTGTTTTTTTACCTGTCTCAAATTTAGTTTGATAGTTTTATAGTTTGGTTTTATACCTTTTTTTTTGGGTTGGGCTTTGGCTATTTTAAGTCGCTTTTTTATGGGCTGTCAATTAGTTAATTTGAACTGGAATTGGTTTTACTGCAATCTATTGACCAAGATTAACTAGAAAACATTTCTATTAGCTCAGACAGTGCAGTTCAAGCAAATAGAAACGAAACTTCGTATAAAAATATTTCTTAAAAATGTATAATGAATAAATAATGTAGACAGTATAATTTATAGCCAAATGTTAATGAGCAACAAATAAGAATAAATAATAAAAACACTTTGATAAATGAGTTGCAAATTTAAATGATTAATTTACTTGATTCTATCTTGATTTCAATAAAGCTTCGTTCTTACAGCAACAAAATGAAACTTAATTTAAAGTTCTTCTCGGACTTTGACTCCCAAAAGTTACTGAAAGCTTTCATTAATGAAGTTAAAAAGTAATGTTAACATTTTCAACTAAAGTCTGATGTAGTATATATCAAACGATCTCTGTAAAGAAACATTTCGAGCCTCTCTCCAGAACTCACACCCCCTGGAGGAGAGAGCGTGCAAGTTTCCTCGTCAAAAGTTGTATAACTACAATTTATATTCCAAGGTCATGTCTTATGAGGTGTGAAAAGAGTTTTTTTTAGCAAGTATTAAATTTTGTTATGCTTGTTCTAAGGAATTTAGTACAGCTAGGAACTTTAAACATTAGTTCTAAATGAATTTGGCTTTTGATTAATTTTGTATTCTTTTAAATTTTCAGCATTATTTGGAATCAGTTCAACGAGGCAAAAGATTCAACCAAAAAAGAGGAAATCGCATCTAATAAACATTTGGGATAAACCAAAAGGAAACGAAAAGCGGAAAATTTGCAATAAAAAGAGGTAAGTGAAAAGCGGAAAAGGCAAAAAATAGAAGAAAAAACAGACTTTTCTGGAGCGTGCTGCAAAAATTAAATGCAAAGTTAAAAAAAGATGAGAACAGAGGGAAAAAAGAGGATAAAGAGGAGTAAAAATACGCACAACTTAAAATGTTTGCGCGTAAATCAAGTTGACAAAATGCAAAATGGCAAAGGAGATACTGTAAAGGGGTAGGCGTGGAGGAGGGCGGTGGGAGGAGGGTCGAAGTAGAAGTCGAACGCAGACACACTGAAAGAAAACGGCACTAATGAGCAGCAGCAAAACTACAACAACAACAACAAGAACAGTAAAGCGAAATACGTAAAAACTAAAAGCAAATACAAAAAATAAGAACGCAAGAATTTAATAGAAAAGCCGCACAATTAATACCCTAACCATAATAGTTTCTATAGCTTATACCGCTTATTAAGCTACCAAACAAATTTTGTTGCTTCGGCTAAAGCTTGACAAACCTATCATACCCTTTGTTAGGGTATGCATACGTACAAAAAAAATTTGCCACAAATCATTTGCGATTTTTTTTGTGCCCTCTCTTTTGCTCTTTTTTTCTTTTTTGCGAAATTCCCCCTGGGGCCAAATTCGTTTATTTTGGGTGCTGAGCGCGAGAGCGAGACAGACAAACTGTGATAGAAAGAGAATCAATGGAGAGAGAGAGAGAGGCAGCGAGAAGAAGAGTGGGAAGGGGAAAGGGGATGTGGAGAGGAGCGGGTGTAATCTGTGTTGGTGCGTATCTAAAAATGCTGTATGCGAATGTCAGGCCATAAAGGAATATGATGAATTATACGCGAAAAAAAACAACACCAAAAAAAAAAAAACTGCCAACAAATTTTGTTTTTTGCACAAAAAACTAAAATCCACAAAATGTTGAACGACAACAAAAACAAGCAAAATCACTTAATTGTGTGCCCCAAGTGTTTGACTTGACATAAGTGTGTGTGTTTGTGCGAGTGTGTGTATCTGTTTCGGCTGTGTGTATCTAACAGATACATCTGCAATAACCTAATGCATGTGTGGCGTGTGGAACTGCCATCGAATCGAGTCCATCTATCATCATATGAGATCTCAGCTCGAACTGTTGCCGGCAACAAAATCATCTACCCCCCTCTTACCCCCACCCCTTTCCCCACACACACTCTCCCTCTATCTCTCTCTCACTTTGTATCTCTTCATTTTCTCGTTACTCGTTTTTTTCTCATTTCTTTACTGAGTGTTTGTCACACAAAACGACGACGACTTCGAAAATTCGACGCGTTAATTAAATGTGCAGATATTTATGTAGAATTCGAGATACAATCTATTTGAAATCATTTGACAACCAAAACGAATACTAAATGCACTTTAAAGCATTAGTTAAGAAAGATTAATAAATTATAATAAATATTAATATATTTCACTAAAAAGATACTTATTGAATACAAAAACTTTTCTAAGTAAATGATATACCCCATCTAGCCTAGTGTTAGGGTATAGCCAGTGCAGCTAGTAATGCTTTTAGTGACACTGTCTGCTTGTTACTCACTACATTTTGTAAAATGTTTGCAAAAAATGACAAAAACTGAAAATTGGACGCTTGGACGCTTTGGTCGCCTTTCCATGACTCATTTTTTTTTTTGGTTGCTTTTTTTCGGCTCTTTTTGTTGCTGTTGTTGTGTGTCGTTTCAGGCAATTATGCTTTACCTGTAGTTTATGTGAACGCTCTCCCACACCACACTCTTACGCTCTCACGCGCGCTCTCGCTCTGCCTCTCTCTCTCTCTCGTTTCGTGTGGCGGGCTTTTAAGCTCTCGCGCTCTTTTTTTTCGTCAAAAGGGGTCGGGGGAGAGTGGAAGCTTTTGTGTATTGAATTAGACTGCACAAATTACGTTAAATTTTTGACGCTCGTTTTTGTTGTTGTTGTAGTTGTTGTTGGCGCCGAAGCAACAAGCGCAAAAAGTTTGCCAATTCGTTATTGTTGTTATTTTATTATTTTTTTTATTCTGTTCTAACCTTGAAATCAAATATTTGTTGTTTCGCTTTATTCTATTTTTTTTGTGCGCTTCGCCAGATAAATACAATAGATAGATAGGCCCACGAGTATGAATTCTTCCAAAAAAAAAAAAAAGTATAATGAATATAAAATAAATTGAGCTATAATCAAACATTTGAGTTGCATAAATTTACCGCTCAGACAGATTGTAAATCAATTTAAAAGTCAAAATTGTTTTTTGCCAAAGCCTTTAACATGGTCAATAAATAGCGAGTGAAGCGATTGATCTTTCAAATTGCAATTACCAACAAAACAGTGAAGCACAAAGCGAATCTTAAGCTTAACAGTCTTGGCTCTGTTACTGTTATGCTAACATTGCTGTTAATAAAGTTAATACTCGCTTTAACTCCATGCTAAACCATTAAAATTGTTTTTATATGCGATTTTTATGGCGTACATTTATTTTTTAATGTTTTCTCAAGTTTTCTAGACAAAGTTAAACTATACTTTAAAGGTATTATTGATTTGATGTGTTTAAAAGTTAACTATAAGTTAACAGCTGTTAAATAATAAAGCTGTAGTTCCTTTTAGAGCTAGTTTTCTATTATTTAAAACTAATTTAAGGTAATTTTATTACTGTTTTCAGTAGAAATTATTTAATTGAATGATTCTTTGCCCATATGCTCCACTTTATTAATCATCCTTTTGTGTATTAAGTTGGCAAATTTGTAGCCAATTTCAGTGCTCGCTTCGTTGCCAGTGAAAGTTGTCAACGGCCATGTTAACTCTCTGCCTCTTCGCCCACCTCCCCCTTTGCGATTGTATAGACCACGATTTCTACTCTAGTTTTTCATTTACTTTATCTCTTTTCTCTATGTTGTCTATATATTTATCTTTTTTTTTCCTATTTCAATTTCAATGGCGTGTGGGCCAACTGTGATTCAGCCAATGGCAGGCAACGTTTATGGCCATTAATAAGCGGCATTCATCTCTTGCATCTTTGTATCTTATGCATGTGCATTTGTTTGACTAAGAGTACGACTACGAATACAAGTACAACAACAACTACAAGTACAAGTATCTGGTATCTTTTATGTTGTATCTTAAGCTGCTACCACAAACACGCGCGTGTCTATTGTATCTCGTCTGTCAGGTGTGAAGTAGGTGGAGTTTATAAATTTATATCTCTTTTTACCACAGTCTTCACTCGTTCACTCATCACTTGAAATTGCATTTCGATTTGCTCGGCTGACTCTGAGGAGGTTTACGATTACGCACTGAATGTAATTGTAAATGTATCTGAATGTTGTATATTAGGAAACAATCTCTTAAACCATTGGAGTATCTGTTACTGAAGTAGTTAATTGTGAGGTATAGTAAAATAAAAGGGTTTTTGTTGTTTAAATTGAAATGTTTTTGACACAACTTAGTTTGCTAGTACTTTAAGATACTTTCTTTATATCTCAACTGTTGAGTGATTGGTCACAATTAAAGATCGTTAAACAAACCATTTATTTAGAGTATCTGCTAATACGTTTTTTAAAACTCGCCAACATTTAAAATTGAAATAAATATAAAAATCGCTCATTACATTTGTAAGAGCTAAAGTAATGGGATTCCTCAGGGAAGTGAGGCAAGTACGATGTAAGAGAAAAAAACATGCCGTGCTTATACTTAGATAGTGCAACATGGGGTAGGGGGTAGATGTCGTGTAGGGGGAGGGGAAAGGGGTAGGCGAAGGGGCAACGACAACGAACGCATAAATTGCAAATGCTGTCGCGTTGCCAATGGAGCGCAATAATTCACAAATAGCAACAACGACTTCGACTGCAACTGCAACTGCCACAGTCCCAGTTCCTGCCACGCTCCTCTCCCCCCCCTTCCCCCTCACTTCCCCCACTACTCTACACTGCTGCTGGTTATGTGGGTCCCTCAACGGGCGCCAGTTCGAGGTATGAGTACGAGTACGAGAGTATCTCGTATCTTTTAGTTTG
The DNA here is from genome assembly GCA_018903735.1 of Drosophila cardini. Lineage (NCBI taxonomy): Eukaryota > Metazoa > Arthropoda > Insecta > Diptera > Drosophilidae > Drosophila > Drosophila cardini. The sequence continues at coordinate 5,038,481 of JAEIGM010000004.1, read as the reverse complement.
TTTTGCTAGCGCAACGCAACGTTCATTTACGGGTTCAAGGTAGTTTAGTTCTCTCGTGTCTCATACAAATCGAACTTAAACTCACATTCGCACTCGTATTCATACTCGTATTTATATTCGTATTCGATTCTTCTTTCCATTTCGATTCGATGCGACAATATTAACTTCTTGTAATTGTAATTGTTATTATTGTTGTTTTTATTTTAATTATTTTTACTGACAGGCATTAAATTTACAATTCATTTTGTATAAATTGGTTAAAACACTTAATTTATTTTATTCTTAAGTTGATAATTTTAGGTATAAAAATGTTTAACAAATATTGCTCAAAGACTGAAAGGATTTTGGGGTCAAATAAATATATGATCTGTTTAAAATTAAATAAAAATTAAAAACAATCTAATTAAAATACAATTTATTGTTTTAAGTTCAAGAGTAATTTGTTGATCAATAGAATGTTTTCATTCCGAATATTTTCCGGTTAAAGAAGTATCTAAGCCATTAGCTTTTTGAAATCTCTTTTAAACCTGTCCAATTTGGGCAGACTTCCTTTATTAAAAGATAAAACAATTAAAGCTAAAAATAATAAATTTTTAATAAGCTTAGTTTGTACATAACTTAATAATTTGAACTTAAATACCTATAACTAAAATGTAGTAAACTTCCTAGTGTTGTACAGTGTTCCTTGCTGTGCAGTGTTGTATTCTACCTAATGGGTTCAATAAGTTAAATCAAAAATTGTTAAACCAGCGAGAATTAAGAGAATTACTCAGTGATTTCGTGTTGTCTGATCGCTTGTTTCATGTCTCATGACATCAGAGTTGATGTTAAGATGTCTATTACGAGAAGATATCGAATTATGAGAAGATTGCCAAATGATGAGAGCCCAATATAAGATGGAGAGGGAGTGATGTTTATGGTAAGACCACATGTGTATTTTTTGTGTTTTTTTTGTGTTTTTACCGCATTTTGCTTGTATGCGGTGTATTGTTAATGGATCTCGGGCCGTTTAGGACAACAGTTTGAACTTCGAGCACACGAAACAGGCCACGAAGTGGGCTGCACCCCTCAAAGTATCTGTATCTTTAGCTGAGTGTATCTCTAGCTGAGTGTTAGTGCGTGTGTGTGTGTGTTTTTGTTGTATCTGTGAGAGCCGCACGCTTGCCGAGACCTTGATCCCGCATTAAAAAGTTGGCACGTCGTGGGGCAACAACAACAACAACAACAAAAGGAGAACGTAGCGAAAAAGAGAAAAGAAAACAGATAAAAGACAAGAGTCAGAAGCAGGCAACAACAACAACAACAACAACAAAAACTCTTGACAACAAAGGAGGCACAACATGTGGCCAGTTGTGAGCTGCGAGTTGTGAGTTGCCTCCAAAATGGAGGTGTGGGAGCAGCAGCTAATCGAGGGGTACACAGTGGTGTACAGTGGGGCAAAAGGGAGGTTGTAGTAGAGTGTGAGGGGAGTGCGGGGAGTGAGCTGCTCCTCTCAGCCTGCTTGGCATGCGGTGTCCATTTGTGTGCCACTCCTCTCAATCAGCCGCTGATGATCTTCATTGTTTTTAATTTGCGTCGCATTTTTATTTTATTATTTTTGCACTCTTTTAACTTTTTTTTTTTTTTGTAAATTTATACAGTTTGGACTTGTGTTTGAAATTAAAAGTTTTAAGTTGGATTTCTTTTTGCTTAACTCATTTTATGTATAAAAGTTTTGACTGAAAAGATAGCCACAGATACCCTGGAATATACTAAATAAAAACTTTTAAATACTTAAAAAAAATGCTTCAAAATTTTTTGAAATTTATAGAAAATTTAATATTTTTTTTTTTTTTTTCTACTTACAGTTTAACCCAAAAAATAATTCAAGGACTGCCTGGAATTTATTAAAATCACCTGAGCAGATTTCAAATACAGTCAGGATTTTCCATGATTAATGAGAACTCGAAAAAATAAACCATAATAAAAAAAAGAAGAAGAAAATATATAATTTCAAACCAAACACAAATAAATGAGAAACTTAAGAAGAAAGGAATTTTAAATGGCAAAAACAATAAAAAACAACATCAACAACAACAAAAAGAACAAACAAAATGCGAGCAATGAAAAGAAACAAGTGAACGAAGCAACAAAGCAGTAAAGAAAACCAATAAAACAAAAACAAAATCAAACAAAAGAAAAACGAAGAAAAAGAGAAAAGAAAACTGCAAAAATGTGCAACAAAAGTCAATAAAAAATAAGAAAGAACAATTAAGACGACGAAGAGAGCTTAAAGCAAAGACAAGATAAACGTGTCTAGTCAAAAGGACACGACAAACAACTAGAAACCACAACAAACAGCAACAAACAACCACAAACAGTAACAAACAACTAATAAAAAACAGCTATAAAACAGCTATAAAGCAGCTATATAACAGCTATAAAAGATGGCCATCAATTTCTCGGCCTCGTTTGCGGCCTGCATTGCAGCAGGCCTAAAGGTTCCCCGCCAGATCATGTACTGCATCACGCAGGACACGGGGCAACCCTATGTGCTGTACAAGGACTCGCAGGATGCGGAACGTAACGCTGGTGCGATTGGCGCCAGTGCCGCCCAATGGGGCAGCGAAATGTATCCCAACATACAGCAACAGGCACAGCAGCATCTCAACGCACAGCAGCAACAGCAGCAGCAACAACAGCAGCAGCAGCAACAGCAACAACAACAGCAACAGAACGCCACAGTCGCCGCTCAGGCAGCAGCGGCAGCAGCAGCAGCGGGACAACCGCAGAGTCCTCCGGGTGGTGGCCAGGAGCCGCGGGATAACGGCAGCGGAGATGGACGCCAGCAACAGGTGTCGCCCTCATCGAGTCCGTATCCCTCGGTGCAACAGCAGCAGCAGCAACAACAGAGAGCCAATGGCAATGCCGATGAGGATGCCATGAATCAGGTATGTTTCACCCAAATCGTAGATAACCCTTATACCCTGTAAAACCTTTTATCTTTTTCTTTCACTCTCTATCTCACTCTCACTCTCCTCCTCCTCCTCCCCCTCTTTACAGCTTGCCAATCAACAGAACTCCGCGCCAAATCCAAACCAAAGCAGCAACGAGCCACAGCACGCTGCCACAAATGGTGGCGAGTCTGGGCAGGGAAATCCGCACGTGCAACAAAATGGCGGCGGCGGTGGTCAGCCCCAAGGGGATCCCAGCTTTCAGACACCCGACTACTATGCACCCCGCCATGGGGCGCCACAGGGTGGCATGCTGGCGCCACCTGGCTTTCCGCCATTGCATTACCTGAACAAAGGTGTGCTGCCAATGGAACAAAATGGCGGCGAGTCATATGCATTGCCTGAGCTGCTACCCGGGCAACAACAGCAGCAGCAACAGCAGAATGGAGCGCCACAGAATGGAGGAGGTGGCAACCCTAATCAATCGAATGGCAACGCCAATGAGGGCTCGACGGCAGCAAACGGTGGCACCGCTGGCACTACAGGGGCAACGGGGACAACGACTGGACGATCAGGACCTGGACGTCCGCATAAGAATAAACCGCACAGTGATTTACGGCTATTCAAGTGCCTCACATGCGGCAAGGACTTCAAGCAGAAGAGCACACTGTTGCAACACGATCGGATACATACGGATGCACGACCGTTTCCCTGCACCGAGTGCGGCAAACGATTTCGCCAGCAATCGCATCTGACACAGCATCTGCGTATCCATGCGAATGAAAAGCCGTTCACCTGCCCGTACTGCTCGCGGAGCTTCAGACAGCGCGCGATACTCAATCAGCACATACGCATCCATTCGGGTGAGAAGCCCTTCGCCTGCCCCGAGTGCGGCAAGCACTTTCGCCAGAAGGCCATCCTCAATCAGCATGTGCGCACCCACCAAGGCGAGCGACAGTTAACAAATCCATTACCGATAACGATAACGATAGCAGTTGCGATAGCAATAGCGCTTTTATCGCAACTAGTTAGGGACAGCTACTTGACCCATCTGTTATCTATCTATCTAGCTAAGAATATATCCTCTTATTGTAGCGCTAGCGCGAATCTACAGATTCGCAAACGTTTGGCTAACAACGTTTGCAGCAATGCAAATTCCCTTGCAAAATTTCTTAACACAAATTGAGCGATGTTTTGGCCTAAATTCTATAAATTATGCACTTTTTTTTTTAAACTATTCCAAATTTAAGCTGTTGACTTTTTGAAGCAAAGAAATGAAGGAAAATTTGATAAAAATAACTTAAGAGGAACTTGAAGTAAAATCTCTGAAACTTTTAACAAATTATTCAAATTTTAAATGTATAAAAATATTAATTTAAATAACTAAACTTTAAATATTGAAAACAAGTGTTATCTTGGACTATACGCTTATAAAAAGTGTTAAACAATCCAGGGAAACCTTTTAGGTTTTCCTTATTCAAAATACTCCTTCGAAAACTTTAGACTAAACTTAGGAGTCTCTTGAAATCCATTCAATAATTATGCATTTTGAAAAATATGTCAGTTAATTGATATCGAAAACTCAAAGTTCATTTCGTTTGAAAGCCTCCAGGAGTCAACAGCTTTACGTAAATAGCAACCCAATCCAACCAACCAAAAAAAAAAAAAAAAAAAAAAAAAAAAATTAAAAAGACATTTATTAAATTAAAGAAATCCATTTTGAAAGAAAAATTAGCAGCTACTTGAGCTACTTGAGCTACCTGAAGTTAGATCTCTAGTTCAGATGATGCTAGGAGATGTATTTGATAAGATCGAAAGCGGCTTTGAGCCAAATTTAAGCGCTGCTAACAGTGGCAATTTCTGGCTTGATTACTTTCATGTGCACCCGGCTGCTGATCAACACGTCCCTCGAATAGATGTCTCTCCTCATCTCATCTTTAAGAATGGTCCACATCCGACGCTTTGGCCCTCGGACGTGCCCTTCCCCGGCGAGGAGACAGACACAAAGGGTGACATTACGGTTGGCAGTGGAGGTTATCATGACGATGATTCACAGGGTACACCCGATGGCAGCGGTGGCATGCATTATCCCTCATACTTCAAGGATAGCAAGGGTGAGTAGACGAGTGACTTTTCTTCCCATTTGCAGATTGATTAAATGCATTTTACCAGTAGGTCAAAAGATTCTACCCGAAGTACTGCAACATATTGGAGTACGGCCAGCAAATATGCCGCTCTATGTGCGTTGTCCGATCTGCGACAAGGAGTTTAAGCAGAAGACGACACTGCTGCAACACGGTTGCATACACATCGAGTCCCGGCCGTATCCCTGTCCCGAGTGCGGTAAACGATTCCGCCAGCAATCGCATCTCACGCAGCATCTGAGGATTCATACGAACGAGAAGCCCTTCGGTTGCATGTACTGTCCACGTTTCTTCCGGCAGCGCACTATACTGAATCAGGTAAGATCCCTAATTGACTTATATGAATTCGTGTTGACCTTTTTCTGTACCTTTTTCAGCACTTGCGCATCCACACCGGCGAGAAGCCGTACAAGTGCAGTCAGTGCGGCAAGGACTTCAGACAGAAGGCGATACTGGATCAGCATACTCGCACCCACCAGGTAGTTGTAGCCTAGCCGAAGTCACTAGTCCCACACTGTAAAGTGTTTTAACTGCTTCGAGTCTTAACTGTTTTTTTTGCTTTCTCCTCTTTTTACAGGGCGATCGTCCGTTCTGCTGTCCCATGCCCAATTGCCGGCGACGCTTTGCCACCGAGAATGAGGTGACGAAACACATCGACAACCACATGAATCCGAATAGCACAAAAGTGCGAAGGCAGCAGCAGCAACAACAGCAGCAACAGGTGCAACAACAGCAGCAGCAGCAACAACAGCAGCAAGTGCAACAGCAACAACAGCAGCAGCAACAACAGAACAGTGTTGCTGCATCCGCCGCTGTTGTGGCAAACCATTTGATGAACGATGTCAAGAGTTTGGCGGCACAGCAATTTCTCAACAACAACAATCCCGCCGCAGTGGACAACAAGGCGAATATATTGCCGGTGAGAAGTATGGCTGCCAATGCAGCGGCAGCAGCAGCTGTGGCACAGCAATCGGTGGTCAAGAATGAATTATACTTTCCACAATGCTATGGCCCGCCCTTCCAGCATCCCTTCCACGCACAGCAGCAACAGCAACAGCAACCGAGTGCGGCTCACGCCAATGGCGGACCGACAACACCGGTGACTGTGACGGTGGCAAATGCGGTGGCACCGGGTGTAGTGGTGCAACAGAATGCCGCTACCTCTGTGGTGGCTCAGTGACATCCCACCACTGGAGCAGCTGGAGCACAACAGCAGCAGCAGCAACAGCAACAGCAACAGCAGCAACAACAGCAGCAGCAGCAACAACCGGTGGCAACAACAACAGCGCATCATGCGCCGGCTACAACGGCACCGCCAACAAGTCAACATCATATAGCGGTGACTGGTGGTGGTGCTGGTGGTGCAACTGTGGCCACGTCCACATCGACACACGCCTCAACGGTGGCAGCGCCACAAACGGTAACGTTGTCAATCACATTACCACCGCCACCGCCGCCGTCGGCACATCATGGGGCGCCACATACGCATGCGGGACATGCGTTGGCGGCCACGCCCAATGGTGTTGCAGCACCGCCACCGCCGCCTACAATATCGCATGCGATACCCATACACCCACACATACACTCGATATTCGGATCTCTATGATGTCATCAGTAAGCCAAATCCTCACAAGCAACAACAGCAACAACAACAATAAAGCATACCAGCCACGCCCACATTTCGAGTATAAAGATGTTAATAATATTTCAATAAGTTTTCGAATTTCGAAAAGAAATTTCTAATAGTTTTTTAAAAGCAAAACAAAGTTTTGGTCAGAAGCAGATGCAGCAAAGAGACATGAACAGACCGAGTACTAGTCTTTTCGAAAAGGACTCTAAACTCCTTTCACAAAAACACTAAAAAAAAAGAAAATTTAGAATTGGAAAAACCATAAACATCAAATGAAAATGGTGGAGAGAAAGATCAACCAAAACACACAACGTTATACGATTCCTTTTTCAATAATATTCGATTTAAGGATTTTTTACTTTTAAAATTTGTAAAATTAATTTCATCAAACAAAAATATCGAAGTTTTAAGCATGAGTTATACGATTTCTAGGCGTTAACCCACACACATTTAGTATAGGCAGAGAGTGAGAGATAAAAGATAAAGTGATAGGATAAAGGGCAGCTAACGGCATGTATTGAGAGGAGATGAGAGGAGAGAAGAGAGGGGAAAGAATAGAGAGACGAAGGTATGGTTGAATGGATGATCAGGATCAGTGATGTTTGAGAGGCGTAGACGTTGCGCAAAGCTACAAATTATGTTTTCAATTTTCTTGGAAAAACTCCCCCCACCCCCGCAGACACAGCAGCTAATTTAGACGATACCGATATATATCGCAATAATTCAATTATATATATTTTCAAACTAATATTATGTTGTTGTAGTAGTATTTGGAATCTTGATTTGATATGATCTTCAGGCTACTGAAACGATACTATATAATCGATATATATCTATATTATAAACTATTTTAAACTCTTAGTTTATCTTTGAAGAAAAAAACACAGAAAAAAAAATCAAATTTAATTCGAATTTTTGCTTCTTATTTCAATTAATTGATATGTGATTTTTTATTGTTTTTAAACAAAAGAATATATAAAAAAAGCAAGAAACTTATATGCAATTTTATGATACGAAATTAAGTTGTATATTTAATTAAAAAAAAAAAACAAAACAAACATTTGTTGTCTTCCCCTAATTGTTTGTGTGTAATTTATGTTGAGTTTTATTTAGTAATTAGTTATAGTTGATAGGCCCCATAAAAAACTATATATGTCCACACAATGACCCCGCACCCAATACAAAAACCAACACAGTCCAACAAATTGTTAAAAAAGAAAATAGTTTTTCAGATGTGACTCTTCAGGTGCCATAAATAACAGTAAAATTATATACATATATGAACCATAGTCAGACAAGCACTCGAAATTACATAGAACTAACCAGTCTGTGTGTGGATATAAAACAACAAAAACAACAAAAAACAACAACAACAACAACTACAACAATATCAAATTTAGTTTCTTATCAAATTTTCCAATGTACCGTCAAAGCATTTATAATTGTTATTAAACAAATTAGCATATGTTTCCTATAACAAACAAAAAATGAACAGAAATTAATTATAATTTAGTAATCGTCGTTTTCCCCTACCCCTACCACACCCACACCCCTCAGGCCCCCCTCCCCACTACTTTGCAAGTAATTCTACTCATTATTTAATATGTATGTATTAATTAAATAATTACTCTCGATATGTAATTAATTAGATTTAATGTTAAATTTTTCAATTCGAAATCAAATTTGCGAAATTGATTTGTTTTTTACTGTTTTAGTTTTTTACAAATTATGTTTTGCATATATTATTTAATCATTTTTAATAAACCGACAAATAATTATAGTTATCAATATTTTTTTTTTTTTTTAATGTTTATTTTCCCTATTTTATTCCTTGTTTTTTATGGAGTAACTTTTGACTCTTGAAAAGATCCTTTGGCATTTACATATATATATATATATATATATATATATATATATATATCTGTATATATACTTTTCGGCTTGGGCAAAAGGCGTCTGATTTTTGTGATAGGCTCAGTTTAAAAAACATAAACATTTCGGCAAACAAATGGGCTAATGAAAATTTGTAAATAGTATCATTTTGGCAAAAAAAACAATTAAATTAACATAAAATACTTGCAAAAGTTTTATAAAAAGTTTAACAAAATCAAAAAAAAAAAAAGAAAAAAATTAAATTTAAATTAAAAACACAAATTGTTTGGCATTAAAAAAAAGTTTTATTAACACCTCTTTAAGCGGAGGTTAGTCAAAATTTTAATAAAAAACACTTTTAGGCATATTAAAAAAACAACAAATTGCATGTTTTGGCACAGATAAACAACAACAACAACAACAACAAGAACATAAATTTATACGATATCCAATACGGAGGCTTTTATTGGAATTAGACCAGAGATAATGCAAAAGAACAAGAGCATGATTTGCTATAAGTAAAACCCCCATTAGTATTAACACTAAGCTATAAAAAAACTACTTTTAGGCCTTTTTAGACAAAATTTTAAACAATTTCCTTTTGGCTTTAAATGAGAAATTAAAAAACAAAAACAAAACACACACACACACACACAAAACCTTTTGGCTTTAAATCAAAATTATGTTTAGTTTAAGTTTAACTAAAGTGAATATCTATACTATAAATAATTATATCAATTATGGCAAATTATGCTATAATTCCAATAAAAGCAAAATTTAGACTGAATGTCGCTGTGATAAATGCAAAAAATTTAAGAAATACAAAACGAAAAACAACAAAAAAACAAAAAACAAAAAACATTAAATACATAAAACTTTTGTACATTTTTAGGCATAAAAAAAACACGAAATTTAACACAAACATTTAATCAAAATGAAATAAAAATTTAACATAAATTTAGGCGCTAAAAATTGATAAAAAAAAAAAATTAAAATTAATAACCAAAATTATGCAAAAATGCTCCATTTAAAAGCGGTGAGAGAACCGCATTTTATTTAATTTTTTTTAACTTTATTTTTGAATTTATTTTTAAATCAATAAATTATAATTTATCTGTAGTTGCAAATCAAGAAGAAAAACTCCAATTGAGATAAAGAAAATGTATGAGCCAGCTGCTTCAGTGGAACTAAGAAGAAATCAGCTCAAGAGCTTCAAATTTGAATTAAAAAAAAACAAAAAAAACATGAAACTTAAAAAACAAACCGGATGTGACAAGAATCAAAGGAATATAATGATAGGAGAACTGAAATACGAGACAAGACAAACAGCCTAGACAGCAAAAGGGGCTACTAAAGTATAGAAATTAGTTTAAGCCAGATAAGTGAACCAAATTGTGAACCATGAATGAATACAGTACTAACAAAATACTATACTACGAGTATACGAGTATATAGTTAAAAGTTATCGAGCAGAGAAAGAGAGAGAGAGACAGAGAGAGGGAGAGAGAGTGTTCCACCAGTAATACTTATATCAACCACATTGAACATCTGCTAAAGCAAAACACAAAGTTACAAGCATACCTAACAAATAACAATTAACAATTAGCAATTAACAATTAACAAATAATAACAACTAACTACCAAAACAATAGCCCAATTTAAATAACCAAGAGTACAAATACAAGTAATTTTTATAGCAGAAATTTTAATTGCAGTCGCAATAAAGAATTCAATAAACAAATAATTACACACCCAAACACACACACACACACACACACACACACACACACACACACACACTACACACTCACACCCAGGCATATATGTATCAACTTGGAAAATCGAAAACTACTCGCAAAAGAAATGAGAAAAAACAATGAAAAATCAATGAAAATGTAAAATTCGAAAACTGCTTTTCGATGCCACTTGAGGAAAAACTCGAAAATAATCCTTTCTTCTTAAAATTAAATCAAGAAAATATAATAATAATGAAAAGACAAAAGAAAAACATAAAAATTTCGATAATAGAAAAACTAAAACAAAAAGAAAATTAAAGAAAATTAATTTTAATGTTTCCGGCTTTAAGTTCAGAAAATCCAAAACCAAAAAAAAACAAAATTCGTATTAAATGCCTACAATAACAATAAAAACAACAACAACAACAACTACAATTAACTAACAACCACAGCAAATGATATAGAATGATATAGCAGCAAGTAGGTGAAACTGATACTAAGGATATAACGGGAAGTTTAAGCCCCTAAGTAACTGCTATAAAGTTCTATATTCGTTCGAATTTAAAATAAATTATTGAATTGAGTACAGCCGCTTTCGCTTTCTGCAATAGTGATAATAGTTTATAAGTGAAATCCATCAAAAACAACAACAACAACAACAACAGTAAGAGAAATATATAAATAAATAGTTAAATACACAATGAAATAGCAACGGTAAGCATTAATTTATAACAATGAGAAACAATGAGAACAAAAGAATATAATAAAAAATAAAAATAAAACCAATATATATAAAATAATTCAACTAAAAGTTATACTATATAACATAATACGGATACGATCCCGAGCTAAGCCCACTAAAAAAAAAAGAAAAACCAAAGGAAAAACTGTTTGATTTGATTTTCATTCGAATTGGAACAGAACAATTTGATGCATTTAATTTTTAGTTGAATTCTCAAATATCAACATGAACGAAATAAATATATAAAACGTATATATAAAGGTATATATAATTATAAACATTACACTAGATACATACTATAATCATACAGATTATGTACAATAGCATATAGTGCATGGAAAATCTAAACTCTTATATTATATGTATGGTGTATTATATTTTTTAACGTATTTAATACATACTCTCTAAACATATACATATATATATATACGATATATATATACACATATATCAACTTATATTTGACATAAAGATTTAACATTGAAGGAACACCAAAAACAGCCAGCTAAATGAATAGTTAAATAATAGTAAAGAAACAGTACTGACAGAATAATTATTGTAAAATAGCAAAAAAAAAAAACACAAAACTTTACTGAAATCGAAACTGTTTATAATTTAACAGAATAACAGCAACAACAAACAGCAAACAACAAACAACAAAACAACAATAGCCTCGTTAGTTTTTAATGAAAATCAGTGAAAAGTAAAACAATGAAAATATTGCAAAAAGTTGAAATATTTTGTGGCTACTTGACAACCCTAGAAATTTGACTCAAAAGTGCTCGATAAACGTAATTTGTTGTATTAATTTTTATGTTTTAGTTTTTAGTTTTGTGCAACAATCAAAATATGGTTCCTCAAGCATGTAACATAGACATACGCAACATACGAAGCATACATACATACATACATACACTATATATGTGTGTGTTATACACATACATACATACATATATTTGTACAGCAACAGAACTTAAATGAGTTGAATTTAAGAGAAACAAAACTTATAAGAAAATAATTGAAAGCCATAGCAAAGCAGAGAGAGGGATAGAGTGGGAGAGTGGGATAGGAACAGAGAGAGTGGTAGTGAGAGAGCAATCTAGAGAGTGGTTTAGACAGCAGAGGGAGAGGGATAGTAAGAGAGGGATAGAGAGAGTGGGATTGAAAGAGAGAAGGATAAATAGAGAGTGCGAACGATAGAGAGAGCTTGGGATTGAGAGAGCGTACACTAAAGCAGAGATGTCAATATTCTACCTCGAACTTATTGGGTTAGTAGTATATTAAATACTTGTTAGATTAATCTTTTCATATAAGTTAAATTTAGTAACCACTTTTATTTCATTAGTTTCCTTTCTGAATATTCAAATTTGCCAAAATATAAAATGATTTCTTGTTCCTACAAAACGCCAAGTAAAACTCCCTATATAAACCTACTTATACAAGAGCCAGAGTCGCAAATAAATATACCCAAAAAAAAATAAAATAAAATTAATTAATGAAAAGGGGAAAAGTCAAGGAAAAACATTAAGAGCCATGGAAAACTTTTTGCAATACACACAATGTGCCCATAGAACAAGTAATTTATTAATATAACTAAAATGATCAAATGATTTATTTATATTATACATTATACATTAAACTTATATATATGAAGCGAAAATTGTTGTTATTGCAACATATATAGAAAGAGCCATAGAACCCAGATGATATAAAAAAAATAGTACCGATCATATTTTACAGAGTTTTTTACAATCAGGAAACAGTGTCAGTAAAATAGCAGTAAACAATAGTTCAATAAAACTGAATAATAACAATAAAAAAAACGAAAGCTTAAAAATAAAATAAAACACAAGACAAAAAAAATAGCAAAAGTGAAAACACGAAAAAATAAACTGAATTATAGTAACATTAACTTAATGAACCCAATTTCATAAATTAATAAATTAAAGCAAACATATATTTGACTAAGTGTTAAGTAAAATATTTATGTGAAACAAATGAAATTATTTTTAAAATTAACTTGTGCTCGCATAAAACATAAATAATTTAATGAAAATTAAACAAATTTAAGTTCGAAACGAAATCAGTAAAAACTTAATTTAAGTTGGCATTTATTAATATGTTTTGTAATTAATTATTATAAACAATTGACAGGGACTACCACATAATAACCATAGAAATAGATGAGCGAACGAAATAAACAATAGAAACAAATTTGATTTAATAACAAACACAGAACAAAAGTTAAGCAGATCATATAATAGTTATTATTATTATTATTAAATTATATTATTAACAATATTTACTGAAACATAACTGTACATAAACCCAACAAATCTGCAATAGTACCAAAGTAAGTAAATCAATTAAATATTTATTTATATATTATTCACATTCCGCGTTGTATAAAATCAATTAAAAATATACTAAACACACACATAGCTAAAATTTATGTTCTAATTAAGTGAAATAACAGTGAGTGTCAACTGTATTATGACACCCACAAACTGAACCAGTTGAGAATCATATGGAATTTGAATTTTCTGTTGAAAACAACATATCCGCCAACAAAAAAAACAAATAAACATTAAACAAAGAAAATAAAATTAAAATAAAAATTAAAACAAACCGAATAATAACTTGGTTTCCACACACAATTTGCATACAATTTTTACCAGTTTTATTTAATTTTATCTTTTTTTTTATCAGAAAGTGAGAAATATATACAAATGTAATTGTGTTTTTCGTTTAAAATTCCTTGTTGAACAGTGTAAGAAATCAAAGCCACAAATCAAACAAAGCAATAGTGATAAAAAAAAGCTTATCAGTTGGATCGTGTTTGTTGCCTCTTTTTGGCAGCCACGCCCCCAACTGATATAGTTGCCATAGCCTGACTAACTGATAAATAAACCAAGCGAATCTTTTTTGATTTACATACAACAAACAACAAACAACTTACAAACAATATTATACAAGAACTTTGCCTACAAGATACTAACAAGATCTTACAACAAATGCAACAATGCAACAATTACCGCAAAACAGCAACCAATAGTACAATAAACAATACATTTTTCTTGTTGATCAACTTTTATACAGCCAATCAAAGCAATAGACAGAAGAAAAAAACCAAAAAAAAAAAAAAACCAAAAAAATACTAAATAATAAAATACTGTAAAAAAAACTCAAACTCAAATCGGAATCAGTGGAAGCAAATCAAAAGCGTTTAATAAAAAATTAAAATAATTGTATACAAGAAAGTAAAAAACAAAAGAAATCTCAACACATACATATATACATGTATATATATACATATATATATATATTATATTTTTAAAGAAGAAGATGAACTAACAATAGCTAAAAACGATTGTTAAACATTTCTATATAAATATGAATTTGTATAATTTCTATTCAATTCATATATAAAAATTATATTTAACAACAACAGCAACAGCAACAAATAACAAGAAAAATAATAAAAGTAAAAAAACCTTTTTTATATTACAAGAGACAAAGAAAAATATGAAAACTCTCACTTTACTGGTAAAAAAAAAATACGTAAATATATGACAAGAAAATTGGTATAAAACAATAAGAAAAACCCCCAGAAAATGCACATGAAAAGCAATAAAACTAGCAGCAAAATTAAAATTAATTTTAAATTTAAATTTTAAATTCAATTTAATTTAATAATTATTTTCAATCTAAACCAATTTTAGTTTTTCATGACAAGTTTTTCAATTTGTTTTTTGCACACAACAACAACAACAACAACAACAACAATTACAACAACAATTACAACAAACAACAACAACAACTCAAAAACAAACCCAAAAACTGGCAAATCAAGTTTCGAAACTCAAGTTTATAATAAATTCTTGTGGCTAATATATTTAATAACAAATAACAATTTGAATCTAGCGAAAGATAAATTAACTACATTTTGGCTGGATAAAAAAAATATTAAAAAAAATTAAATGCGATGGTAGAAAATGAATCTAAAAAAAAGAATGAAAATGAATCTTCAAAATGTCCTTCAAGATGCGAGGATAGTCAAGGAAAAGTTTGGTATTTTAATGACAATTTAGATATCAAAAACTAAAATTAAAAATGATGACTTGACCAAAAGGCAAAGAAAAGCGAAATCAAATTTGCTAAAAGTAATAAATAATATTACGAAAAAATAAAACACTTCTCGGCCTATTCCAAAATTTTAGATCTCGGCTAAAACACAAACAAATCTCGGCAAAAACAAAATTTACAATGAAAAAAACGGCAACTACATGAAATTACATTAAATTACATTTTTGGAGCAAAAAAAAAAACGAAAACAAAATTTAAATTTAAGCCAAATGTTTAAGCATCATTTTTTAATTAACAAATAAAAAAAAGGACGAAAATTTATAAAACTGAAAAAATGAAAATGGAAACGTTCAGCAACATTTAAGTAATACTAAAAATAAAATACTTTAGGTATTAAAATTAAAACTAAAATTAATACTAAATTATGGTAAGGGAATAGAAATATTTATCAATTTTGAAACCGCAAAAATGGCAAAAAAAAATTAAAATCAAAAAAACCAAAAAATATACAAAAAAAAAAAATACACATCATTACACACAAAAAATAAAAAATAAGTACATATATAAAATCCAAAGGGATTACTAAATCGAAAGCTAAAAAATAAAGTGGAAATTCAAAATTTGAATTGTTGTAAGCAAAAACCAAAAAATAAAAATGCAAAAAAAATACAGGCTACTAACATATATTATATATGAGTATATAATCAGCACACACTTCTAACATAAAAAAAAATACACCTACAAATACAACACTACACTACACAACACAACAACAACAAACTTTTGACCACCTAAGGAAGCAGAAGGAGAACACGAAAAACACAACAAAACAACAAAAAAAAACAATTTCAAAACTGATACTTATACGAATACACCCACAAGCCACGCCCACAAGCCACACACAACTCTTTCCATTGGTTTAGATTTTAAGCATAATTTTAATAATGTAATCGTCAGCCAAAATAAAACTGAATAAAACTATTTCAAGGCAGTCAAAAAAATGTCCAAAATTTAATCCAATACGCGATTTTAAGGCAAACCAAAAAATAAAAAAGAAAAACCAAAAAAAAAATAAAAACTTAAACTAAAAATGTCAAAAAAGTAAAATATTTAAGCGATTTAAATATATATATGCAAAACAAGAGAAAAAAAAACCGTCATCTAGTTTAATGTCGTCAAATTTTACTTTTTGTAATAATTATTAATATTTAAAGCATATATATTATACGAGTATAAAATGGCAAATCCAAAACCGAATCCAAAACCAAAACCAAAAGTATTGTAAACGTCTAATCGACCTAATAATTTCGAAAAAACCAAGTATAAATCTCCAAGGAAAAAAGCTAAGCTAGTGCCACGGCATGTGCAAAAAAAAAAAAAAAATAAATAAATAAAAAGAAAAAAAAATAAATAATTAAAAACTAAAAATTCAAATCAAATGAATCTACAATGAATTTCTGGCATCCAAAATAAAAACATAGAAACTACTTAAAATACGTCAAAAACAAAACTTATATTATTATACAAGAAATGGAAAATGAAATAAATTGAATCTTGTAATATAAAAACTAAATTTTGAATTCATTTAAAAACAAGTGGGAAAGGCTACAGTCGAGCGAGCCCACTGTAAATGACCATAACAGCTGCAAAAGCTACTCTCACTCTCCCTGCTGACATTGCTCTCACTTAAAATTTCCCCGCTGTTAACTCTCTACTCTCTTCGCGGCCGCTCTGTTGGCGTCCGCGAACAATCACTCAAACAGTAGTTCTGGTCGCTCTGAGCACGCTCTCCCGCTTTAAACTCTCTTTTTTCGTTTTCTTTACTGTTTGTGTGGCTGTTCGCGGCCGCCAAAGTTGCGCCTTATTTGAATACTCTCTAGCTTTACACGTATGCTCACGCACACTACTATCTTAAGTGGCGCTTGACTTAAAATTCTGTCGCTTGCTGCTGATTCTGTTCGCCTGGTGCATCAACCAGAATAATCTTAATTTTTAGCCTTTCGCTGATGCACTTTGCTAATTTTTCGTAGGCACAGCGATCTACAGAGCCCACGAGCTGCACATATTTTTACAGAGAATTAACAGTACGCAGCAATTCAAATGATTTAGCCTTAACATAAGCGTTAACAGCTGCAAAAGCTACTCTAACTCACCCTACTGTAGTTGCTCTCACTTGAAATTCTCCCGCTGTTAACTCTCTATTTTTGTTAGTTTCGCGGTTTGTGTGAATGTTCGCGGTTGTCAGCGGCCGCTCTGTTGGCGTCCGCGAACAATCACACAAACAAAAAGAACAAAAATTCCTAACAAAAATTTTCCATCTAAAAATCGCTTGGAATTTTGACAAAAAACACAAAATCCTTGATAATTCGAAAACTATCAGGACGTTCGGAATGTCCTTTGGCCCATCGATGGTCCTTGTCAAAAGCCACCGTTTGGTGTGAGTCACGACAGGATCCTTCAAAGGACCTTCGAGTTTTCGATGAATTTCTGTTTTCGAAATTTACATTTTATTTTGGCTCCTGTAAGGACTTTCGTCCTTTTTCTTACATCAACGTACGGGGTTTGACTAGGACTATCTACGTACCAAAGGACATTCGTCTAGTCCTTGAAATGGCAGAGTTACGGTGCCATTTTGGTATTTTGGCCATTTTTTCAAGGCCTCCCCCTGTAAAATTTTTCGAAAATTTGTTTAGAGAAATCGATAAATCTTTTGATGCCAATCGATAGAACTGCTTTCTGGGAGTACGAAACGACGTGTCCTTTTGCCAGGATACAGTTGGAAGGACGAAAAAATCGAAAAACAAAGTTAAAAAAATTAGGACTGCACCTTAAAGTAGGCAATAGTTGTTCGCTGGTATGAGACGTGCAGTCGCAGGCCAATTATATTGTGCAGCCGAAAAGTATGCACCTTATTAAATACAAGAATGGCTTGCATTGGCTACAATGCTGCACGATAGGACAAAATGCCCTTATAACGGCCTTATACGGGGTCTAAAAAATGAAACTCGGTTTTAATGGGTCTTTCGCAGCTATGGGACCTCACAATACAGCTGTGAGGCTAGCCAACAGTATCGGTACCAAGACCTAGTCCTGCTAGCTTCCCAGCTATATTGCGGTATCCCCAGTTGTCTCTTTATTATATTTCTCTTATTGCAAATTTGGATTTTCTGTTTATCCCTTTATGGCACTTTCAAGAAATCGCTTAATTTGTTTGCTGATTTATTAAAGGCAACGTCATAGGTAGTTCTCATATTATACCGATTATCCAGAACCTTTTCATTCTTCAGTTGATCGGCAAAGTGACGAGTTCTCGTTAGATTTCCAAAGCTCTGCAGCAGATCTGGTTGATGCAGTCCTTCAGGACGTCCGGTGGGTGGAGGCTTCCTTTGTAGGCAAAACTCACTACGCATTTTGGGCAACCATTCGTAGAGTAATGTGTTTGTAGTTGTGAAATTGTTCAACATTGCCCGGTTATCCAAGAGTTTTACATTCGATGAGGTACTGGTCGAGAAGTTACGAGTACGTCTCACCCGCTGATCCACGAACTGACGCCTGCACTCGTCTCCTTTGTAGATGTCCCCAGTGTAGGTTTCCTGACTCAGTGTACGATGCTGTTCACAGCCTTGCGGTGGATTTAGACCCGGTAGGATGCCATTGCCCTTCTCATCAAAGGCATAGCGACGATGCAGCCAGTTGCCAATTAAAACTTCTTTGCCATAAGGCGGTGCTACCATATACTCCATAAGGAACTATTAATAGGGAAGAAACGAAATAACGAAAGGAAAAAAAAACGAAAAATAAAGTTATAGCTGAAACAGAAAACGAAAAATGATTAAAAACACATGTCAGAGCTTGCTGGGGCTGAAATCGGAAATCGGTTTTCGATTTTAGCTCATTAAATTGCATATTTAATAATTTAGCAAGATTATACAATACGTATACAATTTGATATAGAAGAAACTACACGCCTTAGCTTATAACAATCGTATCCTTTACTTTAGCTCTCTTCGGAACCTTCGGATATCTGGGTATAAAGTCACGTCTGTAGACTGTGGGCGGTGGGCACTCAGGCTCCTTGTATACGGTACGCTTAATGGAACTGTGATTGCCAAAGGCATCCAATCTATCTGGTTTCCAGCCAATCACTACCTTTTTGCATGCCAACGAATCAGAAGTGTTTTTGGAGGCTACATCAAGTTTCTCCTTTAGCGTTTTGGGCCACAATTCGTAGACCAACATATTTAAGGTAGTAAAATTGTTATTATACTTTTCGGCATCCTCAAATTTCTCGCTTGAACGCTGAGTTTTTGAATTGTAATATTTATTGACCCTTCGACCAATATAGTCACGTGCCACTAGCTTGGGCTCAAACTCCTCCAACGAGTAATCCTCCTGATTGGTGGTCAAATGGCGTTCACACTTTTTATCCGTAGCATTATCCGCAAGCAATACACATGGAACTATAGCCGTCTTGCTCTGTGGTATGGTCTCACAACGAGTATTGTACCATTGTCCGGTTAATACAGAACTGCTATAAGCCGGTTTCGTATCTACGTAGGTATAACGAGAGTCCTTGCTGGATTCCTCCTCATCCATGCTTTGCATTATTTGCGATAGAAAAATGCTAGAGTGTAAAACGAAAGTAATAATTATTTAAAAAATTAACTTATAAAGTAACGTATGTTAATAAAAAAAAATAATGAGCATAGTAAAGCTGCTACCAGCATACCAACTTTAGCAAAGCTAACTATGTTTCATACATTCATCCAATCCCAATCAAATATTCAGTGCTTCACAAACTGTTACCACAAGCAGTGTTAACAAGCAGTTTACACGTTCGTTGAGTTGAGTATTTCGCAAGCAGTTCAGTCAGCTGTTTGCTATTCAACACATTGTTGCCATGACGTCACTCGACGAAGATTCATCCGGCTTGCTTGTTGCTATTAGTCAAAACAAAATTAAATGAGCATTAGTTAGTATATTTACACAACTAAAACGTTTCACAATTGTTTTTTTATAGCAAAATCCGCAATGTTTGACAAACTCAACGATGATTGCATTTTAAAAATTCTAGAGTATGTGAAAGATCTGCGAGATCAGCTGGCGCTGAGGCAAATTTGCCGGCGTCTGCATGAAAATGTACAGTATCATTGGCAGCGACTCAAGGAGATCACAATCGACCTGGATGTTGTGGAACAATTTCAGGAGAATCCCAACGAATTGAACGGGTTTCTGAAAAATGCCAGCGGATCTCTACAGAGTTTAATAGTGCGTCAAGGGAGTATGAAGTTCTTTAGATCGTGGACTTCTTACAAGTTTCCCAAGCTGCAGAGTCTGGACTGTGAGTTGTACTTCAGTGAGCCGGAACCCGATGAAATGACCCTGCTGTTGACTCAACTGTTTCCACACTTGATCAGCTTGAAGCTGCTAAGCGGCACAACTGGACAGCATTTATGGTGCTGGCCTCGCTTGGAGGAGCTGCACTTGTACAGCTGCGAATCTCTGGAGGAGTCCATGCTGGAACGAGTATTCCGTAGCTTATCGCTTCGAAAACTCAGTGTGCTGTACTATGGTTACTGTGCCAATCTTTGTGATGCACTTTTGCCAGCATCCCAAATTGCCACACTGGAGGAGCTTGTCATAGACGATCATCACTTGGTTGGTCAGTTTCTGCGCAATCTTCTAGAGCTGCCTAAGTTTAGAAGAGTCGCGTTCTACACACGTGACTACTATGAGTATCTGCTGGCGACTGTGGCCAAGTTTCAGCCACTCAAAGTGCAATCTCTGCTCTTCAACGATGCCTTCTGGAGCAGTTCCTCAGTGTGCGATACCATTCAGAGAATGTCAAACCTACGTCGTCTGACACTGCAGGATGATGACATTGAATCTCAACAGTTGCACAAGATTTGTGCAAGTCTCAAAAATCTAGAAGAGCTGCACTTGATCAAAATGAGAGCATTGCCCACAGCCACACAGTTGTGGAATGTGGTAGAGGCAACGCCGTCCCTAAGAATACTTAATCTATCCAGCTCCAAGTTGGATGAGATGTTTGTGGAGTTAAGTGGGAGATGCAAAGAACGTGTACTTACCAAGCGATCTGTTGAGACTCCACTCAGCCTGCACCTCTACAACACTCATCTGGAAACCGATCGACAGAAGGTAGGAGAATCCAAGAGGTTGAAATTATATTAATCATTTAATCTCTTCCAGACTCTCTCCATGCTGACACATCCCAATTTGGAAATCTCTTTCAAGCCAATTGATTTTAATGTGTGGAGTTCTAGATTTGTAGAAATTGAATTTAATCCAAGTTTGGTATAAGTGTATGTATATAGTATATATGATCAGTAATCTGAATGATAAACACAATTGTCTACTACATAAAGTTAGTTTTATTAGTAAATATTTGTATATCTGTTTTGTTTGTTGTTGTTTCGGTGATACAGATTAATTAGATTGATTTAATTCATGTCATACTTGTAGTAATATATTTATTATTTGTATATTTTATTTAGTATTCGATTTATAGAGCGCGTCTTTAGTGAAATACTAGAAATTCTTTATAGTTTATAGTTTTGATGAGTTTCGAAATAAAGCAGACTGAAATCAATTATAGCATAGAGTCATAGAAGTATAGTATGGGAAATATTTTAGAAATACTCTATATTGATTATTCTTTATATATATATCATTTAAGCTTACATTTAATAGCACAGTTAGACATAGTTATATTTTTTTTTGTTTTTCTTGTTAAGTTAGCGCATAGTTTTCACTTGAATCAGAGATAACGAAAACAAACAAATTCCAGAGTTTTATACACACCATTTAAGACAATTAACTAATAGTATAATGAAATTGATTAGTCTTCAAATCAAATTGTTTTTGAGCTTAGTTAGTTGTAATCATTAAGTTGTGTGCAATATTTAAGACATTTACATATGTATATATATAAATATAGCACGTGTTATATAGTATTACTTCTTCAGAAATCATAAATTTCGACTAAGTATTTCTTTGAATCTATTTGCCTGTTGGACAATTGTTAGTTATTTGCATTATGCATACTATATTTTATCAGTAAATAAGTTTCAATTATTGTTAGCAAAGCATTGCAGATTGTTTTTTTAGTTAGTATAATCATAAAATTCTTGACTTCTTCTAATCAAACTTTAGATATTTTAAATTAATACCTGTTTGCTGATATTTGTCTAGTTGTTAAACTCGTAATGAGTATATTATTAATTTCATTATTCAGACATTCACATATGCAATAGTTGTTAATTAATTAAATACACTTAGTTTACTAATTATTGTTACCATTGTGGATGAGATGTTTGGTGTATGCGTGTGGGTTGTGATTTGTGATTATGAATGAATTTTGCTTGATCTGTAGAACGATTCCATTAAATTTAATTTCAGATATTTTCTTCTTCTTCTTCCCTTCGTTACTATATTTTTTTTTAGATTTTTTTTATAGATTTTCCTCTTTTTTCGTTACATTTTCTTTGCCATGATATATGAGTGTGTGCAGTGTGAGAGCTTAGCTTGAACTCGATGTGTGTGTGTGTTATGTGTGTGTGTGTGTGTGTGTTTTAAGTAAATAATTTTAAAAAGTTTTTAATGCTTGGTCCATTAAAGTATACAAAATTTTGTTACTAGTTGCTTAGCCTTGATAGAACTGATTAATCGACAAAATGCCGAAAAGTGCAATTGATTTTCGAGTGCTGTGATCCAAGGATTTCAAGATTACCGAGATTAGCTTTTCTTTCCTTTCTCTCCTTTCTTTTCCTTTAATGATATGCATTCATCTACTTGTTGATCTCCTAATCAAGTAAAATCGAATTTGAAAACTTTAAGAAGAAATGTTAGTGCTTGAAAAGCTTCGGTGCATTCAGTGTTCAAATTTAATTGTTAGTTTTTAAATATAAATTTTAAATTTTCTTTTTGTTTTCTTTGCTGAGATGTGATGATATGAATTTAAATGTCGGATATAATTTGACTGTATAGAACGTTTAACAAGTTGAGTTATTTAAATATTTTTTATATTTGTTTTTTTTTTTTAACTATTTCGTTTTTTATTTCTAAATAAATATTTCTTTTTTTACTATTTTTTCTGTTTCTTGATTAATGTAGTTACCAAACTTGATTTCAATTCTAATGAAAACCTATTTTTGAATTAACTTGTATTGTTTAATTTATTGCTTTTTTGTTTGTTGTTAATAACCTAAATATAATTTGTAATTGTAATAATTATTATTGATACAATTTCGATTCTTTTGTTTATATTTCTCTGAATCAATTGTATTTGACAAATTTCATTTTGTTTATAATTATTCAAATTACACAAATATTTATGCTCAATTGAATTATTTAAATAAATACTTGTGTACTTTGAATTTTGACAAAATTTTCCAAAATGTTTTCTTTTATTTTTTTTTAGCTCTTTCGCGCGCTAGAGTTTTCACTGTTGTTGTTGTTGTACACAAATTTGAAATACCGAATTAATTAATTAACAAAATTTTGAAAAAAAAAAAAAACCATTTGCTAAGCTTTGCATTTTCCTGCTCTCCTTCTATCCTTGTTGCACATTTCATTTTACATTTTGTCGGGGGGGTGGGGGAAATCGGTAGCTCAATCGATCGAGATATAACTATATATATATAAAGATATATTGTTGTTCGATGCTGCTGTTGAAGAAAGATAGTTAGTTAAGTAAAAAATATATTTAATTACATGTGATTGAAATAAAAGCAAACATTTATTGTTCAGAAAATTAAAGTAAGAAAGCAAAAATAATAATTAAATGTAAATGTGCAGGAAATTTAATAAATTTTCCTTTTCTTTTGTGTTGTTTTGCTTTCTGTGTGCTTAAAATAATATCACATTAAAATGTTTTGCAGACCTTAAATGGAAATTTGTAAAATTTAATTTAATATAAATTTAAATATTTAAATAGAAAGCCAAAGTAATAGAATTTCGCATTGATTAATAATAATTGTAATTTATGTATTATCGAATGCGTTGAGATATACAAAAAAAAAAGAGATTTGATTGCAACTGAATGAAATTTAAAATACAACTACATAATTTGTCTACTTAGAAATTAGGAATTTAATTTAAAAATTATTAATTTTAATGTATAATAATTATAAGATAATAATAGTATGCAAAACTGAAGAACTAAAGTGAACGAGACACAGTAACAAATATTTAAACAAATCATTCGATTGCTTACATTTGTTGCTACTAATTTTGAGAAACTATTTGGAATTGGTTCAATCCGATGATATTGACTGTTTGACATATTGTTATTAATATATTGACGTATTGACATATTGCAATTTCGGTTCGATTGGTGTATTCGATTCACGATTTGGGCTAATTTATTGATTGGCCATTGGCTTTTGACTAAGTTAAATGTAAAATTAAACACACATGTCGCTAGTTATCTCTCCATCGCTCTCCCTCTCTCTGTCTCTCTCTGTCGTCGCTGTCTCCCTTTCTCCCTCTCTCGCTCGCTGCCACGCTCCTCACTTGGTTTTGCATAGTTTTGCTATTTTTTTGTGGTTTTTTTTTTTTTTATTTTGTATTATTTTGTTAATGTTTAATTTACTCGGTTTTCGGATGCAACTCTTCTCTAGCGCTTGCGTTTTGTCATACAAAATCCAACTCAGATCGAGTGCTGTACATCTTGCGCTCCAGAGAACGTTCGAACCATTTCTTGATCTCAGATACAATCAGCACAGACGAGGTGAGCGTGACCAGAAAGAGTATGTCATAGGGTGTCAAAGCCTCCGTTTGGAATACCATCTGAAGTGGCGGAAAGTATACGACAAGCATTTGGCCAACTATTGAGAAGGCCACGGCCAGCAGGAACATGCGATTGGTGGTCAGTCCAATGGTGAAGACACTCTTTGTTTGGGAGCGACAGGAGAGAGCATTGAACATGTCAAAGAACACAAAACAAGTGAATGTCATTGTTGTATCCCGCTTCGTTTTGCCCAAAGTTCCATCGGCCATTTCACGTTGGAATACCCATAATGTTCCCAACACTATAATACTAGCACTGAGCAGTACATTAACCACAACAGATTTCGTGATCATCGGTTGCTTAACGTTGCGTGGCTTCTGCTTGAGCACATCATGATCCACGGGCTCAACGCCCAAAGATTGGGCCGGTGGTCCGTCCATTATAATGTTGATCCACAGTATCTGCATGGCATTCAAGGGATTGGCAATGTCCATTAACGTGGCCAATGCAATCAATGCCAATGCAGCTATCGAAGTGCTCAGCTGAAAACGCACAAAGTTTCTAATATTATAGAAAATGCCTTTTCCCTCCTCAATGGCAGCGCTGTAAAGGAAAGAAAATTGAACAGTTAAAATATTTAGAGAGCCTAGATAATGACACTGGCTTAAAGTGGGTAAAGTAATCCACTCATCGTGATCAAGACGAAGGAATATACCATAAACCCATGAAGGATTTCGAATCATAATCAGATCTCAGATATGGTAAACTATATCCAAGCTGACTAAGATATAATCAAACCATTCTACTCTCTCACTTTAAGCTCATGTCATTGCCATTTCGAGTACTCACATAATGGTATGAAAATCATCGTTGACCAATATCATGTCAGCTGCCTCTTTGCACACATCTGTGCCATTCTTGCCCATAGCAATGCCAATATCTGCCTTCTTTAAGGCGACACCATCGTTGACGCCATCTCCTGTCATGCCCACAATGTTTCCAGTGCGTTGAAGTGACTTGACAATCTCGAGCTTGTGACGCGGCGAGACGCGATAGAAGACGCTCACATTGTTGGCCACTTTGTCCAATTGATGCTCATTCAGTTGATCCATCTCCTGGCCAGACAGTGTCTGATGGTGTATGGTATCGATGCCAATTAAATTTGCTGCAAAACAAATTTAAACAAGTAAGAAAGGCTATAGTTGAGCGAGCCGACTGTAGAAGACCCCGTACTCCTTTTAGTGAGCGTTTGTCCATACAAGTCACCAATCTTTGAGCGATTTGTCCTACGGGAGGTATAGGCTATAGTTGTCCGATCCGAATCAAACTTGGTGAGGATAGTTATAATGGTACCATACAAATAATGTGTGAATTTGGTTGCAATCGCTCAACTAAAACTTCATGTCTCCATACAAATCACCAATTTTCGAACGGTTTGTCCTATGGGAGCTCTAGGCTTAAGTTGTCCGATCCGTTTTAAACTTGGTTAGTATGATTATAATGATACCATACACATAATGTGTGAATTTGGTCTCTCTAGCTTTTTTCGTTTTCAAGTTATGGTGATATACTCTTTTTTAGAGTACGGGGTCTTAAAACAACAATTTAAATACATAAATTTCATTAAAGTTTGTTTAAGTATTAAACAAATCTGAACACTTTTTTTCACTAGTTTTTATGTTTTTACTCCGCAAACTGGCACTTAAGCTAAAATGTCCTCCATGCTCACATTTTTATTGCTTAATGTTAAATGAAAGCAACGCAGTAACCGTTAAAAAGTGCTAGTAAAAATTGTTATAGCTGATAAGAAAATAAATAAATAAATAAGGTTGAAAACAGTAGGCGAAAATGTTAAAAGTTTAGTTGAAGATACCCTGTATAAATGTGTGATATTAGACTAACATATATTTTAAAAATTTTAGTTTTATATGTTTTAGTAGAGCAAATATATATATTTTTTTAGAGCTATATAATCTTCTCATATTTTCTGCTGATTTTTGAAAATAAACCCCGCGGAAAGAGGCAAAATCTTAAAAGATTTTGTTATTTTTATATATATAAACACAGTCTTTCCTTTATTTATTTCTAGTAGAATCTAAAATCGGCTACTTTATCTATGCACTATAAAAATCCAATTTGCTGTGAACATTTTTACTTGCCTTTATCATATAAAAAACGGCATAAGGAAAATATTAAAACGAATTTACTGGACTATGTGGTAGGTTAACTATTTGCCAAGGCACTTCAATGGATCCAACGTTGGTCCTCATAAAATGCCAACCGCCAACTACTTTGGCCAATGAGAAAATGGTGCATTTTCCAAATTTAAATTTTTTCAAAAAAAAAATATGAGCAAGAAAATGTTGATGGGCAAACTGAAATTGTTTGCATTATAATAGATATAAAGAATGTGGTAGTTATGGCACCTTTTGCTATAGCAAATAGGGGCGGAGGGTGTGGTGAGAAGGGGGAAGAAGAAGATATCCCTTTGGTGGATGCAACGCTGCTTTTAATTGTCTCGCCTCGACAGTCTGGACAATGGTAGGACCAAGCTGCGAGCTACAAGCTGCGAGATGCTGATGATGAAGATGAAAATGACGTTGAATGCGTTTTAATTACGTTTTCCTTCAGTTTTTCCCGTTTCCCTTTCCCTTTGCATTTGCTCATTTCGCCGCACATTTTTGCCCATTGTCTGTGTGTGTGTGTGTGTGTGTGTACAGAGTCTGAGTCTTGGCTGTTGTTTGTGTTGTTGTTATTTATATAGTTTAGTGCGCTTTAGCTAAACATTCCATCCAAACAGGACAAGGGATCGTCCTGGCACTTGGTAAGACAAATACGCGGGAGCCATAATGAAAAATGGAGACGCAGCTTATGCAAAAACAACAAACTGGAATGCTTAAGTCGAATACTGACTAAAATATACCCGTTAATCAACTTTATTGTGATTTAAAGGGACGCTAAAGAGCGAAGATTAGATTGTACTGCTATAGTCTCAGAGATCGGGGCTTTTATCTAGACGGACAAGCCCCCTATTCCACCACTACCGGGTATAACAGCACAAGCAAACGAGCATTCTCTCAGAGTCTAACAGCTGCTTCTTCTGGAGCATACTTCATAAATGCGCTCAAGTGCAAAAAAACAACAGCTGGAACTACTAGAAAACTATGGAAACTTCCCCTTCCCCTTCCCTATCCCTTTCCCCTAACTGATTTACAATTGAATTTTAAATAAAGCTTCATCCAAAAATGAACAATGGTTTCCAAAGTTAAAGTTCCTTAACTTTAATTCCCCTCCTTTGGATAACGACTGATTTCTTTGCCTGTTGCTCTGTGCAGTTTTCATCGCCAATTGCTTGGAAAATGCAGTGAAAAGCCAGGTCGCTCAACCTCCTTTGGGAGCACAAACAAAGGCCGCAAAACCAGGTAACGGATTACCAGGGAATTAGAGGTAAAGCTTCGTTCAAACTGAATACACAGCAAAGCATCTCAGGCAAACAGAATTTTTAAAGGACCGTTCCTTAAGTCCTGTAAGAGGAACTAAGTCGAAATTTAACGAAAACTAGTTAAATTTAATATAATTACTATTGAAACTTATATAATTTAACTAAAAATACTTGTAGTCAATTCTAAACTAAATTTAAAATTTATTCAAGAAATTCTTCAACGTTGATTTAAAGCTGTTTTGACAAATATTTCCATTTGGAGGTGTCATCATTGGCTATTCGAGGTCATCGCACACCTGTTTCTGTGACAGGTAATAACCTGTGATGTTCCGCAGACTTCCATCATTACCATTTACCGCAAAAGGTAATAACAAAAAATAAAGCTGAATCATAATCTGCACATATTGCCCATATTTACGTGTGAAAATTGCAATTTCAAATGGATTTTCAATTTCTGCCGATGACAGCAACGCATCTGACAGTCAGAAACGAGTTTTTCATCATTTTACAGGGTCAAAGCAATGTCTTTCCGCAGGCTCAATTAATGCAGCAAAACAATAAACAATTTTTGTGGCCAAAAAAGGATAAAAAAAATTAATTGCCATAGGCAAACCATTTTTTTTTCCTTTTTTTTTTTAATACTCAACAATATTTCATGTTGATGAAAATATTTATAGTTTTTATATGCGCTAAAATAAAATTGGCCTTAAAAAAGGTATCTTAAATTTATACAAAATTTTAAAATATTATCGAATAATATTTTTAAAAATAAATTCATAATTTTCTATTGTTTACGAAGAGTCATTTGGTTAGGAATAAATTAAAAATATATTAGTTGGTTTATTTAAAGGTTTCGGCATAGAATGCCATCAATATACATATCACAGATCAGATGCAGACAATCAAAACAAAAAGTCGAGCATGAAAAACTTTATAACCCAACGAATTTTCCAGTTGAACATTTTTTTTTTTATATTTTTGAAAACAACTTTGTTGTTATGTTTGATAAATGCCTGAAGGAACAAGCAGAAAGAGGGTAAAAGGGGGGAGGTGTAGGGGTGGTGGAAGGAGAAGAGTTATAGTTTTGACTGCTACAAACAAAGTTGCACTCAGAATGAGTGAAAGAGTTGGCAAAACTTTATAAAGTTTATAAAAATTTGTCAAAGCAGAGTTAACCGCAGGCGAAAAGCGGATTAGAGACAAGTTGCAAAAAAAGTGGTAAGAAGAAGAAGAAAGGAGAAGAAAAAAAATACACAGAAAACAAAGTATATGGAAAAGCATGAAAAAGGAAATGAAAATGATGGCCAAGTTTATGAAAATGTGAAGCGAACATGATGTTGCATGCAACAAGCAGAGTCAGTCTCAGTTGCCAATTTGACGAGGACCAGAAAAATCAAAGCAGCAAATTGCAAAGTGTTGGGAAAAATAAAAAATGAAAACCATAAGAGAAAAACTGCAAGAAAAACAACAAAAGACTCATTTGGTAATGGAAAATTCGAGGCGTGGCTAAAAGGGCGCGCTGCGAGTGACATTTGCATTTATATCGTTAGCTCGGGAGAAGGAGGGAAAGGGGGAGAAAGTGGAGACAGGGGAGGAAAATGCATTCCTTGTGCTGTTTATTAAGCGACTTTCGTGTACGTGACAATTCTTCGACTCCGCCACCAACTGACTTTGTCATCTTTATCCTGGCTGCTTCCTGGCATCCTGGCATTCTGACATCCTGGCATCCCGGCATCCCAACATCCCAGCGAAGTGCTGTGTGTGATTATCTTTGCCTTCCGTTTGGGTTTTCAGCTGAGGAGCGACAAACACATCCTGCCAGCTGTTATCCTTGTGCATGAGTCAAATCAACATTCAAGCCGATTGATGTGTATAAAACGCCCTTTCCCTTTCCAAAAGACCACGCCCAACCATTGGATTACAAGTGCATTTCCGAGTGCATTTCGCTAATTGGATATGTGTCAACTTTGTGAGAGAATCAAAGCAGCAACAACAACAACAAGATTGAGTATGAAAACAAGAGCAATCTGAAACCCAAAGGCGTGACACAAGTCCGGAAATGTGGCATTGATTAAGATTCACTGAAGTGCAACTCCAAGTCTAGGATTGTCCTCCTAATTGTCTATTAATACGTGTCGACGAGCTGTTAAGCAAACATCTAACGCCAGAGTAACATCAATGCAATAACAATTGTGTTTCACAGTGGGAATTTGAGTACAGTTTACTTTAAGGTGTCTTAAGTTAAGGAAGAGATAATTGAAATTGAGTTAACAGAGTATCTAATCAAGTAATCAAAGCATAACTCCGACTGTAATTATCAGAAAATTGAAGTAAAGAAATAATTCCCTGATTATAAAATGTGTAAATCGAATTAAATGTTAATTATATTAACTTTACTTTAAAAATACAATTAATTTATGATCTTTACTCTGGTGTTTGCTACTCCTTAAACCCTTGATAAATCCAGACGACGACTAAAGCTTCCACAAATTGTGGTCAGACACATTTGGGACAGAGAAATCGTAGACTGATTTAGAGACAAGTGAATCTACCAGAGATTCGGCAAAGGATGGCTCTGTTTAGGGAGCTAATGACACAACTGCCAACATAATTGGCAACAAAATTGAAAATGAAATACACCAACTTAATTATGTCTGCTTTTCCTCAATACTCAACTGTTATATAAATACGTATATATGTATCTGTATGTGCTTCATGAAAGATAGATGTGATAGAGTACGTAGAACAAATTGGTAGGGATTAGCACCAACCAAGTAGACAACATAGACACAACCAGCTAAAGGGGTTGCTGCCCAGGTTGCTGGCCAATTAGGCAGACGATTCTCTATAAGCGGATTTTCCTCTCAACAATAACAAATAGTACATATATAGTTAAGGGGGAAAACTCATTTGATGGATGGAAAACGGAAGCTAGGGAAACTCATTTGCTCATTTACAATTTGTACGTCGAAAATTTCAATCAATATGCACGCTTGTAGCTCTGGGCATTAAATCAAATTCAGTTAGTCTCCATCATCATCTCAACTCCCCTAAGAAATGTTAGGGCATTCTATAATTATACCGTTATTCACAGCTTCAAAAGGGAAATTGAAAATAGAAAAAAAAAATAAACTAAAGAAACTGAATTGGAAACGTTGAAATACGCTTTCAAAAATACACAAAAGAAAGTTTTTAACAAAAATTTGTTATACTGAGCAGCAAATACTTCAATATCGATTGGAGTATAAGGATAGTAACAAGATTAGACCCTTTATATTATCATAAACTACGGTAATTATATAAAATACCATTAGTTTTATAAAAAATAAATATATAAATTGTTTGCTACTATTTTTCAGCCATCTGGCCACGTCTAAAATCTGTAGCCTTATTAAGTTGGCTGCAGCAAGACGTGACAAACTGAATGCCATAACCTATAAGACCCGTTGAGATGACTATTTAAACGAGTTGGTGTTGCGAATTGCAAGTAAAGTGAATTGAAGTTTCTTTTATAGAGTTTTATCAGAGTTGATGCAAGAACTGGAACGGGAATGGGAAGGAGACTATAGTCGTTGTCCATGTTGATGAATTCCTGTTCGCTGCAGACGCGCATCACTGACGATGCAAATGATGATGAGTATAAAGATGACGATGATGATGATGATAGCAATGGCGATGACGATGACGTTGACGATGGGGAGTTTTGGGCCAGAGTTAATTATTTCAGCGACTGACGATACGATGGCTGTTGATGCCAGTGATGCCGTTGATGCTTTTACTTTTGCTTTTGCTTCTGATGTTGTGCGTCCTCCTGTGCGTTGCAGGATATTAGATGTGGGCCTTGCCTCCCTTGTTACCTGATACCCGCAGGTTGTGGCAGGCAGGACAACGTCTACGGATGTCGTTCTACCTGCCGTTCTACTCCCAGTTATCCCCCATCCCCCTCTACATACTATCTCTAGTCGGGTTTTCTTTTTTTCTTCCATTTTTAGCTTTTTTTGCTTGGTTTATTTTTAATGTTGCTCTCTGTGCGCTTTGTGTGCTATCTTTTCCAATTTGCTGCGCTCGCTTTGCGGCATTTCTTCTACTTCCTATTCCCTCTTTTTTCTGTTTTCTTTTTTTCCTTTTTGCTTGCTTTATTCAACGAGTTTTGGCGAATTTTCCGTTGCATGCCCCATGCCACAAGGCGTTTCAATTTAAATACCAAGTATATGGTTAAACTTAAGGTCCATTGTAGTTAATGAAAAACTTGTGCAAGTTGCCAGCGTTCTCAGCGTTCTCAGCGTACTTGGCGCACTTGGCTTGACAAACAGCATACCAGCCTTCTAGTTAGCAAAGCATTTTACCAGCAAATTTAAGCAACTGCCATAGTCACTTGGAAGAGAGAGCAAACTTCAAAGTTTTGCACACACCAAACTATATACATATTAAAGATAGATGTGTGGGGGTGTGTGTGGGTGTGTGGAGAGCCTCAAGTACAGTTGTCACACACGCTCTTCCGGGAATATGTGAGAGAGAGAGAAAGAATGTTTCTTCCCTTCTCCGTTCTCCAAAGTGCAACTGAGCCGAAACTTCAACGAGAACTCAACTTTGCGGCTAACTAAAAACTTTCAACAGCTTCAACTGGCATGGTTAATTAATTCTGTTTGCATACTTTTAGGCGGTCCGGCAACGCTGCCACTCTAGCTCTGCCTTTGCCTTTGCCTTTGGGTTCACACCCTTTAACCCTTGACTTTATAGCCCCAGCACAAAGATTCAAATCGAGATAGAGATGCGTGTTTCTACACACACACCCACACACACACACACCCAAACACACACACACATGGGAGCCTACAAACATACATCATGGTCCATTCTTGAAAAGATATTTCTATGCCGAGCATAAATTGCGGTTCTCATTTTGGGGAGTTTTAAGGGTTTTTAGGGGTTGCCACTTTTAATTACGCTGCGTTGACAAATTTATTTGCATAGTTACAGGGCGGATGGGCGTGACAGCACTTAAGTTTGGGCCAACAATTTGTGGCTAACATGAGCAGCTCTTAAAGAGGTTTTAATTGAGTTTTGAGTTAAGATTATCATGAAAATAGGAAACCCAAAAAAGAATCAAAAGATAATGACGGCTTGTTTGTCATGTGCCTAGATTAAGGTTTAGTTTTCTTGGCCAATTTGAAGTAATATGTTTACGGGACAAACAAATCCTAATTAAGTTGAAGGATTAGAAGATTTGAGGGAGCAAACATTGGGAATTATAATAAATATGTCTTTGAACGTAGAAGAAGAGCAAGATAAGGGAGTGATCCTATAAATTGATACATACTGGAGCCCAGTTCCTTCCACATAATCAAAGACTAATCAAGTGAACTACTCACCAATTGCCATTGCAGTTTCCTGTGCATCTCCAGTGACCATCTTGACCCTTACGCCACTCTGCATCAGCATCTCAATGGATTCCCGCACGAGAGGTCTTGGTGGATCGGTTATACCCACCAGACCGCAGTAGATCAAATCCTGCATAGAACGTCCTTTGGCCAGAGCCAGGACACGCAAACCCTTACGTCCAATTTCATAAGCCTCTGCTAGGAATTCAGCCTCATTCTGTTTGGTCAATGGCACCGTTTGAGTGCCAAATTGATATTTGGTGCACTGTGGCAATAGAGTCTCCAAGGCTCCCTTGGCAAAGAAGATCTCCTCCTTGTTGTTGTTGTACTTGTGAATACACTTGACGGCCATCATCTTTTGTTCCGAACTAAATGGATACTCCTGAATGCGTACATAGTTCTCGGCGGTGGCATACATGCCGTTCTTCATGGCCACGGCTACAAGAGCGCCCTCTGTCGGCTGACCGAGTAGTGTGCCATTCTGTATATAGGCATTATTGCAAACAGCTCCAATTTCCAATAGATTTGTTATGTTCGTCTTGGCCATTTCCACATTGTTGCAGTGACGTATGTGAATCTCGCCTTGATCATTGTATCCAGCGCCCGTAACATCCGCCATATATCCATCGGAGGTAATAATAATCGTGGCTGTCATCTCGTTTTTCGTCAAAGTACCAGTTTTATCCGAACAAATGACATTCACACAGCCCAAAGTCTCGACGGTGGGCAGTTTCTTCACAATAGCATTGCGTTTTGCCATTCGCATGACGCCCAGAGCCAAAGTGACAGTCACCACGATGGGCAGTCCCTCGGGTATGGCAGCCACAGCCAGCGACACACTAATGTTAAACATCTCCGAAATGGGTTTTCCCTGTAGCCAGCCCAGCAACATGATTACACCGATGATGAGAAAGGAATAGAAACTCAACTGGGCACCCAGAATATCCATAGACTTCTGCAATGGCGTTTTGGGTGCCTCCTCGGCCTGCATCATCTTGAAGACCTCACCGAACTCGCTGCGCTCTCCAGTGCTGACCACAATACCCTTGCCATTGCCACAACGCACCAAGGTGCCCATAAAGGCAATGTTCTTCATATTGCTGTGATCCTTGACGTTCGTATTGTTGAGCAAAACATCGGTGATCTTTCGAGCTGGCTCTGTTTCGCCGGTAAAACTGCTCTCATCAATCGACAGATCCACAGCTTCGAAGAGACGCACATCCGCTGGGACACGATCGCCCACATTGAGATGCACTACATCACCGGGGACTAGTTCACGTGCCAGGAAGGTATCGAGACGTCCCTCCCTGAGGCAATGACACTCCGGTGGTACTAGCTTCTTTAGCTCTTCCAAACTCTTCTCGGAACGATACTCTTGTATAAAAGCCACCGTAACCACAATCAATATGGCAATGGTTATGCTGACGGCATCGTCAAACTGTTTCATAATCACCGAGACTAGAGCAGAGCCAAGAAGCAGTAGAATAAGAGGATTCCTAAACTGTTCAATGTACTTCTTCCAGGTGGGATCCTCCTCAATAACATTCAGCTCATTATGACCAATGATTTTGGCCCGGTATTTAGCCTCTGTCCATTTCAGACCGGTACGCACATCCACCTGCAAACGTCCTGCTACCTCGGAGGCGCTGTGCGTCGATGACTCGGAGGTTGAGAGCAGCATTTCGGGCGTGAGGGTGAGGCCCGTCTAAAGGGGGGGTGAAAGAAGTTTAAAGATTAATAACCAATTAATTAAACTTTGATTATTTTTGGTTAGTAGTTGCATGCAGTAATGAAGTATTTAAGTTTTTGTATCGTTTAACTATTGTTAGTTAAAAAATTTTAATTTTTTGTTAAGATCGAAGTAAGTAAAGACTTTAAGAAATTATAAATATATAAGCAAACTCGCTCCCAAATATGTTTTTAATTAGACTTTAAATATTTGTTAATATTTAAACAGCTTTATATATGTATATATAGCTATATGTGCAGATCTGTTCTGTTGTTTTAAAAATATTAATATTAATTAACTCGTCGGTTTGTCAAGCTACTCTCATTAAGTTTTAAATAGGTATTTCGTTATGCACAGTAAAATGTTATAGTAATCTACAAAAAGTCTATAAAATATATACGAATATGATCTTTAAAAGTTGTACTCATGACAAAAGCAGTAAGTTTTCCATTTTCATAGCTCGAAAACAATTCTATTGATTTTTCAAGCTAGACAGCTCTTCCTACCACAAATTGAATGCCTTGATGACGTCTCATTTCATACTTTACCCCCCCAAAACTCTCCCTCTTTCCACTTGCAGCTAATTTGCAACCGTCAACAAGTTTGTAATCATTCATAGTGTTGTATGCAGACGAGGACGACGACTGACCAAACCCAAAGACCAACTGAAAGCTCAACCCAAACCAAACCAATTCTTGTCTCCATGCCAGAGTTGTCAACTTTAGTTACATGCCAGCATGGGTTTTGCCTCTGTCATGTCCAGTGGCAACCCACCTGCTACAGAACCCAACCACCCACAACCCACCGCCCACCACTCACCGCCCACAATTTGCCAGCCGACAAAACAGTACAGTTCGAGTACGTGACTTTTTGGCATTAAAAACATTCCTTATTTTAATTCATTTTTCCCTTTTTTATTTTTTATACATATTTTTTTATAGAATTCATTTCCATTTGTGGTAGAAGTCCGACTCTAGCATAAAATTCAAGTTGTAAGTATGTGGGTGAGTGTGTGTGTGTGTGTGTGCGTGTGTGTGGGTTTGGGGCAGGTCGTAAATTTCTGTCACTCAGTGTGGCCAGCTGTGCAGTGAGTTTTGGGATTTGCTTGGTTTAATTTCAAGTTTATACCGAATCCCAACTCGCAATTTTTTATTTAATAATGATTATAAAATTAATACAATTTTAATGACAAATTAATCTTATGCTTGAATTTGTACCCTTTTGCCCAGCAATTATATCAAAAGGTTTGAATTTTGGTCAAAATATAATTCTTTGGGCTTTGCCGCAGACAGCCAAGTTAATGGGGCATTTAACTGCAGTTAAGAAAGGAGTGGGGAAGGGGGTAGGGCCTGAGGGATGTCATTCATCTTTTTACCGGCACAGAATTTCATAATGAAAACTATGCGGTGTGCATTTTAATTAAATGAAATTTTGTTAGCCACGTCTACAGCAAGCACAAGAGTTGGCCATTTCTAAGAGTCAGAAAAAATTTCAGTTTGGCAATTATGGCTATTTGATACACTTACCGACCGTATTTATTAATAACAAATATTATAAATTAAAAAATAAAAGCTATTTTTAGCTACTCTCATTAAAGTCTAGCTAAATCTGAAAGTTGTTAGCTTCATTTTCAGCTGCCATGGATCATTTAAGCGTATAAATTTCACTGCGGTCACAAATTATATATAGTGCACATAAATCCCCGTCTAATTATATAATTTACTGAACCATTACAGCTGTCCAATCTGTCTGTCTATCCAATTTTTGGCCAGTAAATTGCATTGAAATTTGACTGTTTATTCATGTTTGTTTTAACTGATTTATTTGCCAGCTTTTTGTAGTCAACAAAAAAGTTAAATTGTTCTATTTGTGGACTCAACTCACTCTACTTGAAAGTTTGAAGTTGACTTAAAAGGAGTAGAGGCAGCTAACTGAAATCTACCCACTCGTTGCCAAAGTTGAACTCAACTTCCACCTCAAAACAATTCACATTCTTTAACTGACAGGTTTTTCATTATTTATCTACGAGTTTTTCATTTTTCCCCAACTCCATTTTGCTTTGTTGGCCTACATTGAACTTTGGCTGCAACTTCACTCAGTTGTAACACTTTGTTTATGTATTCAAATGCAGGCAACTACAAAAAATACAAAAACAAAAACATTTAAAAAAGATCTCTAAAAGTGGTTCAAAAGTTGTCGCTTTTTGGCCTTTTTGCGCTGCCCAAAAAGTAAACACATGTTTCTAGTTTGCGGCCCATTGTTAAGTTTGAAAGCGTTTTAGCCAGAATTCTGTACCTTTTGGACATGTGTTGGCTTAGTAAAGAATACTTTAATGGGTGTTTAAAGAGAACTTTGTTAACTGCTTGTAATAACTTTGCTAATATGACCATGAAAGTAGTAGTTATATATACCTGTTTCAAGTCGAGTAACTAGTTTAGCTACCTATATAAATTACTTAGGCAAATCAGATACTGTCAAACCAAAGCAAAAATTTAATTAAGTTTTAAGTTAAATAAAGGCATCAAACAATTTGTAAATAATTCTAAAAATAATTTTAGACCGGTACTAGACGGTACTCAAAATAAATTTTGAATATTTTTAGCTTATTTCGATTGCCAAGTTCCCAGTTTATAAGTAGCTTAAAGTACACTTAAATAAATTCCCAAGAATTGAAGCCGGTTTCGCGTATTGCCCATAAAATTTCCATTAAATTATTTTACAAAGTAATCTCTAGAACGGCATTAATTTATTAAGTATTCTAGGGTCATAATGATATATTAAGCTGATTGATAAAATTAAGCAAACTCATGCAAATAATATTACTAGAAGGCACGTGGGGTTTTATCGAATAGTGATCTGCCTGTTCCTAGTAATTCCCCAGGTAAAAAACATATTAACAAGATGTTGGACATATACACAATGTAGATAAGTATATACACATATCTTATACCTGATCATCATCAATATATATGCTAATAGCATGTCGGGTTCTACGCATCGTTCTAAACTTTGCTGCAAATAGAGCAAAACTAAGTATACAGATTGTTTTATAGTAAAAAACCAACACCGATAAATCACACACACCATAATAATAACAATAAAATAATAATAATTAAAACTTATGACTTACATCGGACGTGTTGATCACTATCATTTTGATAAAACAAAGGCGATGACGTCGATGTGGTGAGTTCTTATCATTAATGTGGATGCAGGACCCACACAATCGACATTTAATACACGATAATCAAAACTTTTTGTAGTAGTAGTAGTTTTTCCTTATCAATTTATTTTTATTTTGTTTTTAATTTTATTTAAGTTGATTTAATTGTGAGAGCTTTCGTCACGCACGAGATGCGAACATGAACATTATTATAATATCTCGTATATTATATTATTAATATTCTCGTATCCATATTTAACACGCTAACAATGAAGAAACAATACTAAAATGTAATGGATTAAAAATATTATTATTTAAACTAATTAATATGCCCAAAGGTTTTCTATGCTGACGAATAATGTTTAAGGCCATTAAATCATTTGATTAGAATTTTTCGATTACTTTTTATCGTTTGAATTTCCTACCGGATATTAAGATATCAGTTATGCCATTTTTTCTTTTATGATCAAAACAAAATTTGGAAGTACAAACGCAACAGTTGAAGACAGCTGATAAGAATTTAATTATGAAAAACACTTGTCAAAATCAAATCAAATCGAAAAACGTGGGTCATTGACAGCTCCCAATGCACGCAAAAGACCAAAATTATCTATGTTTGTATGGAATACGCATTTAGCTATTTATGGGCACATCTGGAAGGTAAGGTTATTCATCAAGTCTTTGGTATTTCAGCTCTTGAACAATGTGAATGGAACGAGGTAAAGTAAATGATGTTATTCTTGCTGTTGTTGTTGTTCTTCGTCTGGCTGATTCAGAACATGCCACGAAGAATGTTGCCAATAAGACAATCGTGACTCCAATTGGAGCACTAGCAATGCCAGCAGCACGCACACACACAAACACAAAACACATGTACATGTGGAACGTATTGTGTATAAACGTTGAATTTCTGTAGAAATGTTTGCATATTATTATTGTTCTTTTTCTCCTCGTACTGTTTATTAGAAAATTGATAACGTGGCCATTATAATTGAATGTAGCACTATGACTATTGATATTGAATTTATTATTTAGCTGTTGTTTAATTCGTGACGATCTTAACACACTTTCACGTGACGCATGATAAATAAATTCACAACACGCATTTAAATTCGATATAAATATTTTGATCTTATGTTAATTATTAGGTTTATGATAGAGCTTTACCGGCGTTGCGATTGGAACGCTTCGAATGCGACTAAATAAACAATTTTCAATTGTCAGACAACAAAGCTAGAAAATTGAATTGATGAATTCACTGATGGGAGTTTTTTGTGATAAATGACTGAGAGGTATGTATGTTTGTATGAGTGTACAGAGACAGGTAGAAATAGGCAGATAAAACGAGCGACAATCATGGCCAAGCGGAACAACAACACACAAAATAGCAACAACACATAGCAGCAGCACGAACAAAATGAAGAGAGCTAACACAGAAAGAGACAGCCAGCGAAGAGAGCGAGGTACAAGAGAGCGAAGCTCGTTTGCTGTTGCTTTTTTTTTACTCACGCAACAAATGGAATATGGAATGCCACTCGAAGCACTCCGAATTCGATTGGCTTTTGTTTCAATTCAATTGGCAATGCACTTTCTTTTGTGTTATTCTTTTATTAATTACTGTTTTTTGTATTTTGTTTATTGTTCTGCATCGCGCAGACACCACACTTTACATATAATGACGAATTAACCGACCAGCGAAGTTGACGTGTACAAAACTCAACGGCGGCAAATTGAGGACTGAGCGGCAAAACTGACCTGTCAAGAGCAAGCGGCTGGAGAATGAGAGAGAGGGCGATAGTATGAGCGAGCGTAGCAGCAGGAAGAATGTGCGCTATTTGGAGTGAGTAACGCATATGAAGAAATCGAAGAGAGCTTTGAAATTGTAGGTACAGTGGCCACGATAAGTGTTAGTCTGCTCCAAAACTCAAAACAATAATTATATCTTACAGATTTAAATAAAAATGTCTTATCAAAACAAAACTAACTACATTATTATAATTAAGTTAAGTTTTGTATTAAATTATTCATTTATATTATTGGCAAATTTCCAACAATAAGTACCACTGTATGTTTGCGAATTCCAGCATGTAAGCTATTGTCAAAGAGCACAAGATCATAAGCATAAGAACGCTGCTCAGAGAGCAGCAAAAAATATTAAAGCAGCAAGAAATCTTAACGAAGAGAGAGAGAGAGAGTGCGAGAGAGGGAGAGCGGATACGCTTATTAAATACAAACGTAGTTCACCAATACAGATGCCAAAGCTTGCAAGCGGGAACGATGCGACATTGGAACGGGCTGGCGCTCAATGCCGAGACGAGGTAATCTGATTGGAACGGGAATTGTGCAAAACGGTTTGACTGGAATCAAGCAGCGTCTGTGGGTCAAGTTCAAGTGCTAATTAAACGACATCCACTATCGGAAGTGACACATATAAATTGACGAATTCGCTGAACTATCAATGTTTTTACCGCCAGTAATTACTAAACTTTCTAAATACTATATTTTCAGCATTACTTTTTTGTTTAGTCTTTTTTATTGTTAAGCTTGACTTTCTAATTAGCATGCAAATTCAAAATGTTGAACAAACGTCAAATCAATCATGTGTTGTAGATTTGTATCTTTTATGCCGGTATCAGATCTATTACGACGTTATTTACACAACAATAATACAATAATGGGTCATAACTAATAGGCGCCAAGTATAGTCATGGGAACCACGTAAAGGTTCTCAGGAATAGACCTTGATTGTATAAGCTAATAAAAAGTAGTAAAGTTTTAGAGTTTTCCGTATTGTAAACGTGCTTCTATATTTTCCTTTAGTAAATAAGACAACACCTGTTGATTAATGTTACCTGGTAACCAATTCATGAAAATTCTGTGGCTTCTTTTCCATCTTCTTTTTGGAGTATGCTAATAATTAGGAAAATTGTTATCATGCTAATCAACTCAGATACTTTGGGTAACTCAACCCAATCCCAACTCATAGCAAAAGTTGTAAATGTATATTTGTTTTGTGCCCTGTACTGGGTGTATAGCAAGCTAGTCCACCCTCCCAAAGTTTATAAATTCTTATTCCTGCTCAAAATGTGACAGCTCAGGGTGTATTACTGTCGAGTGAGCTCGAATTTTCTTGTTTTTACAATCGGATTCGTAAGAAAGCTTTTGAGAAGGTACTTTTGTTGCTGTTGAGCGGAAAACAACTTTGACTAATGATGCTGCCTTGACAGAGGATTCTCAGTTGGTCCTGGTTGCCACAATTGTTGCACACCAGGGGCAGCAATATCTGCCACACCCACACACACCCACCTGCACAATTATAATGAGACTACGCGATGAGGGGTCAAAGCAAGTTGCCACAAACTGTTGTCGCTTCTTGCAGGTCATTATTAATTTATGTCGTTTACCAAAGAAAATCTTAAAGGAAAAGCTAAAGAAGAAGAAGAAGACGAAGCAGAGTAAAAGGAAAACAACAGTTGGATTTGTCTAGTGAAACAGTTGCAGACGTTTCAGTAGCAACTGGCAGATGCCACGCTCAGTAGTTGCAACAATCTCCAACATCAATTACCTGGACAACAGGTACGGTGGTCAAAAGAGCGCATTCTGGGGCTGAAAAGTTTTGAATTTTTCTAACCTGTTAAGAGGCTTAAATATTTGCTTAATTTAAGTAGATTGCTTTTAATTGGAATAAAAGTTTAGTTATTTAGCATATTTTGCCCACTGTTTCAGCTGCAGTTTGTCTAGAAGCGATTGTCGGCAAACAGCTTAGAGATTTGTGCCTTGGTAACTGCGAAGGTGTTTTGCTCTTGCCTGGACTCTGTAGTTTAAGCCACAAGTTGTGCTTTAACTGACCATCTAATTGCCATACATATTTTATGGCCATAATGAGCATAGCAAATGCATTGTATTTCCGTTTCCTCTGGCTAGAACAGTGTGAAGGCAGCAAATAAAACTGTCAAGCTGGGGCAGCTCCCCTACACACACACACACCCCCTCCAATCAGAAGAGCAGTCAGTCTAAAATTGCCCAGTTTTGTTGAATGCACTTCTATTGACAGTTGTCAAGCATTTTCTAGTTCAATAATTGCAATCAGTTGGACACTTGAAATTGAAATTGTTTATTTGCTTTTGGCCCAAAAAAAATGCTCATGGCCATGGCCAGATTCATATTGTCCTGCTACGTTGTTGTCTCTCTTGTTGTTGTTGTGCTTGGTTCGACATCAGGGCAATGTTGAAATTTGAAATTTGATTTTCAATCCCAATCCAAAAAATCACACTCGAATGCTTCCGTTGACACTTGAACAACGTTTATTCTATGGACTCTTCATTCATTCAATTTTCAGCTGGGTCTCTTGTCGATTTAGCTTTCTTCGTCTCTGTCTCTTTCTCTGTCTCTAGCCTTATCTCCCTCTCCCCCTTTCTCTCTCTCTGTCTGAGTGTTGTGCTCTCATCACATCTGCTTCGCCGAATTATGCGGCAACGCATCTCATCGCATTTGTCCATTCACAAGCATACGTAACCCTCTTTGAAACGTGCGATTGAAAACATATCAAATTATTAAAAGGAATTTCTGCCTGACTTGTCTACGCCATTGTCATGTACTTAAGCAGCAATTAAAACGGCTTTGGCAGTACATTAAGAGCCAGCTTAATTTATTGCCTGCAGTAAATTGTATTTAACAACTCTTCATTTGTGTTTTAAAGCATAAAATTAATGCAAATTTATAGAAAAGCACTTTAAAGCTAGCAAACTGATTGTTTAGACTGGCTTAGGTAACATACACATAAATTAGCAGCCAGTTTAATAAATATTAATCTTGTCTGCCTTGAATTCAATCAATATGTACTTAAAAAAACAATTTTAGCAAATCCCCTGAGGACTTTAATCCGTTTATTCCACAAACTAAAGCTCTTTTCTAATAAATAACTCCCTCATCCACTTAAACTGCAACGTAATTGATATTAATGTTGATTAATTTGTTTTAAATCTTGAGTTGACCACTTAAAGAGTTGCAAACTTTGTTTTACCAGGGCCAAAAGCAACGCATCTCTCATATTTTTTTGGCTAGTAAATCACAAAAAATGGCTGCTAGACGAGACGCATACATCATCCAAGTGCAATCGTTAACATCAAGCCAAAAACTCTAACTTTGCTGTGTGGCATCCAATGCGTTACTTAATGGTCAACAGCTAAACTGGGGAAATAGTTCCCACAAATCCACTCTTCTACCCCCCTCCCCCCCTCTTTGTGGGGTATAACAAATGGCAAAGCAAGTGCGGCCATTATTCTCGGACCCCAAGTAGGGGACATGGGGGTGTCCACAGTGGAATTGTGTGTTCAGGAAGGGGCGACCCAACTCCTTGAATTATTTTGTTTGCGTAGCAAATGTCGTGTAAAAGCTGAAAAATGCCAGTAAAATACCAGTAACATCAGCATTGAATATCCGCACCAGCCGTGGCCTAAACTACGCAAATTTTCAGCTGGAAAATCTCTAACGAGCTACACGGAAATGCACAAAAAAAGAAGAAGCAGAAAAAAGCAGATAGTCAAAATTTGTGGAAAAGCACGAAATTTGAGAAAAATAAAATTGTGCGAAAAATGATTTGGCATTCAATGAAAGTGCTACAAATGCTGAAGAGCGAATTGCCGATAATGATGAGCAAATAGTCTCGTTAAATATATCTAACGATGACTGTCTGAATTCTGATATCTGAAATCTATGTAAATTGGAATCATGCCATCATTCAAAAGACTGACAGTGAATTCGTTAAAAGAACAAAAGACTAGATGAATCAGAATATATTTCATAGTAGTAAATTTATAATGAATTATTTATGCGCTTCTTGTTTTAAGTTTAAGTCACTTTTAATCAATTCTAAATTAGGAACTAAGTGGTTTTACTACTTAAAATAGATCAGTTGGTTTAACAGTTAATAAATTAGTTAGTCTATACAAGTTAAATAAAATTTAGTACTTAAAATTTATCTAGCTTTATAAAAATAGAATTTTAAGCTAATCGATAGTATTGTCTACTAAAAATAGCTATATTATTCCGATTCCAGTTTAAGAAATTTATTGTAAATTAAGTTACAAAAAGTCTGAAATAAATTTCTATTTCAGCTTTAATTAAAACATATTTTAAACGTTTCTTTTAGCTATTAACTGCCATACTCTTAGCTCAAGTTTCAATATGGTTTATGGCTT
This sequence comes from Drosophila cardini, assembly GCA_018903735.1. Classification (NCBI taxonomy): domain Eukaryota; kingdom Metazoa; phylum Arthropoda; class Insecta; order Diptera; family Drosophilidae; genus Drosophila; species Drosophila cardini. The sequence continues at coordinate 4,993,672 of JAEIGM010000004.1, read as the reverse complement.
CTAAGCGGCTTATACAAGTGCTTAAGCTTTGTTCTGGCCAAGAGCAAGTAAAGTGCCTTATATCACATGGTGTTTGTGGCATTGTGGTAATTTCAACATTTTCTGCATCATTAAATGCAGTTCAAGTTGCACTTGAGCCAAGTATCTAAGCCAAGTTTCCATGTTCTTAAGCTGCGGGAAGAATTTACTTGCCCTCTGGTTGCTTAGGCCCTGAATCAATCTTTGATATATCAATCGAAGAAATACCAAATCAGAATTGAAATCCAAATGAATTCAATGCTTTGATTTACCAAAAACCAATTTGGCTGCAAATTTGTTTGCCAGATTTTCATGCATCACTGAGGTTTGCCCAACAATTTAAAGGCTTCAATCTAACAAGAGCCACTCGTACATACATATATATATCGTATATATAGTATAGTATAAAAAAAATATATATGTATTTTGTTGTTGGCATTGTGCAATAGCGCCGCTTTGTTGCCCTCAAAACAAAAATCCTGTTAAATGCGGCACTTGCTTCTGCCTGCCAGGCAATTACGAGCCGCTTTCTTGGCCCTCTTTTTATACATTTTTTTTGGCTCTCTTCTTTTTTTTTTGCCAACTTTTCGTAGTTTTAAGTGTTGCCATACTTTGCAGCTCGTTTTTTCTTATATATATTCTTTGTTTTTCTCTTACCTTTTCTTGCATTTTATGCATGGAATCATAAATTTTTAAATTTTTACTTTGTATACGACACTTTTTTTATATGGCGGTTTTTGTTATAAAGGGTGTGCCATAGTGAGGTTGGCCTGCTTTAGTTTATATTACAAAAAGCATTTGTTATATAAAAATTCTACAGAAATGTGTCCTTAATCTATCTATTTGAATGATTTAGCTTAAAAACCATGAATGCAACACCCTGTATTTCTTATTAAAATACAAGTTACAGTTTTTAAAACTGTATATTACATTTTGGAAGTGTTTTGTTTGTTTTATACTCGTCTCTTCACCCAACTTTTATAGCTTAAATATTGACAAATTTTATATTTAACTCGTTCAACTAAATATTCAGCTGATTAGACACCCGTTATACAACATTTTCGCAGCCTAACATTAATTCGCACTCAGCTATTCTGTAAATGTTGGTTATCTTGCTCTGTTTTCCTTTCGAGTTCTTTGTGGCAGACCTTCAATTACAAGCACTTGTTTTCACAATGTCATAATTACACTTGAGCCGGCATTCTTTTGGCCTTTTCTTTCTACACTCTTTATTTTTTATTTCTGCTGTATTCTTTTCCAAGTTTGAACAGCAAAAATACAATGTTTTAAAGCTGAACAAACTATTTCGATCCAATGGCAAACAGACTGAGTCTACACAGTGAAAAACAATAATGGATTGCATTTACATATGGGGATAGGAAGTGTGGAAGTTAAAGGGGGTGACTAGTTTACAATGCGTCTAACTAAGTATACGGGGGACGGGGGAGGGGAGGGGTGTGTGACTAGTCTACGTAGCAATCACAAGATACTACAAGCGATTCTCCTCCCTGATATCGAAGTAATGGAAACGAATAAATCTTGAATGCCTCAAATATTTGCTATATGTAACGCTGTCGCAGTCGTTGTCCCTACTTCCCGTTCCCTACTCCCCCTGCCCTAACTGTGCTAACAGAGCGGGGAAGGTAAAACAAATTTCTATACAACACTTTATATAGAAAGAAAAGAAATCGTAAAGTTGCTTGGACCGAAAGGCAGACAGACAGACAGACAGCCACGCAGGCTGGCAGGCAGGCAAGCCATTATAATAGTTTACAGTGCCTTCAGCGCTATCGAGGGCGTTTTCCCAGGGTTGCAACAGGAGAACATGGTACTGTAAGGGGCGTTAGGGGTGGGACAGTAGGTGGGGTATGTGGTGTTGAACTCACTTTGACACTCGAGAGCCGCAATGAGATAAAAATGGCTGCAACTCTAGCAAGCAGACGATGCCATGTCTGCTCTATGCACGCAGAGGCAAGAATGGAGCGAGAAAGGGAGAAAAAGGGAGTTGGAAAGAGAGGATGGAATGCCCTGCATAGACAACAACACGCATTGCACACACACTCACATATAAAGTGGTAGAGACACCAACATTCTTTGTGTGCACCGCACGTTGTCCTCTAAAATAATATAAAATATGCAATGGAAGAGCTTAACTAGATAAATGCATAATATCATATTGCGCATACGCCGCGTGGCAGCAAAGCTGTAAATAGCATTACGCTCTGTAAAGCTCCAATGATATCAGCTAAAAAATTATACCCAAGTCAGAAACTAGCCACTTAAAAGAGGAGTTCCTAAAAGATTTGATAGATAAGATTATACCCCAATTAACAAGATCTCTTAGAAAAAAAAAAGATGAGACGAAAGTTTTAAACAAAATTTTAAATACTGAAAAACTCTTTTAAAACAGTTTTTTTTTTATATATTAAACTCTTTAATGTATAAGACTAGTTAAAAATTAAGTTTAGCTAAGCAAATGAGAACTTTTCAAAGTCTATTTTCATCTGAGAAACTTTGGAACTTAAAGTAAATTTTCCTAACAAGCGGACAATAAATTTTCAATCACATGAAAGCCCCCTATTACCTACACGACATAACAATACATTAAAACATTAAATTTGTTTTCAAATTTCAACGCATCTCCATGGTAACTTTACTTTCATTCTATTTCTACTTTCAGTTAGTGTCATTGCACCATAAACAGGACTCAACAAAGTGCTGCCAATGCAAATCAAGCCATAGACCGACCACACCCAACCAATTCCTTTTACCCGTTGTCAATTTTTGTGGCAATCTGTTGCCAACGAACGTTGATGACACAAAATGCTAAACGAAGTTGCCTGAAAAATGCAAAGCAGACGACAATGGGGTTGAGTTGCCTCGAGTTTTGGGTTGCATTGTCTGTTGTAAGCTTCATTAGATGTTGCAACGTGGTTGAAACAACGTGAAACTAGCTGCTAGTTCTGTTCTTTTTTAGTAGCAACTCGAGCGACACTAATAAATGTGGCATTCAAATTTATTTCGAATGTATGTGCCAAAGGCAACTTGGAATTCAGACAGTCTGAATATCGAAACCGAACAAATGCGTGACACTCAACTGACAACACAGACGACACATGTGGCAAACAAACATGTAAATTGCAACAATGTGAAGGGTTTATATGTAATGTATTTAAAAAAACAAAAGGATAGAAGAATCCTTTCATTACACGAAGGTTACTTATTTAGTTTTCAACTGTTAAATTATATATAAAAATTATTTTATACCCCAACTACACTAGTAACGGGTATAAAAAGTTCTCAAATGGAATGTCAAGTAACTAAAATGTCACATGGGACAACAAAATGGAATTCTGATAAAGTTTTATAACCAATTTATGCAGTTGTAAACAGTTTAAGTTTAATCAAAATTGCATTTGCATTCACAGATTTGATTTGAAAAAAAATCTAATTTATTCAAAATGCATATCAACGACAAAACGTCATAAACTTGACAATAATTACAGTACAACACATTTCATAACATACAAATTTATACATCACATTTACAGACAATAGAGATATTAAACTTACAACAAATTACGATCTCTGAATTTCAATGCAATTGAGAAAAGGAAAACTCCCAGCTTAGGAAAACTAGAGAACTCAATGGCGGAACTATACAAAGCAATGTGGAAAAACAGTCTCTCCAAACAGTAAATTTAATTAATTAAGAATATGTTCAAGCGCAAGGCAAAACTTTACCGACAGACAATAGAAAAATAAAAAAAAATAGTATAAATACAACAACAAACAACAAAAAAAATGTTGACAAAGTTCCCGGCAAGTTTTTCACACAGCTAACGTGAAAATAGCAGAGGGCAAATAATTGTTGGCTGAAACGGAAGTGAAATCAGCTCGAAAGTCGTGTGGAAACAGCAGCAAATAGAAGCTGTCTGGATAAATTACGTATACGCCGCGTGCGACGAACATAAAATTGTATAATAAAACGGCAGAGGCAAAGCGACAACAAGTTAAATCAGTTTATAGCATAACAAATGAATGTGGAATACAGAATACCCTAGAAATTAAGCCTATTACGGAAATTATAAGTAATCTCTAACAGGTAACAATTAATTTATAATTATAATTTAACTCTTGAAAAATTAAATTGTTAAGAAAAGTAGATGAATACAAAACGGAGGAGTTGTAAAAGAAATCGAGTTCCCTTCCATTTTGTATAAATTGTTTAACAAGAAATTGGAAATGGCTTTCAGTGTTGTAAAATAGCTTCAGTCACCTCTGGGTAAGGGCATAAAAGACTTTATTTCATTCGGTGAGTGGAAGGGCGTCAAGAGCATACTCGGGAGCGAAGCAGAGAGAAGAGAGTGTAAATATTGAGTATTTTATTTTGTTGAAATTATTTAATAACTAAAGTTAATAAAAGTGACGCGCGAGTAATGTGAAGGAAAATGAAAATGGAAATTGCAGTTCATTGCAGTTGTTGGTCCCAAATGCAGGCTGATAATTTACATATAATTGAGTGCAGTACTGTCTGCGTATGAGTGCGTATCCTGTGTGTCCTGTCGTTGTGTATGTGTTTGTGTGCGTGCAGTTATCGCCGTCTGAATGGAATTTATATGCATGTGTTTGTCCTCAGCATGTAAAATGAAAATTTATGCACACTTAATGGTCGCCTTTGGCAGTAAGCCACGCCCACAACGTCCTATCCCTTCACCGCCACGCCCACATATCCTGTTGAATGCATTCGTTAAGTCAAAAACCTCAGCAGTTTCGAGTACCATTTTCTCCTACTCGCTCCGCTCTCCCTCTCTCTCTCTCTCTTCACTTGCAAATGAATTATGCTTCATTTTACTTTATCTATCTCTATCTCGCTCTCACTCGGTAAGAGTCCCTTTCTCCCTCTCTATCAGCTTGAGTTGAAATTTTCATTTTTCTTTGTGGTTTGTCGCATTTAAACATATAAATTCGTGACAGGAAAGTTGATGATAAATGCCGGTTTTAAATTAAGTTGAGATTTCAGTTTACTTTAAATTTTTTTTGTATTTTTTATTTTTCATTTGGTATTTTTCGTTATCTTTCCTGTTTTGGGGAAATTGTCGGACATTTTCTTTGAATGCAATTTTCATTTCTTTTGTATACGACTGGACGACTTCAGTTGTGTATAGGGGCAGTAATTACGATTCATTCGGTTGTATTATTGAATTAAATTACACATTCAATTTGTGTCGACAAAAATAAATGCTCAACTTAAGGAAGGACCAAAGGAATTCATACTTTTGGCATAAAATGATAAAGGATAGCTGCTGGGAAAACCCAGAAAATACTGTAAGAGTAAAGGAAATGCCAAAGAAAATCAATAAATAAATACTTATATATGCTCAACGAATTCAAAAGGACAATGAAAAATGATTTATTAATAGCTGTCTAGCTTTAATAAGGCTCGAATGGAACTTTAGTTTAAAGAATTCAGTAAAATTTGTACTTTTCCCCTGTTTTACTAATTAAAATGTACACTTTAGCAAAAAGGATTCCATTACGACCATGGCAAAAAAAGGATTACTTTGAGCATTTTGCCATTTTCTAACTGGCTTGGTTAAAAGCAAAAGTTTTTTATGCAGAATTTTAATGACATCATCAAAGAGTCAAAACAAATGCTGTTACGTTTTGGACAAAAAGCCAAAAGAAAAACAAAATGCAGTAAACTAAAGTAGTGGGATAGAAAAAAGGAGCAAAACAATAAGTTGAAATGCTGTTGGGGCACGTAAAGCAACTTCCAAACTACATCGAAACGGGGAACTATAATTTTTTTTTATTTTTATATTTTTTTGTTGCCAACGCAAGAGCAACTTGATGGTAAAGTTCCAAAGGTAACGGGCTGACGTACGATAATGATGAGAGCGGAGGCGAAAACCAACCAGGGAAATAAACTGTAGTTTGCAGAACGTGAAGTTTGCTATATTATGCTTATTTTGCCTTATTGAAAACTTATTGCAGAATGAAAATAATGCACAAAAAATGCCGTCAAAGTGGCGCAAAAATATTATAATAATAATAAGAAGAAAATATAAAAAGAAGAAAGAAACTGTCTATTGTGCAGCACAATTTCAATAGTCACATAAAGTTTGCCTTTAAAAGGAAACTCAAAAATTATGCATTGTTAAGAGTTGTGAGAGTCCTTGGAGCATTGAGAGTCAACCAACTACTAAACTGTAGATAAAATGCAAATGGCAACTTCTTGTTGTCTGCCTGGTCTGATGCACTTAGGCGACACCTGTTGTCGGCTGAGCGTTATAAATTGCTTGGCACAAGATGTTGCATGCACCACGCACAACATGCAACTTAACCTTACTTAACCCCTCACACACAAAGCGTACATAAATCTTGCCAACACGCATACCACAACAAGTCAACACTTTGGCAAAAAATAAATGTTGCCTGCTTTTAGGCGGCGATAAATAGTCTAATAAATAAGAGGTAAATGGAGATATTAATTGAATTGGAGTAGAAAGCATTTGGAAATGAAAGTGATTAAAGAAGTTTAAAGTAAAGAGACTAAATTATTTAGTTATGGTGTAGAATGGCTTAAAATTCATTTCAAAGGCCGTTAAAAGTACTAAAATAAAAGCTTTATTATTCCGTCTCTAAAGGCTACAACTAATCGGAATCTTTAATTAGTTTAGATTTACAAACCTAAACAAAGGATTATCTAAAAAATTGAGGTAGATAGCGACTGAAAAGCCCTTTTAGTTACACTACAACAAAATCCAATTAAACTCTATGAAAAACAAATTCTAAATTGAATAATCTCTATTCGTAGTTTTACACCGACGGAAGTGAATATATTTGGTTTTTGAACAACAATTTGCACGCACAGCTAATTTAATTGTTTCTACACTTTTACCTCATGATCCAAATAATTTAATTTTTCAATTAGCAAAATAAACAAGCAGCAGAGCATATAGAGTACAAAGGACAAACGGAAGAACAAAAATGGAATGGACAAACATATTGCGATTGTTGTGTATTTTTAATTACATTACAATGCCGTCAATGGAAAACAATTTGGCCTTTATTTGCCTATAAGCTAACAGCAATAACAAGTGAAAGCCTAATTAAAACTATATAAAACGCTTGGATATTTACAGCTATTCAGGTTAAATCATAAATAAATTCATAACACCACTAAATTTAAAGGGTATCGATATTGATTCGCTTACATAAATGTTTTAAATTAATTAACAGTCAAATAATAAAAAAATGTTTTGTTTAAAAGTCATAAATAAATAGCTAATCCCTGTACTCGGTAAACAATAAAGAGTGTTATATTTATTCAGCATTTATTTAACGCTGATAAACAAAATCCTACTTAAACCAAAACTCATTTATTCATTTCAATTAAGAATGTTTAATTAATTTGAACTCCTTCTCAACACAACTGAATGTGGATTTAATTTCTCATTCACTTGCATAATATTTTATGGTTCGCGGCTGTTTTCATCGACAGCTCTATGATTTTTCACCTATTTTTTTTGTAATTCCTTTCATTTATAATAAAATAACAATAATTTTATGAGAGTTCATTTTCTGCACATTCATCAAATTAAAGTTTAAACCGCATTCACAATTTATTTAATTTTAATTGTTTATGTGCACAACGGTAATTTTTAATGCGAGACACGTTTTGATCCCGTAAGCAGGAGTGGCTAAAGATATATGTGATCGACATGCAGATACCCAGTATATGTAAATACATAAATTATTTAAGGCTTTCATTTTACAGAGTATTACAATTTAAGCTTTTGTAGTAAATTAAACAACAATTGTCATCCAAAGCCGCATAATTAGTTGTGTAAAATCTGATGGTTTCCCCCTTTTATTTTTTTTTATCGGAAATTGTTTGGTTTTATATTCAAAATTTATTACATTATTTAAGCTGTCGCTTTTTTTCATAATATTTCCGTAAACGTAATTAACTTGAGTGCTACGTAAATGATTTATTAATAATTTCTAAAGCTCAACAACTATTGAAATTGCAATTAAATTGAAGTTTGCTCCTTCAACGAGTGTCAATAATTAGAGCAAAGAAAAAACTCATCCATTGAAATCGATAATTGAATGAATCATTCAGTGGAAAGTTGTCAGATAAGAAACAAATGTGAGAGTGGGGCATTAAAAAGAAAACAGGTCAGTGCATAAGCAGAATAGAAATTTAATTTTCAAGCCAAACCGATGAGCCAGCAAAAGACGTTAACGATGCACTCAAGTTCGACCACAAAAAGGGGCACGAAGCAGGCAGGAGGGCGGAATGGGGGAGGGCTAACAGGAGGAGAGGTTGCATGTACTTTTTAGCCACTTACATCATCGAGCACAAGTTTGCTACTCCATAAAATTTTCTTCATTTTTTTTTCACATGCAGCTCTGCTCTCACGTCTCAGTCGTAACCATTCATCCAAACCAATGAAAGCCGTTAAGTGCCCCATGAGCAGCCCACAAGTTTTCCATTTAGCAGGTGGATGGAGATGGTGGAAATGGGAGGGGGGGCGGCACAAGAAGGCAATGCATAGCGGAAAAGCCGCAAAAGTAATATGCCAGAAAAACCAAGGCAAGAGACAAAGGGGGAAACAGGGAGGGGAAAAACCCAACGACTTGAAGCAAAGTGTTGATTTAAAGGAACTTGGAACCAGGCACCGAAACTAGGAACATGGAACACAGAAATAGGACGATAGACAGGACGTAAAGACGGACAGGATGAGGCTACAACTTGGCCATAGTTAAACAAAAGACTCTCAGGCAAAAACTGACTAAGCAAAATCAATATTGATGTTCATTCGATTGAAACACCAAGGTGCAACGATAACCAAGGGCTGGAGTTAAGGGTTATCCATCGGATAGAAGGTACATGCTATAAGAAACCCTTCACACACTCGCATTCAGCAGACAAAAGAAGTTGAGTGTTATGACAGTGAGGAGAGAGGGGAAAAGGTGCGAGGAAAACTTTGAAAAGCCGATTGAACTTGAACGTAGCTTAGCTAGAGAAAATATAATATAATCTACAAAACTTTTGAGCTAACTACAAAACTCAATCACAGTCTTTGTTTCCGAAAAACAGCAAAGACTTACCAAATGGTTAAATGGTTTTTTGGACTAAACGAAGTAAACTTGGGTAAAATATTAAATTAAGGTAGGCTAAAAGTGACGAGACATTACATGAGTTGGGTGTAACAGAGTTATAAAGTAACCGACTTTTAAAAAAAAGATATTCAAGATGTTCTATATATATTTGACCATCGAATCTTCTAGTTAACTCAGCTAAAATGTAAATTAAATGTAAGAAAAGTTAATCGAACTTGTTTTTGACATATAAAGTGCCTTTTAAACTAGTTAAACTTCCTTTTAACTAAACTGCCTTTTCTTTTAGTTTGCCTCCTAGTCGATTTTGTAGCGTTTTCTTTACAAATACCTTCAGCACTTTATAAAATCCTTTCCTCCATGCTCATTAGCACTGCATTCATCAAGTGTGTGCAAAGTCGTAAAAAAAAAGCAAAGAAATTGTAAAGTAAATCGAGTCGAAAACTTTCAAGAAAGCAAAAATAAAAATAATAAAAAAAACTGTAGGTACAAAATAATCGAAAAACTTTTTAATGTAACATATTTTTTCTACCCCTATGCACTAAAAACTATGCCATTAGTTTGTTAGTAAATTTCCAGCAGGAGTAGCAGCAGCGTTGCCTTCGTTTACTTTCTCCCACAGTCACGCTCTCCCTGTCCCTTTCTCTCTAAGTCCCTCTCTCTCCCTTCCACTAGTTCCCATCTCTTTTTCGCTGTTTTTGCCCTGCGGAAAATGCGTCGACGCGCACACAAAAGTTACATTTGCTTTAACTAATTTATCATTTCCGACTGAGACCCCTTGATAGTTCCACTCTTTTATTCTTACTGCACTAATTTGTGAACCTTTGCCCATAATGAGCAGAGCAAAAAAATAGTATTTGGAGCTGTAGTACTTAGTAATGACTAGCAGATACTCTGTAGGCAAAGAACCTTATTAAGAACTTTAGAAAATGGTTTTGTCTAGAAATAAAGTGAAATCTGCTGTTATCTTAATAAAAACAATATACTTTAAACGAATTTATAAAGAAAATGTGTTAAACATACAATAAAAAATTGTATAGTGTACTTAAAAACAATCTTAGTTTTAAAACATAGCCAAATGTAACCTACTTAACTATTTTTCAGAGCAGTTAGGTATCAAAAGTCATTATAAATTCTAATTAAAGCAGCTATAAACTAAATCTCTAGGGAGAGGCAGAGAAAGAGACGCAGAAATCTGTCCTCTACTATCAACTACTAAATCCGAACTCAACTAAATGCCTACAGGGTATGTCAAGGTTAATAAATATGGTTAAGTTTAATTGAAAATTGCAGCTTATTGCAGTGACAACTACTTAAGTTCCAATTTTTCAAAGTTAAACCGAAGAGAAGTGTTTGAGAAGTGGTTTTCTCGCTTTCTTCTTTCTCATGTCTCTTGTCATTTTCACAGCCAATTGAACGAGCCAGAAACTTTATCAGCTCAAAGAAATTTCATTTTTTTTTTTTTTTTGGCTCATTCCTTGACACACGTTACGTATACGTAATGTGGCTTTGTCTTTGCTGAAAGTGGCAGAAGCAAAGTTCTTTTTCTGCACAATTTGCTGCCTGGGGCCCAACACTCGTCTGACTCTGGAAAATTTGATTATTCATGTGTAGCACGCTGTGTGACTTTCCACGACTTTTTCGCTTTTCCCAGCTACCAGTTCCCCTTTCTCCCCCTTATTCCCTCGCTTTCCCTAGCTCTTTTGTTTTTTAAATTCTTTATGTTGTTTTGGTAATTATTTTTGGTGTGAAATATGCTTTAGGGCTGCCTTATCCTGATTGTTTCACTTGTGTTTTCCTGCTTTCTTTCTGGAGAAAGCCAGGAAAAACCACCTACACCTGATGTACAAATTATTCTGGATGATTTTCTTTCTCTTTTACGCTTTTGCTGTTGTTTTCTTTTCTTTTTTTTTATATATTTTGTTGACTTACGTTAATTGCTCGTAGCATCAAGCGAGTAAATAAATGACGGTACGTACCTGGAAAGAGAAAGAGAAGTATAAGCTTAAGTTAAAGCATATTTCGGTATATAATTATGATAGACACCCTATAAAAGAGCCCACAGTAAGGTAATTTACTTGGCCAAGTAATGCGAAAATATTGCAAATGAGCAACAATTAAGTTAATAAGCCTAACGTGTCCTCGTTTTGTACCTTTTTTGCTGTCTAACAAGTGAACTTGGCCACAGAATCGACACACGTGTTTAACATTTCCTTTTAATTGAATTACATTTAATTTATGCATTTAAATTATGCTCAAACACGTTGTGACAACAACTCAAAACAAAGGACAACAAAAAACAAACTCTGTTAACTCTTGTTAGCAAAGTTTCTAAGCTCACCTCATCATCGTCATCATCATCGTTGTCATCATCATCAACATCAACGTCATTGTCGTTATTGACATTGTCATCTGGTGATTCAGTAACTAAAACAGTTTGATTGCTCCTGCTGCTTCGCTGTGAACTCAAGTCTTTATCCTTACGGTTGCGCAACAAATTCACCGTGTCAAGGAACTCATCCTTTGGCAACAATTGATGCAACTCCATCGAACTAACGGACATTGTGCTCGAGGAGCCTCTTCTCAACACATGCGACATTCCCCTTTCCCCATTTATGTGTCTGACAAACAATTTGAACTTAAACTCAATGTTCTAAACAAAAGGCCCCAAACAAAACACAAAACAAAAACTAAATCACATTTAAGCACACGTAGCCACACAACGAGTGCGTTCAACTGCAAAAAGAATGTTTCCTATATGAAAATGGACGGGGGCGTGGTCATTTTTAACGCCTGTTGCCCACTGATAATGCCCATAAAAGCGCAAACATGTCCCTGCATGTCCCATAAATTACTTGATTAACGGTTGCTGTACAAACTGTATGTGGTTGTCATTTGCTACACTGTTGGAGCTGGGGGCATACGTGACTAAATAACTTGACAATATCAGTTCCGGCTAACACTTTCGCTCAAATATCGCTAAAGTTAAGTCTGGGCAGGAATTGTGTTTGGAAGACACTTAGAAATAGGGGTAAAATTAGGGGGGAAACTTCATTAAAAGAAGCGTCAGCAGGAAAAAATTGCAGACTTCTTCAATAAAAATATCAAGAAAGTAACTAAGTTACACTTTATTTAATGCATTGCTGAAATTAATTTATTTAAATGAAAATTAAATTCAATTTACAACACGCGCAAATTAAATTTACCCACAGGGGGGAAACGGTGAGTGCCAAAACCGCAAGACTGCTCAAAAGATACAAGAACCGCAAACTTAGGCCAAAATTGCACCTGGCATAGTTGTATGCTTTTGCGGTGACAACGACAAATACACATACAAATACACAGGAACAATAATATCAGAGAACATGTTACAGACCCATTCCGGAAAACTCCAATTTCTACTTTTTTGGGTTGGGCGGAAGCAAATGAAACAATTAAATTGCGAGAGTTTCGAAAGGTGCTTCAATTTTGGTAGGTGTAGGGAGGAGAATGGAGGGGGAAAAGTGGAGAGTTTGTTATGACCAACTCAGTTGCAGTTGCTACAATTTTGAATGCCAGCCACAGCACTCATACGCCCCGTTGGGCCACACGCACATATACACAGGCAGGCACACAAACATATTTTCACCATATGACAGTCATCGTAGTTGCTGTTACATAAGTTATTTATTGGAATTTGAGTGTCATTGAGAGACCCGTCGGCTTGTAGGCATATCTCGCACCACTCACCGCGAGTGCAAACCACAGCGCATTGAGGTTTTAACCAAAAAGGGCGACAGTGACAGCGACAGCGAAAGGGACAACCAGAGAGTAAGAGATATGAGAATAGGACGCATAAAATATATGACCCCGAGCTTAAGTGGGAGAAACCAAGCTGTGATATACGTAGTTAAGTGCTGAAATACGTATAGCACTGTTGCTGTATTTGGGTTAAAGTGTGGTACATTTCATACATTTCGCCAGAAATGTGCATAAAGTGTACTTAAGTAGTTAATGCCAGCAGTTAATTAGAAATGTTCTTAAATTATTCAGAAAGTTATAAATTTTACTTTTACTCTATTAATAATTATTATTAAACACGTGTAGTTTATTTAAAAAAAGACACAATATTTTAGCTTCTTAAATTGAAAAGAAATATAAATAAAAAGCTCACATTATACGTGTCTTTTCAAATAAAAATCCCCTCCTAAAAGTATGCAACAAATTTCTTAAACCACTTTCTTTTTATTTGCATTTGGCCGAACGACGCACAAGTTTCAAAGTTCAGCAACTTTTGTGTGTGTTTGCTACTGAAACTAATTACAATTGTAATTGAATACAACTTAATGCAATAAACTAAGAAAAAGCATAGTTTTAATATCTATGTATCTACGTAGAAAGTGTTGTCTGAATCCAAATATAATCTGGCTGCCGTCCAGAGATAGTCGACTTTATGAGCATAACTGACGGCAGCAGCATCTGCATAAATGCCACAGACACAGTTGCTTACTGAGACACAGCTACATCGAGAGGTAGTCACAGACCGACACAGACCGACAACACCTTCGCATAGTTGTCTGAAAATTCCACTTTTAACTTGCAATTTTTGCAATTTTCGCATGCATTAGACAGACAGAGGAGGATGAGGTCGTGGATGAAGTCCATAAGGCTTGGCCCAAAGGCAACAGCAAAAGGGAGAAGCATAAGCTCTGCTAATGTCTGTCAGCGGCATACCACACGCAGTCTGGTAACAGATACAAATTTGGTTAGCAGCAACAGTGTACGGGGCTGTCAGCTCAGCCAGGCAGGGAGTCCAAGTCCGGCTCCAGACTCGAGTCCGAGTTTTATCAGTTTCCTAGCCAAAAATGCACATCATGTGGGCGAACTTTGCAAAATATTTGGCTACATATTCAGACCCTGTACATTTGAAGGTGGTCAAAGGGTGTATCGAACAAGTTTATAGAAAAATCTGTGAGTATCGATACGCGAGTCCATACAAATTTGCTAACACGCAGTGCTTGTTTACTCCTAAAGAGGTACTGGGTCTTTGACAGTCGCTTCGCTGAACTGTAAACTTTTCTACTAGTTGCTACTACAGTTGCCAGCACATTTAGATACACCAAAATACAAAGTATATATCTATAGTTTATTATGAACACTTGAACCGCTTTTAATGCATGTTTCGTGGTCTGCATTAACAATTTTCCAGCACACATATATGCGCTACAAAACTGCTGGAAAATTGCATGTGGTTTTTCTCCTTCTTCTGCGACCAGTCTGTTTAGAACCGCGGTCAAGTATATTTACTATACTTTCACCAATCTCTAGTATTTTGCTGAACTTTGTTTCTGATTGCCAAGCTTTAAAAAACTGTATTTTATTATTTGCTTCACTTCACTTGTGCGTTCTGTGCAGCTTTATAAATCTAAATTGGAAAACTTTTTCAGTCAAAACAAAAATTGAGTAACAAAAAAAAAAAAAAAAAACACAAAAAAAGAGTAAAGAGTTGTATATTTATGATTGTATTTCGGGTTTCAGTTATTATTTTTATTTTTCTGCTTTCCAGCGGCAGCTTAAAAGTTTTATTCCTAGCTTAATGCCAGTCAAAAAATAACTGTTGAGTTTGAAATGGATGCGCATTGAGCTGAAAGTAGCATATATAATGCCATAAAAGTAATCAAAATAAAGTTGAACTAATCTAACATGGAATTTACGCAACTCAGCTTAAGCTTAAAACATTAAGTTTCCTTACGCTTGGACAGTTTTTACGTACATTTAATATTTTAATGGATTTTTAGTTCATTTAACTCAGTCTTTTTTGTGTTGTGAGTTTTATGCTGTACTAATCAACGGTCTTCATACCATAGCCGTAAACTAAGCCAAATGTTCGCTTATAGTTATATTTATTGTCCCACCTAAAAGTATGCAATATTTTTATGACACCACAGTTCAATATTCGACAGACTTTAACATTATTCATTATTTCTATAATACATACTCCACTTTAAAAGCTACTTTACTCGTGCTATAATTCCATTCATTTTCAATTTGAATTTGTCTAGGATCTTTGTAGAAATTCCTTTCTAAGCGCTGCATTCTTTGTGACAAACATTTCACCACAAGCATTTGTCAATTTCCGTAATTCTCCATTCCCTAATACACACTCTCACACTCCTCTATGTATATACTCGTGTTGTCATTGCATTTACATTTGCCGTCATCTTTCGTCAAGTTTCGCATCAATAAAATTTCGTTAGTCGCTGGAATTTACGTGGGCATGGCTGCTGCTGATAAGACTCACACACATACACTTACATAAGAGGAGAAGAGCAGAGAACGAGCGTTACTGACAATTCACCCATTCTCATATTGACATAAGCAAAGCCCTTGCCAGACAGCACAACACATCAGCAGCAGCAGCAGGAAAGAGAGAGAAAAGTAGAGGAAAAGAGTGCGAGAGCGGAGATGGCTGACAGGTGAGAGGTAAGTTGTCACAGAAGGGAAAGGACTCGCTTTGAGGGCTGCAAAAACTGCTGTGACAGAGTAAAAATGTGGCAGGATTTGGAGTTGAATTGGATTTTAGCTTGCGTTGAGGGTAACACATTTCCCCCCCACCTCCCCCCTTTTTGCATATGCTACAAGCATTCGTTTTCCCTGCTTTTCCATCTCTTCTTCTACCTACTCCTACAGTGTCCACTGCATTTTAATTGTTTTGCAGTTCCCAACGTTAGCCAAGGGCGTTAATACCATTCTCTGGTCTAATCGGAACGCTGCTGTCTCCCAGCACTTTTCCTCTGCAAAACATTTACCAACTGGCACTATCTTTTTTTTGTTCTTTTTCTTTTTTGCCCACTGTGCCGTGACTGTTTGTGGTACCAACTACACATTGTTGTTATCATTTCCATGCCACACAACCTGCTTTATCATCTGAAAATGTTCTGTGGTAAAAACTCAAACAGTGTGTGAACACTGCTCACACACTCACACACTCTCGCACACATACACATGTTTGTGGTTTTGCGGAGAGAGCGAAAACATGTTCTAACATGTTAGTGAATTTGAAAAGACGAAATATAATCGACAAGTTCAAATTTCTCAACGATAAATTATTTCAAAATTAAGAAAAAAGAATATTTGGTGAAAATCCGAGACTCCATACCTACACAGTGCCTGCAATAAAGACTTGTTCACCATTTGGTGTGTGGTTTTCAGAGAGGCAACTGCGATAAGAGAGAGCAGAGTTAAAAAAAATTATCAACGGAAGTGCAGAATGTTTGCCTTTTGTGTATGTTCGTTCATACAATGTAGAGCAGAGGGTTTTGCCAGGGTTGTCAGGGTTGCCAGCATCTGTTGCAGCTGCTGTTACTCATACAGAATGTAGGCTCTTTGGCATTTACAACTCTGGGTAGATTTTTAATCCACTCTTGGCCTGCTGGCACTCAAAATGCTTGTCAGTTGCGGCTAATCCGTGTAGAAGCTGCTGCCAGGGTTGCCAGGCCATTGTTAAGGTCAACAACAACTCGTTTTGAAAAGAGCCGCCAGGACTTTTATGTTTGACATGTCGTTCCCATATATTTTTATAGGATTTTCTCTTGGAAATGCTTGTTTAATATTTATATAAGGGTTTTATGGGGTTTACCCTATCCCCCAACCCTATGTTTCATGTTCCCCTCATTCCCCATGCGATGCTTTACTACCTTATCATCCCCAATTTCTACTCTCGTCATCGTCGTCATCGCAACACATTGCAAATATTTATTTTATTTCTTTGGCGTGCAACATATCAAAAAGAGATTGCGACGCTGCCTCCACCTCACAAAATGGGAAATATGCTTGGTTACAGTACAGTAAAATATATATATACAGTAGGTACTCGTATAATATGACTGACAATGCAGTCGACTGCAATATGAAAATTTAATTGAAAAACTACAAGGGAAGGCAGTGGAGGGCAGCGGAGGGCAAAAGAAAATACAAGAACAAAGGCCACTTTACTAAATCAAAGTGGAAAAGTTGAAAAACTCAAGAGGATTCAGGTAAAATATAAATGCAAACTCATGTTAAATCAAATACTTTTTATCATTTGCTATGCTAAACTATAATAAATATTTAAAAATTGCTTAACCCTAACACTTTTCATTATTAGAAAATATTTTACTATTTTTATCACACATCTAAAAAGAATTCCCTTTCCATTTTACTTCAGTTATTCTCTGACATGAAAATCTACATAATTGTCACGATTCATAATGTATAACACATTTGTAATCCATTATTAATTAATGGCGGATAATGTGATAAATCAAAGAAATTCAAGCAATTTGTTAGCAGCAATGAACGAAATGAATTGATAATCATCTATAATTCAATGGTTTTTGCCATTTGCTTGATCAACTTTTACACCAAATGATTTACAATGTAGAGCAGAGCAGAGAGTATTGCGTATAATTTCAATGAAATTAATTTCATAATGCATTATTGAAAAGCAAACTGCAACGATGTCGACGCCAAAATGAACAACACCAAGCACAAATGTTTGCAATCCCTCGACAAACAGGGCGTATAAGCAATGATGATGCCCAATGACAGTGTCATGGAAGTCCCTTAATCAATTAATACAATACCATTGTATGACTGGGTGTGTCAACCCTATGTGTGTGTGTGTAAGGGTGGGCTTTTGTCATTAAATGAATGAAATGTGCGATGAACAAAAGCGAGTGTATAAATGAGTAAAAAGTGGCACTCGTTAAATCAACTGAATGGAAACTCAAAAAAACTCTGAATGAACTGCGTACAGTGAGGTGAAGAGAGGGAGGAAAAAAAGAGAAAGATTTCAACATTTTTTAATTAATTTATGACATAGTTTGGAAGTGCAAACAAACAAAGCAAACACAATCAACAATCAGCTGTCAACAAACAGTCATCAAACTAGCAAAATCAACTTCTAAAACTCACACTTGTCCCTGCTACTAACTGTACCAGTTCCTCTTTTAGCTTGACAAATCATAGAAATCAATTTAGCCGTAAATTTAGTTGTAGTATTTGCCTTTTATACCCTGCACTTTACAGTGAAAAGGTTGTGATCACTTGAAAGTAAAAGGGCTTTCTGGAAACTGGGTTAGTAAACGAACTTAAAACAAAATTTTTAAAAACACTTAGGGTATTTGTTAAGTTAACTAAACTTTACTTAAGCTCGTTTATTATGCAGTGACATCGACAGCCTTAGAGTGTGATGAAAAGTGTTTGAGTTATGAACAGAGAGAGAGTATTTCATCAATTTGAGAACTGTTGACTTTCAGTGTCAATGGTACAGGGTAGAGTGTGTGTTTTGAATTACAAATGAGTTATTTATGTGTACTCCATGCGTAGATTTTACCAATCACATTTACATGCTATCGATTTTGGGTACAAGCTGATAAAAGCAATTACAGCTATTTTTGTTTGTTTACCTGTATTAGTGTGGCAACAATAACTGTTCCGACTGTCATCAATTTTTATTTTAATAGTTTCAATTAAAATGCAAACTGTGATATAGTGGAACAGGCTCTAATGTTTATGAATACATATTGGATTTTTAGTTGAAATTCTAAACATAACGAATATTTATCTAACTGAAACTAAATCATAAAATTTTAATGAATAGCTCTAACTACCAACTGAGCTTTAAACTAGCTTTAAAAATCTTTAGAAGACTGTAGAGATTCTTTTATCCAAAGTCTAATCGCCACACCTTAACTGAAGCCCTGTTTGTGCCACTTTCTCACAATTCAAGTGATTATTGGGTCATTTCTTGTGCCATTTTTACTAATTGGCACTAGAGGGATGCTCATTAAGGGCCATTAAAACATTTTGGCAGCTCAAGTGCTTAACTTGAGCGTTTAGAGAGCATAAAATAAGCCAAATTATGGCCGTAATTTTTGGCCAACCAAATAAGTATGCAACAATAAAGTGCCAACTTAACGGTAACGTGCGAAGGGTCAGCATTGAGGCTAAATGGAGGGTTTAACTGGGTGTTGGTGTCTGTGTGTGTGTGTGTATTCAAAATTTTGTGCGTCAGGAAGCAAATGTCAATTATTTATAGAGTGAATGTCAATGGCAATGCCAAGGCTACGTTAAGCATACGCCCAGTATAACACAAAGCAAACAATGACAAGCAAGTAATACTGGACACAGCTGTTAAGTATCCAATTGTCCAGTTGTTCAGCTCAACATTTGCTTATGATTTCTCTAACTCCAACATATCGTATGCTTCACACGCACTTCAGACGTATAGAAACTTGTACTTGCGTCAATTGCTTCTCACTTTCATAATATGAAATGTCAGCTCAAATGACAGCTGTCATTTTACTTCAATTCAATTCAATGCATCTACACACATGTGTGTTTCTTTTGTTGCTGTATGTCTGAAAATATATCCTGCGACAATTTCAATAACCCACACGTGGCGCCATATTTGACAACTGGGTAAAGTTGGCTGCGACACGCGATTCATTACGTATACTTGATATACAAATTGTTCAAATACGGCAGGAAAATGGTTGAAAAGTGCTCAACTTTTACTTTAAATTTGTTATAACAGTAGAAAAGATGAATCAATATGTTTCGAGTCCGATTTTTAATTATCTTTGTGAATTTTTGCTATAAAACTCTAAATTTTTAAGAAAAGCAGTGCCAATTGAGACCTCTTATAAAGGTTTAACGAACATTTTTAATTTAGTAAAAAATATATTTAAATTAAGCTCGGAAAGTCACATCTATCCAACAACTTACAGAATTATTATTATAGTATTTCTAGCTGAAAACTAACATACTTTATGCCGCTTCAAATAAAGCATAAAGCTCTGGCCATAAAGTATGGTCTTCTTTTTTAGGAAGACAGCAAGCAGTTAGGCTAAGCAAAGCCATTTATCTAGAGATACAAAGAAGAGCTCTTTTGCTCGTTTCATAGTCAAATTTAATAGCTTGACAACTTTCTTTTGACTTTACTTTTGAACCATTTGCACACCGTCAGCAACACTGACCCACTTTGTGTGTATGAGTGTGTGTACGTGTGTGTGCTTGACTAATCTGTGAATTTGTTTCGGGTTAAATTCAAACAATAGTTCTTTTCCCCCTTTTCAACACGGCTTTAAGCAGCTGTGATAAATGTGCGCTGTTCCATTTTCCTCCTTTAGTTTTTTTTAGGGTTTCATTTGTAGAGTAAAATCCATGAAATACTGTGACTAGGAAGCCTGTTGCCAGCTTTAGGGACATTTAAATTAGTTGGCCATGTTTTATCAGCTTTAACGGGTCATTTTGCAGGATTTGTCGAGTCGTTGTTGGTGTCGCTTGTTGAACACATCTCTTAACAGTCAAAGCGCAGAGCGGAAGAATCCATAAGATTGCTCCTGGCATCTAATTCAAAGTGCATAATCCGCTTACTGTGGCAGCCGCAAACAAAGCAGAGAGAGTGGGACAGTGAGAGAGTGAAAGAAAGAGACAAAGTAGGCACTTTATGTCCTTTGGGGCAAAGACTTAAACTACAGCTTCATTTATCACCACCAACAGCAATTGCATTTCTGTCGCCTTTCTTCGAGGGAAATTTCACTTAAATTTTACTTAGCAACTATTAATTTTCCATTAACTTGCGATGCCAAAACCGAAGTGGAAGCCGACGAAACGTCAATCAAATATATATTTTCAGCTTGTCATAACAAAGTGGATGCCACATCCTGTCTCGCATCCCATTTAAGTTCTGACTGCTGCTAGAAGGACCACAGCATAAATGTATGAAAATTGCTTTGTATTATTTTTTCTCTGCCCATACCATAACTTGTCCCGTCCAAGCGGACCAACAATGTTGGCTTTTCCAACAGTTTTCCACCAAACCCCCCCCCCCCTCGACTGCCACTGCCACCCAGACTTGTCATTAAAACTGTCAAAGTAAGGAAAAACTGAAAAATATCAAAGTGACACTTGCAGCTGTTTCCTCAACGTCTTAACGTCTCAGCGTCTCAACATCTCAAAATGTCGAGCACTTTTCTGCTCAACTGCAAATGTCCTTCAATAGTTGGCAGTGGAAACTTTTGTCTTTAATCTTCATTATATCAGCATTACATCATTTGTTTAATTCCACTTTAATTTTACTCTCCTCGCTATCAGTTGGCACTTTTTAAGTTTATTTCAATAAAGATTTTAAATAAATTTTATTTTATTTTATTTTATTTATTTTGATTTTCCCTCGAAATATTAAATCTCCGTTCTCTTATGTAAATCACTGTGCAACCTGGAAAAAGTTTTCCATTAGCCTTTGTATTTTTTATAGCTCTGCATATTTGCCACACTTTTTACTGTTAAATAAACCCAACGTTTTTCAACACTGCTAACAACATAAACTCCATTTTTTATTTACACGCACACTTTTAAGTATTCAATAACATTTTTTTGCGCCAACTTCCTTACAATTCCCAAAAAAAAAGAATTTGTTTGAACTTTTCCAAACGAAAAAAGAATCAAATGGAAATATATTGCATATGTTGGGCTTCCAGCAGCTTATAAAAAACACATGTATATATACATTGCCACAAAATGTAAAGGTGACAAATAAAAAATCTTTTATTGCAAACAATTCGACTGCGAAATGTTCTATGTTTGTTGACATAATCAAATTATTTAAATATTTCCAGCTAAATAAAATAATCATTTTTGGTAGCACGTAAAGTGTGAAACAAATTGAAATTGATTTAATAAAAAAAAGCAGAGCTTTGAATAGAGTTTTTTTTAGCAGTTCAAAGTTCAAGGGGATGCTGTATTTAGATGACAACAACTATTGTTCATATTTAGTCGGTTTATATAGTTATTCATTTCTTTTACGCTAAGAATATTTTGTATATAATGAAATTTTCGTAGAACAAAAAGAAGAAAAATCATTTTAAAGTAAAGAAACAAAGTATCATTAAGTTATGGTGATTTACAAGTTGATTACTCTACCCACTTTAATCTCAGAGATTTTCAGTAGCGTCAAAAACTCGACAGCTGAAAAATCTACATTTATTTGGCCTCTGCCACGCCCCTTTCTACGCGTTACACAAATTGCAACAATCAGCTTATACCCTTACTTACTCTACCCTCACTAACGGTTGTAAAAATGGGCAACAAAGCAATAAGAAGCAAAGGGAGAAGGGCAGAAAAAAATAAAGTAACGCCTAGGGTTGGTAAAGAGTCATAACCGTCTTCTCCCGCGGGTTCTTTTAGCACAGATTTGCTCGTATTGTTGCACGTATGTTTTTGTTATTCTTCTTGTTGTTGTTTGGTTGCCTGCTCTTTGGCACATCGTTATATGAGCTTCTACTCCCTCTCTGCCACTCCTTCATCAGTTGTTCTCTTGTTGCTGCTGCTGTTACATTTGAATTGACAATTTTTGCATGTTTACAAGCCAAAGGCATCAGCAGCAGCAGCAGCAAAAAGGCAGCAGCAAATATGGCAAGAGCAAAGTCAGTGGCACAACCAAAACTTGAGGCAATGGCTTAGTCCCATTTCTGGGGCTTCCTTTATCATAGCAGCACGAACGGAAGTTTTTGCTCCTTTCGGTTGTTCCCCACTTCATGCTCATCCTGTGTTTCTGTTTTTCGGTCCTGCTACGACTTTGACTTCAGTGCAATGTAGTCAGCTCGTTGTGCTCACTTCCTGTTGATTGTATTGTTGATGATGGCTCATAGAGCAGTTTATACTCATCTACCACTCAAAAAAAGAAAAACTATCGAGCCAAGACATGAGTCACAACGCAATCTCCTTCCTCTACCACATGGTTGTCATAACTGTCGTTTGCAACTGACAGATGCTTTCTCTGAATTCACAAAAACGTTTTCTTTATGCTACCAATTTTATGTGTTGCTTTCGCACATTATGATTGTTGTTATGGTAATTAAGTTGGCATTACGCATACGCCTTGTTGCAACGACAGTCGCATTTTAAAGCATACTTTACGGGGCCAACTTCAAGCACAGCCTGCACATACCAAAAGTACGCTCTGTATCACCCAAAAACAGGGTTGGAATTGCTCTCATTCTGTTGCTTTGAACTTTGATTTAATACCGCATTTTCTGAAAATTGTTTGCCTGCATTTTCCCCTCCAACCATTTACTATAAATACCCTGCAAACATCAAATAGGTTAACCAGAAAGGGTAGTCTGAGCAGAAAAATACTTTAAAAATTAAGACGAATAGTATTTCGATTAAATAATCGATTATTTCAAGTCATTTCCGACCCATCTTAGCCCTGTCAATCTATAATGTCACTAGTCTCTACCATTATCTACTAATTTCTATACTCTATACACAATTTATCACATTTTTAAGCCTCTTTGAGTGCTGCCAACCGCACATCTAGGATATCTAGCTGTCAATCAACTCTTAACTGTAGCAATTTTTTGTTTTTTATTTGGTCTGGCTTTGTACACAGTTTTTAGACAACTTTTTGAGGGATGAACGGTAACTTTGGTTTGGGTTGGGGTTTGGGTTGGGGTTGGGTTGAAGTTGAGGTTCTTTGCTTGCTTTTGTTGTAACCGACATTTAGTGGCTTTTGTGCTCTTTACGTTTTGGAATTTTGCACGCAATTAATTCAATTTGTTAAATTTTGATGTTCAACAACTTTTATTGGGAGACTGCACAAAAATTTGCGGCATTTTTGGTTGAACTAAAAAAATGTTATTAAAAGTTAAACGACAGGTGCTACGATAGCATGGCATAGTTGACAAAGAGATACTGCAGTTTAGAGTAATTTGGCAAAACCGCCAATAAGGCTGAGCAAAACTGATGTAAAATGATTAAACTCTCTCATGCCCACAGTGTAAATCAAACTAAATGTGCAGAAAATTTGTACAGTGAATCAAAAGTAAAGTGAAAATCGCCGGAAAGCTTTAGCGATTGTTCATCCTCATGCGGGATTTTCCAGCACACAAAGCTTCATATTCTATTCTTCGAGGAGAGAGGGAGAGTCGTAGGTGGAGTCGGGACAACATTATAATAAACTGCGAATAATATGCAAATTTTAACGCCAAATTTTGCGACAACAATTCCAAAACTCGCTGCTCTGTGCGAAGTGTAAGCGGAAAAGATAGAGAAAACTATAGAGAACATGAAAATGTGAAACAAACTTTTTGTTCAACAACTGCAGGATGCGAGTTTCCTCCTTTTCCTCCTACTAGTTAACAGTTTGGCCAACTCGCATCCCTCGCATTTTTATGGCCAATTAAAAGTGCAAATTATATTTGAAAATATAAAAAAAATAAATAAAATTTAATAAACAAATATCTAGTCAAACTTTTTGAAAGTTAAACAAATTATGGTTGATATAGAAATGGCAGAAAGATCAGATAATACATGAATATATAGACAGATAATTATTAAAATAAAGTCCCCAATAGATTTAATGTTTAAATAAGTTGTTTATCAATGGGAATAATAAAGCGGTGATTTATTAGTTGAGTTATAAAATGATATTTAAAACTTGAATTTCATTTAAAAATAAATTATTTATTCATATAAAAATTTGATTTACTTTAAAGCTTAGATAAAAGCAATTTAAATTGATATTGATCAACTTTCTGTCATTTATTTTAATTTAAATAAATGTTTTTTGTTTAATCATAATTCGATAACTTTTTAAATTAAACTCAACCTGCAGCAGTTATGAATTTTCCCTGCATTTTCGCACTATGCAAATGATGTTGTAAGCGAATACAATGAACGTGTGGAAAATGTTCGCATTTTCATGAGCAGAATTTTCCTCTTTTCTGGTTCTGGTTTCTGGTTACTCGTTCAATCTTCATTAGTGGCAACACGTAGTCGAGCCAAGCAGAATGCATAATAATACACTTTATATTATGATATAATAATAATAATAAATGCGCTTAAATGCAGGTCCTTTCATGTCCATGTACGAGAGGGAGAGGGGGAGAGAGGGAGGGAGGGAGGTAGGGCGGTGTAAGCCCCCCGTAAGCTTCGTTTGCGAGACCAGAATAATAAATTTTCTTAGCCGTGTTATAAATTCATGTTGCACAAAGCGTTTTCTGCATATATTTTGCATGTCACAAATCCGTAAACAAAAGCGACCAAGCGACCATGCGACACGCCTACTAACGCCTATGCCCAACACCACAAATGCATGGAGTACCCCTACTGTCTTTTAGTTGTTTACAAAAATAAACAAGAAGAGCAGAGAGAACACAATGTTAAAACGGACATTTGGCCCCAAATGAAGCTCAGCACGTTGTACATTGCACAGAGCACGTTACATGGGGCGTATGCGCGTTATACAGTTAGAGCCAGCTGCAAGTTGCCAACAGAGTTGCGAATCAAGCTTATTTATAGCTAGATTTTGCAGTTTTACAGCCGAGCAAGTTGGTGTAATTATTTAAAGTTAAGTTAATAAACTACTTTTAATGTTTAAATAAAGCTTAACAACAATTTAGTGTGTTTAATTCAAGATTTAAATGTTAACAACTTTTGTTTAAAAGCAGTTTTATGTGAAACTAGCTACTTTAGCCCTTGAAAGTCTGGCAACACTGTATGCATGCAACGAGTCAACAAGAACAACTCGAACAACGAGGACAACGTAAGCTAAATGTAGGTTAGATTGCACCGGTTAAACCAACTATATCTCTCTTTCTATCTGCCTCTCTCTCTTCCTCTTTTGTCTGTAATGAGCCACACTTGATGTGAGCTGCATTTGAGCCGACTCAGGTCATAAATTAATTGGTTACCACACACACACACACTCAGCTGAATGGGAACAGGGACAAAAGTAGAGCTGTAAGCAACTGGGGGAATCAAGAGTCTAAAGAATATAGAAGCAGTAAGGACTCCCCAACTTTGTTTATTGAATTCAATTGAAATCTTTTTAATTCAAAAATGTTTACTAATCAGAAGCATTTTCTAGTTTTCCATCCACAGATTAAAAAATAATCAACAAAATTTCTATCAAATGTTGACAAAGTCTCAACAGATTTCGCCATATTTCTCAATTAAAATAAATCTTTAGAAATCAAGTAGAAACTGCGTTGTTTCTAGCTGACAAAAGTGATAAGGAATAGAAACAAAATAAATAAATAACTAAAAGTCAATCGCACCTACACAAAAATAAAATATATAAATCTTATCGACAACAGACAAATAAAAATGTAATATAGAAATCTATATACATATACTGTTGGTGTTTCCCGTTGATAACAAGTATAGGAAAAAATCACTCTAGGAATTAGCATTTAATCTACTAACTGTCGAGATCAGAACATCAGTTTTCATTGAGCTGTTGGAGACTTAAGAAATCACTTTTAAAATGAAAATTAAAGTAGCAATTTTACTGGTTTTAGCCTGCATTGCATTAGCCAAAGGTGAGTAGGAAAAGTGCTGGAAAAGTGTGAAAAACTAAAGTGCTTTTCTCTAGGCTTCGTGGCGCCCAATTGCCCGCATTCGAGTAAATGCTGGAAGGATTATAAAAGTGGCAGAGTACTTTATTGATTTTCAATTGAATTTTCTTTTAGTTACAAATAATTTAAGTTAAAGATTAAGAAACATAAACAAATCAAATGGAAATTGAATAAAAAAGTGAAGAGAAGACGACTTAAACCAAGTTTTTCATTATTCCATTAGGCTTATGTGCTTAATTAAGCGTTAAGGCTATTAGGGCCACATTCCCATTGAGGGCAGAAAAACACAGCATGATCAACTCTGTAGTCCGTGCAAATATTCCCAATGAAAATCCAATGAAATAAAGCTTAATGCAAAAATAAATTTACTACCGCTAATTGCACGCAGGGACTAACCACACACATTCGCACACACAATCACACACACTGGTACTTTCCCCCTCTGAATTTTGCAACATGTCAGTTGGGTAATCCCCGTACACAGTATTTTCGTGTATTTTTTGGACCGTTCTCGTAAACCTCAGCACGCAATGCGAAATAAGCTGCATTCAGATTGACAAGCTTGTCAAAAGAATTTTACCCAGTTGTCAGAGACGAAAATAGTAAGCCCTACAACCCCGGAAACCCCCCCAAAGCTACCCCCATATTCTATGCTGACCGCTAGATGGCGCTCCCACAATCAGTAAGCTACCCTTACCAAGCACGTGACACAATTAGCTGATACATTTGTGGAAAATTTCAAATTTCAACGCATTTTAAAATGTAGGAACTCTATGATTGACATGGGTATGACGCATTATTGATTTAACCCGACGGGGTTTTCACTGTAGATTCTACACTGATAGCGGTCTAGAAAGGCAAGTAAGCATTTCTGTATATATACAGTGAACAGGTGTGGAAGTCCCGTCATTTACTACGCAAACTATGCTCCATTAGTTATTCATATACCCTAAGTAAGTGACGATATATAGTATATAGAAGTTCGGTGGAACTATACGTACTTTTATTGATTTTCTAGGGCATTTTGTTTTTGTATATAGTTGAGAAACTACACAGCGAGAAATAAATGTCCATAGACAAAATACTCTTATCGGACTTATAGCTTTTAAGCAAACCTCTAATTTTTATAGAAATATAAATTTTCGAACAAAAACCTCAGAAAAAGCTTAAACTTACTTTTCTAGATATACTTTAGTTCATGCCATATCTTTTCTGTAGATCGTTCTCTTCATTTGTCTATATATCGCCAACTGATTGTGGTTATGTTGAGCCAACTTACGAGATAAGCTCAGTGAAAGTCAACTGATGAGTAACTGACTGGACAGACTGTATTCTCTCCATACACAGCCACACACAATTACCACAGAACACAAAGGACAACACTTGGCTTATCTTTGGAAGACAGTCTAGGAATACATTTTAAGTAGACAGTAAGTAAGCCCCGTACCGTCCAAAACCCCCTTCCACTCCTACTCCTACTCCTACTCCCCCTACCGACTTCAGCCGCAAATGACATTGACAACAACATAAATCCATTAACATCAGCGCATTAAAAGGCGACAAAGTAAAATGGGAAAACTCTCACTACTTTGGTTTGTTGAATTTTCCCCAGTTCTGTTTGTTTCTACCTATTTAAGCAATTGCACGACAAAAGAATAGAATATATTTTTACTATATATATACTTGAACTATTGGCTTCTGTGGCGCTTTAAAACTTGGATTTGCTCAGGTGAACCACTGTAAGCTGTTACAAATGCTTCAAATGCTTTTTCTTTGTTGTCTTATCGATTTTTTTCCGCTTTCTTCCTCTTTTTTTTAGTCTTTTTGGCTTGTGTCCCCTTTGTTATAACGTTGGCGGTTTTTGTCTCTTTGTTTTCGCTTTTATCTTTCAATTTGGTTAGATAAGTATTTTAGATGGCATTGCTGAGATTTTTTCAACCATTTTACACGGAAATATTTTGTAGAAATTCCTACGTAGTCAGTTTGGAGATAAAGCTCTTAGCCGGTAATTTATAATACTTTCAAAAAGGCTTTCGATCATTTGAACGATTTATTATCGATAGCAATTAGTGGACTTACCTCGATAACACTGTCGTTGCTCAGTCCGCAGATCTTGTTCTTGTTGTTGTACAGCTGCTCCAACTGCTGCTTGCGTTGTTTCCGCTGCTTACGTGTGGCTAAACGTAGTCCACCGCCGCCTCCGCCGTTGCCGCCGCCTCCTTTGCCACCGCCCACAACCTGAGCTGCAATGACAATTTCGTCGTCTTCGTCGTCGTCGTCAGCGTCTTCGTCTTCTCCGTCACCGCCCGCACCGACGCCAACGTTGTCGCCGTTGACGTCGTCGTCGTTTAGTACTAAACCAGCAGGTGGCGTGCCACTCAAATTATATTCATCGACATCGATATCGGCTGCTGTGTCCGGCAGCAAATCCAAATCACTTTGAAAGCTTAAATCCAAATCTTGGGGTAATTTTGCATACTTTTGATGATTTTTCATTTTTCCAGCTTATTTTGTAGCCTCTTCATATGCAGCGTTGCATGAGTCATGCCATGTGCATTGAAGTCCTATTTGGATAATGGACACAGTTTATCGAGAATTATCGTCTTTATTATTGTTGCAATTCGTGCGTCGGCTCTTTTGGTTTTCTTACTTAAACACAACAACACGCGGTCATACAAACACACACACATACGCCAACACAAACAAACACTCCACACACACAGGCGAACACACACACACGCTCAAGAACAGTTCTGCATTAACATGAATGTGAACCAAAACAAAAATGAGCACAATCGATTTTTCCGTCTTGTTGACGACGCGCTTAGCTCAGTGTGTGCTCTCGTTTTGTTTCTCTGGTCTTTGTTTTTGGCCCACTGTGTGCGATAATAATAATAATAATAACAACAACAACAGGTTCTTGTTTTAGTTGCACACAAACAATGCAACAAATTGAGCGCAACTCGTTGGCTCCCAATTCGATCGGCAAACGTTCTGCTGCTACCCTCTCCCTCTCACGTAGGTGCCGCAGCGGCAGCACCCTTAACGTCTCTGCTACGTAATTAACACAAACAAACAAACGAACGACCGAACGTACAAGAAATTGCGAATTGCACTTTACTTCGATTTGATTTCAAAACACTGACTCACACACACGCACACACTGGCAAAGCTTTGGCGATAACTGTTTGATACGCTGTTATTTTAATGTACTTGTTCTGTTTCCAATTAGAGTTGAGTTTTATGCGCTTTTTCGACTGTGATTTTCATTTGTTTTTTTCACCGTAAAGACGTCTGCACGCCAACAGAATCGCATCGCGTATAAAACACAGCGCCAATGTCGATGCCGCTTCCCCCTGTATAACTGTTTTAATGGACGACCGTAAGAATTTTACTGTGTGTGCGTGTGTGTGTCTGTAGGGGCTGATTGTGCACTAGAGCTATCGACACGAATTTATCACACCACCGACTATCGATAACAAAGTGTCTGGCAACACTATTTATCTGAGTAGATACAATATCAAGCAGCTTTTGTCAGCAGCTTTTGTCAGCAGTTGCGCGCCAACTCGATATTTGAAAATGAAAATTTATCTTACATGCACGTTTTTAAATAAATGAGAATAACTCTGAAAGTTTATTTGTTCAGTTGATTTATTCAAAAGCAGTTTGTTTAAATCGATATTGTTGATTTCTGTTTGTCGATTTATCATAGAGATTCCATACACATTTCAATATTACCATTAGCTGTTTTTTAGTTACTGAAATATATGAATATTCTTAGATGCTTATGAAATTAGTTCGATTAAAAATAAATTCTTAAAAAGGAAAAGCATCATGTAGCTACCACAAGGTGTACTTTCTCAACTTTTTGTTCTTCCTATCTTCATAAAGATTGTGATTTTACGGAGCTAATAAATTTGCTGATAAATGTTGAAATCGATTGAATTGAATATTAGAAATGTTTTAATTTAGCTATAAAATTGTGTAAATATATAAATATAAATACTGTTCGCTTACAATATATATTTATATATATTGCGCACACACGCACGTTTGTCAAATTGTTGTTTGTTTAAATAAATTACGACATTATTTATAAATATTTGATGGTCACTTCCCTTCCCGTATCTGGTTTTGCACTAATTCAAATTAGTTTCGTTTACAAATAAATATATAGCTATAAGTTTTGCGGCAATAAAATGCATTAAGTACATACATTCGTTTCAAATTCGCTTAACTGATTAATTAGAATTAAATTAGATTAATTACTGGCAACATTCTGGAGATGCTTTGATGAATTTTTCGTACTTTCGCTTTCACGCATGCGCCGCTGTTCAGCACTGAAAAACAGTGCTCAGTAGGGGGATATGAAATAAAGATAGATGAATTTCAAGGGGTTTTGAACTGAACTTAAAGATTTTTATAGGATGCCTTTCATAACTTTGAAAGTTATTTGGCTATTTCTGTTAGAGCAGCACATGCGCCTTGTCTGAGTCTAAATGAGTGAACTTAAACACTTAAATTAATCGTTAGCCTAAACAATTTGACCCCATCTTAAAGTTTATAATCGACTTGTGTAAAAATTAGGTATACAAAAAAAAGGAGTAAAAACATGGCAAGCACTTAAGCGTAACTTATAACTTAAATACATAGACTAATCAAAGTAGCTAGAGAGGCAACTATTGCTGTTGTTGCTACTGCTGTTGTTGTTGCTGCTGCTGTTGTTGTTGTTGCTCCTGCAATTGCTGCAGCAATTGTTGCTTCGTTTCGGCTTTCACAGTTTTATAGCGATCCTTCTCCTCGGTATTCTCGGGTGGCTCACATTCAAACGATGCCATCGAGAGTGTGTTCTCATTGAGAACTGCATTGTGCTGCAGATAGGCAATGACATTCGGCAATTTATCAAATGGACAACAGACTTTCTTCCATTCGTTGAACTCCATCACTTGTTTGGCGAGTTGTGAGCATTTCTCAAAGTTGATATGATTGTTTGGCAAACTGCAAAGCAAATAAAATAGTTTTAATATTTAGTTGGATATACTAAAAGTAATTCCTTACCGATTCGAGCAGCCTTCGTTTAGAAAATATAAGTCCTTAACAAATAAACTAAAAAATGGAATGATTATGCGTTCGCGTTCCTCTGTGGCACCCTCGGAGCGCCACATGGCAGCTTTAAGCGTCGAGCGATAACTATTAAAATTCGATGTTGGATCCATTTGATGTTCCAGCACCGAAAACTTTGCCGATTGCACCTTAGACCACTGTAAACAAATATATAACATTATGTTAATAAGGAATACTTTAAAAATTTATTTAATTTCAGTTAACTTACCGTCTTTTTTAGCCGGCCAATGGGTGCTAGGTTTAGGCCAGCTATTATGGCCATCAGACTATTGAAATTGCCAATGTTGAAACATTCCCGTGCGGTTTCAATCCAATACTCAATGATACGCACTCGCTGTTTCTTCTTGGGATACTGTAAAGATTGGAAATGAACGAAGTTAGTCATGAAAGGTCATTACATTTTCTTTTAGCGAGGCTAGACTGTTTGGCTTGATTACGGCTAAATTAAATATAGCGCTTATCTTGTTAGACTTCTTGGAAATTACAACGCACTACACTTAATTGTTGTTGTTTTCCTAGTGTCTTTATCAAGCCTTATCTAGCTGTTCTGACACCCCCTGAGCTTTATTGTATAGTTCCTTATCAGATATTGGTTTTAACATTATCCAATTAACACTTATTACTAGAAATCATCAGTTTTTTATGCTTCAACTGCTTCAACTTATTGATTTAGGATTTCTGCTCTACTTCTATTGGGTGAAGAGACATTTTCTCCCTTCCTGACCAAAGCTAATCCCTGCTTTGCTTTAATCTCCAGCTTATTCTACCTTCTCCCCTTTAAACACACACCTTTACAATTTCGCTGGCCGTCAAGTAACTGAGGCGATTGAACCACTGAACATATGACTCCAAATTCCGCGTTTTTTTCATATCGTTCAGTGATGAGTTGCCTGCTGTGTTTGGTCCTCCTCCGCCTGATCCCTGGCCTCCTGCTGTGCCCACTCCTCCTAGGCCCATGCCATCGCTTGTCGCCCCCTTGGCCTGCTGATAATCCTTGGCAAATGCCTGGACAAACTCCTCGGGTCCAATGTGCGACAGACGCTCCAGTTCAATGGCCGTTAGTTGATGAGCCAAGTGCTCGCAACTGGGACAAATGTCCATGATGCCAAAGACCTCATCCGGTTGCGGTGTGCTGGAGGCGGAATTACTGGCACTATTTGAGTTGCCAGTGCCTGAACCGCTGCTCGATGAGGCGCCACTGGAGGTGGCCAGACCATTTGAGGCATGTCCAGCGTTTATTGCTGTGACATGTGAGCTGCCCAGAAATGTTTGAAATGGATTATGTAAATGTAAATGATGATGTTGATGCTGATGATGATGTTGATGATGTGGATGATGATGATTCTGTTGCGTTTGCTGCTCAACGCTGGCTTCGTTGTTCAATGTCTGTAGAAACTCCTCGTACTGCTCTAGAGCCGTTAATCTGGCCACTAGTAGCTGAAGAATTCGTGACACTTGTTTCCCCAGTGAGTTGTCAATGTAGACGCACTTTCTGGCCAAGATGCGCACCTGTTGCATGAGTCGTTCATCCCGAAAGTCATAGGGAAAGATCTCAATCCATTCGGAGAGCAGGCGTATGCAATGCTGTGCTGAACGCTGTGTCCATGTGCGTTGCTGTGGCTTCGGTTCCAGTTCCAAATCCCGACCAGCTGCTGCTCCCTTACGCTGGGTCAACGGCGACACCGAGTTCAAATGAGTCGGAACAGCCTCGTCCACCACATCACAGCCAACTCCAGCGGTTTGCTGTTGCTCCCAGCTGCTTGAGATCTGTGCGAGCAGCTCATGTGGTCGTATAAAGAGACGTGCACTCAGCAGAAAAGCAAACAGATAACCATGCTCCGGATAGTAATCATGGGTAGGCACCATGTGCATGATTAGTGACTGCAGTGTACCCGCTTGTAGTTTACCCTCACAATACACCAGATGCCCTTCCTTTGGCTCCTTGCTGAGACCCGCTGATTTACTCTGCTGTGGCGGACCATAGCTCAAGGGTTTCTCCGGCAGCTGAAGCTTCTCCACATGCGAACTGTCCCGTCGATGGTTGGCCAATGTTTTGGCCACCACACCGATGCCAGTGCCAGCGCTGCTGTTGCTCCGCTGTGTCTTCAGATCCGGCAAAGTCTTTGTACCCGCTCCTGTTGCCGTTGATATACCCAAAACCGTTGCAGTTCCTCCTCCCGCTCCTGCTCCTGGTCCTCCAGCGGCTTTGGCCTTTAGATTGAGATTGATATTGGCGCTGCCAGTGCTGCCACTGCGGCCATTTGTGGCACTATTTATGCCGCCGTTGCTCGACGACGACATTTGAATCCCGACTGAATCCTGCTCCAACTTCTGCCGACCTTTCTATGCTTGCGACACATTCGCAAGCAGCGACAAGAGCTGCAAAAAGCGTAAGGGACGAAATGAATTAGAGGAGCTCCAAAAGAATCCTTACAAAAAGAAATAAACACAAGTATTATCGAGCTTAAACGGCAGAAATATACCCAGTGGCAGAGTAGTGTAAACTTTATGCATAGCAAACAGCGAAGTACTCAATGCTGTCTATGAAAAGCTGACTGCTATGCGCCTGCCAAGCACTTACTAAAGCTCGCTCTAACTGGCTCAGTAACAAGTATGCTTGACGAACTGATTATACCCCCACACAGGGTATACAAAATATATAAAAAAGTGTTCAATGGAAATTAGAAAATAGCAAAAGGCAAAAGCAATTGCCAAAGAGAAATGACCAATGGACACAAAAACATTTAATCCTAGTACTAAGCAATTAGCTAGTTGTCAATAGAGGACAAATAAAATAAGAGGAGGAAAAATGGAGGAGGAAAGGAGTGGAATACAAGGTAAGACCATTTAATCCTTTGAACACACACATTTTATTGCCAATGCCTAATTAAAGAGCTTTATGCTCAAGGATTGGTTACAGTTAAAGCTTTACGAGTTTACTAAAGAGAATTTTATATACAAAGCTGAACTCCAGTCTGAGTCTAGTTTCCAATTTCTAAATTGGATCAACTGAATAAACTTTTCTATAGCTAAGTTTTGTTTAAACTGCATTTAATAAAGCTTCATATAAGCTACTTAACTGATCATTTTCATTCATTTATTATTATAATAAAATCCACTGATAGATTTGTCAAACTAAATCAAGTTAATTAAAGCTTTCCATGTGCTTTTAAGACAATCAAATGATCTCACTTAATGCACACAAAGCTGACATTGAGACGGAAACACGAAGATACAACACAAAGCAAAGAAAAACTCACAAAGGTGAGTAGTAAGTGGAAACTGGAAAAGTGTCATGGAAAATGGTAAAATTCATAGAAAATGGAAAATGGTATAAAACACAGTAAATGCGGCTATTGATTGCCGAAGGCGACACTTAATCACGTAAGCACAACCCACACACACACACACATACACATACACCTTCAACTCCCCCCTCCACTGCTACTTGAGAGACGGAACCAATCCAAAGAAGAGATAATGAAACTATAAAGCTTTGAGCTTGTAGTAAATATAAACTGTTAATTTGCTCTGGAAATCATTTGAGCTGCTTATCAAAGGCAAGCGAAGAGAAGTGGGAGGAAAACACGAGAATTACAAATATTAATTAACAACAAAACACAAAAAAATAAAATACCAAATATAGGTCAACACTGTGAAAGGGTGAACACAGCAAGGGGGCGAGCGGGGGTGGCTGTGGGAAGGGCTGAAGGGTCTAAATGTTAATTGAATTACGAGCAGCGGAAGAAGAAGCACAAGACGTAGCACCAAAAACAGAAGACGCCAGGTTAAGGCAGAGGTGAAAATAAGTCGAACCATCCCCTCCCCTTACTTCACCCTGTCCATGGGGGGCGACCCAGTAAAATTTTCACTTTTCTTGCAATATTGCACGCTTCACTCTTGTGCGTGTGTGTGTCTTGAGGGGGAAAGAGAAGGCATGCCGAGGGGTCAGAGCATTTATTAACTGTAGGACAAACAGAAATCAATTTCGAATGCGGTAAAAGCAAATTAAAAATCTATATTTATAACGTTTACACTACACATGCCAACAACAACAACAACGAGAACAAGACAGCGCTGTTAACAACAACAAATGAGAGGAATGCACGACGTAGCAGCAGTGGCAGCAGAAGCAATGCCATAAAAGCTTAAAGCAACAACAACTGTAAAAACAAGAACAACAACAAGCAAAGCGCACCATAATTTGTATACAAAAGCGAAGCGTGGGCAAAGGAGAAAACAGATGCAAGGGAAGAGACAACGGCAATGACAGACACACACACACAGTCACTCACTCAATCCCATACATACACGCGCGTTCACATACAGCAAGAGGCGGAGAAGAAATGTAGACAAGTCAATAAATGGGGCCGTGGCCAGGCTGCTGCTGCTGCTCTGCTACTGCTGCTGACTGAGAAGAAGTAGAAAAAAAACAACCCCACAAACACAAGATTGGATGCATGGATGGTTGGATGACTGGATGAATGAATGCATGCGAGTACTAGGTAGCCACTTCAATTGTAACCGAGTCCTAATTGGAACTCACCTGCCTGCTGCTGCTGCTGTCGCATTTACAGCTCCGTTGCATTTTATTACAAAATATATGTAAATTTTTACGCACACTCATACACAACCGCACGCGAACACAAAAGAGAGTAACTTTTATTGCTATTGATCACCAATACATTGTCACTCGGCTGACCCTCTAGCTCTCTAGTTTTTAAACTCTCTTACTCTCTCTCTCACTCTCTGTCTTGCACTGAAATCAGGACAGCCTCTGTATAGCAAAGGGGCGCTGCCTGTCAAAAGTGGAACACACGATGCTGCTCTGCTGCAGCTCTGCTATTGCGGTCGGCCTTACAGTTGTTGTGGGGTGTTGCTTGTGGAAGGGGGAGAGTTAGTTTGTGTTTGCAAAACCAATTTACAATACGCGAAAGGTGAGCGTTGCCCTCGTCTCGTCTTGTCGCGCGCTGCGTTACGTCGCGTCGTTTTAGCTTTTGCTCTCACCACCTTTATAGTACGCCGCTCGCACTGTCACCCCCGCAGCAGCAGCAGCAGTCACAGTCGCATATGGCGGCCGCCTTTTGCGTTTTTCGTTTGGTCAGCACAAATGTAGTATGTATATAAAAAAAAAATGTATATATGTATATAGTATACTATATGGAAAATACACTGCGAATTTTGTACGTTTGTTTATTTTACGGTTTTGCATACGTTTCTTGTGTTAAATTCACGATTTTTGTTTAAAATGCGTCTTTTGCATACGATATTAACGACGTTTTGCGTCTGTATTTGTATGTATGTATGTTGCGCGCCGACCGGTTTGTTTGCTACGCAGAATTTTCTTTTCCACTTTCTTTACGCCGCCCTTGCACTGCTTTTTTATGTTATTGCTTGTTTAGCCCGTTAGTTTTTATCGTTATGTTCGTTGCAACAATCACTTTTTTTATTATTTACACAAAATCGTATTTGTACGTTCGCCTTTCGCTTTTTATTGCATTAATTATGCATATATTACGCCAATTAGCAGAGTTTATGCCCGAAATTGCCGTTCTCCTCGGAAGCAATAGGCAAGGAGTGCGAAGACAAAACAAAAACCACGAGAGAAGTGTGAACGCATGCAGCAAAAACTAAATTCTCTAATTGACTGCTTGCGGTAAACAACAAATAGTTGGCAACGCATAGCTCATGCCTCTTTTTCATGTACTCTGGTCACTCCGGAAAAAGAGTAACGACATACTGGAAAAAAACCGCTCACTTGTATTTAAAAATATAATTATTTTTATTTATATTTAATAAGATAATAAATAGCTCCAGTCGAAAATCACCGAAGTTCCAATACCATACAGTGCAATTGAATTAATAGATATATATGCCTATTTTTCGCTTGACTCTGCTCTTTAACTCCAAGCACATCGATAAATGGAGGTGGTAATAAAAGAATTAAATAGTTCAAATGAACTAAATTTGTATCAATGAAAAAAACCCAATATTTTTCCCGCAAAATCTAAAAAGGTTTTACTAGTTTCTTAAGCAAATACTTTCTTAGCATAAAAATGTGTTTTTATTATTAATTTAGATGCTTTGAAATCGATGTGCGTTAAGAAATAAACTTGGTTTTTTTAATATATTTATATCTGTTGTTCCGTTCTGAAGAAAAATGGTACATTTTGCCAACCACTTCTTCGATATAAATCGATACCTTAAATCGAAATCTACTTATCGCGATGATTACAAAATATCGATGCATCGATTGCGGAATCGATATTAGTTTAAGCTCTACAATACAACTCAGTCGGCAGAGAAATGCAACGCAAAGTGTAACTAAATTTGTAGCGAAAAACAACACAAAAGCCAACAACAAAAGGCGAAACACATAACAAGAACAACAGAAACGACAGAAAATCCAGAAGCAAATCAAAGAGTTTGTGAGCATTGACGACTAACGGCGGCTGGCGACATTTAAATGGCCAATGGCAATGGGAACAATATCAATACGGACGAAGCTGCGACGGCAGCTGCGGCGGCGGCAACAGCAGCAGCAGCAACAACACTGCAACAGCAACAGCATGTGACGGGTGATGGTGTGGGAGCCTGCGGCGATGCCAAGCAAACAGCAGCAGCAGCAACAACAACAACAACAACACGTATCAATGATTTGGTTGCAGATTTGTGGCTAAATGGCAGCAGCAACAACAGCAGCAGTCGCGGTGATTACACAAATATACGAGCCACAACAACAACAATAACACCTGCGAGCGCAGCAGCGGCGACAGTGACTGCGACGGCAACAAACAGCAGCAACTCCTCCTCCTCCACCTCCACATTTTCCTTTAAGCATTTTCTCAACAGCAGCGGCACAATAACAGCGCCCAGCAGCACAGTGACATCGCTGGATGCCACATGTGGCACTAGTGGTGCTTGCGCTGGCGTTGGCAGTGCCGCCTGCGTTAGTGCTGCTGCCACAACCACATCGCTGCAGACGTCAACGGGAGCGCGGCCAAAGGTGCCACAATCGGCGTCTGTTAGTCACATGCAACCGGATTTGAATGGCAGCAGCTGCAGCGGTGGCAGCAGCAGCGCCGCCTCCAAAATGAAACGCTCGCCACGCTTCAGCTCCTTCGACTCGCAGGCGAGTCTGGCGGAGTATGCAGCCTGTGGTGGCAGTGGAGGGAGTGTAGTAAGTGGCCCACGAACACGACCGGATCTACGACTGGAGGTGGAACGCAGTAACGCTGTGCTCGACGTGGAGGACGACGATGACGACCATGTGGGCCTCGCCCAAGTTCGCAACAGTCGCCTCTACGACGAGCGTGTCGATGATGGTGAGTAATAGTGTCCTATCCGTGAGATCTTTTAAAGAAACTCACTTGTTTCCTCCGCTTAGATATCTTTCCGTCGGCTGCCTCGAATCTGCTTGGAGGTGCCAGCAGTTCCCGCTATGTACCGCGCTCCTATTCCAGCTATGATATGCCGCCTCCGACTGGTGCTTCGGCGTCGCCCCGTCGTCGTCAGGCCGCGTTGCGTCCCAATCGCCTGGTATTGGCCACAGCGCCCAAGATGAAGCTGGATCTGCCGCTGGACACGTCAAACGTGGCCGGTGGCGCATCAGCTCTGCCCGACTTTGTTCAGGATCATTTGTCGGAAGCGTGGTGCCAGGAGGCCCAGCATCTCAGTTCACCGCCCAACTCGCCGCTGGGTGCTGCCGAGACGCCTAGCTGCAGTGGAGCCGTCGGCGGCGGTGCCTTGCTGCTGCCCACCGTTGGACTGCCAAGCGCTGCATCCCTGCCAGCGTCCAATGAGGCAGGTGGCTCCACGGTCAAAATGCTGCCAGACTTTCTCTCCGATGGTCCCATTTTGCACTCCTCCCAGCGCCTGGCAGATGTGGCCATTGGATTGCCCTCGAATTCCATAGATTCACCGCCGCAGGAGGTCGACAGTGGTCCTATGCTGCGCCAGGAGAACGAGCGTCTGCAACGGGAGCTCCAAGAAAGCCGCGTTGAGCTGAGCAGCCAGACTCGAAGAGTCCACGAAGTGGAACAACAGCTGCTGGCTCTGACAGACGCTCGACGTCGGGAGACGCTGGCTGCGGCGGCTCAGACGCAAACTACACAAAGACTAAGACGTCAGGTGGCACAGCTCGAGGTGAGTTGCAGGCGGTGATCAATGGACTGTATGTAGATAATTAACCTCTGGTCCCTTTCAGGCGGAACTGTTTGCATTGCGGGATAGTAGTGATCAGGTGGGCGCAGCCGCACCAGTGATGACACCTGGGAGCAGTCACAGCGGCAGCAGCAGCGCATCGCGTCCATCCAGAACGCATCAATTGTCCAGAGAACTGCTGCGAGCCGCGGACAATGCCGAACAGAATCTGAGGTGAGTTTGAGTTGAGTTCTAAGGTTAAGATAAAGATTCCTAATCCTACCTCCTTAATCCTTAGACAATTGCTGGCTGGTGTGGATAATCTGCGTCAAATGGCGGCGAATCTGGAGCATCCATCGGTGTCAGCGACAACGCCTCGAAGTCCCAATCCCGATCCCTATACCGACTACAAATAAAGGTCCTAGGCCTCAGTTGATGTTGGATTGGAGAAGGGATTAGCAAGGATTTGATGTGGATGGTGGACATTTTTTAGATTGTGCTTTCTACTCCAAAGTTTTGCCCAGTTTTTGTTGTTGTTTTGTATAATGAATGCAAGCCGCCCAAACCTACGCCACCTAGCGCTTGTTTCTAGTAACTGAAATCCTCCTATATATATCTTGATACGACATAGACACACATATGGAAATAACTGTGAAGGATTCTAAAGGATCGAATCGAAGGCAATTTGGAGGAGCATCAAAGCGCTGACTCGTGATGTTGTTTTGAATTAACGGATTCTATATAAATATAAATTATAACTATAACAAAGTGTAGCATATTTCAAATTCTGTTGTATAAAAAAATAACAAAATGTTTATAGAATTTTCAAAAAACAAAAACAAATAAGCTATAAAAATTGTAAAACAACCAAGAAATCATAAAACACACGGCACTTTTAGATTTGCTAACAAGGGAATTAAATAATAATAATAATAACAATTAATCAGCAAAACCTCCAAACAGACAGCGTAAATATATATTTTGTTAAAAACAAAATAAGAAAACAGAAATATATTTAAATTATATGAAAGAACAACTTGTGCACTTGTGTTCGTAGTTTGTGCTTTAACCGCAACAACAACAAATGAAATAAAATAGTGAGAAAAACGAAACTCTTTAAATTTATTAATTACATATTTAAATATATATTTTAGGATTTTTATTTTATGCTGTGAGAGAGAGTAGTGGGTATAAATCTGCATGCTCTCCACTTTAACACATCCTAGCTCTCTCTTTGCCTCCCGTTCGTTAAGACAAATCGCCTCTCTCAATTGCACTCATGCACTAACACAAATGAAAGAGCAGCCTTAACGAGAGAGCCGCTTCGCACTGCAGTCTGCAGGATAGACGAAAGAATGAGCAGCTTTGAACCAGTAGCGTTTGCGCAGTCATGGAATAATTAATTTAATATTAGCACCAAGAAAGCAAACCCTTCACAGCGAGAATGTATGTATGTACCTCAATTAATGCGTTCATAACCTTGACATTGTAAAGCTACCAATAGATAAGAGAGCAAAACACACTACGTTCACTCTCCACTTGCTTCACACTTTACAGACACACACACACGCACACTCATACGCTTTCAGGCGTTTTGGGAATGTTTACTATTCCAACGAGTGCAAGTCGAGCGCCAACGTCGCCGGTCGTTGAATTTCTATTCTATTCCATTCCATTTCGTTTAGTTTAGTTCAGTTTAGTTTTTGGTGTCGTTACGCGCGGTTCGTTTTCAATAGATTCGTGCGAGATCGGCCTCCAACTAGAGAACCCGTTAATCATTGCTCCCTACGCACCAAGTGCAGAGAGAAATTGTAAATAAATTAATCA
The DNA here is from genome assembly GCA_018903735.1 of Drosophila cardini. Taxonomy (NCBI): domain Eukaryota; kingdom Metazoa; phylum Arthropoda; class Insecta; order Diptera; family Drosophilidae; genus Drosophila; species Drosophila cardini. The sequence continues at coordinate 4,952,042 of JAEIGM010000004.1, read as the reverse complement.
GGAAGTGTGGCGTTAAATTGCAACATTTGCATAGTAAAATAAAGGAATTCAACATGATGTCGAAATTGTTATTGAGTGAGTATATTAAAAATAAGATTTTCTAGATAAACAAGAAATATATCTATAGAAGAACACATGTTTGTGTTTTTATCGCGTAGAAAATTAATTCAAAATTTAAAAATATCAATTCTACTTTGGTGTTCTCAGCTGCATATCAAATTTATTTACAAAGTATTTTTTGTTTATTTATAAGTTTTGTTTCTTTTATTGCGCATTTGATTTGGGTCAAACATAGAGTAATTATTTTATTTAGTTTTATTTTGGTTTATATAGGTATTATTAGCTATTTCTAGTGTTCATTAATTAAAACTGCTCATCAGTAAGGCTAATTTATTCATATATTCTTATTGGATTATCTCCCATTTCTATCTGCTGATTCTCATTGATTACTTTTTATTTAAATCGCAATAGACATATCTGGTAGTTACAGTAGTTCGAAGAGAGAGGAAGTAAAATGAAGAGACTGAATTCCAGAGAGTTTTGCCGCTCTCTTTTTAAACATTCCAGGACTCGCAGTCTGTCGAATGCTGTGGAAACTTACTCAGAGCAGTCAATGCTGGAAATGGATCATGTCTTCCAATAAGATTTTAAAACCAAATTTCAAATTGGAGCCGAAATGTTTGTTGGCCTTCCACTAATATAAAATGACTTTGACCGCTGTGATCTGAAAATGCGCACATAGATTCGTAACATGATAAGAAAGCTCAAACACTATAGGTCTAATCACGCCAGGGAACGTGGAACGGCGAGTGATAAGAAACGTGTGCTGATAATTTGACAGGTGCTCCCAGAGACACGGGGAGCATAATTAGTTAACATTTAAGTACAGCCAACTACGGGGGGTATGGCTTATCAGTCCAAACACTTATCAGGGGGAGGTCTATAAAATGGGAATGGTGTGTTGCCAGATAATAAAAAATGTATATAAATAGCTATACACAATTTATCTCAAAAAGAGCTAAAACGACAGACCTGTTCTTAAAAAACAAAAATGTTTAAACACCTTTAAACCATGTAAAAATGTTTAATTTAATTTAATGTAAAGCTTAAATTAAGTCGAAAAGTTTAAGGAACTGAGAGACCGAACAACTTTTAATTAATTGCAATTGTTTAACAATTTACCTGCCTTTTGTTGTGAACAATTCATTAAATATGCACACAATACATAAGTGATTCTATATAGTATATGAAATTGATCTAGGAAACTGCGTCATAAACAATTCAACGACTCAGTTTCAATTTACTTTTATTTATTAGCCATTTTCCATTTGAATTTACATTCTAAATTGTAACAAAATAAGTTTGGGAGACTTGAACACGATTTGTGTCCATATCTGGTCACGTGTTCAGTTTGTCACATAGAAAAGTCGCGAGATTATGGAAATAATCGCAAAAGTCATAAATCTGTATTAACTGATCGCTTTCATACTTGACCTACCTGAAGGAATTTTATATATACTTGGGAATTTGTGCATGAAATAATTGTTTGGAAAGGAAGTTTGGTGAGTAATTAAATAATATTAGTATCGGTGGTATATTATAATTATTATCGTTATTGCTATTTGTATCAACACTTTAATTCCCGATTGTGATAAGTGTTTGCTTATTGGTTGATAATAAAGTCTGACAAAACAATACGTTATATTTGCACAGTTCTGAAGAGTAAGAACATAATATTCAAGCTGCTCGACTGTCATTTGCCCAGCTTTCAAAGCTTTCTTTGGATTTAGATACGTATATTTTAAGTAATTATGACAAAGTTTTGGAGAAGAGTAGAGAACTTTTAAGGTTTGTGGAGGCTTCAAGGCTTCCAAATCTGATAAGATCATAGCTCTGTGCTTCTATAACTTATAGTTGGTTAGATCTAGGTCATACGACACATAGAAATTCATTAGCTTTTAGAACTAGGCTTAAAATAACAGTTTAGTCTGGAAGTTACACAAAATTCTACGGATTGAAGGATTAAGTACCACATAATCCTCCTAATCACATTCCAATTCTCCTACCCACCAGATCACTCGCGACGCAGCCTGAGCCGCGCCAGCTCCACGCTGCACTCGAAGGCAGCTCCAGTTGAGATGTCCCAAGTGCAGAGCGAGATGCCTGAATGTGATCACCGATCAGTTGGATACAAGGGACCGAGTTACGAGCAGATACTGAAGACACGTAAGACCCATTTGACACCCAATTTGTCGGCGCATTTCAAGAAGCCTTTGGTCATACATGAGGGACACATGCAGTGGCTCTATGATCACGAGGGTCGTCGCTATCTGGACATGTTTGGAGGCATTGTTACCGTCTCCGTGGGTCACTGTCATCCGTAAGTAGAAATGCTCCTTCTCTCTTTGGTTAAAACTAATGTTTTTTCCTAGAAAAGTGAACCAGGCGCTGTCGGAGCAGACGTCCAAATTGTGGCACACGACCAACATTTATATGCATCCCAAGATTCACGAGTACGCCGAACGTTTGGTGGCCAAATTCCCGGGAAATCTCAAATCCGTTTGCTTTGTAAACTCTGGCTCGGAAGCGAATGATCTGGCCATGCTGATGGCCCGTCTTTATACGGGTAATCATGATATTCTGACCTTCCGTAATGCCTATCACGGCATGTCACCCTATACGATGGGTCTGACGGCGCACTCGACCTGGAGATACCCATTGCCCGGTGTTAACAGCGGCATACAGCATGTCATGAATCCAGATCCCTATCAGGGCATTTGGGGTGGCTCCGCTTGCCGGGATTCCCCCGTCCAGACTACACGCCAGTGCAACTGTGGCCCCAACAGCTGCCAGGCGGGAGTGGAGTACTACAATGAGCTGGAGCAGACCTTCAAGTACTCGCTACCACGCGGAAAAGTCGCCGCAATGTTCGCCGAGTCCATTCAGGGTGTTGGCGGCACCGTTCAGTTTCCCAAGGGTTACCTGAAGCGGGCAGCTGAGTTGGTGCGTGCCAATGGCGGTGTCTTCGTGGCGGATGAGGTTCAGACTGGATTTGGACGCACTGGTGAACACTTCTGGGGCTTCCAGGGACACGACTACACGCCGGACATTGTCACCATGGCCAAGGGTATTGGCAATGGCTTCCCGTTGGCTGCGGTGGTCACCACACCTGAGATTGCCGCCACTCTGGGCATGGCACTGCACTTTAACACCTATGGTGGTAATCCTATGGCCAGTGCTGTGGGCATTGCTGTTCTGGATGTCATCGAGGAGGAACAACTGCAGCGCAATTCCCTGGAAGTGGGCACCTATTTCCTCAATTCTCTAGCGGAGCTGCAGCAGCGCTACGAACTCGTTGGCGACGTGAGGGGCAAGGGATTGATGATCGGCGTGGAACTGGTGGCAGATCGGGAGACACGTGCTCCGCTGGCAGCGCCACATGTTCTCGAGATCTGGGAACTGTGCAAGGACATGGGCGTGCTCTTCGGACGTGGCGGTCTGCATGGCAATGTAAGTCCTTTCCCCCCTCGATTTAAACTTCTCCTGCTTGTTAAGTTGGCTGCGCCTGCTGTTATCGCTAATTTCCCTCCCTTGGGTATAGTTTAGTGCATGTTAACTCATTTCCAACTACTAATTGGCACTATACCTGCACTTTAGCTACATTTCCCCACTCTGCTCCCTTCGCCATACATCACTGACACCCGAAATCTTTTGCAGGTTCTACGTATTAAGCCCCCTATGTGCATTAATCGTGCCGATGTCAAGTTTGCTGTGGATGTTCTTGGTCGTGCCATTGCGGATACTTTGGCTAAACAAAAATAAGTCAAAATTGGATAGAGAACTTGACTAACACCAGACTGTTGGAAATACTTGTGCATTTATAGTTAATACGAGTTTGCTGTGGAAAATTAAACAATAAACAACAAATTAAAGATTAGTTTTAAAGTAAAATTCTCTTTTACCCTATAATATTTTATACACATATCATTTAAAAACCATTTAACTACCTTCTAAACACTCTTGGGTTACTCTAACTCATGTTCATTAGCAAACTTTCTAACTACAAGTATGTATTTTATTATTAATTATTAAACTTAATCACAATTTATTAATATTTTAATTTTCTTTTACACTTTACATAGGTGTTAAGCCTACGACCTCCTTTGTGTATTAATTTTGAGGACGTTGAATTTACTTTACACATTTTGGAGACTGTATTCGAGCATCACATGAACAAAAGACTACGCAGCTGGCGAACTATGTCCACTAGAGAGCGTTATTAGTATTCCAAATTAAATTTATGTTTAGTTTATGTCATAATATATTTATTTCTTAATCGTAACACGAATTAATTGAGCACAATTTGGAGTTCAGAGAGCACAATTAGAATCTAAGAGCAAACTGTGAGCATTTTACATTACATTCCAATAACATTGAGCGAGGTATATTTATAATTAACTTAAATTTACATTCTTTTCTATATAATTGTATATATATATTTTAATATGTATATATTTTCTTGTAGTTGTATATATTTAGATTTTAGGCACAGCATTTTCATAAAAAATTTAATTCTTAACAAATATTTTGCGACAATTTCTTTTGGTATGTTTTCAAGTTCAACATTATCACTACACTATTAAATAATTTTTAATTATATTGCAGTTTAAAACTATACTTTTAGCAGAAGACCTATTTAAATATTTAATACAATTCCAATTCGAATTAACAGAGCACACTATCCACAGTCACTGGGAATCGGGTTGAACCGTCGACTGGGACACTGGTAGGGATGAGATCTCCTTCTCCGATTCCTGCTATACTTGTATATCAATGGGTTTGCCATCGTTGGTGTAATCCGATTCCATTAGAGTTTCTGACAGTTCTTTTCGCGCCTTTTGAACCACCCAGAACATAAGGGCAACGCCGCAAATTACCTAATTGAAATAAATTTAAAATTCAAAGTATGTTATTTAAAAGCAGCTTACTCGAAACTAGTATAGCAAGTTAAAAAGTACTTTATATGTAATACCGAAAGTGCTGCATACTTTTAAGCGCTTCATAAGACAGAGGGCAGTTGAAAGTATGCAGAAAACTGTTGCCTACTTTTCGGCAGGCACAGAAAAGCAAATTGAACACATTAAGAGAATTATTGACTCATTTAACTATATTTTAAAGTAACAAAAAATTAAATAATAATTTTATAGTTATTCTGGAAACCTATACAAAGTTTTTAGGTCTAAAACTTACAAAAAATGCGACACAACTAGGGAGAGGAATGGCAACAGAACCTTTAACCTAATGCAAATTACAAAATTGATGAAACAAATTACGTTTACAGGCAGCACAGCCAGAAATTTACTAGTGAAAAAAGCTATATATATCATATAGTTTGACTAAGCAGCTGTCTTGCCTTGACATTGAAACTTTTTACGTTTTAGCCATGAAATATTTCAACTATTAAAGTTCACATCAAAGTCAAAATTCTAAGCAACGAATGCACTTTAGTGCAATCAGGAATATCAAGCAAGTAAAACTGCAAACTAAACACGCAAACAAGAGCCTTTAGCTCCGGGAAAACTCACACTTTGGATAGAAAATCAATAAAGTAAAGCAAATTGAACAATAACTAAAGGGTTAATTTGGAAGGTAAACAGAGTGCACTAAACCAGTACTTAGTACTTATACTACTTATATATAGTAAGACGCTCACCTCGAACACGAAGCTAATGTAACCCGTTAGTTTGGTATCGTTATCGTTGAGCACTTCGTGCATGGAGCGCAGCGTGGAGCCCAGATAAACATTGATCGTCTGGGCGGGAAGCAGTCCCAGAAATGTGGCCAAATGATAGTCTCGTGCTTTTATAGAACTTATCTGCAAGTAAATTTAAAAACATTCAATATTACTTTAGCACAAATGGGGGAGTATTATTATCAGAGACTCTGTAGTACTCGTATTGTATCTTTATTGACTTTCTAAATTTGAAAGCTTTCAATGGCCAACAAAAACCAGTTGTCACAAATTTCAAGTTCAATGTAGTTGTACCCTGTAAATAAGTTTCGATATGGGGTATTTTGGGTGGGTGTAATGACTTTTTCTATGTGTATTTACTGATAATTAAAAGCATGTCTAATTGATTATTATTTACAAACTGATTTGTCACTCAGAATTTAACACAGTCACAGTTGATAGTGTAATAATCCCATTAAGATAGTGGAACATACTAAATAATTGTAAGTTCAAGAAGCGTACGACACAAGTAGGGCAGAAAGAGAGGGGTAGAGGGAGCAAGTAAGACAGGGAACGAGGTCTATTCATTCCCCATGTGTAAATAAATGTATAAACATACAAAACTTGCCTTTAACTCAAACGAAATACAAACAAACCGACTTATATATGGTACATATATATCAATTGTGAATGAGTAAATACGTATGGCAGACATATATACTATGTACACAGCTGTCTATGTATAGACAGACAAACTATATAGTATAGCCAATGACTAGACTCCCCTGACTGATAGTCGCAATTCGAAAGTTGTAAACAATTTTAAAAGGTTGTCCCTCAGCCGAGTTCAAGAGCCCGCAGTAATACTAAAATTGTGTACAGATACAGTTATATATATAGCTATATTGTGGGGGTATTACTTACTCCAAATATGACATTCTGCAAACCAAATGGTATTGGCGTTAAACGCGTAAATAGAACCACTCGAAATGCCTTCGGTCCAGATATAACTCGCAATATTGCGCGTCCAGTCTCATTTTTGATCAATCTGAAAATAGCATCAAAGACGAGAAAATATATATAATCAATGAAATGAATACACAATCAAAATTAAAGACAAAAAAGATTAAATAGATAAAGTAAAAGTCTTAAATTATATTTTATTACTTAGTTCTTTCTATGAACTAGTTCTCTGAGTTGGTTTGCTGCTTTAAACCAGTTGATTGAGTACCAATTTCTTGTTTTATCAGCTATTGAACTAGCTTTCGAACTGGAACCCGCAATTCATTTCACTTGTTACCAACAAATGTCATTCCAAAGGAGTCTTAGTAAATGGCTAACAACTTTCGAACCAGTTCACGAGACAATTTTTGACTTAAATGTAGTTTGTAATATGGATAAAAGTAAAGTATTGATTATTAAAAAGAGTTATTAGTAATTAAGATAGTATTTATATACTTTGGGTACTCTTAATATCTAGAAAGTATAAATAAGTCATAGTCTTAAATGTATTCTATAGTCATAACTATATATAAACTTGATTAATAAAGGCAAGCTATAAATAGAAGTTATTTCAATTGCTGTCTACAGTAAGTTATAACCTACAGTTAGTATAATTTCAGGTCTTAAATACAGTTTTCACCTATATAAGTAATACCCTTAACTTATCTAACAGCTTTTAGCGCTCTAATTATATGCTATATAACACTAACATTAAGAAGCCTATAATTTCACCACTTTTATGTGTAATCAGAGTTCAATTAGAATCAATCAAGCGCTACCACAGGTAGTAAACCAGTTTATCACCCAGATAACCAAATTAATTTGCCTCAATTTTGGTTGGGTCTAGTAGTAGAGGAGTAGTCATTACCTAAAATGGTAATTTGTATACCATTTAATCTGATTAACGTGCAGTTTGTGTGTGTGTGTGGAAAATGTATTCGAAGCCTTTGGGAATTCAAAGTTTTTTTAGTTCAAATTTCATTTGGTCGAGTATCGAAGCGTGTTCAACAAATATTAATTGGGGAATGGGAATTATTTCCGCAAACTTTGAAATACAACACTAGGAATACAAGTAGTTGCTCTATTTATTTGTAGCGCCTTTTTTTATTGACTGATAAGGCAGCCAAACCTAACAACGCCGCGTAGAAAGTATAAATAAAAATGTGCACAATTGATAAGAGCTATAAATTAATTCTTTTTGTTTGCTTTTAACGGTTTTCCAGATAAAAACGATTAAAAACTAGGTAATAAACTTAATTGATTATTTTTAGCAAACAGTTTTAATTGTAGTTATAAAGAGAATTCGTTTCTTAGGTCAGTTTTTGCATCACAAACTCATGTGGCCACTTTTCGATGCAGCCCTGCCAACTTGTTGAGTAGAAAGGCCTCCACAGCGTTGCCACACTTCAAAGCTATTGAATTGAAAAGCTTTTGTAGTTAAATTTGTGTAGATAATACAAAAAATATACACACTTTTTTATTATCTTTACAACTTCTGACCACACTGAACGGGATTAAAATTTTTAAGACTTACAAATATACATAACACATTGATTTTTAATACTTTGCTGATTTCGAAACTAGACCGCAAATATTCAAGCATTTGTTCTCTGATATCTGACTGCCTTATCACAAAAAGCCTCTTATCAGGACCGCTACATTGGGTCTGTGTACATTGGCACTAACCTAAAAACTGCTAAACCTTTTCTGGAGGTCACAATAAAATTTGAAAGATGAACTCAATTAGAAGCACGTTCGGTTCTCACATTTCTCGCTCGAAGCTTCTCCACATCACGACCCATGGAGGAGCACTCTTCGGTGAGCACCTCCACGTGATGATCCTCTTGGATGTGAATACTGTCGCCGAGTACACAGAAGATGCCTCGAAATTCCGGATAGGTATGATGACAGTCCTGAGGTATACAAATTGACAAACGAAAGGAGAAGACATTACCAGGCCTAATGGGACAACTGAGTAGCTCCTCGCTGCTCTCCGCCAAATCCAAGCCAACGTGCTTAATTAGTCGGGGAAAACAACTGAATTTCCAAACAGCTTTATAGATATCGTTGGGATTTCTTATATTGGAGGGCAGAACACGAAGCTCCTTCAGTTGATTGGCCAAAAGGGTCTGATACACGGCACTAAGTTCTCTGGGAGTGCAAATCGAACCGGATTTTGCAACCAAAGTGAAGAGCTTGAAGCGCAGCTCTAGCAGCATATTATAGATGACCTTTTGGGGCGGTGTGAAGCGTCCAAGGATGGGCCAACTCCGCGCAAGACTGCCACAATAGCCTGCGTATTGACATGCTGCATCCATAAGGAGCATTCCTCCCGAGCCCACGATCAACTGGGGCTCATAGGGCAATGGCTGGTGGGCGAATCTCTCGGAGCACTTGTAGGCGAACAGAGGACGCATTTGCTGCACCGGCTGACGAGCTGTGTGTTCCGACATCACCTCCTCCAGCGATTTCGAGGCTATGGAATGGGCGTGTCTAACGGCAATCATTTCACCCGCCGTCTTGAAACTCCGAGCGTATTGCATGATCTGACGTGGACAGTTTATGGACAGATTAAGTTGATCGGCCAATTCCCTGAGGTATTTGCTAAGCGTTCCTTTGTCCAGGGTGAACCACAGCTTGGCACTGGCATGATTACAACGTCGACAGAGTAACTGTTTCAGCTGCGGCAGCGTCAAGATCTGATCAACATTGTAACGCTTACATGCGATCTTGGACAAAATTGGATCCATTTCTTGCTCCTGCCTTGGCTGGCAGAGCACCGTTCGCAGCTCCATTTGGCGGTTACGCAGGAGCACGATCACAGCACCTGGAAGAAGACAATCGCAGAGATAGAGGAACTCACTGGTCTGCCGGAAGGGACAGCCGGGCACAATTTGGGCACCAGCGACAATCAGCACATGAGTGTGTCCTCGCCTTCTCTGCTTGTCCTTGCTAAGGTAATCCATGACCCTCGAACGATGCTGATTAATCTCCTCGGAGTCCAAAACTGCCGCCCCAAAGGGATCTCCTCGTAGATATTCTCGTAGTGTCCATTTCCCTGTGGTCTCCTTTGTCCGACTCCTTTGCCGCAATTCGGGAACGGACAGAGGTTCACACTGTTTCACGAAATCGGGAAGGGGAAGGGCTGGGGCTGTTGGTTGGAGCACCTCTGAATTGCTCTCCAAGCAGATTGTACTTTGGGGTATCAAACTTGTGGATCGTCTAAAACTCATCAATTTTGTTATTACACGGAACATAATTGCATCTATAAACTGGACAAAACGAATTCAATAAAAAGATGAAAATCTGTAACCGAAATGACAATTGTTTAAAATGTTTCCTCAAACATTTTAATGTTGATTGAAAAAGCACTTTAAAGCTCGCTTTTTTGGAAGATTTCTGTAAAGGATTTCCTTGGATAAGTTCATTGTTACTACACCTAAAGTGTCCTTAAAGCTCAGTGCGAGTAGAAAAGCTACTTGAAGCAGCTTTAGGAAGCTTTTAATAAAAGCTTACTTAAAGTTATCCATAGCTACTTTGTAAGCAGCTTTTTACAGTGAAGTGAACACCTTTTAGAAGCTTTAATCATAGGCTAAGATTAACTAAAATTATAATTGTAGCAATATTGGTATTAAGCTTACTTTATAATTAACAATAATCAGGTTTATACCTATTTAAAACGTATTAACTTAAATAATTTTATACTAAAATAAGCTGTTAAATATTGTTGTCGGTAGTTTAAACCACTTCTAGTTTTAATCTGAACAATTAACACAACTTAACTTAATTGTTTATGAAGATTACAAGTTTTAATCTTGTTGAATGAGACTTCACCAGTTTTTAGACGGGGAATTCTTTGTTCGTAGTGCTTAAAGCGTGAATCACACACATAATTTATACTCCACACAATTTATGACTAGGCCATAAAGGGTTATATACAAATATAAATATATATATATATATTTCAAGAATTTTGCATGCATGTAATTTGCAATAAGGTAAAAATGGACTTTTGGCATACGCTGATAATAATAAACAAGTGTCATTACTTACTTGTGCACGGATACTCGATGCCGGAAGCTACGTATTGTCAGATGGGCAATGGCAATGCCCACATTAGCACCCAGGATGACAATGAGCCAACCTCTCCACCAGCCAAACAGGTAACCAGCAGTTATCAGCAGCACAAGGTATCCCACAACGATGGGAAAACTGACGAGCACGAAGAGTGCCATGAAGATGACAAAGATTAGCCAAGCATTCTGGGTCTCGATCCAGAAGAGCAACTCTTTGGCATAGTTGCGGGTGAGATAGCCGACGAGCAGGACGAGACCCAGTATGGTAATGGGTAGCAAATAGCTGAGATACCAATTTCGCTTGATAAATGCATGGAAACGCATGCAGCAGGAGTTGCGACGCAGGTATGAAGATCGATTGGCACTACGTCGACCAGGTAGGCTGCTGACAGTGCCATGGTCAGGGCTGGAATTAATGAGAAAAGTATCGCATTCGCTGCTTTCCTCATTGATATTCACAGCGGGATTGGCAACACTGGTCGACGCAGTCTTGGAAGTCTCGTTAACTTCCAGTGGAAAGTTGGTGTTGCTTGTGCCGCTGTAGCTGTTGCTCTTGATCAGCTGTGGCGAGGCCAGCGGTGAACAGGAACTGGAACTTGACGATTCCGCGTGCAATATGGAATCATCAATAAAAGGTGTCTTATATTTGTACATGCTGCTGCTGCTGCTGTTGTTGTTGTCATATCTGTAGGTGTTGAAATTGTTGTTGTTGTTGCTGTAGTCAATGCTTGGCGTTGTCAGCGATGTTGTCGAAACGCTCATTTTGGGCACCAACAAAGTTCCCAAATATTTTACGCTTTACAGTTATGTATATTTCCCCTTCCCCTTCTGCCTTTCGACACGACGACAGCTGCTACTTCTTATTGGCAATCCGTTTTCTCTTTCTCTTCTCTTTCACTTTCAATGCATTGCTTTGTTGTTGTTGTTGTCATTTAAAAATTTCACTCTCACATACTCGAATTGTGTGAATTTTCATATATACGTATACATGTATTTTATAAATAAATAGTAACAAGGCCTTTCCTATAACGCAGGCTGTAAACGAGAACGGGAAGCTGCTCTTTGACACACTTTTAATTTATAAACATTGCATTAATTTCGATCTATGCAAAGTCCGTTCATTTGGCCGTTTAATTGAATTAACTATGAATTGGAATTGAGTCACAGACTTTGGCAATTTTGTTTGACATACGTAAATGGATTAATTGGGCTATTTTCAGCACATTTGTAAATTATATTCAATGTTTACGAAATTTCGATGTAAAAAAATATACATTAAGCGACGTGAATGCGTCTACACGTTCCACGCTCCGCGGAATACAAAACCAAACTAAAAGCTGCAGTGTGACCGTAGTCTGTTACAGCCAAAATATTCTAGACAAATAAATGAACGAAGCTTTTTTAAAGTCAACGAAGTTTGCATGCTCTACAAAATTGCTTAGACTTTAAATTTAATTAAATAAATTAAAAAAACATTTAATTAACATTTTATTTTTACTTTATAAGTTTTTTATTCCTCATCAGTGGGAAGTTTCTTGGCGCTGCGCGAGACGCTGGCGATGCTGGATGCGTCCTGAAGCAGAACTAGACGCACAAAGGCCAAATTGAGCAGAAACGCCTGGCCAAGAAGCTCCCGTTGATAGCGCTCCACCTTGGAGTACATGTCACGTAAACTTGATGGGAATTGAACTTGATTGCACAGATAAATCTTCTCGTCTTCAACCTGCTCTTCCATGTTGTAGTGCGTGCGCATCATGCCCAGAATCGTGTCCTCGGAGGAGACACGTTCGGTGCCCACCAGATGGCTGAAGAGTCGCGCTGTGAGAAACCGGCGCAGATAGAAGAGATTGGCTTTGGTCTGATTGGGATCAGAGCGTGCCATTAAAGCATAGCTCAGCATTGCGGTGATTTGTGCCTTCTGGATGTTGACATTCTGCTGATCAATACTGCCGGGATTACTGCTGGCCTGTGCCATCTGTGGATTCTCTAGTGTGTAGCAGTCTGCCTCGGGTATCTGATGGGCCACATAGACGCAGCGACGCACGAGCTCAGCCAGGTGCAGTTTCTTGTCGTTGATCTCGTGATGCTGCCAGTGACTGAGCACACAGGGAGCATATTTACTCTCCGGCAACTCCAGTCGTGCCCAGCTTACGCTGGTGACTCCAATCCGCACTCCCACGCTGGAAGTGATTAGCTGTCGCTGCTGCTCATCCATTGTGGGTGTGGTAAACGGCGCTGAGCGTGTGACCTTGGTAGTTTTTCTACTAGTCTCACGATTGGCCACCGGCTCAAGCAAACTCTGGTAGAATTTGGTGGCTACCTTCAGTCCAAATCCGTCCACATTAAGTATGTCACTTGGTTCAGTCATTTGCCCATTGCGCGCCATCCAGTTTTGTAGTTTGGTGGCACGTGACTTTGTGATGTCGTAGCTATAAATGAAATATGAGCTTAGTATTCGAATTCGTACTGAAGATTAGCTAGGGAACCTTAGCAGTTGCTCCACATCGTTTTTATTAACGGCATCCAAGATTTTCCTACGCTGTTCCTCAGTGAAAGGCGGCAATTCCATAAATGGTTCTGTTTCAGTCGAAGATCTGCTCCTGTCCCAAGTTTGATTACTTATCCGACGCACATAGTTAGTTGTTAACGCATGCAGCGTACTTATTTTATTAAATGAAAGCATTATTTAATTTAATTTATAGCTTAAACACGCATACTCCACAAATTACGCAAAATACACAAGTTTTGTTATTGCCGGCAACAGTGTGACCGTGTTACACAATGGCAGAATACCCACACAAACAGCTGATCACAGCTGTTGCAGCAACAGCTGATTTGCAACATCAAAATATCCGGAATCCGGACAACTACACACACAAATAGTAAACACAGCTCATTGGGCGACGTAGTTTGTTGATTTAAGTCCAAAACGCACAAAAAATACACAGGAAACACACACAATGCAGTTCTCCTGGATGAAGTTGGCCATTTATCTGCTCACATTTCTCACCTACGCCTACTCAGGCTACGGATCCAGCACAATTGTGCATTTGCGAGACGCTATTATTGCGGCGGAGGCGATATTTGGTGACGTTTTCAAAAATTTCATCACTGTAGTACGTAAATTTCGCACCGTACACGAGGTCTTCGATGCGGCTGTTGAGGAGAACTGTGTGTTTCAATGCCCAGTGCCGGAGGGCGGAGGCTCGGGTAAGTACTTGACGTAAATGGAAGACACTCATTATGTAAATATTTGTGCGTGTGTGAGAGTGGTGTCTGCAGCATCAAACTGACGTGGTTTTCTTTTGGTCTTTAGCGCCGCGCGCCGTGCAAAATAAATTTTACGTGCCCACTCCGGATGGCTGTGGTTCCTTGGGCTTAAGAATCAGCACCGAGTATCTGCCCGCCGTGGAAATGGAGACATGCTGCAACGAACACGACATTTGCTACGATACCTGCAATAGCGACAAGGAGCTCTGTGACCTGGACTTCAAGCGCTGCCTCTTTCGGTACTGCGATAGCTACGAGAAGTCCATTGCCAGCGATTTGATGACCAAAGGCTGCAAGGCAGCGGCTAAAATGTTATTCACTGGTTCCCTGACCCTTGGCTGCAGATCTTATTTGGATTCTCAGCAGCGTTCGTGTTACTGTGCTCCCAGCAAAGCGTCCAACTTTAACGGGGGCAACAAGTATGCGAATAGCAAGGAAAAGCAACAACGTCAAAAATATGGCTGGAAGGATCGCAATGAAATCTAGCAGTCGTGCTGGTCATTGTTGTGGTTCAGGAAACGAAATACTCCGTTATTTGTTCTCGTTCACAGATGTTTCATGTTAGTTTTTAGTTGCACTTTTAGTTTTTTACCGCCTGACGAATTCGACTTCGGTTATGCCAAATTCAGCATAGTCTCAGTATTTAGATTTTACACCAAACCATATTAAAATAAATCTCATTTTAATTTAATTTAAATATATGCATAATATATCCACTGCAAACTATGTTTGAATTAACGCGCCCTAAATTATTGGGAATATAAATATAGAAATTTGTGTTAATACTGGGAAAATGACTACCAGTGCCGGCAACAATAGTGGTAAATTCGTGTTCATGGCGAACTTGTTCAATTGCAGCAGTTCAGTTCATTCAGTCAGGTTCTTCTAAACACTGTTGTAAACGTTTTGTTTATTTCATGTATTTTGTTATAAACAAGCGAAAAACAGCGATAAATCATTAAAAATGTCGAATATAACCGCAGCGGTGATTGCCAACCGCAATAAGAAGCATTTTCTCGGTGTGCCGGCACCGCTGGGCTACGTAGCCGGCGTGGGACGCGGGTAAGTACATATTTGTCTGAATCAAAACTTTGATTTTTCACACGAGTTTATTGATATTATTAAAATGAAATTATATTTTATTGTAGTGCCACAGGTTTTACCACACGTTCTGATATCGGTCCTGCCCGCGATGCCAACGACGTGTCCGACGACCGACACGCGCCTCCAGCCACTAAGCGAAAGAAAAAAGATGAAGAGGAAGAGGAGGACGAGGACTTGAATGACTCAAACTACGACGAGTTCAGTGGCTACAGCGGCTCCCTGTTCTCCAAAGATCCCTACGACAAGGACGACGAAGAGGCCGATGCCATTTATGATTCCATAGAAAAACGCATGGACGAGAAGCGCAAAGAATATCGCGATCGGAGGCTGCGTGAAGATTTGGAGCGATATCGCCAGGAGCGACCCAAGATACAGCAGCAGTTCAGTGATCTCAAGCGTTCGCTGGCCACGGTCACCTCCGAGGAATGGTCCACCATACCCGAGGTGGGCGACAGTCGCAACCGAAAACAGCGCAATCCACGTGCCGAGAAGTTTACACCTTTGCCGGACAGTGTGCTTTCTCGTAACCTGGGTGGCGAGACGACTTCTTCACTGGATGCCAGTTCGGGACTGGCTTCGATGGTGCCTGGAGTGGCCACACCCGGCATGCTAACGCCCACTGGCGATTTGGATCTGCGAAAAATTGGACAGGCGCGAAATACTTTGATGAACGTGAAGTTATCACAAGTATCGGACTCTGTCACCGGTCAAACAGTAGTAGATCCCAAGGGATATCTAACGGATTTACAGAGCATGATACCCACGTATGGTGGAGACATCAATGACATTAAGAAGGCACGACTGCTGCTCAAGAGTGTGCGCGAAACGAATCCCAATCATCCCCCCGCTTGGATAGCTTCGGCTCGCTTGGAGGAGGTCACCGGGAAGGTGCAAATGGCACGTAATTTAATCATGCGCGGTTGCGAAATGAACCCACAGTCCGAAGACCTTTGGCTAGAGGCAGCGCGTCTGCAACCGCCGGACACTGCCAAGGCAGTGATTGCTCAGGCGGCAAGACACATACCCACCTCAGTGAGGATTTGGATAAAGGCAGCTGATCTGGAGACGGAGACAAAGGCCAAAAGACGCGTGTTCCGCAAGGCACTGGAGCATATACCCAATTCAGTGCGTCTCTGGAAGGCAGCAGTGGAGCTTGAGAATCCAGATGATGCACGGATTCTGCTCTCCCGTGCCGTAGAATGCTGCAATACCAGCGTGGAACTGTGGCTCGCTCTGGCACGTCTGGAGACCTATGAGAATGCCCGTAAGGTGTTAAACAAGGCACGTGAGAATATTCCCACAGATCGTCAGATTTGGACCACAGCTGCCAAGTTAGAGGAGGCCAATGGCAATATACATATGGTCGAGAAGATTGTGGATCGTTCGCTCACATCTCTGACGGCAAATGGTGTGGAAATCAATCGGGATCATTGGTTCCAGGAGGCCATCGAAGCGGAGAAATCGGGAGCTGTTAACTGCTGTCAGGCCATCGTGAAGGCAGTCATTGGGATTGGCGTTGAGGAGGAGGATCGCAAGCAAACATGGATAGACGATGCCGAATTTGTAAGTACTTCTTTAGCTCCTCTTGATTCATTCTTTCTAATCCTCTTCCCCCTTTTACAGTGCGCCAAGGAGAACGCCTTTGAGTGCGCTCGAGCTGTCTACGCCCATGCTCTCCAGATGTTCCCCTCCAAGAAGAGCATTTGGCTGCGTGCTGCCTACTTTGAGAAGAATCATGGCACTCGCGAGTCTCTGGAGGCTTTGCTACAGCGTGCTGTCGCTCATTGTCCTAAATCTGAGATACTCTGGTTGATGGGAGCCAAGTCCAAGTGGATGGCTGGGGATGTACCGGCTGCGAGAGGTATTCTCTCCTTGGCCTTCCAGGCTAATCCCAATTCCGAGGACATTTGGCTGGCTGCCGTCAAACTTGAATCCGAGAACTCGGAGTATGAGCGCGCCCGTCGCTTGTTGGCTAAGGCACGTGGATCTGCTCCCACCCCGCGTGTCATGATGAAGTCAGCTCGCCTCGAGTGGGCATTGGAACGCTTCGATGAGGCGCTGCGTCTGCTGGCAGAGGCTGTAGAGGTCTTTCCAGAGTTTCCCAAGCTGTGGATGATGAAGGGACAAATTGAGGAGCAGCAGCGACGCACGGATGATGCGGCCGCCACATACACATTGGCCCTAAAGAAATGTCCCACATCGATTCCCCTGTGGATACTGTCTGCCAATCTGGAGGAACGCAAGGGCGTCTTAACTAAAGCACGTTCAATATTAGAGCGAGGACGTTTACGTAATCCCAAAGTGGCTGTCTTGTGGTTGGAGGCAATCCGCGTAGAGCTGCGTGCGGGTCTCAAGGAGATTGCCAGCACCATGATGGCGCGTGCTCTGCAGGAGTGTCCCAATGCTGGCGAGCTCTGGGCGGAGGCCATTTTCATGGAGACGAAACCACAGCGTAAGACCAAATCCGTGGATGCTCTGAAGAAATGCGAGCACGATCCGCACGTGCTGCTGGCTGTGTCCAAACTCTTCTGGTCGGAGCACAAGTTTTCCAAGTGCAGGGACTGGTTCAATCGCACGGTGAGTTAACAATTTGAAAGGAAGGACTATAGTGGATTGAACCGACTGTAAAAGACCCTGTAGCTATTCTAAAGCAATCCATTTGAAGGTTTTTACAGGGTCTTCTTGTGGTTTAGAGCGTGCTTCATTTATTTATTTCTTTTTTCATTGAACTTTATATAATATATGATTTATATTTTACTCCTAGGTTAAAATCGATCCGGATCTGGGCGATGCTTGGGCTTATTTCTACAAGTTTGAGTTGCTTCACGGCACGGAGCAGCAGCAGCAGGAGGTCCTAGAGCGCTGCATAGCCGCAGAACCCACACACGGTGAATCCTGGTGCAGTGTGAGCAAGTGCATCCGCAACTGGCAGTTCAAAACTCCCGATGTGCTGCGTGCCGTTGTGCAGCAGTTAACAATACCCATTTAGAGAAACAAGCAAAGAAACTAACTATTTTGTGTCTATGATAACAATAAACTGATAACAGATTACAGGTTAATGCCTGTGTAGCCCTGAATAAATCTATAGATGCCCTTGCTGTGTTTGCAGATCACTTCGATAAGGAACAGGCCAAAGCTGAGTGCAGCTCCACAGGCAAAGATGCCAAAGGCGTAGCGACACTCGGTGAGACCAATGGACACGAAACCACCAACGCCACCCTCGCACTTGGGCTTTTGTGGAATCCACTTGCGCTCCTCGCGATTCACCAGACTCACCTCACGCTGCCAACGTAGTCTATAAAGGATTAGGAGTAGGATTAGTATTAAGATTAGTTCATAAATCAGATTTCTTACTGTCTTCGGAACAGTTCCTTGTATGGAAAGTTCTTTCTCGTGGGTATGGCCAGCATGGGCAGCTGGAATGGCTCCAGCTCCATGAGTCCACACTTCTCCGGCTCACTAAACGTATCGCTGACTATTTGGTAGCCAGCTTGCAGTTCCACCTGGTAGGCAAACAGACCCGTGCGCATTTTCTCCATGCCCGTCGAGGGACGCATATAGACATGATCTCCCTTGATAGCAATCTTCTTGTGATACAAGCTCTTGGTCACTGGATCTGTGGACTCGGTGAAGTAAATCTTGTTGTATTGTGTATCCTGCACGCCAATTTCCAGTGGTGACTGTCCCAGATCCCCTAGAGAACGTATCGCATCCGAGGGACTCTGCAGCAGCGCCACAATATTCGCTGAGAAGGAGGTGAACAGAAACACCGCAGCAACAAATGTGGTGAATATTATAATGCGTCCCGATCGATTGCGTACATCAACATAGAATCCCTGCTGACACATGGCGCCCCAGGCAAAACTCAGGGAATCCATGTAGGACATGTTGTGCGTGTGTGGTGCAAAAAACATTTCCAACAACATCACGAATATCGTTATGATCAGTAGACACAGTATGGATATCCAGACATCCAGCTGGAAGGGCATCGAGAAGATGTTGGCCACCGCTGAGAGTGGAGGCTGTCGGAACATGATGCCTGCTCTGACCCTGTAAGTCTCCGCCACAAAGTCACAGAGTGCAATACGATCCAGACGCATGAAGATCGCCAACTGGGCAAAGTCCAGCTCGTAGCGCTGGAAGCGACCCATTAAACCATCAAAGGAGCCATTCGGCTGTCTCCAGCCGTAGTTCACTGTCTGATAGGTGTTGTAGCTATAGAAATTGATAAGGAATCAAATGATCAAAGAGATTTAGAAGCAAGAGTTACTACAAAAAGAATCATGGAATTTGGAGCAGAATCTGGGACAGACTTTGAAACAGAAGTCATAGTCATGGCCATTGGTTAAACCTACCTCATATTCAATCGATTAGCCAGTTCCAGCATTAGGCGATGATTGACCTTGGAAATGGTGTCGATGTGCCTCAGGGACATGTCCTCGATGTTGGTAAACAGATCGGGAAAGGCAATCACAATGGCCGTGTTAAAGACAATCCCCTCCAGATTCTGTCGGTAGGTAATCGGTGAGCCGTAATGACGTAGCGCATGAATGACATGACGGTAATTGCGGAGATTTTGGCCAACAAGATGACGCTTGAGTGGCTTCCAGGCAGCCACTTTGTACACATCCAGCAGACTGGCCGTGAAGGGCTCAGCGGGATTATAGCAAAGGACCTTCAGTTCACTATCGGGCGGTATAAAGATCTCGCTATCCTCAAGCAAATCCACATGCTCCGGATTTCTCGTAAGTAGCAGCCAAAATCGATTGGTAGTAAAGTAATTATGTTCACTGGCAGCGGACCAACGCAGGAGATTGAGGGCACAGGGAGTGCTGAACTGTAGGAGAAGTATGCCCAGTTTGTGGGGTAGACGTGGCAGTCGGAGGGATAATGGCCAATGGGTATCATTGTCGACACTAAAGCTGCGTGGCGGTGGCGCCTCTGGCGTGTCCGATTCATTGCGGACATATCGCAGATCATTCAAAGTGCGTTCCGTGTTGACCTGCACATAGAAATTGTTTGCCATAAAGTGTTGCAACAGTGACTGCAAATGTATGCCATCTGAAATAGGTAGGGGTCTGTAGCGAGGGGGGTGGTTCATAAATTTAACTACCCCGCAGCAGGAAAGCAGGGCTGGGTTGATGTGGCGTTACTCACCCGTGTCTGACGCGTGACAAACAACCAGCATCAGACTGTGCACGCCAAGCTGGCGATAGTAAGCGACTAGCATATCCGGCAACTGATTGCCCCATGAATCGCCTTTGACCCCATCCGTTTTGTCCTCCTCCCATTCTTCTTCCTGTTGTCCACGGGGAATTCCTCCTGCAGCTGGCTGTGACACGTGGTCTGACATTGATGTGGCTGCTGTCAGCAGGCAGAGTAGCAGCTCTGGGAATATTAACGAGTTCATGCTCCAGCTCTTATGCTCTCAACTTCTTTGCATGCTCATTCCGTGGACAGGCGCTTTTATAGCTGATCCCCAAAGGTCAGCAGCAATTGCCACAGTGAATCCATTAAATGTAACTACATTTTAAAAATGGCATTAAAATTATGCATTGATTACACTTTGGCTTCGGTAATTTCCATCCGACTTTCCTTTCCTCTACTTTCCTTTCAGTTATTTATTTATTTTCTCTGCTGTCATATAACGTATACGCCGTGTGGGCCGCTTTGGGCTGCTGTGCATTACGTATACGCCGATTGGGCGGCAATTTATAGCAAATTTCTGACGACAGCTGCAATTGGTTTGTCGATGGCGTTTAATTGGTTGACCAAGTGCCGCTCAAATTGTCCATCGAAAGTCAATTACGCGGCAAGAATGAACGAAACTTTACCGAATGAAATAAGTGAGTTGTTAGTTTGACTTTCGATTTCGATTGGTTTAGCTCTACAAGCGAGATAATCGCACAGGAATCCAACTGTCACCTCAACTATTTCAAACAAACCGAATTTACCCAAACCAATTACTGACCAAAATAATCACTGTAATTGCGAAAACCACAAAACGACACACGCAATTTATTTGAAAATTAAATAGAAAGCGTTAATTCAAAGTAATAAGAAAGTCCAGTGCATTAGGTCCAGTTTGATAATGTTTTTGGGATAGTGAACAGTTTTCCTTTAGCTGTCCGTAGGGATTATATTTGGAGAAAAGTTCAAGCTGTGTGCCATTAAAGCTGAGTTCATTTTATTGGAACATATAAATCAACAAAAAGTAGATAACTTAATTTAACAGCATTTATTCTTGTTTGTTGAACATAAGAAAATTGTATTAGTTTATTTTATATATATTAAATTATATTAATAATTATATTCTTCAGTTATTTTAGTATCTTTTTAAGCGCTGATTGAATCTGAACCTGACAAATATTTTTTTTATAAAATTTTTATCATCAACTTTTCCAAAAAGTAAAATTTTTAAAAATCTTTAATAATTAATAAATATTATAGAAATTTATTATAATTATTTTTATTGATTATCTCAAGTACTTTACTTTGCTACGCTGCTGTTTTATACTTCCCCTTTAAAGCCTACAGAGAAATTCATTTAAAAAAAATAAAGTACAAATTTGGTCAACATTTTTGATATGTTCTTAAATATGAATACTTTAAAAAGCTGCTTTTAAGTCCCTATAATTTATTTTTTCTAAAATAATTTGTAACAATTTGCAGGAACTTAAACTCAGTTAAGAAGTTAATGCTTCTCACTTACTTCAATCATTGCTAGACGACTAACTTTTTATTTTAATCACCTTTTTACCGCAATAACCCGTCTAATTGCCACAAAAACTTCAATTTATCTTCTTTGACTTGTCAACTCAAGGAAAGTGATAAAGAACAAAAAATCCTCTAATTGATTTGAGAAATGGCATAATAAAGATTTGAGCAACGTTTTCTCAGCTCAGATTCAGACTCTGTCTCCATTTGTCCAATCTTGTTCAGATGCTAGACACAAACGTGTGATAATCTGGAATCGGGTGTTTATGTTTCTTGTTGTTTCCACACACACTAATGGCACTCACTTTGTACGGCTGTTTTCCACCGCTTTTCGCTTTACGCTTTTCTTTTTCTTTTTCTCTTTCAGCTTTCCGCTTTTCGCTTGTTGCCCATTTGTTTTTCCATTTCCTTTGCCTCTGCTCGCGCTCATTCCATTTTGTCCCTTGATCTATGAACATGTGAATGTTTCCTCCTTTTGATACCCTAACGTTGGACATTTTAATTTAATTAGGAATTTTGTAGTGTCTTAAAGGAGCAGTAGGAGAAATTGGATTGGGTTTATGTAGAGCTTTGTTTATAGAAATTGAAAGAAATTTTCTTCTTTAATTTAATTATTAGCACAATTCGATTTAAAAGGAAATAATAATCATTACTTAAAATAGCTAAAATTTATGTTTGAATAAGAATTTTTATTTTTAGTATTTGTATCTTTTTTTTATAAACAGAAAATTTGTATCTTTTACATGAGAACTAAAATCATTTCTACTTTTTTGAGCAGATCTGTATGTGATTTTGTCCAACTGCTTATTTAATCCTCAATTTAAAGTTTTATTTTTAGTAAGTAAACCTTTATTAAAACTTTTAGTTTCAACTTAGTTTTTCCGTTTTATATTTTCCTCTAAGAAATTTGTTTAAAATTTATTATAGTGTAATCAAATCTTCGGAGTTCCAACAGAATTATTTCTAACGTGTTTTCCTTATTTTTTTTTTGGCTTTTTTTGACCATGGGGGCTTAGCGGGGAGCAGCAAACTCTACGGCTATGCTTCAATAACTTTTATCACTTTTAATTGGGTTTTTCTTTATAGTCAACGCATGTCTTATGAGACTATAAGACAAACACATGTGCAGATTGTAATTGTGTTAATGTGACTGTGCGTGTGTGTGTGTGTTTGGGTGTGTGTGTGTTTGGGTGTTTGTGTGGTGACAGGGTGTGTTCAGTTTTTGTTTCGGCTTGTTCCAGTGACAGCAGACTAATGCCAGTTTTTCTTGTTCTTGTTCTTGTTGTTGTCCTTTGTTGTTGTCGTTGTCGCTCCGAGATTTTCATGCTTTCAATTTTCGTAATTGCTTCTTAATGCGCGTCATACGCCGACAAGCACAAACTTGCAAAAATTTGCACAAGTTTGCTCTTTAACTCGTTGTTTGTGTACAGGAAAGTGACTTAAAGTAAATTACAGCATTGTCATACCCTGTAAATACAGTGCTTCCTCAATGGGTTACTTAACAATTTGTTGCTTAAGAAAAGGTATCTATGATTGCACTTTAGAAACCTGTTTTACTGGATATCTGGCTGTCTATCAACCTGCTTTGCCTTCTGCTTTGCATTCTTGTATTGTTCTTGTCTCATAAATAAATACAAAATTCAAGCAATTACCCAAACTGATCTTAATTTGATTCCAGCACAAAAACTTTCATTTTATTCCTTTAAACAGATTTTTGAACATCTTTTGTCTTGCTGCTCACGTACAAAAGTTATGAGTTATAAATGTTTAAATAATTTACAAAATCTGATGTTAATTGTCAAGTTTAAGACAACATTTTGCATTGATAAACTTATATTTTATAGGCTTTATTTAAATTGAGATTTCATTTCAGTTTTTCCCTTTACAAATTTAACTCTTAAATCCTTTGACTTTAATTTAGTTATTAGTCTGAAAAATGCCTATCACGTTTTATTTAATTCTAGTAATTCTTTTGGCTTCTTAAAGATTTTTGGCTGATTCATAACTTTTGCTGCCAAGTTTACTTTTGCCAAATCTTTAACTAATCCCCATAAAACAACTTCAATTATTAATACAAGTATGTTGGAGTGTATGAGTGTGTGTGTGTGTGTGTGAGTGTAAAAGTTTTTGTGAAAATTGCTCAAGTAATTTTGGCTGTCAGACATCGACATCTATGCGCTGCAAACTTCTTACGCTAGAGGGCGCTGCTGTGCCATTAATCATGTCCGCTACTTTTGGACATTTGCCCGTCATGTTAAACTACTTTGATAATTTTCACGCTACTTCTTTTAGCTTAATTTTTCATCGCTGACAACTTAAGACGCACTTAAATTATAGTATTTAAGTTAGGTTTACCAGCAAGTAATAACAACTATTTTTAGTATAGCAATTAGTTTATTCAGTTGCCCCAAAACCAAGCTTCATTAGCCACTTGAATTGTGGCCTTCTACTTTTTAGACTTAACTAAGTGTTAGTCAATGTTAATCAAAGGATAAACGGAGTCCCTTTCAGTTCCCAACGGGCACTGCAATTATCTTTGAGGAGATCTTTCACCTGAGTGCACAGTTGTTGGCCTGATTTGCATAAGCCCCAAAAGGTACAGGGCTCTAAGCCTTTGACAATTAGCCAATATATATTTTATTGGGCCACACTGAATCGTCCAAGCGTTCAATTCTTTCAACTGTGTGTGTGTGGGGGTGTGTAAGGGTGTGTGTGTGTGTGTGTGACTGCCCTAAGCTAAATTGAAGTGCGCTTGATGTTTATTATGTAACCACAATGCGATACTTTGTGATACCTTTTAGCTTTCACGCCTTTGAAATACATTTAATCCATCATTGCGCTCAGACGGTAATACACACACACATACGCACAACCACACACAGGTGTACATATGAATTGGCACAGACAGACAAACAGACAGAGATACAGTGAAAGTGAGGGAGGGAGAGAGAGAGAGAGAGAGCTAGCTTCTCTTTCTTTTATTACCATCTTCTTCTTACTTCCTTCTGTTGCTTTCTATGCTGCCCACAGCTTTATTGACTCCCGCTTTCAATTTGCTTGACGCCTATTCACAACCTGTTGAAAAGGTGCAAAATGTTGGCTTCTTCTTCTGCTTCTTCTTCTTGCTCTTCTTCTTTGACTCACTTTTCTTTATGTTAAGCAAACACGCTTAGGCAGCCTTATCAATCAAAGGCATCTGTCGTAAACTTTTGCACTCCCTCAGCCACCTCTACACCTCTACACCCACACACACACACCTACACACACCCACACACACATTGACTCATACATATGTTATTAATATGACCCATTTATCAAAATCTTTGGACATAAGAACATACATTTTTAGTATTTTTAGCGGGAAAACTTGTGAATAAAAAGCTGAGATTTTATAGAAAAAACTTAGTTTTATTATTTAAAGCACGAATTAAGTTATAGAGCAGACAAACAAACATTTCTAGACTATAATTAGTTTATATATTTTGAATTTCCACTCATTTTTAATAAACACTAGGGTATCTAATAGTCTGCTTTATAGTCTTTTCTAGTAAACTTTCAACTTTCAAACTAGTTGCTCTCATTAGTTAAGTCTCCAATCAGTCAGTTGATTGAAGATTAGCATACCTCAAGCGCTAATTGGCACATATTGTCTATATTCTTGTAATTGGAAGTATGACAATAATTTGGAATCAACAAGTAATTATATTTTATGAGTCCCACAAGACGTATACTTGATTTCGTGCCTTTGAAATGCGAAATAGGTAATGCCCTTAATTAATAGACGGCCTAATGCCTACGAAACTTTGCCAGGCACATTAATCATTGTTCGATGAAGAGTGCCGTGAGGGGGAGTATGGAGCATTTGGGGGCGTGGTGCTTGGTGCGTTGCTAACATTTACGCCCGACTTGAGCTTGGCTCATTTATCTGCATCAAATCAATTAGGGAACACCTTGGGACCATTGGACCTTGGCCAATACTCGCACATTCCATCGTTTCCTTAGAAATCCGGGCACCTTTTTTTTGCTGTCTCTCTCTCTCTCTCACACTGTCTCTTCTTTTTTTTTGCCATTTTGTTGCTTGCCATTTGTCCTGTTACTCTGCCTCTCAGTCTTCGAGTTCTTCTGTTCTTCTGTTTGTTGTTGTGCTTGCTACGTGCCAATTTGGCTCGTTTTGCTCGCTCATTCGTAAATCTAAACAAATCATCAATTTTCACAAATTATACGCGGCGTCCCTTCATTGTCCTCGTCTTCTTTACCTTACAGTTCCCCAATCCTGTTCTCCTTTCCTTCTCCGTCTCCAATTTCCCCTGCTTATCTCTGGTCGTCCCTCCCGTCCTCTTGTCCTGTCGTGCTTTCAGCTGTGTCCTTGCTTCTAATTGCTTTCGTTTCATTCACCGCATTTCCTGTTCTCCTCTGCGTCGCTGTTCATTTTACATTTCATTAATTAACGCCAACGGACATCGAACTTTGACATATTGAGCTTAGTCTTTCTATAACCAAAATCAAGTGTTGTCATTTTGGAATTCTTCAACGCTCCCTTCCCAATTCTTCACTCTCAGTTTGCCAATTCTCCTCTCACAATTCTTCGCTGCTTTGATTAACTTTTCGTGCACTTGATTTTAATGAACGAAGCACGTAAATTCCCAAATCAAAGCTAACACACTCTATACTAATAAGATAAGCTATATATTGTCTATATATAATTTTAGATAGTGTTAACTGAGATAGTTAACTTGGCTAAGACTATTTAAGCATGGATCGCTTACGAATCATTTGCTATAAGCAAAATGAAGTGCGTCTGTTTATTATTGTTGGTTGTGGCTCCGGCTGCCTGGGCTCGTGTGTCCTACCAGCCCCTGCCCGATGTGGAGCTGCCTCCCGTGGAGCCCTTGGATGAGATCTATGAGCGTGGCATTTACTTGGATCCCGTGGCGGAGAATCGTGTTGCTGGTAAGCACTTCTATACCCTTAATAGCTTCATTTAATACCTGATTTTGTTCACTTCCAGAGTGCAGTGTCACCATTCGCGGTGGTATGCCCAAGCCTGAGCCTGTAGTGCTGGAAACCAACTCAGAGAACTTCTATCCTTTCAATGATGTGGGTGCTATTAAGGTGGACAGCGGCAAGACCCTGCAGCTGTGGTGCCCCAATGGCTTCACCACACACTCCGAGAACCTCTTGACTCTCACTTGCGAGAGTGGCACTACCTTCAAGGTGGACGGTAAGAGCTATGAGTTCAAGGATTTGGCCTGTAAGTCTTGGCCTGGATTCAAGGCGCTTAAGACCGGTGCTACCTGCAATGGAGGCGTGGTTATTCGTGTTGGCTTCGAGATCACCTCATCCCGTTTCGCCGAGCAAATGCAGATCTGCTTCAATGAGCAGGAGGAAGTGACTCGCTATACACGTCATCAGCTCTACCCCGGCAGCAACTACTACGAGACCGGAGTGGATCGTATTACCTTCCAGACTGCCGGCTACTTCGATGGCAAGAACGTGGACAAGCTTTACACTCAGGTCTCCCAGCTGGAGGCTATCAACAAGGATTTGGGCGGTGTTGCCGACAAGTACTTCGATTCCGCCGCAAACATCTATTTGGCCCGTGGTCATTTGGGTGCCAAGGCTGATTTTGATTATGCTCCCGAGCAGCGTGCCACTTTCCTGTTCATTAATGCTGCTCCTCAGTGGCAGGTCTTCAATGCCGGCAACTGGGCCCGTGTTGAGGACGGTGTTAGGGCTTTTGTCTCCAAGAACAAGATGAATGTGAACTGCTATACGGGTGTCTATGGTGTTACCACTCTGCCCAACAAGGATGGCAGAGAGACTCCTCTGTATCTGGCTCGTGATGGCAATAATAACGGTTTGATCCCTGTGCCCAAGCTCTATTTCCGTGTGGTCATTGAACCCTCCACCCATCGTGGTATCGTCTTTGTCGGTGTGAATAATCCCCATTTGACTGAGGAACAGATCAAAAAGGATTATGTCATCTGCAATGATGTCAGCGACAAGGTCACCTACATCAACTGGAAGAAGACTGACATTAAGGCGGGTTGGTCCTACGCCTGCGAGGTCTCCGACTTCCTCAAGACTGTCAAACATTTGCCAGCTCTGACTGCCAAGAACGGTCTGCTTGTCTAAACTATATACTTTAATAAATATAATGAATATATCGAATATATGTACACGCGATGTGGGA
This sequence comes from Drosophila cardini, assembly GCA_018903735.1. Taxonomy (NCBI): domain Eukaryota; kingdom Metazoa; phylum Arthropoda; class Insecta; order Diptera; family Drosophilidae; genus Drosophila; species Drosophila cardini. The sequence goes on along the minus strand of JAEIGM010000004.1, from coordinate 4,923,949 downwards.
ATTGGGAGACTCCTGTTTGCTTTTATTGGGTCCTGTCAGAGACTGAATAGAAGAACCCCAGATCCGGGTTTTGACCAGGCTCTGACCACCTAGGCCTTGTAACCGAGGTGTACAACCTTAGGTCTGGTCCGTCCCCTATGTAACAGACTAGGTCTGGGCAGACCTCTGTTCCCATCAGACCCCTTTCTAGTTACATGAATATAAGACCCAATCTTGTACCTAAGATTCAAGCTAGTATGAGTTTGTAGGGTATCTTAGAGTCTATATGCTAAGCTCCCCAAAGTTCTTGTAAACTTTTTGTAAATTCTTTTCTTTTATTAATTCAATCTTAAACTAAATCAGGACGCACTTAAATCAACAAACCGCTGACGGAGAAGTTTGGCAAGTGGGTAACCTTCTTGCGGAACTCGGAGACCTCGCAGGCGTAGGAGTAACCGGCGGTGATGTCAGTGCGTTTCCAGCTAATCCAGTTGATTCTGTCACTGACATCATTGCAGAGAATGTAATCACGCTTGATCTCATCGAGACTCAAATGGGGATTGTTCACACCGACAAAGACAATACCCTTGCGGGTGCTGGGTTCAATGACCACACGGAAGTAGAGCTTGGGCACGGGGATCAGACCATTGCCGTTGTGATCATAGGCCAGGTACAGGGGGGTCTGCTTGCCGTGCTTGTTAGCCAAGGTGGTGACACCCCAGACGCCGGTCCAGCAGTCCAAATGGCTCCTATACTTGGAGGCCCAGGCACGGACACCGTCCTCAACACGAGCCCAGTTGCCGGCATTGAAAACCTGCCACTGAGGAGCAGCATTGATGAACAGGAAAGTGGCACGCTGCTCTGGAGGATACATAAAGTCAGCCTTGGCACCCATGTGACCACGAGCAAGGAACACATTCTTGGCTGAGTCAAAGTAGCGGGAGGAGTCCATTTCCAATGCCTTGTCGATGGTCTCCTTCTGCACGGCCTGTGTGTACAGTTTGTCCACATTCTTGCCGGCAAAGAAACCGCCGGGAGCGAAATTGATACGATCCACACCGGTGGCATAGTAATTGCTGCCGGCATCCAGTTTATGGTAGACATAACGGGTAACCTCCTCGTTCTCATTGAAGCACACCTCGTATTGCTTGGCGAAGCGGGAACCGCTCAGTTCAAATCCTACGTTGATCAGGGTAGTGCCACCATTGCAGCTGGCACCAGATTTCTTGCCCACAAAGGCTGGCCAGGATGTACACTTGATGTCGGCGATATCGTGCTCCTTGTCGCCAACCTTGAACCTGGTGCCACCCACACACTTGGCAGTGACGGATTTACCGGAAAGCGGTGAAGCCAAGCTGCTGGTACAGCTGAACTCAATGGTCTTGTCGTGGGCAACATCTACGTAGCCAGTGTCTGAGAAGGGATAGAACTCCGAGGTGCCGGGCTTGATCAACAAAGGTTGAGGATTCTTCATCTCCGTGCTTCTAATCTTAATGGAGCAGCCAGCTATATGAAACAGAGTTATTTCTAATGGATTTCTCTACGGGATTACTAAGACTTACCAGCTCTGGAGCTGTCCAACTCATTGGGGTCAATTTCGATCATATCAGCGGACCAGAGCAGCTCATCCTGCAGGGGCACAAGGCGGGCCTGACTCCCGGCCACCAAGAGGAATATAGTAATCAGTATGGGACTCCACATGTTTCACAACTGACGGACATTCTGAAAAACCCATGCGCTTATAAATCTAGTGCCCAAAACTGATTAGATCGCAAAACGATTATAAAAATGAAGTGCATGAAGTTAAAGTACTCCCAATTGGAAATTTGTAATTGGGGTTTTTTTTTTTTTTTCTGTAGTTTTTTATATTTTATTTTATTTTCTGTTTGTTGGGACTTCACGTGTCGCGTGTGCTGTGTGAACGAGTTTTGGGTTTTCGCTCTTATCAATTAATTAGTTGGGCCCGTCCCGTTAACGTCACCAAGTATCTTGTCTATCTCTTGGGCACTCTTCAATGATTGGCAAAAAGTAACAATAAGTATATATCAATTGTTACTGGAACGTCTTCTTTCTAGTGGTTACTTCCCTCACGTGTCCCACACGTTTGCCCACCAACAAAGTTTATTTCTTATTTTCGCACAAATATCAAGTGTTTATTTTATTTTTTTTTTGTTTTTCATTAATTTTATGGTATATCTCTGGGTGTACATCAACTCACATTTAATGCTTTGTTTTTGCTGAGCACAACTGTACTTATATACAATACTCATTTATTTATATTTATTATAATAATAATAATGTTTAGCGATATGATTATTGTTTTTTGTTTCTTCATTGATAAACAATATGAACTTTTCTTATGTTTTATGTACAATTCTCTATATTTAACACACTTAAACATTTACAACGTTTAACACTAAATACTTTAAGTTTCATTTCTGACTTAGTACTGCTTATTGTTTCTTTAATTCTGGCTTGTTATTGAAAAACTCTTAAATTTACATTTGTTTTATTTAAAGCTTTTTTCTGCTGTTAACCAAACTTAAGATATATCGATAGGGTTCTGGGCGTTATGGGTTGAAAGATCTTATCTATATATAGCTGAACTTGCTCTTAGCTTTAGAGCTCCAGTAGGTCGGGGATATAGCAAGTTATATATAGGTAAGTAATGGATATATTTTAACTTTTTAAAGCTCATACTGCTGAAATTGTTTTTCTTTAGCTTTTCGAATAGTTTTTTATTGATAGATCTGCTGCATATATAGAATTAATATCTGTTATATCATAACTCTTTCCTCAACAAAATAAATTAAATATTATATACACAAATCTGTTAACTTAATTAAGTTATCATTAATATTTTTTGTTCTCTTTTGGATATGGCAATTTGTTTCAGCTTAGCTCGCTTTATGGACTTTTGCAGAGTTTAGAGAAAGATAGCGATCTGTGCATAAATCTCCACGGCCACCAGGAGACCCATTATGGAGAGATTCACAGCGCAGTAGACGCGTCGCAGTGAACGTCGACGCTTACGCTGACGCTGACTACCACATTTACGAGAGAGTTGCGTTCCAGGCTGCAGACACTCTCTCGGATCGTAGTCGTCGCCGTCGTCGTTGGCGTCGCTGCTGCAGCTGCTGGCGTCGCTGTCGTCGCCGCTGTCGTTGCCGCTGCCACTCCCACTGCCGCTGTCGTCGTTTGTTGGCGCTGAGAGAGTCCGACTCCCATTTGTTGTAGCTCCATTGTGGCATGGCGGCCAATGTCAAACCGACGCCAGGGATGAGCTGCTATCATAGGCCACTAAAAGAGAGTCGTTCTCATCGCTCCCACTGCCCGCACTTCTCTCCGACTCATTGATGACCTCCAGCTGTGTTTGGGGACGGCTAATCTTGTATTTGTTGTGTCGCTTATTTATCAGTACGCTTCGTATGTTGTTGTTCGTGCGTTGTCTTTGTCGCTGACCCTTGACCTTGACCTTGACTGAGGTATTGCGAGTTCGCGTCTTATGCACCCGAGCACCGAGCATACTACAATCGGCATCATCGTCCTGTTGCTCCAATTCCAACTGCTGCTCGTCCTCATCTTCGTAGTAGTCATAGTAGTCGTCATAATCATAGCCCAAGCCCTCATCCTCCTCTGCCCCCTCCTCGTCCTCATCATCGTAGTCAAAGTCAAAGTCAAAGATGGCACAACATCCGCTCTCCACCTCAACGCTGTAGCGTCTCTGTCGCTGCTTTGATTTCGACCTGGACTTGGCTCTCTTTCGCTCCCTCTCCCTGTCCAGGTGGGCGGGGGAGGAGCTGCTGTGTGTGCTCACGCTCTTGTACATGGGCGCAAATATGGCGGTTTTGGCCTAATTGAATTGGTAGAAAAATACAATTTATTTGAAGTAAAATTTAAGTATTTTATTAAGAATATTATGGAAAAACATGTTAATATTTTAAAAATTAACTAATAATTTATTAATTAGTTTATTACTTTTTAAATAAACTTGGTTTTATTTAGTTTTTAAGCTTACCTCCGGTCCGCGCCATGTAATGCCCGATCGCACCAGATTGTAGAAACGTAGAACTCCCCACATCGCTAGAACCTGTGTGTTTAAATTTGTTTTGAATTTCAGAAATGTACAATTTAAAAAATTAATTCATAAAAAACACTCATTTATTCACTCATACGCCCACAAAGTTAGTTGATAAAGTTAACGGGAGTTGGCTACATGGCCAGAACAAATGCTTTATAGACGCTAATGGATTTTATTTGTAATTAGATTAAGAATTTTTTTATGCATGAGCTTGGAAATGGGAATTTAATCGATAAACTCGCTTAGCTTTGGGCATATTTTGTATTATGTAATGTTCAATGGGTTAATATTTAATTTATTACTCTTTTATAATATTTGAATGTATTAAGAAATCAATCAAGTTAATTAAATGTTTTTATTAAAAAATATATATTCGTCTATGTAGGTTTTCAATTAAGTTGCTTCGTAAAAAATATAAGTTTATTGCGCCAGTTCTGTTAGTTGACCCTCGAGGGGAATACGCTCCTATTCGCCTTCTGTGACAAGGGCCTAAAAAGCAATATATGATCAGTTTCGGAGTGGCTTTAAAATAACATAAGCCCTCGCTGATACCCAAAGTTCGTCTTGATTTTACTGCATTATCCACTTTTGAGCAGTACTCTCCAAAATTAATGATACCTTGGCTGGTCTTCTGTTGTGCATCATTAATTCCTACTCATATTGTAATCTTTGGATTTACATTTGATTTCTACCGACGGAAAATCGAAATGAATTTTTTAAATATTTTTTTTTGATCCTTTTACTTAAAGCCAAAAACTATAGTAATATGTTAAAACTGTAGACGATTTAGAAATCTCATGTTGTTACGATTAAAGTGATTATTTTAGAGCAATACATTTGGAATTAAACATTTATTTGAAGTAAAACAAGATGCTAAGCACATTTGTTTATAATTTTATTAATTTTCTAGTTTAACATAAAGAGGTAAAAGATGTTTTTGTGCCTGTAACTCTAATTGAAACTGCAATATTAATTTTTTAATAGCTCTGTAAACACTACAATATTTTTTATCTCCCAACCAATTTAATTACTCACACTCACACACACACACATTTAAACTATCTACTTACGTTGATAAAAGCGCGAGCGATAAAAAACGCCACCTCTGCCTTGCACATTGCATCAAATTGCTGAAAATATGAGAAAATCCAAAAGTTAATTAAATTTATCATAAACTTTATAAATTTAAGTCATATCAGTCCTTTGCAGCAGGTAAAATATATAAACGTCAACCAAACGCAACAACAAGAAGGACAGAAATGAAAGGAAAACTTGAAAAGAGACGAAAAAATGTCACCCGCTGTGAAGGTTTCTTTTTTTTTCGTTCTGTCGCGGTGAACAGTGCGCAAAAAACATGAATTTTTACCTCAACAATTGCAATAAATTATGCATGAGGCGACAATTTTGTAACGTTTTGGTACAAAACAAACAAGCAACAACAACAGCAACAACATCGTCGGCTAGAACAGTAAAAGCAACAACAACAACAACAAAAGAGAATAACAACAACAAGACGGACACGCAGCACGTTCGTAATAGAAAAAGCCGCAAAAACAAATGTTGGAGACAAATAAAATTGCCAGCATGGAGAGAGAGAGGAGACGAAAGTGACGGGAGACAGACAAAATGGCATGGGAAAAAAGTACAAGTCATAGTAGCAGTGAGTGGGAGTGAGACTGCATGTGTGTGATAGGCCTTTGGCAGTTTGCTTTAAATATGAGAGAGGTACAGTTAGAGAGCGGGTTAGGGAGAGCGTAGGTGAGAGAGTAAACGAATGAGCTGTGTTTTCAGCTTTGTGCTTTGAGCTGTGTGCCGCTGCCGCTGCCGCTGTCGTGGTCGCCCTTGCTGCGCTGTCGTAGTCGCTGTCGGCGTTGCTTCACAGTCGTTGGACTCTTGAGTATTTCTCACTCAGCAGTGTGCGCTTCATTAGGCTGAGCAGGCACTTTAGTTCTTTCATTCGCCAACATGATTTTAAATAAAGCGCTGAGTAAGTAGCTGCTAACGCTTATTTCACTCATTTCTCCTTTTCATATATAGAAAGCGATTAGATATATTAGTATAAGCTCCATTTAGTACAAATTCTTTATGCTTATGCATAGAGCGTTACGAACAAGACCAGTTTACTGATTAAGTCCCCTATTTATCATAGTTTTGAGTGCTTTTTTCGTATCGTAAACTGAGTAAAATCTGATACACTGGATATTTTTGGCATGGCGTTAAACTTGATTTAATGGAATCTGATGTACATGCATAACTTATTTATATAGCAGAAGAATTCGGACGCATTTATTATTCTAATCAAACTGTTCTCTCCTTATGTCTTGCAGCACAAATATTTGATTTCAAATACTATCTGGCATTTGTATTGTTTTCCGATGTTGTCTCCACTTTTCCATTTGAGAATATGCTTTCTGTGTACATGTGTGTGCGTGTGAGGATGTGTGTGTGTGTTTACATTTCAATTTTCATTGTCTGTGCTTTGCGGCGCATTCAACTGTCGTCAGCATCCGACCATAACCTATATCTTTTGTTTGATTTTAGCATAAAATAAAAAAGGAAAGCAACTCTTACATATGTAACGGATTCACAACTTGTACACTCTTGTTTGTTCTTGTTCGTTTCTGTTCAGTTGCTGAACTCGTTTTGCTCGTTTACGCTAGCATAGGGTCCTTTGTAATTTATTTGTTTGTTTTGCTAGATCTTTGTGCCTTGCTTCCAATTGATTTATGCCAACGCCGCATTCAACAGCTCTTATTGATATCACTCACAGGGACTTCCCGTTGTGCCGAGGCTTTTGTAGCGTTACATCCAGAGCCTAGGGGTTTGATTGTGCTTAGAAATAGGGGCGGGGAGGGGCTTGTTTCACAGGTTTCATTAAACAAATGGACCGACCTGGCAAAAGTATCTTAAATATGGATGAAAAGCGTTTTGCTGATGCGCTTAATTCCCACACCTGTTGGGTTTTGGCAACACCCCCAAAGGAATCGACTTACCTTATTCACATGATCACGCAGTACATTCGAATAAACCATGGCGACAGCTTCCAAGGCCATAAACGTAATATAGCCAATTATCCAGGGTACAATTAGGCCGGGGTTTTCCTGTAGGTACCGAGAAAAGGAAAGGATAGTACACAATATTATATTATTGTTCTTGGAACATTTACAGCACTGATAACATAATGGTGAATAAGGGGGGCGGGGATTGGGCTCATGGGAGTGGGAGTTGGAGTGGCCTACCCATTTTGGCTATCCACAAAAACCATTCGCACACCTTTAGCTGAAATCAAATTGTTGGCATTGATTTCCACACAGCTTTCACTGTATAAAATATTTTATGTGGCATATAAGAGCCACACGGCTGAATGTGTATACATGGGTTTGTGTGTATGTGTGCTCTGTAATTTATCTCGCAATGGCACAAAACCTCTGATTGGATTTTTGGCGCTTTTCGCGTGTGCTGTTTTGGGATTTAACGTTATGGCTTTCTGTATTTTTCTTTTTTTTTTTGGTCTTCTGGTTTTTTACTTTTCCCTTTTGCTGCTGCTGACAGTTTTAACCGCAAATTTTGTGCAGCCTTTTCTGGACCAACACATTTCATAAATTTTATTGTGGTAAAACTGTTGTGTTACATGGCTAAAAATAACAACTAAACGTTTTGTGTGTAATAATATATGCAGCAAATGAATTTTAAAACCATATTAATTACTTAAAGTTAGCTTAAAATGAATTTTGGCAACTAATGCCTGAAATCTTCGAGCTTAAGTAGAGTTAAGCTGTAATTTTAAATCAAATTATATACCTCTTCATATCTTTTAATATAATTTTAACTACATTCAAGGGGTGATAGCCAATTTTATTTATTTGTGTTTAACAAAGCACATAAAATGGCAAATAATATTTAAATTGCGCAGTCCATTTCAATTGTGGCCTATGTAATTAGTCTGTGTTTTATAACAATTACTATTTGTTTAGTTGCAACAGTATTGATTGTAGCGTAATTAAATGAATTGAAATAAATGTAACCACTAAACAAGTATATTAATTGGATGTGAAATAAATAATTTATGTATAATCAACTTGTTGCCGAGCAAACCAAAATAAAAACAATACTTTTCACTACTAACTGATTTTGATTTTAATTGAGTTTTGGAACTTTGTGCTGTGCCAGATTTCAGCAATTTAGTTTTCTATTATTTTCCATTCAAATTGTTGACAAAATACGCTTTAATTAAGTCCAGTAACCTATGCAATATTTTGAGCGTCAATTGTTGGTTCCAATCTGGCGCCTAAAAGCAAACTGCAATTAATTTCCCAACACACATGTACATGAGTACAGAAACCCACACATACGTGGGTTACAAACAATTGTAGCATACTTTTTTGGGCACTCTAACAGACTTCTGTATCGTTGTCATCGCAGTTGGGTTTTTTGTAGATACTCTTTTGTTCTGTTGTATTTGTTTGTTTTTTTTTTTTTTTCTGTAAGGCTGAAATTAAAAAATTCCATACAAAGCGCTACGCAATGCTCTCCCACTTCGACTGGGCTGTAATCTTTGTCATGTGCCGTCGTCAGTCGTCAGAGCCAGTCATCCGACAGACAGATCACCATTCCCAATTGTGTGACAAATTGTCTACATTTTCAGCCACTGCGACTGTCATTTGTTGTTGTTAATGTTGTATTTTTCATTTTTGACAACCCTTCCAAATATGCCCATTTGGTCCATTTGGAAAAACACATTTAAATTTTTAGGAGCTAAGAGCATGATGACTTCATCACTGAGTTTAACTTCATCAAGCAATTCAACCCAGTTATGGTTCATTTGCCACATGCCTTTTGCCAATTTGGGTATCATCTATGAGATTAAATGAGATTTCCAGAGAATTTCACCTATTTTTGCTTTGAGTAACTATTCGTTTTGTTTAAGTTTATTACAGATTTAACTATAAATTAAAACTCAAACAATTTTTCTATCAATTTAGGACATTTTCTAGTGCCTAAAGAGTATTTGACTTTCAGCATTTCATTAGAAGTCTTAACTTTTCCATTGTTTTTCACATGGTATATGTATCATTCAATGATATGGGTGAATGGGTAGGCGTGGTAGGTTTGAGATACGCCTACAGCTGGACTGGTACGTAATTTACATTTGAATGCGCTTTATTTGCCAGGGACTGTAAACAGTTCTGTCGTAGAATCAGAGTTGGAGGCAGAGTCAGAGTCAGAAAATGCGCATAATTTGCACATATGTGACATGTAAGAGTGTGTGTGTGTGTGTTTGTGTGAGTGTGTGTGTGTGTGTGTGATTGTGTGGGATTTTGTTTGCCTGACAACCTCTTGTTAAATATTGTAAAATGCCCAAAAAGCCCTTAACCAAACAACGAGACTTACCCGACAGATGCCAAATATCAACACAATGCTCAACAATATCATCGACATTTGTGTGCCAATTATGGCAAAATATGCAATTTGCACACCTGCAAAACAGAGACAGGTAAAATGGTTAGCATTAGTGGCAATTCAAATACGATTAGGTACCTCGAAATTTCTTAAAAATATGTTTAAAAAGTCTGTGGGACCTTAAAAATGATAAATTCTGTAGGTAAATTGTTTAACTATTTGTCTAAATTTGATTTTATAAACTGTGTTTATTAAAAAGGATTAAAATCTACACTAGAAGTCGAGTTTAATGAACAATTAATAATAATTTATGATAAATTCATCTAAATAACTTAAAGCAAACTAAATTCAAAAGCTTTTTAAATCAGGCACACAGTTCTAAGTACAGGGTATCTTTTAGCAGAGACTACCACACCTGTGCTGCCTTTGTAATAGACTGGTTTATTAAGCCGTACGGCAATCTACAGTTTATTTATTTATTAAAATGTCTTATTTATCACTTTATTATGCTGATGTGCAGTTTATTGCTGTCTAGGGTATTTCACTGTGTGTGAGTGTGCTGTGATTGTGCCTGTGTGTGCCTGTGTGTGCTTGAGCCTAATTGCTTATAAGTATTTATGAGGATTTAGCTTACCATAGTAGACGTCCTGCAGCTCAGCAGATTTGTGCATGTTAACATTGATGCGCCACGAGTAGATCAAGACAATTAACAGTGAAATGTTCTAAAATGTCAGAGATACGTATAATGAATATTAGTATCCAAGTATTTAGGTATGTGTGTGAGTGTGTGTGGGACAATTTGTTTATTAATACACAAATCACGCATACGCACCCTTCAGATACCTGTATAAAACACGTTTTTACTTTTAAGCAGGCATTAACTCATTGAGGACGAAAAAAAAAAAATGGCTGAAACTCAGATACTTTGTACATTATCCCAAGCTTGCCCCATGGGGCATAACTTGTTGTACATTTGATTCATGCAAAACACGTAGCACTCTGCTCACTGCCAACTTGCTCAAGTGTCTCTCAGCAGCAATAAAACGTGGCATTAATTGCAGTCAGATACAGAGCAGCAGCAGCAGAACCAGCAGAAAAAAATAATAAAGAAATTACAGAAAAATAAAACAAAAGTCAAGTTAAACTGGCAAGTTGCATGCACATAATTTCTGTGGCAAAGTTGCAGTCCATTTCTACTGTTGACGTTGCCAGACACTCAATGGCAGTGCAAGTAATTGTAAGTTTTAAATTTCAGAGCACGATTTGGCCATTAACATACATTAAATGCCATAATGAGTGTCAAGTAATTGTAATTTATATGGAGACAGCAAATGAGTACAATGAAGTGGCGCTGACCCTGTAGAGAGCTGAGGTAAATAACTTAAGTAGAGTCGTTGGATTGTATTACACAATAAGTTCTCATTTGCTCAGACACCGTTAGCTACAAAGAAAAGCTTTGAAAATTCTTAAAATTTCAATGATTTCACAAGTGTTTCCATTTGGGAAATCAATTCAGAGTGAAAAATAAATATTTGAACTTTTTTTTCCTCATTTTTCATACTTTAAACCAGCGAATTTATTTAGTCTATTTTCTTTACAAGAAATTCTGATACTCATAATAGTAAAAATGCCATAAAAATGTTCTCGCTAGTTGCGACACTTGTATTAATTATGACATAATTACTCTAGGACTATAGCAGTCTGCACTGGATGTAGCTGTACTTGGCTGTGCTGTGCTCTGTTGTTTGTTAGTGAAACAATGGTAACAGTTTATAACGACATTGCGCATACGCCCCATGGGACAGCAGTCATTTAACAAACAATGTACAAGTTAATAACGGTAGGAGGACTCGCTTCGTTGTACTTACAATTGTGTAAATTGCACTTGTTATGGCCAAATTTTTGGCATGCAACATGCGACAGCAACGAGTGCCACCAGTTAGCGGTCCATATGGATAAAGGATGACGGACTTCATTTTATTTTTTCGCTGTTATTTTTTTTTGGATTTGTTTTTGTTGTTGTTGTTGTTGCTGTGCACTTCTCGTTGTTGCAACGGAAATTCAACTTTCGTGTTTCGTTTTCGTTGACAACATGATGATGAGGATGAGGACGAGTTATAGTTGTTGCTATTTATTGTTGTTGTTTTATTATTGTTATGCAAAATTGTCCATTAACATTGCATCTCCCCGTTCCTCTCTCTCCGATCGCTGTCGGCCTGCAAAAATACACGATAAAATTGAAATTTGCGTTAAACCATTTCAGTTAAATGGGCTTTTCATTCATGTCTGCTAATGTGTGTGCGACTGTGTGTGTGCGAGAGTGTGTGTGCTTGTGCTGTGCCATAACTATTTTTGATTATTTTGATTCAATCAATCTTTCAACTTTTCCATCTGCCACAACAACAATATTCCTTGAAATACTTTCACATACCAATCTCTATCTCTTGGATATTTTTTATGGCAAATGCTTGCAATCATTGGCATTTTTGCTGCATTTCAGTGTTGAGCTCATAAGCTCTTTAAGTAAACATTTAATGCTGTTTTATATTTGATGTGGGAATGCGACATATTGAATTACTTATTGATTGCAATGTTGAGTGCTTTAAACAAGAGTTGAGAGTGGGAAACCAATTGACTATTGATAAATTATCTTAATAACTTCATAGAGCTTTAAGTTAAACAAGAGAATGGTGAATATATTATATTAAAATTTAATAAATGTATTGTATAAAATTTAATTTAAAATCTCATAAGTCTGTTCGCATAACAAAAAGTTGAAAAATTAATTTTAAATAAAAAGATTTTGAAAACGATTAACTTTATTTGAAGTTCAGCAAGGCTTTGACTATGGAATATATAAGTTCTTATTAAAGTTTCACTAATTTTAATAAAGCTTAAGCCTTTCATATGAATACTGTTTGCAGTCAGTACAAAAATAATTAGTTACTCATATTTAAACACCAATAACGCACATTACCTATTGTCAAGCAATTGTATAGTTAATAATATAATTGAAACAATTTGGATTTCCATACAATATTTATACGATTTGTGGCCATTGATTCAATTTGCGTACCTTTTTGTGTACCCAATCGAAGCTATTCTTACTCCCATGTAATACGCTTTGGACACAGCACAATAACTCACAAAAGTCATTTTCTATTGCGATACGAGGTACAAGCATTGCCATGTATAGATTCTCTGATCAGCTTATGCCACGCCCCACGTTACACGTATCACGCCCCTCTCCTAGATACCCCATAGACCATAACTACACCTAAGCCAACACCGCCCACAATCGTGCATGTGCCAAACGTTGTCATCGAAAAAAAAAGTCACTGGAGAGCAATAGGTAAGTTTAACAGACTACTAGATACCCTTTTTTTTGTGAAAGTAATTTATTTTACTGCCTGAAACATTAATGAAGAAATTGTTTTAAGTTTATAAAAATAATTTGAACTAAGCCAAGTTTTTGACATTTTACAGTAAACCATAATATAAATTTTACTATATCATATACTCTATTAAAATATTCATTGTAAACAGCAGAAACCTATAAGCTATTCAAGCATTATAGGCCTGCAGATATTTACTACGCTTTGTAGCATAAATTTGCATAAATTAATAATTCCAATTTGCCTGGGACACATAGGGTATTCCAAAGAGAAAAAAAAAGATGTTGAACGAAAAATTGATGCAGGCACTGTGAGTCGGTTATTGAATTGAATTTGTTGACTAGCAATTCGTGAATCGCTCTGATATGGCAGCTGTTCCATGTTGCTTGCTACATGTCAACGCTGCGATTGCAATTTGTGTCGACTGTCGGTGGCGGTGGCGCCTTTAGTTATGCAACGCTTTCGTGCCTAGCCATTCTGTAGGGAGCAGGGTATGGGAATAGGGATGGTAGGGAATGGGAAATGTAAGCGGAGTGGGACTGGGACTGCTGATGGCGAGGACTTGCGAGTTGCGTGTGCGCCCCCAAAATCAATCATACGCCAACGTGGCCGCCAAAATCGAAATTGACACAAAAAAAAAAAAAAAAATGAAAAGCAAAAAAAAAAAAAACGAAAAGAAAAGAGAAAAAGCAAGAGAAAAAAACGAGAAAAAAAAGAAACGAAACCGAAAACAATGCGGGCCAAGTGTGTAATGCGATATTTTATATTGATTTTTATATGCTCGTCTCTGAGGACTCTGAATGTCTGTCTATGTGTATGCGTGTGTGCGACCGAGTGTGGAGTGTATTTATGTGTGTGTGTTGAAAGGCGCATTGTGTTTTAGAGCGAAGGGTTGTGTGATATGAAAGCACTTGATGTTTGCAATATGCATTTGCAACTTGACTCTAAGGCCAATCCATTCAAAGGCAACACACAAAACCCTTTAAAGCTGCATTTCGACAAATGTGAGATGCTCTGAGCAGAGTTTACTGCTAGAATTTCAGTCATGTTATGCAGTTTGGCCCAAAGAAATGCAGGCAATATAATTATTTTAATTAACAAGCAGCAAACAAGAGTTTTGTGTTTTAGAAATAAACAATTTTATTGAAAATATATAAATTAAATAATTATTTTATTTTATTTCTCTAGAGGATTTTTGATTGACATATTTGAAATCTTAAAATCTCAGGGTATTTAAAGCTCAACTACTTTTATCCGATTGCTGCTTGCATTTCCTTATTTGCCTTACTTTCAAAGCGTTTTCATCTTTTGTTTATTTTGGCTTCGTATTTGTTGCTGATATTTTTTTATGACACTGTAAACATTCTATCTGCTGTGAAAGGGCTTCAAAGTGCTCTCTATATGTAGTACATGTATATGTGAATTTTAGCTTGTTGGCCGTTTGTTCCCTTTCAGTTTGACCAGCAGAGCGTGTGAGCTAAAGAAACATGTCCTTGCACTATACAAATACCACGCAGTTTGCTATGCCCAGTCTCTCTCTCTCTCTCTCTCCCTCTCTCTTTGAATACGGGAATATTCACTGTCTATAAAGACATGCTCTTGGTTTTAACCCTCTGTTTCCCTCTTGGGTCCATCAGTTACCCAATTAGTACTTAACACGGCTTTGCCATCAATCATATGTCAGAAGTTTTTGCATTAGACATAATTACTTAAGCGCCAACTAATTGAAAGCATCTTAGAGATTTCTCTGCCGTTGAGTTGATTAAGTGGCCACTGAGTTAGACAGCTCATCAGACGAATAATTGTCAAAAACTGACAATTTCGTAGTAGCATCCTTGATTACGTATTTGCCCGATACGCATTTACACGTCTGGATTTTGCTTGCAGCCGTAGAGTTTAGTTCCAGATATTTAAGTACTTAAAGCAGATTGCCTTAAATAACTTGAATTTGAAGCCATTTAAGTCGTTTTGAATGAGTTTATGTGAAAGTTTACAGCTGCTTAAATTTTATGTACCACAAGAACATAATTTACTCTTTTCAATTATGCAAATTAGAAGAGAAAATAACAAATTGGCAAAAACAAGCAAAGCAAACTCTTCAAATTAAAAGCGTTTACGTGTTGTGAGTTAGCTACATTTCAAAAATGGTCAAAATAAATATATAAAGATTTCTGCGTTTGGTATAAAAAATGTTTGCGATAAATAAAATATAGAAAAATGAGTCAGATGTCAAATATAATTTTTAAAAATTCATTTTCTTAAGGAATTTAATGTTCATGAAGCCAAGTTTGTGATAAAATACTATAATAACACAACGAAATCTACTGACACTTTAATTTTGCATTTTCCTAGTATCGAATTTAATATTCTTTTCTGTTTTTTGACACCAGAGCCCTTTGAATAGCCATCAGCTAGTTGATTATTACTCAATGGCCCGGGGCAGTCATCAGTCGCAAGTGGAGGACATCAAGGGTTGGGTTACGTATAGGAAAAGCTGTGTAGCAAATTA
This sequence comes from Drosophila cardini, assembly GCA_018903735.1. Classification (NCBI taxonomy): domain Eukaryota; kingdom Metazoa; phylum Arthropoda; class Insecta; order Diptera; family Drosophilidae; genus Drosophila; species Drosophila cardini. Next base: position 4,908,585 of record JAEIGM010000004.1, on the reverse strand, counting down.
CTATTTGAAAGCTAAAGGGCAATAGTCAGAAAGAGACACAGAGATTACAGATAGAGATAGCAATAATGATAGAGAGAGAGGGCACAGAAAAAAGATGAGCTCAAAGCAAATGTGCAAAATCTCATTTACAGTTCAGCTTAAAAATGGCAAAACAAACCTAAAGCCAAACACAAGCCCCAAACACAAACCCCAAACCAAAAAACCCCAATAACACCCAACTCCAAACCCCTCAAAAAAAACACCAATCCCGAATAGCCACAGAGCCGCAGATAGTTGGATAAATGTTGGCCAGCTGCCAGGAAGGACACATCATCGACATTCAGGGGTATTCGTTGCTCTCCTTGTTCGACTATTTCCGGCTTGAACAAACTTGACTTGATGTTATTAACTTATATTTTTTTCCATTTTTTTTCTCTTACTGTGGGCGCACAATTTGATGAGCTTTGATATGAAATAATTTTTAAAATTAAAATGAAAACGCTCGGACGACGCGAGGTCACATTTGCTTAAAGCCAAACTGAGAGATAAATAAGTTTAAAAGGGAAGTTGTTGGAGAACTGTAGGCGGAAGCTTAAAAAGAGATGTAAGTGAAACAAGACAGAGGCTTATGTTAAGAACAAAGCTAAGATTGTTGAGGAACTTAAGCTTTTTTATAGCTATACTTGGTTTAGAAATAACAGAATAGTTGGTATGAGTCTTTTAGTCTTACAATTGAAACTTATTTCTGTTGTTCAGATCTGTTTTAATCCCTGGATACGTTTATCAAAAGCTGCTTTGCCTGCTTCCCCTTGGGAGTCTGCTGAGCGTATACGTAATAATGGCATATAATTCAGCTGATAAGTTGTGGGCCTAGTTAAACTGCCCCGCCTACCCCTTTAGGCACCGCAACCGCACGCCAGTTAATTGCACATTGGGCCTGGTTATGCTAAGATAATCGTCACATAAAGACATTTCATTATTGCCCTTTGTTTCGGTTATGGTTTATGTGTGCATGTGTATAACACTTTTATAATAATGTAACACACAAAAAGCAACAGCTAACGGTAATAATAACAGTTACAAGCGTGTTACGCAACTTATTCTCTTCCTTTCCATCCCTCTCTCACACACAAACAGTCTCTGTCCCTTTCTGTGTGGCTGCCCTGAGGCTGTGTCCTTGCTCTGACTTTGTATTTGGCTAGCAAACATTAAAGTTTTGTGCTTTGTTTTGTTTATTAGCCGCTTGCTTATTTTGCTAATTTATGCTACGCTTTATTGCTTGCTTTGTCGACACGCCATAACATTAGCAGTTGGCTAGAAGCTGCAGCTTTGGGCCTGATTGTGCCAGCCACACGGGGCGTATGCGTATTTTGCTTGCCAGTTCGCTGTCTTTAACTCGAAGGTGTTTACTATGCGCACATTATGATTCATTGTCGGTTTTTGGCCACAGTCAAAAGGTAGCCAATTCAAAAGATTTATTAGCCTTCCCACAGACACACACACACACACACCCACACACATACAGAGAGAGGGAAACATAATGAAGTTCTTAGCCAAGTTAATGTTTCTGCAGTTAAATGGCAGCTGCTGCTGTTGTCAGCGTTTATTAATGATTGAAAAGGGAATCTGCAAGTTTGTCTAAGAAAAACCATGAACTGAGTAAGTCTTAGGAATTTTCTTAGATAATTAATTGCGCGTTGAATGGAAACTTAAATCGCATCAAGTTGTGAAAGTCATAAATGTTTTCGAATTGATTGCAAACTCTTTAGATATATCAAAATTGTCACTATCTCCGCTAATACTCCTTATTAGGCTTTTGTAGGTACCTGTTGCTTCTGCAACATATTCCATCCGTGTTATCCACTGAAGCAGCTTTATTCATTTCCTAGTTCCTTTTTTTTTGTGCTCCCAGTTTGCGCACATCAGGCTCAATTTGTCAGCAAGTTCGCGTCTAGCACTGCAACAGACACTTAACGTTGCCCTTTAACCCTTACCCATACCAGAATACTATAGCCGAATAAGCTGGGTCCTTTGCTAACAATGCCTTTTACCTTTTGCCATCTCGTTTATATCTACACACACACACTCAAATGTGGCGGCATACGTGTCGTATGTGCAATTTACTAACTCAGACAGCTCGGCTTGCTAAATGATGGCAATGTGCTCGATGGTGTGTGCGTGTGTGTGTGAGCAGCCTTTACAGCGTACACAGACAAATTATGCAAATATGCGTGCCATATGAGCAGGGCATATTACGCATACGTCGAGTGTGCCATTAAACGCCCATAAGGGCGGGTTCAGCTGTGTTTGTGCCTAATCAAAAGTGCTTCAAGAAAATCGCATACATTTTGATTACAAGACGTCAAGAACTGCTGCGCTGATAAGCAAAATTTCCACACATTTTTTTTAAGAGTTTTTGAATCGCTCTTTGTTTAAAATATTGAAGAATCTTTGCTCAATTACTAATCACTGATTGAATTTGGTATGAAAGAAAGTTTGGGTAACACTTTGGGCTTATAACGGAATATTAGATCGTTCTGATAGCTATAATTTATTCCGGGCTTTAAAAAGTCTTTAGAGTCTTGTTTTAAGACTTGTTTTACTTCTGATCCACCCATGATATTTATTCTTAATTAATTGTATTTAAAGAAATTGAAGAAATTGCACTGATTAGGAATTCAGGAATACTTTTATTTGAAGCTACACAGCTGGAGACGATTCGCCGTGTTGTTTATTTTATTTGGCTCATGCGAGAAATTCAAAAATGGCCGGATTTCCTGTTACCAACAAGCAGCACACACGCACCTCACACAGGCACATACTCAAACACACACATCACACACGCAGTCTGTCAAGTGGTTAAGGGACTGAGTTGGTTTTTTGCTAGAGGTTCGAAATTTGTTACCTTCACTTACCACGTGGCTCGTTTGCTGCGTGTTTACAAATTTTAAAATTTGTTTGTGTTTACTTTCTGCTGTCCCAGTGTCAGAGGTCGGAGGTTGTGTAGCTTCCTACTCCAGCCCAGTGGGCTTGGGAAGGTGTACTTGCCATTTAAGAGGCACTGTCATAAGTCTGCGTGTTCTGCTCGTGACTTTTAAAGAAATTGTTTTATGCGAAAAATTGGTAGACTGGGCTTAGACCTGGGGTACAAGAGGTATGTCGTGTCGGCATTGTCTTTAGCTACTTAATAAATGGTTTCATTTAATCACAGACTTTTATGGCGCACGCATCTAGGATTTATGCATATTTATCTTAAGCGTCAACCAGATCATCCAAGGTTAGGTAAACTTTATCCTGCGGCTGGCATAAATCAGCATTAAAATAGCTAGAAACCGAAGCGAAAGCAAAAAGCTGATGAAAAGCGCTTTCAACTGGCTAACAAATTTTCATGAGTCATAAAAAGTGCTTTAATTTTTAGCTGTTTTTTTTTTGTTGCACACAAATATAATTTGTTAGAATGAGTGTTTAAATCGCTAAGCGACGAGTCATGCTAATTGGAGTATGCCGGAAGTTACAATCAGCACAAGGACCAAATTTAAACACATAAATTTTGGTCTATAGCTGATAAAAATCTTCATTCATTCACCTGCCATTTTCAGGCTAAAAAGAAAAAATCAAATTAAACTCAGTTGAACCAAAATTTCTGTTAAGACAAAAGACCACAAGAAATAAACTGACACTGAAGCAAAGACTTTGTGGCAAAATTGAAACTTTGTCACTGCCATGGTCTAAAAATTTGTCGACTGAATTCATGAGTCAGAGGCACAAAATAATTTACCACAAACTAAAGGGAGTTGCTGTTGGTAGGGAGATAGGGAATTGGGGCCCTAACAGGAACTGTCAACTGTTGTCGTTCCCTCTCTTTCTGTCCTAAACTTTTCTTCCCTTTTGTCTGTCTCTGTCTTTGTCTTTGACTTTTGAACAAGTTTTCCTTGGTAGACAGGCGAATGCAAAGTTCAGCTGTAGGCAACTTTTTGGTAACCGCTGAAATGACTTGCAGCACTTTTTTTATTGCTCTAAAGCGGCAGGGGGTGTAGGGGTGTGAGGGGTAATGGTTACTTGAAGAATATGCCACATTAAAGTCCATTAAGTCTAATTGCAGTCGACAGCTTTAAGACATGCAACACAAATTTCATAACACATTTTTTTTCCTATATATTTTGGTTTTTGTTCGTTGTCCTGAAACTAAAAGCAATTAAAGTCCCTTGTCAACAGCTGTGTCCCCTACAATTTTCTTGGCTTTCCTCTCTTTCCCTCTACTATTCTCTCTTTTGATATCCCATTCGACTTTTCTCTATATTTGTGTGCATACATTTAGCTCTTTTTCACTGTGTTTTTCTCACTTCTTCATTTGCGCGTCGCATTAAATTTGGCTGATTTAGTGTCGAGAGGAAGTCAAGTGTATTTTGCTCGTACTTGGACTTGGAGTTGGATTCGGAATTGACTGAGGGCTGGAACTAGGCATAGGAGCGGGAAGGGGCAAGGGTTGGGGATGGAGATTGGGAACGATGAGTTGACCATTGAAGCAGTTGCAGCTGCAGGCAATCGTCGTCTAACAAAAAGTTTTCTGCGCCAACTGACTGATACCCTCGGTAGAATGGGATTATGGGGTATATGCCTGCTTCTATATGACTCTATATGCAACCCATTTCACATACAATACAGGGTAAATCCTAGTCTACCCCACCACCAAACATTCTTAGTGTTCGGTTACTTGGTTTTATGTTGGCCACGTGATGTTGGCTTTTGTTTTTATCCTCATCTGGTTTTATTGTTGAGCTTCTTTTGGCCAGCTGCTGAAGACATTTGACGTCGTCGTCGTCGTCGTCTTTTGATGTTGCTGTGAACAATTGCTGAGATGGTTCAATGTATCTGGTCATGTGATTTGATGACCTTGTCCAGAACGAGCCAGCGACTTTACTTTTACGACTATGAGGAGACTGGAGCAATGGGCTTTACCTCTGAACTGGATGATAATGAAAGCGGATAAATGCAAAGCTAACATACTATATCTCTTCTGGAATTTAACAGACGAAATGGTATTACTTTTGCATAAGTAATGAGACAAGCGAGTGTATTTTATGACAGGATTAAGATCCACATACCTACTAATTTGTTAAGGGCATGTGTCTGATCATATAAAGTATATAAAATTGAGATCAGCAGAGTTATATCTGAGACAAAAGATTTCTATTTTAATAAGAGTTCATGGACTCCTTTGTAAAGTCTTTAGTTTTTATAAATGATTGTGTATTATTGTTTTAATTGAGTCAATATTCAAGCTGATAAGTTAAATATTTGAGTGCTCTCAGACGGTATGTGTGTGTGTACGTGTGTGTGTATTTGTTTATAAGTGTTGGTGTTTAAAGACCGTCTGTTTGAATTCAGTCGAAAGGCAGTTGAATTGTTACCGGTAGTTACCGCTACTCAAGCGTCATCAGCTTCCAATTGAATGCGGACTGCCAAAAAAAATTTGCATATTTTATTAAATTCCCTCACAAATATCCAATCAATAATGTAGTACGCCATCGCCAGATCCGACTACCCAACTACCCGGCAAAAGGCAAAGCCGTGCCAAATTAAGTATGCATACGTATTCAAATGGCTCAACGAGGCAATCGCAAACGCAGGGGCAAAGGCAAAGCCAAAGACGGTGGCAAAGGCAAAGCGGGCTATACAAATACATATATATATATATATATGCATATACCATATAGCAAGTATGCTGGATATGCGAGGATTCGAAATATATGCCCAGGAGAGAGATTTTTGGTTTTTCCAGACCAGCGCTCCGCCCTTCTCTCCACAGCTTATGTATTGGTAAGGCCGCATCCTTAAAGCCTCCAACAGATCCGGATCCTCCCTCCCTTTCCCCGTACCCCTCCTCCTCTGCCTATGAAGTCTGCGTGTCTGAGTGTCCTTTTGTTTTTGTTTTTTTCCGCCACAATAATGCTGTGAACGAAAGAAATATCACCACAGTCGAAATGCTTGGGATAAAAAGAAAAGTAATAATAATAATAAAATTATGCGAAGCATAAAAATAAATTAATGAATGTGCGTGTGTCGAGCAAGGACAATACGCTGCCTAATAGACCAAATGTTCCCTGGGGGCTTTAATTAGTCGAACCCCCAATGCCAATGATGTGTGCTTTCCCCCTAACCCCTCTTACTACCCCTCCCCGAATCTTGGCTCACTTGCAACATTCCGTTGCCACATCTATTTGGCTTCTATTATTTACTATGCCTAATTTCCTCGCCTCACATTTAAACGTAAATATTTAATTTCCTTTTTTGTATAGCATTATTTTTGTTGTTCTTTTACTTGTTTTTTGCCTTCTTCATATTCATCTGCTTGTTGCTCTCTTTTGTCGGCATTGTTTTCCATTTTCCATTTTGCCAGATTCCATTTTTCAGTTTTCTGTTGTATTTGCATTTTGTGCTTCTCTCGTTTTCCTTTATTATTTATTGTTTGGCATTTCATTGCCAAGACTTTTATGTTTATTACTTAATGGGAGTGCAGATATTCCTATGAAGTGCCTGCCACAACTCAAGGTACCAAGCGGATTTTCTGCCATCCAGAAAGCTTTAGAATCCCTCCCTTTTCCCCACGGGTAGTTGTCGAAGTAACTACTGTATTTGAATAGATTTCTGTTACTTTGATAAGACTGCTTAAAGTTGTGCAAATCAAGAAATAAGTTTACCAACTGTTTCTAAACTACCTTCGACTGTCAGATACCTGTTGGCTTTATTGGTTTTGGTTTTAAGATACAAAAAGCATAAAAGTTAGTGCATACTTTTAGGCATTTCATTTAATATCATTTATTTACGTCAGTTAGAGCATAGCTCGATGCAATCGAATTGAAATAATAAATTCTTTTAACTAAAAAGAGCTTTCTATCTATCCCTATCTTTCTTCTCTATCTTTTATGCCTTCATATGTGTCAATTTTATTGTATTAACCCATTTTTATCTGCGAATTATTGTCTAGACTGTGAATGCTGGTCATGCATACATAAACATACAGGCTTTTATAGGGTATTTTATGTTTGAACTGCCTTACTTATATCAGTTTTTAGCATCTCGCGTAGTGCAAAAGTTTATGGGTTTGAATATTTATTCAACTTTTAACGTGCAACTTGCAACTTACAACTAGCAACGTGCAACGACCGAAGAGAGAGATGGCATTTTGGCACAATTTGCATGGAAAAGTTGAAGGCAATGCATTGGCGACAGTTCGAGGGCAATAAGAGTAGAGTTTATGCCATAGGAAAAAACTTAAATAAAGTAGCATTACTTATTGTACTGAAAAGTTGGCACTTTCCAGTTGCTACTTAGTAGTGGCAGTCAATCTTTCAGCCATTTGCACATACAATTCGCCCCATACTTTGTCACCACTTTGAAGATGTCCAATCCTCTAAGCCACCACAAGGGCTTGGCAGCTGTGGCAACTCAAGTGGAAAACTTTGAGGCGAAGAGCTGAAGATATTGCTTTTCAGTTTTATTAGTTGCCCCTCAAATCCCTATAATAATGGTTACCATTGAACGATGCCAACAGGGCTAATGCTTTCTCTAAATAATTAAAATGAATGTCTTCATTTTGAGGGGGAAAGGCTAAAGCTTTAGGCCCAAGGCCTGTTTCTGGCACTTACAACTTAATTGCCAGCAAAGTTGCGAGAAACAAAAATATTATTTTATGTGTGCGACGGCAAAATTAAGAAAACTTTGGCTAAGCATTCGAAATCGTCCTCTTTGGGGTTATGGCGATACAGCCAAAGGCCTACAGCACCGAAACGAGTTGGTTCCGACAGCTAATGAGCGTATTGTTTGCCAGCTAAACGTGGCCAAAAGCAACGGAATAGCGGAAATGGATGTTCTTGTCGACGGGGGAGTTTTTCTGGGCATTTAATACCAAGAAAAAGGGTTGAGGCCTTCAAAAGTTGTGTCCATCCAATATGCGTGGGTTGCTTTGATTCTTACTGAAAGCTATTTGATCCCAATGGAGCACTTTGTTCACGCTATTAAATTGCAAAGAATTCTTGATTATTCCAATATAAAACTTGCTCTAACTTTTAAGAAAAACTTAAGTATGCGTTTAAAAATTACCAATTCCAACTAAATTATATTAAAGTATGTATATTTTGTGTTAGCTGTAAGGCAAAACATCAAAGGTTGAAAAAAAATGTATTTTAAATTTCAATCTCCAATAAACTGGTACTGGGTATACTACAGTCAGTTGAACTTAACTCTTTTCATTTAATTTATATACTTTCCAACCAACACTTTGATAACTCCAAAGCATAAGGAAAAATAAAGTTCATTCTGATTTTTATTATTCTTTGCCTTCTTGGCTATCTTGGTCTTTGTTTATTCGAAAACTATTTAAATTGTTTTCCACTTGAAATGAAAATTAGTTGATTGAAAACTTTTCCCAGACAGTTGGCTAAATGTTTTCTTAAAAAGAGTAAAACTAAATAGCACAGAATGGAATGGTATGTAATTAAATTTTTTAACAATTCGTTTAATTGAGTTTTAAGCCGCAACTTTTGGCTTGCTGAAATTGAAACTCAGTGCAACTCTTTCTGTCTCCCTCTCTCTGCCCACTCTCTCTCACTCTTTCTTGGCTCCAAATATAGCAGCTGCTTGGTATGTGTGTATATATTTTTTGTGGTTTTGTGTTTGCATCGCACATTTTATGGCCACTCCCCTACACGCCCCTCCCCGCCCCGCACCCGCAACTGTTTGCGCTGTAATTAAGTGCGTCTAATTTGTGTTAAGCGCCGCGCCACTTGAGTATTCCAATTTTTTTTTTCTTTTTTTTTGGCCTGTTCTGTACTCGTCCTGTGCTTAAGTTGAGTCACAGCGATTCGCAATTTTACGTGCAGGCTTTAAAAGGATGCGCCATCCGTTGACAGAGTCAAACTTCCGTAAAATTGCTGCCATCGGAGTGTTCCGTTGGGAATTTGTAGTCAACATTTTTGTGAGTGATTTTGGTACATGTTTTAGGCAGTTTACCGTTGCCGTTACAGTTACCGTCTTCATCAAATGCTGCCATCCGAAGAAGCAGTGGGACTTATAAGGTTTATTTTTTGATTGAGCTCCATGCCTCAAATCAAGTATTCCACAAATTTGTTGAGAGTAAAGAGTAAATAAAAGTTTTACGCAGTTTTGATATTATTTGGAATGCCACAAAGGATGAATTCACATTAAACATGTTAAGGAAATCTACAAAATTTAATAGCTTCCGTCTAAGTTGTGCAACATTAAATTTCCTAAAACTCTTTCATGCTTAAATTTATCTTCACTCACGTTCTGTTTAATTTTCTTAATCCCTTGTGAAACAAGCGCACTAATTAACGCTTAAGCAAAAAGTAACTTACCCGAGTTTTCACTTCTAGGACTTAAAATTTAATTTCCTCACTTTAGTGTGCTCTTTCACCTTTCACCTTGTAGTTCACTTTTTTTGTGTTATGAAATTTCTTTCGCAAGGTGTTCAAAAAATACTTTAAAACTTGTTTTTCCCACACGTATTGCGTGCACTTTCATGCACCTTGCCGGCACCTTCAATGCTTCATCGTTAGATCGGCATTTTTTGGCTCGCGCTTAAAAGCAGGCAACGCTTTTTGTTGTAACTTGTTCTGTTTGTCACTTATTCACACCGTTTTACTGCTTCTGCTGCTGCTGCGTTGGCAACGCGGACGAAACGGCAACTGTTTTACGTTTTATCAATGCTTCGGTTTATAAGGCAGACGACGAAAGCTTTTGGCTTTGGGCACCCGAGCTTTAACGAGAGAGCATTCGTTGGTTTTCGACCTAATTTGGCATCCGTTTCGACCAGTTTGTCATTGGCCATTTGCTTGTTGTTTACCGCCAATTGTTTTGAGTGCAACATATCGAAAGCAAAGTTAACCCACACATGTTTTATGCTTTGCGCCTGCTGCCACCACTCTCCTGCCAATTTTTTTGTCCTCTCCTTTTTTTTCCCATGCATTGCTGTACGTGGTTTGTATGCGAAAAAGGTGCAAGAAAAACTGCATGCAAATCATTTGGTGCACATAAATTATGGTCCACAGCAATTCGAGCAAATAAACTTCAATTTATCTTTACTGATGTGTTGCTTTGCTTTGTCTGGCTTCATTGGCTACCTGTTTAGGAACAGTCTGATTAGCTAATCTATATTAAAGATTAAACCAGTAAATTGTCCAGAGTGAAACACACATAAAGTATGTGTTCATGAATAAATCTTTGCTACGTTTAATATTTTAACTTCTGTTTTAATTTAATAATTTAACTATGATAAACACAAAGTGCTCATAACACTTTAAAGCTTTAAATAATCATGGAATCCATTTAGCAAGGGCATTTTGATGTCTACACAAAGTAAACATTTAACTTTTATCATTTTTTTGTTCTGTGCGTTTGATGCGGAAACGGAAATGCCAGCAGTTGAGCTAGCCGGTAAAAAAAATGAAAGTCGACATGGCTGCTGGGCACTTGGAGGACTCGAACATGAAAACCAACTCGGACCGTGCTCAACAGAAACGTATATTTGTTCCTTTTTTTTGGTGAATGTAAATTCGGAACCCTTCTTCACAAAGAGCAAAGAGCATATACAAATATCGATTAGACAATATCAAACTACTTGACAGTCTGACAAGGACTTAGATGCGGCATTGAACTTGTATGCAAACTCAGAGTGGTAGAACCCATTTTACAACCCAAGTGGCTCTCATCAGGCAAGTTGCTGCATGTCGTGTCGTGTCGTGTCGTGTTCATAAAGTTGCGATAACCTTTGCATGATTTAATTATTTGTAGCATACTTTTGTGCGCCGGCCAAAAACTTCACACCTGAATGCACAACAGCTCACAGCAATTGCTGAGTGCTATGAAACTTTTGCCACTTTTGCATTCGCAGTTTCGGTGCGGCGAGGGTCGAAACGCTAGTTTTGCTAGTAAAAGTTTGCAAGGGTTCTCAGCTTGCGGTTTTTATTTGCTTTTGTTTTTGTTTTTGTAATTTTTGGGTTTCGAAATGAATGTCTCAATTCATTTTACGCTACACTGCGTCCCAAGTGGAGCGAGCCATGCAAAAAGGACTGCGGGCTTGGGTTCAAATTCGGGATGCGAAGTGTTTTTGGGGGGCGAAAAGTGCAAGATTTGCAGAACAGACTTCTCTGCTCGGCATCATTACAATTTGTTGATTTGCTTCGTTAAACAGCAAACAACAGAAGACGCAGCAGCCGACAAAAAAAAGGGAAAAACGAGAAAAATACAAAAAAGAATTGAACAAAACAAAAAAGGAAGAAAACGGAAAGAAACGAAAGTGAGATGCCATGCGAAAGGATAAAGTTGACGTCTTACAAAAGACGAAGACGAAGGTGGAGATGAAGATGTGGATGGAGGAGAAGAAGATTACGATACAGATTCAGTCAGCCTGCGGCAACACCCGAGCTGCGTCCAGTTAATACTCTTTGTAGTTGTTGCCTTCTGCGCTCATGTTCGCGTTTGGTTTTTCCTTGTTCGTTTTCATTTTACCTTTACGTTTTTGTTTTCCTTTTTGTTTATTATTTTTATTTTTGTTTTGCATTTATAAAGCAATGCATTGCTTCTTATTTGGAAAAATTCGCAAAAGAGCGCATCAAAAGCAAACGAAAAGTGACATGGAAACTGGCAAGGCGTTGATGGCAGCGACATTGACGACGAGACCATCAAAGGCAACGCCGCAAGCGTCCTAAATCCGCGTCGGTCTACAAAGCGATGAAAGTTGATTTAGCCACAGGCTGTGTACAAAGGAGCAGCGCGACAGCAGCAAAGACAGAGGGTGGGAGTTGGAGTGGAAGTGAAAGAAATGAAAATAACAGACTCAAGGCGCCTGAAAAAATCTGACTGACTGCTAAAAAACAATAACATTAAAAATGGCAGTTACCGCTAGTTGGTTTAGCGTCGATTGCTGTTCTCGGACTAAAAGAAGACTGAACATTTAAAAGAGATTGCCCTTATCAAATTCCTAAGAAAAGAATTTATACCAAATCAGGTTTAAAAGTATAAATTGCGTTTATCTGTGATAATTTGCAGAGTAGAGTTGGACGCTTAAAATGTAAATTTAATTTAATTCGCCCAAGTTTAAACCAATTGCGTTTTAAAATACTGTACACAACTGATACACAACTCTTGAACTCAGAATTTGCTTTATTTTACTGTCCACTCTTATCGCCTTCCCTGTTTTATTTTGGCAATTCTCTCAGTTGACCCTCTTCTGTAGACAATTAGATTTATTTGCAAATTATAACTTAAAGTGCCACATGGCCATCCCTCTGTTCTTGGCAAATGTTTGTGTATCTTCCCCTTTTCTTTGCCGCCCCCAAAGTATGCTATAAAAACGCTTAAAGTTGTCCGCATTCATTTTGGCCATGATTCATTGCATACTTCTGGGCTGGCTGTTAACCAACCACATTATAATTAGCATTTAATTTTCCGCTCGCTTCATTCATTTTGTTTTTGCTTATCAAAATTAAAAATTATTAATATAAAAAAAGGCTTGTCGGGCCGCTGATTAAATTAGTAAGCGGATATGCGGCAAATCATAATGAATATAATTATAAGTTGATGGTTTTTTTTTGGGCCTGCTTAAATCACCAACAATTATGAACAAATACAAATAAATGTCATGGTGTGCGATATAACTGCGTTGTATTCAGAGAAATCAGATACCAAAAAACCAATCATTCACTTCTTTAACCATTTATTCAGTTGAAGCAATTAGAAATTACATTTCATTGTTATAAATGTCATGATTGCGATTATTCGAAATGTTACAGCTAAGTGCTATACCCGTACCGTGTTTATTTGCGACGGATGATATCAGCTGGATATCGTTGTGCGAATGGGCTATTATAGGTTGAACGTGTCAACAGACATGTTAATTAATTTATCGTGGAACAAGAGTTATCAGTGCTGTGCGTTGTTCCCCAAACAGACGAAGAGAATTTTGCTCCACTGAATTGCAAGAGAAACGACTTGAAGCCGGAAGCATTCTTGCTACAAAATCGGTAGTTATAGTTGGTATCTGATTTTAACTGAAATCATTTACTTGCCAACTACAATTGTGGTCTAAAGTGTTAACTGTAGCTGAGTAATAACTAATAAATTAACGAATTATTTCATAACGAAGTGCGTAAATTTAGACTGTAATTATAGTTGTCAAATAATAATATTGTAATAATTTATGTATGTGTTGAATTAATGGAAATATTATGTTAGCGTTATCAGTGACGTCTGTGCTACTTTTCTGTTACCCTGTAAATATATATTTGCTCAAGGAGTTTCTGTTTTGGCATTAAATGTGTAACAAATTGTGCGAAATACTTCGTATTAAAAGGTTTGATAAGTTTAGTATTAAAATAAATCAGAGGGTATTTAAAATTCGATTAGTTTGTATACTTCAACTTATTTACAAAGATTAAACAACAGATTTCTTTGGCATATGCCGTAATCTTGGGATTGTCCGATGTTGATTTTCTCGCATCGTTCGTAACCTTAGCATTAACGATCTGCGAAAGATAAACATAAAACTAGGGAAACTATAAAACTTAATTTGCATTTATGTGTGTGTAACCAAAATTGCATACACGCCCACTTTGCTTCCGCCTCAGGAGATTACACTTTTCAATGGCAATAAAACTGCAAAGAAACTTTTCAAAGTTTTCGAAAACATTTGACAAATTCTACAATTTGCCAAAAAATCAACAATTCACCAATTCACCAATTCTCTCAATTCCCAGCTCACCAATTCGCCATATCGCCAATTCATTATTTCGACAGTTGACCGTTTTGGTGGTGTAACAACGTCAGCGGCGAATGCTATAATTATTGTTGTTGTGGTTGTTGTTGTTGTTGTTGCTGTTGTTGTTGTTGCTGTGGTTGTTGTTGTTGCTGTTGTTGCTGCTGTTGCTGTTTTGGCCGGGCGCATAATACTTTGTGTTCGTGATCGGCATTGGACAGAGCAAATGTTGTGTTCAGTTTGTGAGAAGCGCGCGAGTGAACGAGACACGTCGCGGAAGAGCGAGTGTTAGAGTGAGACAGTCATTCATAAAAGTGACAGTGAGAGTGAGAACGGTACAGAAAGTGAGGAAATTTTAAAAAAATTACAGCCTAAAGCCTAATTTGAATTCGAGTACTGCGTATTCTACTCCAATGAAAGGGGCTACAGGGCATTAAGGGCATCACGAATTGCCATCAAACAAACCATTTGCACATTAAATAGGAATAAATTGAATGCTTCTCATAGAAAACAATAAAAATAACAACAAGAAACACGCCAAGCAACACTAGAACACGTGAAAGTTTTCAATTTAATTCAAAATAAATTAAAATGTGCAATGCACATGACTTTAATCATAAATAAAAAAATACACTACTACTTTTTTTACATAATGTTTGAATAACAAATTTTTACACATTCGCGAACAGACGTGGTCAATTCGAGTCTTCTCTTTGGCTGCTTTTGATGGTCAAGGTCGCTCTGGCAATGGAATCTTAATTCGAGTTGTCTCTGTACTCAAATGAATCACGAGTACAAGCTTAGAAAGTTTGTTTCAGTGTAATTCCATAAATAATTCTAATGATTTGCCAATTTTATCTTAGAAAAATTGCACTTAATTATTAGTTAATCGATTGTTGAAAGGTTTAATTGATTTCCATTATTTATAAAGAACAATGTTTATATAAAACTCAGCAGATATTTTTAATTGTTTATTTCAATGGTTTTTTGTGAATTTTAGAAAAATCTTTATCTAACTTAATTTATGCTGTTTAAAGTTTTTTGTTGATTTTTTTAAATAATCAAATGGAAAACGATGAAAAGATTTCCTTTGCAAAGATTACTCAGGAAGAACTAAAAACAGATATTTGATGATTATGTTTTCCCTCTTTAAAGATTGTTTCCTTTATGAGAAGTATTTGAAGCTTTTTTCTAAATTTCATTTAAAATTTCTTAAATAAATTGTTGAAATAGTTCAAGTGTTTATTAGTATACAATTTAATGTAAAATCCGATTCGACTTTGATTTCAATTGTCGCATTACAAGCAAATTCAATCAAATTGTAACAAATTCTTTATAATTTTGTATCTTTTGGGGTTTTTCTCACAATTTATCTCAACGTTTTTGCATTATGCAAGGTCGTTTCTTTGCTGTCTTTGCTCTCTCCCTCTCTGTCTCTGTCTCTTTCTCCACATCTCCCTCTCTCTCGCTCTCTTTGCGTTGCCGTGATATTTGACAAATTTAGTTAACCACAAGACAAAAGCTAGAGACTTGTCAAATGCCGAGAGCATGAGCCGCAACCAGGGACAACCTTACAATTAACGTTTGCTGAAGACGATGACGAAGTCTTGCCATGGGGATTTTTTTATTTCTTAATGTTTTTATGTTTTTTAACGTTTTTTTTTTCTGCAGAAGATACAGTCACTGAGAGATATGTGCATTCCAAGTAGTTGTCAAAACAAAGCAATTACAACTTTGTACTTAGCAGTATTAAAACTTGTTGACTTCTTTCATTTCATTTCATTTCAATTATGTTGACTTGTTATTAGCCCACAAGAGAGTTACCAAACGTATGTCTTGGCTAATAGTCAACGGTTATACAACATCAAATATATTAATTGTTGTTTATTGATATTATATATTATTAAATTTTTCATTTTATATTTAATTTTATTGCAACTCAAACACGTTTTGGCTGTTTTAACAAATTCTTGACCCGGTTCTAACCGATTAGTTTGATGCTCCTGGTTTGAACCGGTTCAAAGTTTACACATCTCAAGTCTTAAACCAACGCCGAATTGGTTTAGTTCGTTTCAGTTATTCACTCACTTTTGCACAACAACATAACACCCTTTAAAAAATGCCTCTTTAATTGTCTTAATAATTTTGCTGCTCTGTAATCGTTTACTGTTATTGTTACTTAATTAATTGTTGTACTTTTCATTTGTTGTTTGTTCTCTTTATTGTTGTTTTATGTAGCGTGCGTTAACGATTTGCGAGCTGTGAAAAAAAAAAAAATAATTTAATGATTAACAAAATGTCAAAATCATTTTACGATATTTTTATATTTTTCATTTGGAACGCTTCGTTTACGCACTAAAAAATGTGTTAAGTGCCAGATTCGAGTTCTGTGCTAATTTTGGCCAACAAAATCAAATGATGTATTTTATGGATGCTTTGTAAATGAATTATAGATCATTGATTAGCGATTCTGATGAAATAAGTTTAGTCGACTGCTAAGGAGTACAGTGGGATCATAAAAATAACTGAAATATTGCAATACTGAAGGTCGTATATTGAGAGAAAATTAATTGTAAACGTGAATATATCTATATATACATATATAAACATATATATATAAGTATATATGTGTTTTTTGCAGTTGGTCAAAAAGTTGATGGTTATTGGGGTACAACAACAATTACATTGAGTGACTTGTAGACCGGTTTGCAAGCGGAAAAAACAAAAACAACAATTGCTTACATAACAGACGCAACAATTCACACACACACACACACACATACACACCCAAGTACACATATGTATATAGACGTATTTACAATAAACTTATTTTTGTATGGCCGGTCACTTGTTGCTGTTGATGTTTTGAAACCAGTTTATATTTTTGGGGTGCCCCTAAGTCTTCTCTTAACTCCCTACTCTCTTTGCTCTTTCTCTCTCCCTCTTTCTTTCTTTCTCTTGGCCAACTGTGAAGAGCTCTTTGTTGCGCTGGCCCAGTACAAGTCACGTGCCTACAGACACCGGAGCTCGTTAAGAGCCGTTTTACAGTCCGTGTTTCGGTTGTGATTTGCATTTATGCACCAAAAATTTATTAGAGCATTATGAATATTATGTCAGTTTTGTAATGTTTATACAATTTCTACTTGGTTGAGCAGTTAATAGAGGCTTAACAGTTGGACATTCATTTTGTAATACTTAAGTTAATGTTAAGCTATTATTTGTAGGCAAATGTACACAGAGAAACACAAGTTTTTACCTTCCTTTGATAAAAGTTCCTTCAATAATCCTAGCATAGGGTATTCACTAGTCGTAGCAGATTAATTGTAAAGGTTGCGATTGTCTTAATGAATAATTCATTTTCTATTCATTGATCTTACATTTGTCCACGGCATCTGCTTGGCTCCTTTCACCCTCCTCTCAGCTTTTGGACAGATCACATGACGAATATAAAAACAAGCTGAAACGCGGGTCAGTTTCTTAGTTGGTTTACAAACTTCGCGTAGACACGACAGCTCTTAGACGTGGTTATTAAGGATTTAAGGGATTCAGTGACAATACATCATAAAACTATCTGAACGGGGAATGACAGTAATATGTTCGTTGGTTAGATTAGTTGTAAAAGACTCATTGCCATTTCCCAAAATTGTTTTGAGGTCATTGCTCTAAATACAAAATTTATTACCAAGCACGTTGCAAAATGTTTCTCGATTTTAAAACGTGCCGACAATTGTTTCAAAAGTTTTTATTTATTTATTAAAGCGCGCAATTTAACACTTTCACTGATCACTCGTCACTTGTGGGTTAAGCCTGGAACTAAGTGTACAACGCTCAGTGCGAGAGTGTGACAAATGATGCAAACTATCTTAAAGATACATTTTGATGAGTGCTAACACACAACGAAAACAACCAAAACTAAACATAGTCAGACGCATTTGTTAACTCGCACTGTTTGTACAGTGATAAAACGTGAAGTGCGACAAGCTAAAGTGAAACGAAGCAAACACAAAACTTAACAACAACAAAGACAATTGCTTAAAACTTGCTCTACTTTGAATTTATCATAAGACAACAAAAATACACAATATGAGTTCTCGGGAGGATTTCGAGCGTCTGCGAATGCAGGAGCAGCAGCAACAAGTCGAGTATGAATTGGAGTTTCAGCGCAATCACACGAACAGCTTGCACAGTTTCCCAACACTCTCGGAGTATTATACACGTAAGTCAAAAATAATTTTATTGTTGCATAATTTTAGGTGCTACCAAAAACAAACTTGTTAAAGTTAAGCTTGAGCTTGCAATTTCAAGCGTCTCACAAAAGTTTTCTTTTGCGTTTATTTAAATTAACTAATGATGATATAACTTTAATCTTTATTCAACTAATTAAAAGGCTCATTTTCTTACCCCTAGACATGACGGCCTTTGTATCGCTGGCCATCTTTATAGCCACATTGCTGACCATACTCAACATTACCATATTTGCCACGACTGCGATGCGACTGCGTCGTCACCTCGACAAGCCGCTGAGAATACCTTCCATACTAATGGTCAGCCTGTATCCGATTATATCGGTGGCAGCGCTGGTGACGATACTAGTGCCCTCGTCCTGGTTTATGTGCCATACCGTGATGCATGCCATGTTCATGGTGGGTGGTCCCATATTCCGCACACTGCTCTTCCGCTATGTGATCTCGGAGCAGAATTACATTAAGGAAACATCCGCAGAATCTGTGTCAATAAATACACCGCCAGTCTGTTGTTGCTGTGGTTTTCTACCCACGGTAGTGCCGACAAAAGCCAAGCTCTGCATCTCCCGCTATATGGTCTGGCAGATGCCCTTCTGGCAGGGCTCCATTATGCTGATCATGAACATACTGTACTATCGTGATCGAAAATTATACCACGAAGTGATGTTCTTCTTCATACCGTTCATTATTGTATCCATTATTATGGGAGTTTGGTCACTGCAGATTACAGTGCGTATGATTACCAAGATTCGCGGTGATTATCAGCTGCGGAAAAAGATGTTTTGTCTGCAGCTTGTGGTGATGCTGTGTAAACTGCAGTATCTGATACTCTACGAGCAGCTGAACTCTATTAAAATGGGCGGGGAGTATCCCATCAATCACACCATCTACAAGCAGAGTAAGTTTCTCAATGGACTCTTTCTTCTGGTATACTCTATAATATTGTTGTACTTTCAGCTATTATAAATATTCTGATACTGGTTGAAATGGTGCTTGTTTCCATGATGGCACAGAGCGCTTATCGCACTCCCATTCAAGTGCAAATAGATCAATTAAATACCCATTGAAAAGCTTTCCGGAGAGTTAGAAAAAGTATTGTGATAATTTAATAAAGACAAATTAGCCAAAATGAAGAAGAAAGAAGCTTTAATTTAATGCACAAAGAGCTGAGCTTCGTTTAAACTAAATGAAAATGAATGGAGCATAAGTAGACTCAGTTTATGAAGCTTTTCTTTAAAAATTTCATCATAACGACAATAAAAATGTTGGCTTATATAACCCAAAGTTAGTAAATTTAAATTCTTAAGCGAAGCAAAATTCGAAATTAATATTCTTAGCTTAGTGCAGAACCTTCTGTATTATATATAGTTGCAGATCAGCTTTCCGAAAGCTGTAAATCAAATGGAACGGGACAAATCTCACTTGGCTTGTTGACCAAATGGCCGACCACAAATCATATGTTGTCTTGTGTCCCGTGTCCTGTGTCCTGGTCAGTCCTTCGGCTGAAGTGAGCCCCAAGGGCTCCCAGGACACGCGTGTCGCGTTTAGCTCATAATTCTCGAATGGCCCCAAGAGGCGTGTGCTTTACATTTTTCAACAAAATTGTATGCGGCTTAGTCCAAGTGCCTAGGCGCCATAAAAATACAATAAATATTTTTTTCCTGCCAGCTAGCCTTTTTCGGATAACTCAATTGCCGTCGCTTGAGCAGATACAAGACGGCAGGAGTCAGGGAGCATGTAGGTGGCCATGAGCCAAGAACAGAGAACAGAGACTCGGGAACAGAGAAACAACAGCCGAGACCAGAGAACAGAGTCCAGAGACCGGAGACCCGAGACTCGTGTACGAAAAAACCTTGGAAGAAACAACAATTGCGTGTTTTTGCGGCTGTGCGTTGAAATTTATGATTTATTTGAAAAGAAAGTACATTGTGTGCTGCCAAAATAAATCACACTAAAGATGCTCTGTAGTCCAAAGGAGGCGTCCTAAACGAAGACGAAGAACGTCAGCCAACGAAAATCAAATAAATAATATGAAACACAGGCAAAAGTTTTCACAGAGTTGAATTGGAGATACTCTGGAAACTACATGAGTAATGTGCGATTCGGGTCGCTTTAGATAACAAAGATAAGGCGTTTTTCGACATGCGCCTAAAAGTATGTGTTAAAATATTAATTGAACTTCGGTAGCCTTCTATAAGTTCTCAATCCTGTTGTGTAGCAAACCACTTAAACAAATCGGTATACCCTATGTCGAGACCTCTGTTTAGTGTTTGAGTTTGGAATTGGGAAGGAATAGGGCCACAACAGTCAAGTGCCTTGGTTGGTCGTTCTTATCTTATCGTTCTTTTATGATATACACAACGCCGCATAGCGCAGCAATGAGAAGCATTTTTGCCAGCGAGTGTCTGCCTTCTTCCCTACCAACCCCTCCTTCTATTTGTCCTCCTCTTGGGCTGGAACAGAGGATTGAACTTGGGCTGGAGTTAGGAGTGGGCCAGAGGATTGTTCTGGGACTGTCGGTTTTTATGAAGACGCTTGTTTACTTGCTTTCTGCCAAGCAGCCGTCGAGCTACCAGTCTGCCCAGCTTTCTGTCTGTCTGGCTGCCAGTTTTCCCGTCTGCTCGTCTGCCCGTCTGCCTGGTTGCCCTAGCAAGGCAAGTAAATCAGATTAAGTACCCGCTGCTCATTTTGATGAGTTGCGAGTGCCAACGAGACCGACTCGTCGTCGGTGAGTTGCCAGCACGTATCCAGTTTAGAAGCCTGTGAGGCTGTACAACTCGATGTGGCTCTTTGATTTCAAATTGGATTTCGCAATGGATATATATGCCGCATGCCATACACATATGTGTGCAAAAAAATTTAATTAAAAATGCCAAATACCGTTGATATGTAAGCTTTCTGTAGGCGCACACATATTTTTTTGTGTATTTCGATGAAGAATTCTCTACAAGAGAATGCATTTGTGTACACAGCACAAAACTGTTGCGAAAGCTAAATAACAAAAGAAGAATTAGCCAAAGGAAATTGCTAAAAGCAGCTTAAGGTTAATTGCAATTCGGCAATTCAATAAAACCTTATTGTTGTATTATATAAGATAGTTTTATTTCGATTTCCTTTGAATTTGTACAGCAAGAGCTGAATTGATTTTAATTGTGCGACTGAAAGTATGCAACACATTTTGATAAATTGGGGACCCCACCATTTTAAAAGTTTTACTGCCATACAGAAAATATTGTAGCATACTTTTATGCGCTGCTGCAAAATGTATAAAGCTTTTTCCAAATGCTTGCACGCAGAATGCTAGAAAAATGTTGACGCCCTCTTGACGGCAACAACGACGAAGATGTTGTCCTAGCTTTTGTCCTTCTGCTTCTGCTCCTGCCACCAGCGTGGTTCTGCTTCTGCCATTGTCTACGCTGCTTAGCCATGTCCAAACACGTTAGGCCATCAAACTGACACAACAACAACAAAAAGAAGAAGTGGAGAGGCTGTCAGAGACTGTCTTATGTCACTGTCCATTAGACGCCATTGGGGACAGAGGCTTTAAGCTGCCCAATGAATTGTTTACGTTGGCTCCGTTAATACTGGAATATGGGAATATTCATTGAATTGCTATAGGCCTGAGGATGTTGGGCCTAGGACTTTTGGCCAACAACGAGACTTGGATAAATTTCATGGCTGCTTGGACGCGAAAACACTTAGAGAAATTAAATAAAGCGCATACGCCATGTTGTGCGGCTGTTTAATTCTACTAATAGAAATTATAACACAATATTTGTCATTCACAGACAATTTAACAGATTCCGAGATGATATGCCAAGTTCTTCAAGCATTTTATGATTATTGACTTGACTTGCGCTTTTTATGGTTTCTTCGTTTTCTCCGTTTCTTCGTTTCTTTTGGTTTTAGCTTTTTCTTTTGTTTTCTTCGCAGCTTTTATTTATGTCCGCCTTTTGTTTAAGTCTTTTCCACCCTTCGCCTTTCTCTGTTAAATTTCGCCAGCTGTTAGCTCATTTTCCTGGTGCTAAGTAAATAAGTTTTATGACTTTTTTTCGCTTGTGCTGTTTGCTGCCAGCCTCGTAAAATTGCTAACGTCTGTGCCTTATGCTTGATTGATTTCATGATCAACCTCACTCGTTTTTTCCGTGACTTTTATATTTTCAAGGTTCCAACGACTTGGCCACACTCTTAATGCTTTTAATTGTAATTCACTATGGTATAAACCAAGAAATACGTGTGCAGAAAGCAAGTAACTTTAGTGTTAAAATTAATATAGATGGGGAACACTTTGAACTTTAAAGATTTTTATGAAAAATCACTAATATTTAATGCAGTTTTTGACTACCTTTTTGAGGTACTTGATTTTGTTAAATAAACTTTTCATTTGCTCCATAAGTTTTTCCACTTTTCGTCGCATTTGCATTATTTTTGTGTATTTTTTTTTTGTTCAGTTTCTGTTATGAAATTAGGCAAACAGAGCAGGCCACATATTTTGAGCCACTTGAGCCGCGTTGGCGCCTTAAATTAATTAATGCGCCGCTTCGAAAAGTAACCAAGCATAAGAAAATATTTGTGCATGTTCTGGCATAATTAAAAGGGTTTTTGCACACTCCAGTAAAGAGTGGACCGAAATGAAAACAAAACCAGATCAGAACAAAAAATACGTCTACTGAAATTTCCTTGTGTTTACCTCTCCATGGGGTATTCCTACTACAAATGAAGTTATACAAATTATTTACGACCTTATCGAATCTGATTTTGTTTAATCAAAAGGTCAAAGTAGAGCAAAATATATTTAAAGTTTGACTAGGTAGCCTATGGCGACTTCTCATGGTTTCTATAGGGTATTTAAATTTCGACTAGAACATTGTTCTTCACGTCCTTTACTTTTAAAGCCCGCAGCCCAACGAGTCACAAAACGGTAAGTAAGGGAATCACCTGTCCGTCGGTTCACCGGTCCGTCTCTGGGCCTGGCCTGATGCTGAGCACTCAGTTTAACAACGGCAAACAAGTAAAGCGCCGCCAAATCCGCTTAAAGAGCATTTGTATGTAACAGCAGTAGGAACAAATCCAAAACTGACAAAGCAACGCCGGCATCTGCTTCGGATCCGGCTATAGCTTTTTTTTCCTCATGTGTTTTTTTTGCTCTTCTTCTTCCTACACCTCGCCATTCCTCCATTAGGGGATTTTGCATAAGTGACAAGCAGTCAGGTCTGGGGCCACAGCCACATTCACATCCACATCCCGTTAGACATATGCTCCTCCTCGCCCTTGGTGTTATCCTCTTCCACATTTCCATTCACAAGCCAGCGAATGTGTGAGTGCCTTGACTAAAGTTCAGGGCTAATGCAACACATAGACAGAGACAGAGATAGAAGCTGAGATAGAGACAGAAACTGGCAGAAGGTGCTGGTAACAAGAATCGCTCTCGAACGCTGTCAAACGCTCCCCAGAGTAGTTCGAGGCAAATCTGCAGGAAGGCAGCCCAAAAGTCTAGAGGCAGCAAAATTGTTAGACAAAAACCAAAAGATTCACATTGTCTGGCTGCATTAAGTCGCAGCCAAAGTAATGTCGCAGCCTCAGCATAACTGTTTTAATTGAATAGGTTCCTCCTACTGCCGCCTTCCAGCTCCCAAGAGCCTTTGGGGGCATTGTTCAGCTTCTGTTTGATTGGATAAATGATTAAGTAGTTTGCAATTACAATGGGAGCGATAAAAAATACGATAGCTTCAAGGCTTAGTCTAATAACTTTTCGTATATTTTGGTTTGTTTAAGTGGGAGTTTAATTTTAAAGTCATTGACTTAAATTTAATTCAGTACTTTAATACATTACTTGCAAACAAATTCGTTTTAAGAATTGTATAAATATTTGAGATATTTGGCCACAATTCAGTTGATTTACTTACATTCCTTTGAACTTAAAGCAAACAAAATTAATTTAAATGGCTTTGAAAAAGGCTATTATATAATATTATATTCATACGTAATTCCATTTCTTTTGCTAACTCATAAATAAATCAAATTTCTGTATTTGTTTTTCCTGTAAACTATTTCAACTGCATGAAATAAATTGTTTAATAGAGTTTAGGACAATCAACTTTGATATTTGCATGGCACATCTCTCAAACATACTGACAGTTGAGATGCTGTCGGTGTGTGTGCATTTTATGTGGCCACAAAGCAGAGAAACTGGATTTCATTTGGGGTATGCGACAACAATGGCCCCTTGAAGTATGCAACACAACTAGCAGCATAGTTTTAAAACCCGCTGAAAAGAGAAGAGAGAAAAAGAGAGAGACGGAGAGAAATGCCATTAAAACACTTGAAGCGTCAAGCGTGTGCGGTGAGATCAGCATCATTAACACTATTTTCCCTAGGTGGTGCTTCTAAATGATGACTACCACCATGGAGCGGGAAGTAGCCGCTTCGGGGTACGTTGCTGTGCAGTGTAGACAACTGACAGTTGGCAGAGCGAGTTGAATCGAGTCAAGTTAGGTTAGTTTGCCACAATCATTACGCACACTTAAGACTTCGCATACTTACAGCGCTGTCGCTGACGCAGCAATGAGGAGCGGCAGCTGTTGGGTGACCCACGGGGCGTATGGGAAAGCCACTCAAAAAAAGGGACATCTCTGTGTGCGCTTGTTGGTCGTCATCTACACTTCAACGCACTTTTATACACTTACCAGAGAGCATGTCAAGTGGCTGCCTGGCCTGAATGCCAGAGAAGCCAAATAGAAATCCATTTAACTTTCAAATAGTGAAATGTTTACACACATACATGTTACAGAATGGGGGGATTCTATACATTTTCCTATCGTTTCAATATCTTTGTTTGTTACAAACTTATTCTACATATATAAATAGAGAGTGTTCTTCCTAATGATATATAATATTTTAAAAAGTATTTTATAGATGCGAAAATTATGAACATGGCCTATAAAAAAGTGTTTCCATTTCTCCACTTGTAGAGCAAATCCTCTTAGACCAAAGCTGGCTCAGGTTTTAACAGCGAACTTTATCTATAAACTTTTACTGCTTTATGTTAAGTGTGGGTCACCAAAAAAACAAGTTTTTATCTCAGTTTCATGACGTCGTCAAAAATCAGTTCCACCTCTATATTTTGAAACTATTCTCCAATTCTCCATGAAGATCGGGGATTCGGAATAAACTATCTTAAGCTAAGGAATGGATACTTTTACACAATGAATATTTCTGCATTTGAGATTTGACTCACACTTTAATCGATTTCTGATTAATTGGGCTTAGAAGTTTAAAATTTGTTGCTATATAAATTTGATTCTTTACTTCAGATAGTGTTATATAAGTTGTACAAGGCAAACACAATCAAAAATACATGACAAATGAAATGCTTAACATAAAATGCCATTGAAAATAAACACACGCACACACACACACACACACACACACACACCCTTTGAATGCCCCAACCCCCATCTTGAGGGCAAAGTTCAGGGTGTGTTATGTTTTAGCCTTTGCTTGTTTGGTTTAGGTTCAAGTCGGCTGATCCACGGGGTGCCAATGATGTCCAGCGGCTTGTCTGGCACTACGGCACTGGCGGAGGAAGGGGTGAGGGTAGATGATGGTGGTGTGAGGCGTGTACGGCGGTGCAAACACGTAAAGCATACGTGTCGGTCTGATTGCACATAAATTCTCGCATGTATTTATGTTGCCATTGTTGTTACTGCTCCAGGACAACTGAAAGTATTTTCGGTTCTATTTGTGAAATGCTAAGAGGGGGGCACTACGCGGGGGTGGACAGGCGTTAATACGACGCATTTTGTATACAACTTTTCACTTTTCACTTTCAGATTTTAGCTTTCAGTTTTTATTTGCTTTTCAGCTCTCGGCGCTCGCATTTGGCAGCTGTTTTTTTTATACCCTATGCCCATTGAATTCTGGGCTAGATAGAGTTGATTGACTTTATGCAAATTTGAATATAGCTTTATTTTTTATCAACAGCAACAGAGCAGTCAATTGGGTTTTTAAATGGAAACAATCAACTTTGGAAAAATAAAGTAAACATTAAATTTAGTTCGTTTTAAATAATTTTTAAAGCAGATTACAGAGTGAATTCAGCTAAAGTTTCTCTGGAGAACGGAAACTGGTATCGAATGCGAGTGTACACTGTACTCTGCCAGTGGGTATTTCACGGTCGGTTGAACTCGATTGTGTTTTTTTTCTTTGCTTGTTTTTCGTTCTTTGCACGTTCGTTGCTTCCCATTTATTTATTTATTTGTTTGTTTATTTGTAGTTGTCAGCATTTATTTGTTAAACTGTTTGGACATTCAGTTGGAATTTGCTAAAATATATATGTATGTATGTATGTATAAAAGGCTTCGTTCACCACATGTTGATTGATTTGCATACAAATCACTTTTGACCCACAAAGAACCACTCGCTGCCCCAATAAGTATGTTATAAATTTTTCAAAAGGTGTTTTAAAGTTTTTACAGTAAATTGAAATCAATAAGTGACCAGAAACCCTTGCTAAGCAAACTTCAGGAAGGGGTTAAGCTTAGTTAAATCCATTTTGCTGTATATCAAAGCCTAATTGCGGTTCATTTAAGTTTATCAGTAGAAATGTTGGCCTAAATTGAACACTTAACGAATTGTGTTCTAAATTAAAAATATAATTTTATGATTAAGTAAATACACGTTAAGAAAATTCTTAGATTAAGTGCTTTTCGTAGTCAACAGAGATAGAATACCATAAACAGCTTGATTAATGGAGCACAACATTTAATAACGTGGCGAATAGACCCTAATGAGACTCATATATCTAGCTCCATTGCAATTAATTTATGCCAAACGGCATGCAAAGCAATTGTGCTAAATTGGCATGACCACAAGTGAGAGAGAGAGAGAGAGAAAGAGTAAGAGTGAGAGCCACGTGAAGCGGGAAGAAAGGGAAGTTGCAGAAAGGCAGCTACTCTGTGGTTTGCTAGCAGGCATTATGCATGACTTGGTCACATGCTAAGCAGCCTGGCAATGCATCAATATTGAAAAGGCTCAAGGTAGGTGGAGAAAGCAGGTAGCATCACATTCCTAATGCGTTGCACTGAGTGCAGCACGTGACCTGGTTGAAGTTGATAGGGGAAAGGAGAAAGAGTTGTGCCTGTTTATGCGTGTGTGTGTGTGTTGTGATCGATGTTAGGTAAGGTGGTGTAACTGTGCACTCAGCCAGAGGCTGCTAGCTCCATCACAAACACACACACAGTCTCAGCTGTGGCTGCTAAGCTGAGCAGCTTCTGTCAAACTTGAATTACAAATGAGCCCGAGTCGAGGGTCACAATGTCAGTTGTCTCTCCCCCTGTCCCCCCCACGCCCCGTTCCTGCCCTTGTTCTTCTTGATGCTGACAGTTTTTCAGATGTGAAAGCTTTGATGGTTTATCATTGTCTGTCTGCTGATATTGTGCCTGGCAGTTGAGTAGTTGTCTCACCAGTCACAAACTTGTTGTCCCCCAACCAAAAGTGCATTTTAAATACAGTCACAACTCAGTTCATTGTGTGTTTGGTTTGAAAAGTGTCTTACATTTCAACTCAGTGCGACTTTAGTCACTATTGGTTACAATTTCACACAACACAGTTAATTAAAACTTAAATAAATTAATTAATTAAAATACTTATATCAGTATTGCACCTCAGCTCACATTCAGTATGCGTTAAATTCTTTATTTGCGATTTCTTTTGTTGCAATTGTCATTCAGGTAGACCTATCTAGGTACACCAGAAGTACCAAGCTTCAGGTGTTCCGTTCTGCGTTTGTGAATCGCCAACAATTCGTTTGTTTATGTGCAAATATGTTTGTTGATTCCATTTAAATACAAACAATAAATCAATCACCAAATATTTGAATATAAATACAAATTCATCGCACTGATTTTCAGTTTTTTTATGGCGAAATGTGTTCGAATTTCGTTTGCAGCACCTGTGTGCTGTTCGTTGGCTCAGGGTCTGGCTCTGGCTCTGGCTTCGGCTCCGGCCCCCACAAATATTGGAAGTTGACAACAAAAGCTGGGGCGCAGATGTCACGACACTCGGCGCCATTTTGTGCTACCGATTGTCATCCATTTCCGGCCATGCTGAAAATATTTTCAATAAAATGCGAACAAATTTACATATTTATTTGAGTTGCTTTCGGTTTTTTATATACATTTTTTTCTTGCCATCGCTGGTCGTTACGTAATTCAAGTCGGAACAGGCAAATTAAAAAGTAATTTAAAACCTTAAACTCAAGACGCAAGTAAATTATGCAAACATTATGGTTGCCCCTCGCAGTTCCTCGCAAAAGGGCAACCTTTTCCCACTCCTCACAAAGGCGAATAAAGAAATTTAGCCAAGGTTATGTACCCCATGGAACTTTTCCCCCTTACATTCCCCTATTGCCTTATGCCCAAAGCCAATTTTATGAGAATTTAACAAAATTTGGTTTATTTTTTTCTTGTGTTTTCTGTTGGTTGGTGGCCCCGCGGCTGTGGCTACAAATGACACTAATAATTTCCATTTAAATGAAGCCATGAATAAAAAACAAATGCAAGTATGCTTATGTATGTCTTTTTCATTGGTCTACTTCATTGCTAAACGACGCGGCGTTCTACCAAATGACTTTTCTATTGAGGTCGCCGTACAGCGTTTTTTGCCAAGAGCACTAGAAAACTCAGTCACCCACTTCTTAAGCTACAAGTTGTGTGGATACGACTGCGTTTTACCCTGCCTCTAGTACCAAGTTTACAAAAATTGTCCAAGACTTAAGTGATTTTGAAAGCGAGTTTTAAGTTAACATAGAATTACCTTCCTTTGCTCAACGTTCCTTACAATATTTTGCTATTGAGGAGTTGTAGAATTCTTCGTAAAATATAAAAATAGAATCAATAAAAATAATTTGTTTAAAAACTCTTCAACAGCTTATTTCTAGTTCAAAGCCTTTTTGTTATACGTAGAAATAAGTAAAGCTTAGAACACAATTTTCCCACATGTAGTTGACTATGGGGACTGTACATAGTATAGATGTGACATTTAGTTGCCCAAAACACACACACACGCACACACACGTTTAATAGCACCAAGCACAGTGACACACACTCACACTCACATGCAGATTTCTGTTCAAAATGTGTTAAATGGAAACTTTCTAACCAAAATCACGAACATAAATCAGTTAACTTGTAAACAACACACACACCCCCACCCCCACCCCCACTTACACACACACACCTCTTGCACACTTACAGGCGTTTTCCACATACCTGAGCGCCTTTGCTACTTTGGTGTGTCTGTGTCTGTTATATCTAGTGTCTACTGTCGACTGTCTTGTGTCTTGTGTCTGCTATCGCAAAGTTTGCACATGTCTTCAGCACCTCATTTGCAAAATTGAAAGTCAAAACTTGTCCAAAGTTTTTGCCTGATTTCTCTCTATGTTATAAGCTTCAGCTAGGATTCATATGGAATGAGACTATACTCTCTGATGCGTTGGCTTTTGTAAAACAAATTGACATTTACTTGTCAATGTTCATCTCCCACTCTCTTCTCCTCTCTCTCTCTCTCCTCTTCCTCTGGCATGTCTTTGGCAATCTCAGTCTGAGCTTCAAATGTCATAACATTTTAATAGATAGTCAACGTTTTTGACTCGCTGAAAATGTACTTGCATATTTAAATTTTCATTTAAGCTGCCTGGCAGCTGAGCTTCTTCCTGTAGCTTACATTACAACCAGGACCAGCACCAGCACCAGGACCAGCACCAGGACAAGGACAAGGACAAGGAGCTTGTCAGTTTGACACCTCGCCAGGTTGACACATTTTGGGGAAATGGATTTGGTCCTTCGCTCCGTGTGTTAAACTTGCCGCACATGTCGCAGTCCACAGGCGATATGTTACTCTATACGACCTCGTTGTTCCTAGTTGCTGAGATTGCACAAAGTAGTGAGTGATCGACTTAATAATACTCTTTAAGATATTATGAGAGAGTTTTCTTGGAGTATTGTATTTGTTATTAGGGATTCAATTATTGTTAGTTTATTTAAGACTCTTTCTACTACTTTACCATTTAAATAATCTTAATAATGGTCAAAGGATTAAGATAGATCTTACTTGCGGTCATAATTACTCAAATTATATATTATATTTAATAAACAAACTAACATTTTCTTCCTGTAAAGTGTATTTAAATGCATACCAAATAATCCGTTGTGGATTGCAAGGATTAATCAAAGTATCGTTGTACAAAATGCTCTTCTTTTGTGAAGCAGATACTTAACTTAGTGTGTTTAAGTTATTCTCACACCCACTCATACACACACACACTCATATTTTGAGCATTCGAGCAGAGTGAATATTCGCTTTTCTGAGCTGAACCGAGCTGAGCTGAGCGTATCTCATGAATACCCAACTAACTGACAAGTAAATGCAATTAGGGCCAATCCAATTTGTATTTTTTCATCAACTTAACGCTCAACTATCTCACTTTCTATTTAGCTTTCTTTCACTTTCTCTAGTTCTAGCTCTAGCTCAACGCTCAACGCTCAACGCTCTCATATTTTTGATGCCCTTTTCTAATTCCATTACTAAACTGCAAGCTTGTTAATGTTACCTGCTGCTCATCCTTTTTCCCTTACTGCTTTCACCTCTTGCCCTCTATTTGGCTTTAACACATTGTTGTTGCTCTTGTTGCTTAGCTTCAACAATTTGGCCAACAACTTTTGTCCTAATAACCCGAACCGCTCATATAGAAAGCGCCTTAATGTGTTTTTGTTTAGCATAAACCCTCGCATTCCCTCGCACCCCCTCACATTCCCTCACATTCTGCACTACTTCTCCTGCCACTTGACTCATGTGTTGCCTTGAAAGTTCCATGAGCAGCTTCAAAGTACATGAACATTCAGTGCACTTAACATAATGGCAAAGTCCAAATCGTAATACGTAGTACCTCAATAAAATTGGTCGAAAAGTGTTGTACTCTTAGCTCACAGAGTAAAGAGAGTCCGTTGGCGAGCTTAAGAGCGAAAGCTCTCGCTAACGTGCAACAGGCCGCCGTGAGGAGTCCTTTGGGGTGATTGGATTCTCTTTTGGTTTTGGACGTTTTAACAAACGTGTTATGGATTTCGCGGTACGAAACTTTGCCTAATGCTGAAATAGTGCGCGAAAAGTGTGAAACAAAGAAACTCAAATTTACTTTAATGCGACAACAATTCAGGACGAAAATTTACGATAATTGCGACAATTACACTTTGCAAATGATGGTGCAAACAAGTTGAGGGAACTAAGACCAGAACCAGAACCAGAACCAGACCCAGAACTCGAACTCATCCCCGAATCCGAAACAGAATGAGTTCATGTCCTGACTTGGCTTGTCGCCATCGCTGACAAATAGTTTCCCCCCTCTCTTCCCTCGAGGGCTATTAAAGCAAATTGAAGCCATTGACTTGAGCAAATCTTGGCTGGCATTGCATTAGCTTGACTTGGCTTGGCTTGGCTTCTTGTGTTTAGTATTGTTTTCTCTCCCAAGGTTTTTGCATTTGGCGCTTTTATAAATTTCAATTTCTCAAATGTTTAGCATACTTTCAGGCGGGAGCTTAGTACGAAACAAACGTAATCAGCGACATTAGTTTATCTTGTCTGTGCTTGTGGCTTAGAGAACGCATAACCAGATTGGACCAAATTGTCCTTCACTACAACTACAACTGTAGCAAGAACTCTTCTTCCCCAATGGAAATGTCAAACTCATGTAGAATTTATAGCTTGCCAACTATAATTTAAATGCAGTTAAATAAATGGTAGAACAAGACTGAACTGTCAGTGTACTTAATAAAATTCCTCATCATTTTTGCACTCAGTGTTGCTATTTTAGCAATTTTCTAGCAATACTAGCCAGAACATTTTGATAAAAGTCCTATTTAACTACATTTATTGCAAATGTTAATCTTGTTCATAAGTTAAAACTCATCTAAAATGCAACTTCCTTATGGAATATTTCAAGACTTACACATAAGACCATCAGAGATACCTGATCACTGTATCAATCCATTTGGCTGAGCTATAATCATTTAAAGCTCCAAACTGAGACCTTCCTTTTAATAGCTCTAGCTATTTTGGCTTGAGAAATAGTGACAACACTGATTCACAGCAAAACATTCTCATTTTATTTCTGTGGAATTCAATTAGGAGCAACACACACACACACACTCACACATACATAATTGCACACATTGATAACGTGCAATTAATGTGTGTTATTTTTATTGCTCATACGACGTGTTGCGCACACAAATAATTTCCCCCTACGAATTCGTACTTAATTCAATTTAGTACATTGACTTTTTGCTAATTATTAAGCTTGGCAAATGGTTATCTTCATTATCATCATCATTACATTCGTTATTCGCTTGGTAATTTGCTTATCATCGGTCGTATATCAATTGAAAGTCGAGCATAACTCACACGGATTTCAATTTGCTAAATTGCCAATTGTTTGTTTTACATTCACCAAACATCGGAAGCTGCCGAAACTAACATTTTATTTAATTACAAACTACAAATCCCATCGGTTTAGTTTTATATAAAAGTTTAGAATAGTACGGTTGATTTTTGTGGGTATTTTTATGTGTGTTGCGGTTAAAAGTGCAAATTGTCAGGCCGCAACAATTTATCAGCCATACCGACAATTGCATTATTAATGACAGTTTAGACCGCATTGCATTGACTAGCACCAAAGGTTCACATGAGCTTTCAAGGGCTTACGGGTAACTCCCTCTCTGCCATCTCCTTCCCAAAGGAAGCAGCAGACAATGGCAGCACTAGGAGCAGCAACAATAAACCAATTTAAGGAAACCTTATATAAACAGTTTTATAATGGATTATATATGTATGTGTGGATTATATTGGTTACTGGCATTCGAGTGTGTGTGTGGGTCCGGGAGTATTGGTAGGATAACAGTGGTAAATATAAGAGAGCAACTAGAATTCTTGGGAAGATATATTTATTCAACTATTAAATTATATGGGATACAGTTTAATTAAGAAGTCTTCTTTTAAATCTACGAGTTTTAGCCTGTTAAAAGTGTTCTTATCATTTATTTATGCTAAGAATTCTAAATTTAATTTAATTATTTAATGTACATTTCTTGTCCATTGCTCTGATTTAGATGTGTGCTGCACCTTAGCCAGAGCCTGTTTAAAGGATCTGTGTTAGAAATGTCCTTTATTTGTCAAGCACAATGATTCGAGCATAGAGGCGAGCTCAAATGTTGCCACATGCATCGCAAATGGGGTATGTTCACCACACACACACACACACACACACACACACACACATTCACGTAGGAGAACAAATACAAGCAGAGTCCGATTGTGCATTAAACTGGCATGCTGTGACCATCAAATTGCTCGCCTCCTCTGGCGCCATAAATGGCAGAACAATTTGCTACCATTCCCCCCTAAATACTGACCCCTCTCTCTACAGTTTTCTATCTGCTTTTCACTTCCTCTCGTTCTATCGCAATTGGCTATCATTGTCCACGGAATTTTCCAATCGCACTGCAACAGCTTAAAAGAATCCTCGGTGAAAATTAGCTTCGTTGGACAACTTAGAAATGAAAACAAACATTGATTAAATCAGGTTAGTTCGATATTATGTTGCTTATCACTGCAAATCGATGTATTAAATGATTTTCAACCATACAATTCTTGTATTTGCTAAAAGAAATGAGTATTGTGATATTTTCAAATGTCTAGAGACTTCTGCACTTAAGTTGCAGCAACCAAATCGTTCAGTTTGTCTATATTCCCCTTAGTTTCTTCCCTTTGCGATTACTATTTCAATTTAGAAGATTTATCCCTCGAGAATAGGGGTTCCAGCATCTTTAGTTCATGAATTTCAAGCTTAAAGCTGTTGGCTTTCAATTATTTCAATTTGACACTCAAAATGTTGCTGTGACATTTGCATAAATTAGCATTAAATTACGAGACTTATTATTTTCTTTTTACAAGCAACTACAAAATCAGAATTTAATACAGAACTCCAAAAGGAAGGAGACTGACAGAGACTTATACGAAGTGTATTAATAGCTCAGCTAAGCTGGAAGTTGTGCCTTAGAGTGGTATGTCCTGCGTGATGGGAATAATAAATGTTTGGTTTAATTAAATTATGTCTAGGCAATGTCAACGCATGATCATATCGACTGTCATAGCTCACATTCAAATCACGCATATTTTCTTTGTCTTTTCTTTTTTTCTGATAACAGATAACAGACAGCTGTCATCGCTGCTCGTCTCTTGATTTGTCTGCATGTCAATTCAATTTTTGTCGTCATATCATTTTGCATAGCAATTAATACTGTTGTCTGGCTACATTAAATAAAATGTTTTCAATGAAAAATGTAATTGAATATTGATTTATAAATTTGGAAAGTAGCGCCAAGTGGGCGTTTGTCAGAGATAATCCCATGCTAAACCACCACGTGTAACGAAAACTTAATTTCCCCTTCGATAAATCTTTCCATTTGCCAGACAATCAACTGAGTGCTCGAACTTTGTGCCATTGTTTGGCTTTTGTAAATTTGAACGAATTCGCTTATGCAACATATGAAGCATCTTAGCCATTGTTTGGCCACGAATTCAGGTGCCATTTTCCACTTTCACTTCGAGTGATTTCCGTAGGAAAATCCCTTGCAGGCGTTGCTTTCTCACATACCAATGAGTTTGGGCTTTTGAGCTAGCAGCTAACTGGGCTAAGTTATCTGTCTGTGTGAGCACACGTTTTGTGCATTTTAAGTATAATTTAGACACATTTTCAATGTGGCCAACAGATGAAGTAAGAGTCCTGTAGCATATGTTGGCTAACAGTAATTCAAGAGCGCGAAAAAGTAGTCAATTCAATTGTTAAACTAAATATACTTTTCAGTGGAAATATTTATTTTATTTATAACTTTTTATGGTACTCTAAGTCGAGTTGAAAAGCAGACTTTATAAAGCATTAACTAACCAAGGTTTTGGTGTATTTTTATAAGTAACTGTTGGTTATATCGTTTACACCTTTGTGCTTAAGCTTTTAATGCCACACAATCTGTATCGCGTATCATCCAGAACCTTCTAGCTGTACACTTGAAACCAATTAAAATTTTATAGCCATCGGAATTGGTATATCCTCTAAGCCACTTGCTGTGTAAAATTTTAATTGAGCTGGCTGCCTTGATTAATTGACAAATATAAAGCACTCAACCATCCATTTTGTACCTCCCCTTACCCCCCTTCTTCCCCTCTATTTGCCGTTAAATGACAGCCACAGGTGCGATGTTTGTCAGGTGAATTAAATAACAGTTCACTCGACTCCTGTTTCACGCTCCTTTTGTCTTTTAATCGCTGCTACTTGTACCTTTTGCAGGTCTGTATACTGGCTAAAGGCTTTTAATAGGTAGTTTCCAAATTATCAGCTCATTCGAGAGGCAGCAGACAGCTGGTTTAAAAAGCACTTTCATATTATGCCTGAGTAATGCCCATAAATAAGCCAAAGGGTCGTATAAATTTGTCGAGAAAACCCTTTCTAACTAATGTGGGTTTCACACATTTGGTTCGATTAAGTTGCTTCCTACAAATACCTAACCAGATGCGAAAATGTTCTTAAAATTCGCTCAAATAAACTTAAATTTTTGCTTCTATTCTCAGTTTGTTATTTGGCGAACAAAAGGCATACTCTCAACTAAATTCGAATGCTTTGCAAACTCTGAGCAAAGCTACCAATTCAATGAATTTATTCATTAGTTCTCTTTGATATATGCACTTCTGCACACTAGACCACCTACCTACCCGTCACCTCCCTGCCACGCCCCTCAGTTACACACCACAGTAAACAAACAAAGTTAAATGCTATTTGCCACAAGACAACACTTCACACTGATCCAAATTACAGTAAATCTTCATTTGAATCAACAGAAAACTCATTTAAAATTAAGATATTTAAAAGAGAAGTGAATTATTTATTTTATCTTATAAATTGAAACATTTCTGGAGTCATTTTTGTGGAAATTATAGTTATCTAATTGATAAAATGATAAAATTATTTATAAATTCGTACAGTTTTGCCAACTACTTACCCAGTGTGCAACCCACAGATATAGACTGTATAAGCGTGTGTTGGTTTGAAAGAGAGAAAGATAGAGAGCACATTTGAGTAGAGTCCTGCAATTCACACACACACACACACCGCACTCCACCCGAATTACACACACATGAACTACCAATCTAAAGGCTACGAGGTGTGTGAGCCTCGTTTCTGGTCCAGTTTAACTAATGCGATTTATATTTATGGCCAATGTGCTTGATTAGGTTTCGATTTTCATGCGCTCGCTGCACTCACCGCAGTTCAGTTCATTAAAGTTGCACAGCAACCGGCAAAGTTTGAGCTACAAAAACGAAAAATATAAAAAAGACCGGCAGCTGTTAAACGGCCAAACTTTTCACTCGCTCAACTTTTTCTGGCTGTTAATAAAGCGCAAAATGCAAAATTAATTAATGTTTGCCTAGACAAATGGAACAAACAACAACTCAATTGGAGTCTCTGGCATTGGCACACACACTCAATCGAATAGCCAACAGTTTGCTCTGTATATTTGGCACAATATTCTCGAATTTGTTATTGCCTGAAAGTATGCAACAATATTGTTAACGAGCAGGCGAAAGGTCAGAAGCAAACATACACATGAAGCTAAGATAACCCTGCCTGCTGATGTTCTAATCCAATGTCAACTAAAGAGCTGTTAAACTACTCGAAATTGGTTGTATTAAATATATACTCGACAGTTTTCGGGGAACATAACATGCCAATGGCTTTAATTTGAGTCGGAAAATAAATGTTTATAAGGAAATCGAAACAAGTTAATGAAATTAACTCTATTTTGCTATAAATTTGTATGTGGTACAACTGTAAATACTAGAAATTACAATTTTTCATCATTTATATATATATTTTTGTAAATGTTATTGTTGTTGCTCTTCTAAATATTAGAATTCCATTTCAAAGTACGAGCAGATGCGATCAAATTCTTGTTGAACACGATGACAATTTAAATAAATCATGAACAGTCTGTCGTTTGTACATTAAGTTGAGAGTATAAGAATGAGACATCGTGAACTCCCTATTCAACCCTGGAGAAAGAGAGGGTATGCCGTATGGCATTATGACATTTATGTGCTATAAAAATATGCTGCATACTTTTGTGGTCCATCCTGCGTGTGTCGTCGTCTTCGTCGTCGTCGTCGTCGCTTCTCTCCGCGAGTGAGCAACTAAAAAAGTGACATTTGTAGTTCACATGTGTAGTTGTATGCGTGTAAAACATTCTAGGGCATATAAAAATTCCGCTCTGTCACTCAGAACCCACGAGATAAAGCGAGAAACAGACCCTGGTTCAATCCTAAAAATAAGGGTATACTCGAAGCAAAACGAACCCTTCTGTAGGGGCCAGGAAATGCTGTCAGCGTTTTCATTTTTATATCCTTCACTTTTATTATTATTTTTTTATTTCTATACATAAAGTGTGGAGAACGCCGCAACGTTTTTTATATGACGCATACGCCATGGGGGACACTGCAGTAGAGAAAAACAGTGGCGTTGGCATGTGCAGGTCCTCCAGCTTAATTAAAATAGCTTCAATATACACAAACACACACACACAGACTCCACGAAGAGTGAACTAAAAGTGAACAAATTTTCTATAGCAACTTGTTAGCTGCTGAGCAGAGAGTAATCACGATAAAGGCAATAGCTATAGCAATAGCAATAGCAATAGCAAGGGCAACGCCATCGGAAACGTGACTAAATCAGTTTTGCCAATAAGACACGAAGCTAGCAAAGGAGCTAGCCTGGAGGATGCCAGGAGCGATTGCTTTGCTGGCAGCACGTGGCCAGCAAAGATGAAGATACTATAATACGCTTTTCCGACGGCATTGAACTGTGAAATGACTTCATTAGTGAAAATATTATATGTTCTGTTGCCTTGGAACGGAGATGAGAAGAAACCTTACTTCGTAGTAACTCAAAGCAGTCATGATTTATTACGTATGTCCACATATACACACACACCCACACACACCTACACACTCTTATTGCTTATGACAGTGGGTTGAGACACGCCTCCTTAAAGCAAACCCCACACAATTTCACACATTTCCCTCCAGCTTATATTCGAAATTTTATGTAAATTTAACAAGGGCATAACCGAAAGGCAAAAACTTGGTCATACGAGTATAATACATAAAGCGAAAATTAATTGAGGCAAAAAAAAGAGGAAATGGGAAAGCAACGACATGGGTAAAACTGGTAACTGGGGGCTCTTTTGTTGCCTTGGGATCATTTTGCTCTTCTTCTTCTTCGTCTTCTTTTACTCATTTTTGATGGTGACTGGGCAAAGGGTCGGATGCAGCAGGAAGTGGCTGACAAAACCAAAAAAGGAAAATCCCAACGATTTTTCAATTCAGTGTTTACTTAGGTGCTCTAATTATCTGATGATATGACGCAAATTAACTGTAACTAGCTAGCCATGTATTTGAAGCTTTCATAAATGTTAATAGTATACTTTCGCTATAATAAATTGCTTTTAAAATATAAGACGTTATATATTTCCACTTGAATATTTATCAATTACCTAGAAAAATTGATAAGGAAGTTGACAAACCATTTAAAT
Source organism: Drosophila cardini (assembly GCA_018903735.1). Classification (NCBI taxonomy): domain Eukaryota; kingdom Metazoa; phylum Arthropoda; class Insecta; order Diptera; family Drosophilidae; genus Drosophila; species Drosophila cardini. Next base: position 4,869,895 of record JAEIGM010000004.1, on the reverse strand, counting down.
TACACTCTAATTAAGCTTCGCATTACATTACCGTAGCATTTATAAAATACTATATACCCTTAGCTCATCAAATATCAGGTATAATAAACCTGATCTGTCTATGAGACAGCTTACATTTCAATTTTGCCGTTTCTTATCGTCTCTGAATACTGTTTGTTTATATGAACAATCAAGCGGTCAGACGAACCTTGCTCAATTGACTCGGCTGTTGACACTGATCAACAGTACTATATATACATACATAATGTAGAGTAGTATGTATGTATATATATATATGTATTTTAGTCTATATACGTGCTTCTGGGAAGCACTAAAAGTCAACATTATTCTATTAGTTACTAAAATATGAGCAACACTTCGGGCGATGTGGAGCAGAGAGCACTCAAAGAGCTGTTCGTGGAAGCTTTAAGAAACCGGTTTGATTTTCTGAGCGAAGCTTTCGCTTCTGATACTTTCAGGCTTTGCTTACTTCGCTCAGTCGCATTTGTACAGTCGAGGTATAAAATCACAGCCAAACAGCACTAAATAAAAACTTATTTCAATATGAACGGCATTAAAATTGTAAGCTCGCTCCTTGTGTTGTTGCTGGTTATCTGTGGAACATACGCCGCAGACTGTGATCAGCCCAGGAATCCGGATGACAATGATTTTACCAGTTTCTTTAAGAATTTGGGCTGCAAGGTGGCCCAAGGTGCCGAGACAGTGGTGGAGGCATCAAAGCCTTATGCCAAGAAAATTGGTGATGGTGCCAAGGACCTTGGCTCCTCTGTTGCCCAGAAATACGACGAACTCAAACATAAACTCACCGATGAGCCCGTGACACCCAGTCCTCAGGTGCAACAAAGTGTGCCCACTGAGCGTGTGCTTCTGGCCCCAATTGCCCCAGCTTTGCCAGCAGAGATTTCCAATCCCCAACCCATAAGTAAGTGAAAATTTATTAATTAAATATTCATTTGACATTATTAATATATTTCGATTTGTTTAGCTGCTGCTTAAATCAATGCATCCAAGAACTTTCCAGGCTTAACGTTAATAAATTTTATTATATTATTTTATCTATTTTTTCTATATTTAATACTCAATAAACAAATGAAATAAAGTTATACAAAATAACAGCTCAGGTCACGCTTCTACATAATATACAAATTCAATGCTTACTTGAAATTGTTTACGAGTTGGGAAATTAGTTTATGACAATTTAATTGAACTTAATTGAATTGAATAATTCGTTGTGAGCTGTTTCAATGGAGAGCTTTTTGTTCGAAAAGCTGCGTAAAAGCTTTTATATCACGCAGGCGGAACCTGGGCAAATTTAGCCTATAATTAAGTTTTTTGATATCCGTACTCAGTTATTTTAATGAAAATTGTTGCATTGAAGGTCTCAAATTGTTGTTATTTAATTTTTTTACACTAACAGAAGGTTGAATCATTTTGACAACCAGTTTGTATGGCAGAAGTAATAAAATAAAGAGTAATCAAAATGTTTAAATTCTATTTTTAAATGTAATTCCCAAAATTTTACCTCTTCTTACAAAAAAGTGATTAATTATAGTAAAAAAGATACAACGAAAATCAGCTCAAAGCAGCAGAGACTTTTATGTTTTAAGTTGATTGCTGATGATTTTTCAACAAACTGAATAAAATTAGAAATCAGTAGTCAGTCACCAACCTTATGTATGACACTTGTCTTCTGATCTCTATTTAATTTTTATTTTTTTTTATCAATTTTTTATACTTTTAAATACTTGCTCTTTGACAGTTTGTGTCATCGTCCTTGCTGTCCTTGAAATAAAAAGAGCCAGTTCTTAATTCGTTACCCATTTCATTATTCTCCTTTATTTTTTTTTTGGTACAATTTTCCCTGTTCATTTCTCATATTAAATCACCCTCGTCAATCAAATCCGTTGACATGCAATGGACACGCAGTTTCAGTTCAGGGCCAGCTTCAGAATATTGTGTTTAATAAAAAATTAAGTGTAGGGTTCAAAGTTGAAACATTCGCCATCTGCTTTAAGTGAAAAAAGTGAGCAAACAACACAAAAAAATCGCTCATACGACATATTGGCCGATTTGCCAATGCACATCACGTTTCAATTGTTTTACTGCACGCGGGAAAAAACATGTATAACGTATATATAAAAATATATATATTAAGAAAAAAAGATATATGTATGTATACATTACACATGTGTGCGAAGAAGTCAGCTGAGTACGGTCACAGCAAGGACAAATGCAAACAAGTGCGAGGACATAAACGCTATCATTACATGGGGTTTCCCTGTAACTGGCGAAAATGGCACCATTTTGGGATGGGGGCTACTCTGTCAAGCTTTCTGAAATTAAATTTCAATAGTCCATTGAGTGCGAAACAACTTCTATTAGTAACTGTTGTCTTATTTGATATACGACTTATCAAATATTTACAATTAGTTAATTCTACTTGACTAGACAGTACTGCTTAGTTCAAATCCCAAGTATACCTCAATAAACTGGACTCTTATAAATGTATTATCTAAACAGAACTAGAACAATGGATCCGATGACTGTTCTTCTAATCAAATTGACATCCTGGGCAATAATTTTACTACTTGTTATTAGTAGTCTGGTAACGTAACGCTTTTATCTAATCTAATACCTATATAAACCAATATAAAGCGTAACGCATCGTTGCTTCAACTATCACAAACAAGAATTCAGTTGACTAAGAAGTTACAATGGGTCGTACTTTCTGGATGCATTCTGCCTTTGCAGTTTTCTGCCTAGTCGTCCAACTTTTTTGGCATTGGTCAAAATTGCGTGAATAGTTTTATTGCCAGATCCAAACCGCATCAAGTTGTAATACGGATCAAGGATGGATGATAATGACGTGATGTCTGGCAGTTCAAGTGTGTTTCAAAAGTTTTGTAAATAAATAAATTAAATAAAATGTAAAAACACTCACTGATGGTGTTTGTGATCAGGTAAAATGCTATATTAAAATAAATTCAGTTTTGAAATGAATTATAAATTAATTAAATGTATTTATTGAGAGTAGAAATGTGGATGTGAAAGTGTCTAAAGATTTAATGTGTTTCAGTCTATGTACCGATGCCTCCAAAATATAAATTATAGAACATTCTGTGGCATCTGCATTGAAGTAGCTGAGATTATTATTACAGTGTCAACTATTCAGTGTTGAACACAACAAGAATATATTAGAGCTGGAGATTACTCAGCTGTCTTACTTCAGGTGCAGAATGTAGCATGCTTTTAGGCTGATACTTAAAAAGAATTTCTAAGAACAGAATTATTACATTCCTGTTTATTAGCATTTGATTTAATGAACAATTCTAAAAAGGTCAGAGTACACATTATCTTGAACACGTCTGCTGTGCTACCTACTCAACTGAATTTCCCAAAATTAGAAATCCCATAACTTTACAAGTTTTTGGAAAAACGTTAAAAAGAAGGCCAAGAGTAAAAATATGTGTCTAGCATATCGACGGTAAAATTCTCTTATCTTTAAGTTTAAAAAGGGTCAGTTTACCAGTTGGGCTAAATAATATATTCTCATTTCGCTTATTTAATTGAATGTTTTAGTTTGACTTGTCTCAAACACAATAAACCTTCTGCAAGGGTATACAAACTGAAGAAGTGTAAAAAGTTTTACGCCCGAAGTAAACATAATTATCGAATGGACGCAGGAAACGGAAACAAGAAAGAAAAGTACAGTCGAGCACGCCCGACCGTAGAATACTCTCTGCATTTTATTTTCGATCATTTTAATAAAATCGGTAGTCGGATATATCAATTGATACTTGCAACAAAACACGTTGAAACAAAAACATCTGATTGTATGTATACACACACATATACATTTGACATTAAAAGTATGCACGCACATATGTATTTGTGTATATGTTATACATACACAGTTGCTCGGCACAGCCAGCATTCGCGAGCAGCGCTGTCGCTAAGCTACGCAAGCAGCGAAAACGTTCGCTCACATGTTTGTATATTTCTGTCTCGCTTGCACACATGCATTGGCATTGCGTTCAATTATCAACTTTCTTACATGTCTAGCTCTTTTGTTTATTGTCCGATTAAGATGCAACTTTCAGGATAGTTTAATATATTTTGTCTTTAAACGAATGTGAAATAACAATACTGTACGATAAGAACATATGCCTTTAAATCGGCATTGAAGTTTGCAAATTATCTTATTTCTTGTGAGAAAAGGGGGCGTGGCAGTCCAAAATTTTTGATGACAATACAATTATACCGTCTCTAGGAACCTACATACCAAAATGGGTGTTCCTAAGTGCCATATTTACTGAGATATTCGCCTAAAACATCAATTTTTTACGAGGCGTTTCTAGTTTTTTGCTCATTGTGGGCGAACGGGGCGTGGCATCGAAAAAAAAAAAAGATTCTTGTATTGAGTGACTTAATATCGAGTCGATAGAGACCAAATTCAAACTTGTAGCTCTTACCATCTCTGAAATCTGTTTGTTCATACGGACAGACAGACAGACAGACGGACAGACAGACGGACAGACGGACAGACGGACAGACGGACATGGCTATATCGACCCGGCTTGTGATGCTGATCAAGAATATATATACTTTATGGGGTCTGCCACGCCTCCTTCTGCCTGTTACATACTTTTTTTTTTTGCACAAACCCAATATACTCTCTCTTGCAGAGAGTATAAAAATTGAAACTGTTAGCTGGGGAACAGGTGTGCAGAGCAGCCGCAGACGTAGCAGCCGCTGTCGACGTCACCGCAGCCACACTTTGTATATTAAACATTCAACTTAGAGAAATTTTAAATTGAAAAACTTTGACCGACACACAAATTAAAAAAGCCCATGTCCATACTTTTCAGAAGGTGGCTGTAAAGAATAAATTTCAACAATAAATTCCATGCGGCTTTAAGAGTTTTAAGCTTAAATATTGTGAAGGAAAAGAGATAGCAAGTAAGAGAGAGATAAGGAAGAACAGAGAAAAAATGATTTTCAATAACATTTTTTTTTTTACCACAAAGCTGTTTAAAAAGTCACGTGCAACAAAACTAATTGCAACGGTAACAATACGCCAGAGTATCGACTTGGAGATACCCTGTAAAATTTTTCTACAAATAATTATTCGCATCTTTTGCTTTGAGTCGCACATATGCCCTTCCTCAATGGCTACAGGGTATAAACGGGATGGAAAAAACATTCACACAATGTAAATAAATGCGCTGAGAGCAAATATTTGTGATTTATTGTGTTCAGTTTTTAATTGTGGTACGTTTAAGTAAATATCACAGCAAACTTGACTTAATCGAACTGTAAATCATGCAAAATGTTTATGCAAATTATGCAAACGGAAATTAAATTAATTTCAATTGAATTACGAACAATTAATGTCCCTCATCATTATTATTTGTCAATGGAACAATTAAATATAAGTTACGTGTAATGAATATTGACAATCAAGTACTAAAAGAGTTGGACGAAAATTGATTTAAATATTTATATAGAAAGGAAGGAAGGAAGGCTACAGTCGAGTGAGCCTACTGTAAAAGACCCCGTACTCTATCTAGTGCGCATTTTCCATACAAATAAGTAACTTTCGACTGATTTGTCATATGGGAGCTATAGATTATAGTTGTCCGATCCGGTTCAAACTTTGTGAAAATAGTTATAATGGTACCATACACATAATGGGTGAATTTGGTCTCTCTAACTCTAGTCGTTTTAAAGTTATGGTGATGTGGAAATAGTTATTAACAATTTGGGGGGTGGTAGGGGGCGTGGCAAGGATTTGAATCGAACTTGATTGATAATCCAAGTGTTCATACGGACGGACGGACAGACAGGCGGACGATCGGACGGACGGACATCGCTACATCAACTTGACTACTAATGCTGATCAAGAATATATATACTTTATGTTGTCGGCCATGCCTCCTTCTGCCTGTTATACACATTTTGCTTCAGACAAACTTAATAGACCGAAAATACCGAATTTATTATTATATAAATAAAATACGACACAATCTGTAATAAAATCGGTTAAGGAATGAAGTAAAAACACATCAATTAAGAGTTGAAAGGAAATGATCTTTATTTGTTTTTTTCAGTGTATGTATATATCAAGAAGAAAGCAGCATAAAAATAGTCTTAAATTAAGCATTCGCATTCAGGCATGTGCTCCGATAATAAGTAAAGAGAGACTTTTGGAAAGGATTACCAAAAAAGTAATATTTGAGTGCAAAATCAAAATATGTGAATTTTGACAGATATAGTATAATGTTTGGAAAACATTTGATTAATATATATGCATGTATATTGTACTCTTTAATGATAATGATTAATTACTTTGGACCAATTGTCTTTGACTCGCAGTCCGTTGGATCTATATCCTGTTCAATGATCAATGTATTTTTCGATATTATGTTAGCCAGTTTTGTAACTGACTCAGATGTAGGCTGATTATTAGATGATCTGGTCGTGGAACGCTTTCGTATATCCGCTTCCTGTTGTTGCTTTCTATGTATGTCACTTAATCTAAAGGCTTCGAGGAACTCATTGAGTTCCACTTTGCCATCCCCATTGAGATCCATCATTCGGCATTTTTCAAGCATTTCTGCTTTGGAGTAAACACCTGGCATGTGAGCCACCAAGAGATCAATTGCCTTCTCAAACTCATCGAGGGTTATTTCACCTAAAGTAAATTGATTAAATCAATTTAAGAACTCTTTAAAGTTCAAGGATTTTCAAACCTGAATTGTCGGCATCTATAATATTAAAAATAGTTTCCAAACTGGACTTATTGGCATACAAAGCATCCATAACTGTTGTACCATCGGCTTCTGCTTCCATCTGTGAGGGTTTCAAGAGTCTATTAGCATTACGAATTGGAAATTATTAATATAGAACTCACAATCACATCGGTGTCCAGCAAATCCAATGTACGGAAATAGTTAACACTTTGACTGTCTGTACCTGGAGCTAGTTTATCTCTTAGCAGTCTCCAGGGTAGACCCAACTTGGTAACATTTTCCATGGCATAACACCACTTTGAAATGGTTATATAGCCCTTGTTATCTGGGTCGTACTTTTTGAACTCCGTCTCCAGTTCATCCCGATGCTCACGCATTCTCACCGCCAGCTCCTTGAGAGCGGCGCTCTCCACGATGCCCACTCGCTGCTTGAAGGTCAGCTTCTTGGCCTGTGAGGCAGCCGAGACGTACTGCACAAAGTGTGGTACCAGCTGATGGTTAAGACGCATATAGGCGCCCTTATTGGAGCCCATGGCATAGTAATTGGAAGCCGAGAATATGGTGATGACCTGCAAGACAGCAGAGCTGTAATCTATATGAAAAAATGGATATATTTCAATCTTATCACCTTGTTATCATGTGTGAACTCGTGTCCATTTGGTTTGCACTCGTGTGATCTTATGACATAGCTCAAACGATGACGCTCCAGGAACTTGTCGGTGGTGTCTGGACCAAACCAGACACCAGCGCCTCTCAGTGTGTTGGGAATGCAACCGGGCACAGTCTGTGGATCGCTCCACATGATGTCGAAAATCTGCCAAGTTTATAGGTTTGTTTAAGAAAGGGGTTTCAACTAATATAAACAAAGGTTTCACCTGCTGCCACTCGGCTTTGTCCAGTGGTTGGGCCTCTGTAAGAGGTGGACGTAGTATGGAGACGTACTGCAATAAAAAGATTTTCAAATAAAGTAAGATTTAGGTCCGGAATATGTCTTGGACTCTACCTTTCCCCGATCAATGCTTTTGAGTAGCTCCAGATCAGTGTTCTCCGAGAAACCCCCATGTACAATCAACACACGATTATTCAAAATTGATCCCAAAGGAAGCCAACGATAAACCTCATCAATAAGTCTCAGCAAACGCTTGTAATTGCGCTAAAAAGAGATTAATTAGTTACTATATATATACATATAGTTATGTAGCTCTACTTACTGGATACTTTCGCTCAACTTCACGACTAAAACCATAACGAGCGTTCATAACACTATCTTCGTGATTACCGCGATTGAGGAAAACCGAGTTGGGAAATGCCAGAAAAAGCGACAACAGCAAAAGGAACACCTCCAAACCCTTTTTACCGCGGTCCACAAAGTCACCATTGAAGACATAAGGATTGCAAGTGGAAGGTAGACCATTCTGTAAGAAATAAATACTTCAAATTGGTATGAACCTATTGTAGATACCCTGATAAATCCTTACCTTACAGAGCACCACCAGCAGATCATCCAGTTTGCCGTGCAGATCCCCACAAACTGTCACCTGTTGGGAAACCGCAGTCGATACCATCGACAGGTTTGGCATCTGCTTCAAGGACTTGGCAGCCTCCCGGAGTATCAGTGCCACATACTTGGGATGCAAACGGTTGCACTGCAAGAAATTAACTTAATAATTAATTTCACTCACTTAACGACAAATTCTCTTACCTTCTTCTTGCGGAATACATCGATTAAAAGATCTATATGATTTTTCATTATGGGTAATTCTAGTTTAGTGGATACTATATCGCCAACTTCCTCCGCTAACACGTCACTCTCTTCCAAAACAGAAGCTGCACAATAAATTATTAAACAAATATTAAAGTTTTATAATTTGACAATTTGACAGTTCTTACTGAATTTTGATGTTGGACTTTTGTTCCCTGTCCCAGCAGCCTGGGGCATGTGCTTGATGAGCTCATTGAAAAATTTATATAGCTGTAAATAGAAATATTCGTGTAATAGACCAAGTTAGCAAGAATTGGCAAGAGACAACGAAAGCAAATAAATTTAGACTTTAGCCTATTCGACAAAAGTGTACCCTGTGAAGGTAGGGTGCACCCTGTGGCAGTAGAGTGCATCCTATGCTGTAGATGTCTTACCTCGGCTTGGTCCTGTTCACTGGCATACTCCAGATTTTGGAATATCTGCCAATTACAACGTTTTCTCATCTCTTGTCGCGCCTGGTGCTGGCGAAACCATTTCTGTATAAATATCGCTGCTCTGATCGCTAAAAAGACGATAGTAGTATAATGTGGTAAAACTATTAATGTAAATTAAAGTAATATTGAAATAAAATTAGTTTAAATTTAATTAAAACAAGTAGAAAAGCACAGTCGGGCTCTCCTGACCGTAAAATACCCTATGAGAAGTCCGTAAAGACTGTGAATTGATACGACACAATTTTTGCAATCTTTCCAACAAGATCAAATTAATAAGAACTACTAAGATTGAGCCACTGAAATGAACTTGAAATATGGTTCACGAACTACTACAAAAAGCTGAGCGAAGTAACTAATCGATTATTTAGTATCGCGACTTTAGCTCATCATATCGATTAATCGATAAGAAGTCACTCAAATGAACTATAAAGAACTGGTAACGATAGATGAACCAAAGCAAAACAAAGCTAGAAGAAGCAAAGAAGAAGAAGAAGAAGCAAGAACGCTCAATATCGCATGCTCTGTCCCGCTTGCACATGCTGCAAAGTGGCTTCAGAATACAAATGTTAATAAAATTTATAATCTTTGTGTGGTTTCGTACTTGAAGGGGACGGGGTATTAAAACTTTAAAATATATACTTGATCTGACTGCTCATGAAAAAGAGTCTGTGTCTAAATTACACCGTCTTTTCGTACAAATGTCCTATTTTCGGCTAAAGTTGTCCGATCCGTAGCAAACTTGGTATGAACAGTTATAATAGTACCATACACAGGATATGTAAATTTGGTAGCGATAGCTATAATAGTTTTTCAAGTTATGGGGGTAATAAAATGTTTTTTACAATTTGCGTGGGCGGTAGGGGGCGTGGCAAACATTTAGGTGGAGCTAGATCTACCTGTACATTAAAGTAGTCTATGTACCAAATTTTGGTGTTTCTAGCTTTTGCCTAAAATCCAGTTATTTAAGTTATTAAATGATAAATTTAACTATCTTCCGCTTCTAATTGTAACCTATTCAAATGTCTGCACCAATATTTATGTAACACATTAAAATGAAAAGCATGAAAATTTGTCAGTAGCCAATTATGTAATTACTTGCCGTTTTCATCCATTGTAAATCCCATTGTAATACTTTTTAGTAAGACTCTTTAAGTACGACTCTTGAGCAATAAAAACTGAGCACAGTTAGGGAATAATTTCCACTTAGGTCTTAAAAAACAGTTTGCTTTAAGAACTTGGCCTCGTTTCGTTTTTAATTTCACGGACTGCGTTCAAAAAAAAAATATTGATTTCTGCTTAGACTTTAACTGCCTTGTTTTTACTTGGCTTTAAGCGTAATTGGCCAAGACGTTGTTCGAACTTTGCACAACTTAGGTAGAACGGCCAAGAATATATGTGGGCCAAGCTCTTTAATGGTTTAATTGAAACTTCCAAGTCTTATGTATAATTTTTATAGAATTATAAAAAAATAGAAAGAAATTTTCTTTGTGGTACACGCGAAATCCAACGCAAGACTGCCTCTGGTCGGGTAGTTTTCCGTGCTGAGTTTTCCCTGTACTGTGCACTGTGTTCTAAGTTCTACTTTGTTCGTGGTTTTCCATTTTCCCACCGCATGCTCGTAATACCAACTTGAACGCCCATTTCCGTGTCAGAGTGTGTTGCTCTATTTGACCATGCAAACAAACACACACACACACACACACACTCAGGCACAAACTTAGGCACACACATTTATATACATTTATGTGTGTTTATATAGTAGTGTGTATATTAAAAGGGGCAGTTCGGTCGATAGTGACCACCCTTTGGTCAGCCAGGGTAGTGGCAGAACAGCAAGAGATTCGGGTGTCTTGCTTTTGTAAACTGGCTTAAACCACAAATGGTAACACACACACACGCACACACATTATAGCCACAAAATATACAAATGAGGTCGATGGAATACTTTTCACTTTTCTTTTGAGTCGAGAAAGCAAAAGAAAAACTAAAAAAAACATAAGTTCTTACCTCTTAGACATTTGAACAATTCTACTATTTTGGCCAATATACATATATCGATCTCATACTACCAACTATGATGACATTTCTCTGTTTGGCTTAAAGTGAAATAATAGAAATTGGCAATTTTGGCTAAAGGTTACTCACACTTTTCAGCCTGCATTGGGCTTTTGGGTCGCTGTGGTTTACGGAAGCACTTTGGACCTTTCCTGTGAAGCAACTGTAGCAGACTGGATGTCCGTGAGGTTGGCTCCGTTTGAGGCTGACCATTGGGCGCCAATTCCGACATCCGATTGGATGAGGCGTCCTCCACGGAGGAACTGCGTCGCTTTCCACCGCCTGCCTTTTGCAAACAACTGCAGAGCATATTCTAGCTATATGTCTTGGGCTTTGGCTATGGCTATGGCTTTGGCGGGATAAGCCCAGGCAGGCGGTAACCTCTGACCTCCGTGGTCTACAGTATTATGTTATATAAATGTATATATAGTTGTAGTGGTAGCCGCGCACTTATGGGTCTACTGAGTGGTCCCGTTGTATGCGGTTCTAGTGGTCCCACCTTTGTCATCGGTGTCCGTCACGGTCTGCGTTAATTGCAGCTCCACAAACAATTCAGCGGACAGGTACGTATACGGGTCTTATGTCACACATGCACGAGTCTACCTTGAGGTTTACTTTAGTACTAAATTTGAACGCTGCTCGCCTCACAAAGTAACATGATATGCCCGGACTTGCCCCGAAACACACACATTCCACGTCCTTCACCCAGTGCCGGGCTCTTTGTTATGCCAAAAGCCGTATGCCGTATGCCGTACACCGTACGCCGGGTGTGCTCTGCTCTCTGTGGCTGTGACTGTGGCTGTAGCTGTAGCTGTAGCTTTAGCTGGCTGTAGTAGGTCCACAAGGGTGGAAAATGTGTGGAAAACTGTTGCATGAAACTTGTGCTTCTTCTTCTACTTATTTTGCTTCGCTTTCGCTTTGGCTTTGACTTGGACTTGTTTTGCCTTTCATTCAACCGGCATCAAACTCATTTTAATCAACGTGTTTATCACCGATTTCGGATGAGCACCCAGCTGGGTGGAAAATAGGGGGGAGTCCAAGGTTGTGGAAGTGCAAAAAAATTTAATTCTTTTTCGTTTTCTCTTTTTTTATACACACCTAACTTGCTAACAATTTGGATGGGAAGACCAGATTGGAGCTCAACTTCAGCTGATTATCTCGACTCTTAATAAAAGCTGTTTCTAATAAAGAACTCTCAGCTTTAAAATTTAATTTAAAAGTGCAAACTTTTAAACTTAATATAGGGTATTTGCCAGTTAAGCACTCTTAAAGTAGTTAGGCTACTACTGCACATGTTAAGTATGCCCGAAACGGTACTAAAACAAGGCAACAAACAAAGTTTGTTGATGGCTTTACCCTACTTTCATGCACGAAATCGATTCTGTACTAAATTCCGTCATAGCCGCAAGACACTTTTCTCTCAGTGCACTCATAAAAGTGATGCCGCGACAGCATCAGCGGCAGAGGCAGCGACAGAGGACGCCCAGCGACAGCGACAGCGACCGCGACAGAGGCAGCGCAATAATAGCACAAACACGAAAGCGACAACAAGAAATTTCGAAATAGCACGACAAGCTGCGTGCAGCAGCAGCAGCAGCAACAGCGGCGGCGATGGCGACGGCGACGGCAGCAGCAGCAGCCACAGCAGCGACCGTAGCGGCAGCAGCAATGTCAATGTTACGTATACGTAACGGTTTTTGTTGTACATACATATACGAATACGAAAGGGAATACGACTGCGACTGCGACTGCGACTGCGAATGCGAATACGTATAATTACGTATCGCATATACGTATACGTCTACGTATACGTATGACCCCCAAACGCGTTTTGGCACTCGCGTTTCGCGCTCCGTCTTGTATGAAATTCCGATACAAACTGAAAGCACGGAAGTCGCACTGGCGACAGTGCAAAAACAAAAGCATGAAGCGTTAGCAAAATCAGCTGGGAAAAAAAATCGTTCAAAAACGACAACAAAATACAAAAAAAAAAAGAAGAAGAAGAAGCAGAAAAAAAATATATCCAAACCGAGTCGAAAATCGATATCATCTGCAAGCGAAATAGGGTAAATCAGCTCTTTCTATTTCCAGAGCCGGTGAGCGACGAAAATGCTCTTATTTAAAGCGTTTCCTGTACTTTAAAGAGCTTTCACGCATCTGCCTTACATAACCGATGAAAACTTGACTGCGCAATGGCTTTTACTTTTACTCAAGGAGGGGGAGCGGGGGATACACAGAAGATGCTTCACTTTGATGCTTTAAACGCAATTGTTGCTCACATTTTATGTTCATGTTTTAGCCATTAAAAACACTATAATTGTCTAGCAGTGACTGGAGGCTAAAAAGAAAGCAAAGCTTTCTGCTTATTTAGGATGCCAAACAATTGTTGTTTGCTTATTTAGGATGCCAGCAGGTTAGCTTTTCTCCTCGTCCCAAAAGTCAAGGCCAGACGATGCCTTACATTAGCACTCACTGGATGGAATGTGGTTACTGCTTGATGTCATTAAAGTTTTCATTGCTTTATTTGACATGAAGCAAGGACGAGGAGCATCATTTGTGCGGCTGCTCCGAACAATTGAACTGCGCAGCTACCAATTTGCTCTGCTCAGCAGTTGCCAGAATCTGAATGGCCTATATTTGTTTAACAAGTAAGTTGTCTTTGGGTCTACCCGTCTACCCGTCTCATCGTTTCTTGTTCTTTTGATGACCTTTAAAAATGTTGAGCGCACATTTGGGAGTGTTTCCATGTCGTGTTTAGAACGCTTTACGACAGATACACTTTTATGAGCCATGGCATTAAGCTGGCCAACATGATAATCAAGCTGTAGTCCTTACAATCCTAGCTATAGCTTTTTCACACGCCAAAATTATGCAGAAACCAAGGAAAAACCACAAAAAAAAAGAAAATTCAAATGGGAAAACTCATTTTCTGCGCTCGCTGCATATAAATTAACCGAGTGGTTGCATCAGCGGCTCAACTTTATCATTATGACGAGAATTCAGTGGAATTTGACACAAGAGCAGCCACAAACATTTCAACTCGTCTCGTTTCGAGTCGTGTTCAAGTATTTTTGGCCAAAAGTATTAAAAGTTTTTTAGCCAAATGTAGCCTTTGATCCATGGGATGCGGCAGCAGCGAAAAGAATAGCAAAAGATAAGGGCAAAACACGCCTTTTGCGCCTTTCAGCCTTCAAACGTGCCAGACATTCCCGTTACACGGCATTTCTTTTAGCCATTTCCCGCTTAACAGCCGAAAAAATGACGAAATTCAGTGGCATTAATTTTTAAATAGTTCGCTGTCGTCAAGAGTGTGAAGGAGTTACTGGGGGAAGAAGGAAAGGAGGCGTGGCATGTGGCAACATCTGCTGCAAATGCGGCATGCTGGCGACTGCCGCCCGTGTGTGGCATGCAACAGCTGCTGCAGAGGCTTCCTGACACCACATGGAGACTTAAGCACCACTGACAAAATACAAATTAAAAGCTTTTTAAAAGTATTTTCCAACAGGCAACGAGAGGCACACGCCCTGTAGCTGGCACGAACTGTTTACCCAGCCCCTACCAGTATGGAATTAACCCATTGATTGTCAGACATTTTTTTTTGTATCCCGCATATTTGACAGGCAATAAATTTCCTTACTCCTGATGGCAATTTATTGCGCACTTTTTTAAGCTACACCGTTATTTTGTTTTATTATTTTCTGGTATTTGATTGATAGACAGAATGTTATGTATTATTTATTTAAATTAAAAATTGATATTCCTTATTTTCTGTTTATTTTATTTATGTAAAATACTTTGGGTAAGCACAATATGTTCTGTTTATTTTATTTATTTAAATTTAGATTTAATGTATACAATTTTATGTTTACCTTGTTTATTTCAATTAACATTTCCTCGAACCGAAATACCTCAAATCAAACCAAGTGTTAAATCAGTGAATTGATTAGACCAAATCTAATTACACACATAGTTTGAAAGTGCAAATTCCTTTGGGTATTCGGCTGATTAACTAAATAGTTAGTACTTGAAAATACCGCAAACAATAGTTAGTGGGTTAATTTACAGCTACAGGTATGCGATGTGCCACGCCCAGTTTGGCCTAAGCGTTGGTTTGGATGACATTTGTAAAAACGTTTTGCCTCTTGGCCATTTTTATTGCCTGCCATTTTACAAAATGGCGCAGACATAAAAAAATGGCTGGCACGCAATGCGGCAACTTGTTAGCTCTTGGATTTAAGCCGATTCACCGAGGGCCACTCTGATTTGCGGCCCAAGTTATTAAAGCCCTAAGGCTAGGCAAACAGATGGACAGTCGTGGGGGAGTGGGGAGAGATAGAAGTGGAGGGAGGAGAAGGATAGGAAAAATAAAGAGTCACTGGTGGGGCTAAGTTGCTCCTTAACCCATTTGTATGCATGTTCACGCAAGAAACTTGTAAGTCAAGGTTCGTAAGTTTAGTTTAATAGTTGTTTTGTACGCTTAACTTTTCCGCTGCCTTTTCCACTCCTCTTTCCACTCCCCGCTCTCCTTTTCCTCAAACGCTTTTGCTTTGACAGCTCGCGACGCGTTTTAATACAAATTAAAACGTTTCCGACGCCAAAAACTTTCTCCATCCGTTCTCCATCAAGCACCGCGTCAAAGATTGAATTGAGCTCGTAGAAAACCCTTCTCCTTCTCCTTTTCCATTCCCATTCCATCTCCTTTCCCTCTCTCCCAGCTGCTCTGCGTGTAAGTCTCTGCCAAATTACTGTTTGCAGTTCTTCGCTGAGCTTCAAGTGTCGCCAATTCCTACAAGCACCATTTGTCAATTTGTACTAGCAGTTAGCACAGGCCTTGGGGTGAGAGCGTTTTAAGCATTTAGTACTAATCACTCTTATTTAGCTTGAAAGCCAATTTAGTGAAGACAGAATTTCAAGCCAGGAAAATTTCGAAATATTTCATAAATAAAGCTATAAATCTTAGTTACTAATTAGATAAAAATTCAGAAACAATTAAGTGAGTTAAATTTATTAAATATTAAAGTTTATTAAACGCTCAACTTAGTATACTATAATAAATTGTAAAAAATATTTTCTTTTCCTTATTTCCCTACTCTGAATTATATTTCATCAAATAGTTATGCTAATAATTATCACTTTTAATTTATTTTTATTAATATTTCTGTTTTCCCATTGTTGTTGCTTAATTAGTTATTGTTAGTTGTCAAAAACTTTTTTAAATTATCCGTTGACGCTAAAGCTCAGCTCCGACAAGCTCAGTTCGATATTGAAAGCTTGCAGCGTGAACAAGTTCACCTTCGTTCATCGATAATTGATATTCGGTAATCGTTTAGTTCCTTTCGCGCATCGGTTTTTTCTGCACGCCTGATTATGTGCTCCACGTTAGAGCGTGATAAAATAATTAATTTCGTTCCGATCGGCTTAAAATATGTATCAAACAATAGAGCATTGTCGTGTGCACAACATGCATATAAAAAACTTGTAAGTTACAATGAGTTAACTACTTTTTTTAACGTTTGAAAATTTTTCTAATAGCGGAGCCTTTGGTGGCGGCGCATTTCGCCATATTTTTTCACACTCTCCCACTCCAACTCCAACGCATTTTCTTTTGTGCTCTACTTTCTTTGCTCTTTTTGTCGCCGTCAACGATCAACGTTGTTGTTGTAAACTCTTACGCTCGCTCTCTTACATATGCATTAGAATGCATGCGCAGCGTCGTGTCGGTTTCTCTTTCAATTTCGTTCGCTCGCCCGCTCTTCGCGCGTGTCTCTTTGGTGTTGTTTTTTTTTTGTGTGACACACCAAATCAATGCAAATGGTGCGAAGTGAATGTGCAAATTTTTTTGTTGATTAAGCCCGTAGCCCGAAGGTATGGGAGGCAAAAGTGTTGTGCAGTATAAAAAGTGCAGTGCAGTGTTAAGTGTAAAAGTGCAGTGCAAAAGTTAAATGTAAAGTGCAGTGTGAAATTGCGGCGTAAAAGTAAAGAGAAAAGAGCTATGTATATAGTGCAGTGTATCAGTGTATTCTTAGTAGAATATCACTCAATGTGTTTTTTTTTTCTTTTTTTTTAATGTGGCTGTATTGTTTAATGGTGAAGTGAAGTAAAATTCAAGTGAAAGTGAGAATGCAGTGAAATTGCACCCAAATGTCTTATTGAAATTACTAAGATGTGAGTGTTCTCCAAACTTATTTTGAAATTAATTCTACTATAATATTGCAATCGTTTAATTTGTTCCAAGAAAACGATTATTTCATTGACTATATTTCATTATTTTCTAATATTTGTATATTTATTAACCTAAATATATTAATTACATTTTTTTTTATTATATTACAGTCCTTATTCACGAACAAATGGATCGTTATCATAACTAGAAACATTAAGCGGTAAGTGACTTTAAACTTTATTTAAAATTGAAGTCTTATTTGTATGAAATAAGTTGGCACTGAAATGAGTACGGGGTCTTTTACAGTCTGCTGACTCGACTGTAGACTTTCTTACTAGTTCTAATTACATTTAGTTACTTAAATATACTTGATTGCTTATAAATCAGTGTTTAGTTTCTCTAAAAAGGAGTTTGTGTAACTAGGAACAGCAAATTTTCGTTTATTTATATCAAAATCAAGACAATATTTAATTTGAATTTCTATTTCAACAGTTTTAGTTATTTCTGCCTTCGTTGCTTTGAGTTCAAGTCGAGTATTAAGTTGGTATTTTGGTATTTGCGGTTATTTGGTGAAATGTGCCCGTATTTGCATTAAGTTGTTCAGCATTTGCTTTGACACGGCGGTTTTCATGGCTTAGATATTGGTTGGTGGTTTTTGTCTGCGGCTTGTCTTATTGCCAACTGTTGTGTTGAGGAATACCCTTATTGTTGTCGTTGTTGTTGTTCATCTGCGTCTGCTGTTCGTGTGCAATTTAATTGAATTATTTGAGCTGGATACTTTACTCCGCCTGTGACAGCTACTCTAATTAGTTGGCTAAAGTAGCTTGGCTAAGGCGGAGGAAAAGGCACAGGTAAAGGCGTTTAATTAGTTCGCCAGCTGACTGAAAATGAAGGTGAACCGCAGTAGGGTTAAGCTGCTTAACGTTGGCCAACTGTCATTAGGCCAAAGCAGAGCCATCCGAAGCGATGCGATGAGATGCGATGTCTGATGCCATCCATTATCCTCCTTCAAGTGCTCCACCATAATCAAATTGAATTTCCCATTTGCCGTTTTGCCTGCGTTCAAATTGCTTGAAATCAGTGCGTTTAAATTAATTTCACGTCTCTTTTAGCAGCTTCAACAATCTCCGAATTTCGGCGAATCAGCGAATTGTATTATCTCTGAAAAGGGACCATAATTCGCTTTTTGCTATTCACTCCACATGTTGACAAGAGAGGGACCTTCTTTCTCTCTCTCTCCGTAGGAAATTGCGTTGCTGACAATCGGGATATATTTTTCCAGGGCTGGAACAAAACTGATACCTAAAAGTACAGTAGAAATCACTGATTACTATATGATATCTAAGGAATCCGTTTTGGGTTATAAGAACCACTCCAAGTTACTCCAATTTCTAGCTATTAAAACTCCCAATTCATTTCTGTCTTGACCCTATGTAAGCCTTTACAGACCTAGTACTGATTCGTGTCCATCCCTAGGAATTTTGGTGTATTGGCATAAAATTGAATGTGTCAGCTTGTTAGCCTTGTCTATGGCTTGTTTTGACTTTGACTTGGCTTGTTAGACTGCTGCTTGTCATGTCATTTGGGCCAAGAAATGCTGTCATAAACACGTCCCACACGTATGCGCCATTTTAAAAATGGCGTCAACGTTACTTCCGCTGCTTTAGCTTTCAGTATTTCGGGGGAATGCATTCGAATTGAATTCAAATGGGAATTACAACGATGCTTATGAAGTCGTTAACGCGACTGCTGCTACCAGTGCTCCTTCTTCCTCTTCTCCTCTTCCTACTCCACAGTGCACCCACTGCTGCCCACACCTTCGACGAATGCCGTTGGCAATATTGGCACATCGTCGAAAATAATTGCCGGAAATACAAAAGGAAGGCGGCACGGGCTGTAACTGTGAATGTGGCTGTGACTGTGACTGTGGCAATGGCAATGGCACAAATGAAATCAAATACTAGATAGGAAAAGGAAAAGGCATCGGAAAAGATTTTCAATTTTCTCATCAAGTTGCGGTAGCGAGTGCGAATGCGACTGGGAGTACGACTGCGAAGCACCATAAGTAGTTCGAGTTAATGTCATTGTCGTTGGCTTACGGGGCGTATACTCAACCATAATTAAATACAGCTTTTGTGTGATTCTGATTCCATTCTGATGATGTGTGTGTGTGTGTGTCTCTATGTATGTGTTTCAGTGTGTGTGTGTGTGTTTATTGGTTGTACTTAAATGGTTTCTTTTCAATTTCAATTGTGAACTTGGCGCCCGCAGTTCATTGACTGTCCAGCTGAATAGAACTCTAAGCCATCCCTGCAATGCAATGAGCTATAAAAGCACAAATCCTTCGCCTAGCAAGCAGCATTCCTGCACTGGACAGCAGAAGGACCACAGCAAATTTTGGCAGCACTGAAAGATTTACCAATTCCACTACCAATATCAGAGACCAGGACTCCAACGAGCAGAATTAGCTACTCCAGCAGCACTACACTAGCATGGCCTCATTGCAGTTGCTGCTCTGCTGTGCAACAACACTACTGATTGCCAACGCTTTGGAGCTGACGCCGCAGCTGCTAAACGGCCCGGCCAACGAGCAGGCCAGCAACAAGGCCAAGACGCAGTATACTCCATTCACGCTGCTGGACAATGATGTGGAAGTGGAGGCTGTTGAGCTGCCCCTAGAAGTGGACCAGGATGAAACTGTCGAACTATTGCCACAACCAGCTCAATCACATCATGTACGTCCTCCAGCCTGGCTGCAGTTCGCCGAGGATCCTGTCCAGAAGCCAAGAATAAACATTAATCCCAGCTTTGGCAAGCTACCACTGGGTCTGGGACAGCACCACAAGCATCTGCATGGTCATGGGCATGGAGGAGGTGCAGGAGGAGCTTCGGGAACCTGCACCATTGAGATAACCAGCAAAGTTCCTGGCATCTGTCAGCCCATGAGCAAGGGCGTGGGGAGTGCCTGCATCTCTGGTGAACTTATGGAGGTCTACAGTGCATCCCATTGCTCCAATCTTTAAATAAAATGAAAGAGAACTATATCTCCCTCTCTTTCTCTCTCTCTCTCACATACACACACACTCACTCACTCACCCTTTCGGCTCTTTCGATCCATTGGAATGCATGTTAAGTGTCTAAATTTAGAGGATTTGTTGGAGCAGTACGACTACCTGGTGCGCTTTTTGCAAATAATATGCACAAATTAAATTAACAGCAACATTTGTATAAATAAAGTTTATTTAATAAACATTTTCTAAACATTTTTTTCTATATTGAGATCGCGCTTACATTTTTAGCTTAGTTTAAGAAACAGTTTAAATTTGCTTCATAGCTACATAAAAGAGACAGGAATTAGTTATTTGAGTTAATAATATTTATTGTATTTCTTTTGTTCACTACCTATTAGTTAAACAAAGCCATCTTATGTAATAGTTGAGTATTTATATTTATTTAAACAAAATACATTTAGTTTATGTTAAGCTTAAGTTTAACAAAATGATTGTAGAATTTTGGGAATATAAATTCGATTATTAAAAGTTAATTGTTTAAATAATCTCGACTAGTTGCATGAGTAACTCGGCTTCAGTTGGTTATAAAAACTTAACTGTTAACTGATTTAATTTCTAATAAACTATAAACTAAAAATAAATCCGTAGTAGTTTGTAAAATCGTTAAAAACCTTTTAATGATCAAATTTTATTTTTAAAGGAATTATAAACAAGAAAGTCCTAACAATGATTATCTTAACTATTGAGCTAAAATTATAGCCATAGCCATAGTTAAGTGTATAAATTTATTTACAGCTATTCTAGAAAGCTAAAATTTATAACTAATTAAATCGCTTTGGAACTGAAAGTATATATAGGTATAAACTACTATATATAAACTAGTTTTTTAATCTCACCATAAAAAATTCATTTTGTAATTAAATTGAAAACTCATTTAAATTAATTATTTTCTAAAATAAAATCGCTCAAAGTTTGTTCTATGAGTACTCAACTCTTGGCTTAAATAGTTCTGCAAATTTACCTGACTTTGGGCCAAATTGTAGGCTTGGTGGGCTTAGCACCCAACACCGTTGTGGAGTTGCCAATGGCCACACACTGGCTGCCAAAGACCTCCAGCAGCTGTTGCGCCTGAAAGAAGGGAGCACGCTTCCATTCTGCTGGTCCAACTCTCTCTATGTGATCGTAGATCAAACCGGTGACATCGAAGGCACGAAACTGCTCCAGAAGCTGCACATTGCGCAGATCGCTACCCCAGAGGAAAACAGTCTGCAATAAATCCAAGCTCAAGTCGACCAACTGCGGATTGTGTTGGAAGTTCTGAACATGTGGAGCTGTGCCCAAGATCTCAGCACTCTCGGCAAAATTGATAGCTTGGAGATAGCTCTGAGTTCTCAGGTCCATGTAGGCATCCCAAATGCCCGTTCTGCCTGTGGTCATGAGTATGACTGGAAAAGCCGTTTGCTTGAGCCGCATCATGGTGCAGATATCAGCATCGAAGCTGGAGAAGATTAGGGGACGCCCACAGCCATAACTGGCTGTAGTTTCTATTATCCTGTCCACAAAGGTGTTCTTGTTGTGGGTCTGTGTGGACTCCAGTACACCAGATGCCATCAGCTGTGGCCACTTGATCTCCACAATCAGTCCTAAGCTACGGGGGAGGGCTTTGTATACCTCCGATAATCTGGGAAAGATTTGCTTCCACTGACTGACATTACCCACATTGAGATGCGTGTACTCCTGGAGACTCCAGCGTTTGAGGACAAATACCCGACTTGCCTTAAGCTCCTTATAGCTGAGTTGCCTGATGAGCACGTACCGCAGATCAAGACGATCCACAATGGAATCCCCGGCTTCCCGATCGGTAGTATAGAAGCCAAATCCTCGCCAGACAATGGGCACATAATCCCTTGTCAGCTGCACATCCAGTTGCACCATATCCCCCTTGGCCTGTGCCACCGCCAAGAAGCTCTCAATGGTGTTCTCCACGAGACTAGTGCTCGTCTGATGGAAACTAGCTCCCAATCCTCGGCTGCCCACGTCCATGGTGGGCCAGTTGTTGGGCCAGTAGCGCTGAAAACTGGCACAGAGATTTATGCCACTGGCTGTGGGCATGGGTCGCACAACCAAGTAGGGCAAAGTGAGTTGACCTATGACCTCTCGAGTGCCCTGACGTTGTACGGGCAGCTGGAGAATACCGCGACTGCCACGCACCTGTTCCGGCAGTATGTATACCTCACCCAACGATGACTGTGACTGATCCGCCTCGAAGATGGACAGACGAAAGGCGTTGGCCACGCCCAGAGGCTGGCTGAGGCGAAAGACGACAATGGAGCCCTCGCTGTACCTGACTCCGAGACGGCTCTGGGCACGAAAGGAGGAGCGATTGTAGGCATAGCGGGAGACTTCGATTCTCACGTTGTCCAGCAGACTCAGTGGCTTCAGCTTGAGCCGAAGCTTGAGCTTGTCCAGCTGCAGTTGATCGGAGGTAGATAAACGCAGGTGTTGCTGCCAAATGAACTTCAGTTCGATAACATACTCCTGCTCCAGCCAGCCACGTTCCAACCAGTGACCTCCTCCCACGGAGCGGGGATATGCCTCCCCAAAGATGTCCACACCCGGAGACCGATAGATCTCGTAGGTCTGCAGCATGCGGGGCACCTGTTGTGCCTCCCAGCGACGCAGCACACGTTCTCCATCCGGATTCAGTGAGTAGATGAGATAGCGATAGTAGACACGTCGACTGGCACAGATCCACTGACGTAGGAACCATTTGCTCCGCTGCTTGTTCTGGGCTCGCAGCGGCAATGCTTTGGCAATACTCCAGGCACCAAGGGCATGATTGTCCCCCGTGACAGCGAGTGACTCATCCGGAGACAGGTGGGACAACGTGTCCGGTGTTAATTCCACATTGAAGACACGAAAGAAGGGCACACAGAGGAAACTACGTCCGGTTATCTCCGTGGGTCGTTCATTATCAAAGACCTTAAAAGCCTGGAGCTGCTCCGAGCTGAAGACAGTGGATTCATTCAGTACCGATGTGGTAACGGCAGCTGCTTGGCAATACAATGTAAAGAACAAAGCGAACTTCTGGAGTATGCTAATTGATTTTAGCACTCGATTCATCTTTGTTGTCCAAATCAAGCAGCAGCAACATCATCTCGCAACAAATCAAGAAACTTGTTTTACCAACACACACACACACACACACGCACACACAGTCTAAGACACACACACGAACAAAGAAAGTAGTCGATTTTGATATTTAACCCGAAATTTCTTCGATTGAGTTCTTAACCCGGCTGTAACACGCGAACAAATGAAAGAATTCCCTTTGGCTCAGCATAGTTTTGTGGCTCAAAAACAGCTGTAAATACACTGAGAGAAACGCTATAGTAACTTAATTTAACTAAATTTTATCTGAATTGTTTATATAATTAATTTTTAAACATAGTTGTTAATTTATACAAATTTTCCCATGTATTTATGCATGTATTTCTCTCAGTGTACGTTAACATTTCCTCTCCGATGCTGATTAAAAGTCGCCAAGAGCTAATGACTTTGCCCCGAAATATTGGCATACTCACTTGTATGCTAATGTCTCGGATGCCGATGCCGCTGCCGATGAAAGTTTGACAAAAACATTCTCAGATGTTTTCGTCTATGACCAAAGGTTTCACATAGTGTGGATTATAATCCAGATGCATATACTTGGACAGGTGCCAACGTTGAATGGGTGCTTTGGAAACATTACTGCAGCTCTGCTTGTCGACCAAATGAAAATCTTGTATCGATAGATGCACACTCTTCAGATATTTTTCTATCTCAGTGATGACGTCATCACTCGGCTCTTCAGCTCTCGTGTAAATCGCCATTTGATGACGAAACCAGGGCAGAGAACAGTGCAGTTCCACAGCAAAGTTATCGTAATCTGTTTGGGTTACACGTGTCCAGTAGAGATCCACTGCCAACAAATAACACATACACTGTGAGAAATGGGAAGTGTAGTTTACCAGAGAAAATTCCACTCACAGTCTTCAAAGTAACAGCGATCGGTGGGCTCAGGATTTGTGCCATAGATCCACCAGATGCCTCTGATCTGTGGAGCACTTGTAGCATAAACGTTAATTTGCATATCTCAGTCTCAAGATCAAGACTCATTCACCCGCTCGGTGTCCACTGGGAATTCTTTGTAGAGGCATTTCCAGCCAACGACCGTCGAGACAGCGCACAAGAAACACAGCCACAGCCACTGACACAGCGACTGCCACAAAAATAGTTCCAGTTTGTGCCCGAGGCGTCGATAGGCTGTCAATGTTGTCTTCATCTTTATGCAAATGAAACGATCGCATCGGTACATAATTGACCATAGGCCATTAAATGTCAGAAAACTTGGCTTATTTTATTGGTCTCGCCTTTTTCTGTTATGGCCTTAAAAATTCGACAGAGTCTATTAAATCATGGCATATCGAATGAGCTGATTTGGGTGTGAGGCATGTAATCTACCTATCTCACTCACTCACTCTCTCTCTCTCTCTCTGTCACTCTTCTCCAATTGTTCGACTGACAAATCATTTAGTTTTAGAATTTGTATTTAGAATTTTCACTTTTTATTGCAATTATTTAAAGCTAAATTTAAAGTTTAAAGCTGATTTACAAAAAATATTATTTTAAAATACTTAAAAATTAATTTTAAATAGTTTTTTTTATAGATGTGATAAATTTCTTGATTTGGTAAAGCTTTAATCGATCTTTTTATATAGTTTAACAGTGACCAATAAATATATTTGCATACAGGTTTATTTTGGTAAAATACTTTCAACTTTTTGCTGACTTTCTCCATTGCATAATTATCTCCTTTTATTTGCTTGTCTTTGATCTACTTTTCATTCCCATTGAGTTCGTCAGACAAAATCTTCTCTATTTATATACAAGAATTCAGTTAAATTGTTATAATCTCGAAACTGATGAGTTATTTATTTATTTATTTATTGGTGTTTAAAGGTATTAGCAAACTGAAGTGACTTTCTTCGTGGTGTCTTCTATTAATCTTTAGCGGGAATTCCCTTGATGAACTTAAATATCTGTTTGGTAGTATCAAAAATATCTTTGCTGTTGTTTAAATTAAATACAATTTTAATATATTTTTTAATTTAATTGCTAATCAATATTTATACCCTTTTCCCTTCCTGAGTTCATGAACTCACTTTACAATGAATTGCTTAGAATAAATATATAGAAAAACTTAATAGACCCCTATACTCTTTTTTGGAGTACAGGGTCTAAAAATGTTTATTACATTATAGCATCAATTGGACTTCGGATTAGTTCCGATTTTAACAGATATATAGTATATGTTTCCGATATTTACAAGAGAAGAAACAAGTTTAGACTAAGACTACCCCAACGAAGGGATCTCCCCTTCGATCCCCTGATTCCTATGCTCCCCCAACTCTCCTAGACCCTGCACTGTCCCTCGAACTCGGCGAGCAGAGCACTGGAATTGAAGAATGCTCTCTGCTTGGACTCGGGCATGTAGAGATCACTGCGATCATAGCAAGTGGCTGTGACTCCGATTTGTGTGAAGTACTTGACGCGCTCCTTGGAGTTACAGTCATCGCCCCAGATGACGGCAATCTGTCCCAGATCACGTGCCTGTTTCAGCATTTGTGGAGCATTCTCCGCGAGGAAATCCTCTGCATGTGGAGCTGTGCCAGCTAGCTCAAAGGCCTGGGCATTGTTGACGGCAGCCAGGAAGGTGCGTGTTCGGAGATCACTGAAGGGTTGCCACTTTGTGGTCTCGCCCTGTGTGAGGAACATGACGGGAAAAAGGTTCTGCTTGAAGCGTAGCATGGTGCACATGTCGGCATCGAAGCTGGAGAAGATCAGGGCACGTCCGCAGCCATATTGGATGACCTCCTGGAGCACTCGATCGGCAAAGAAGTTCTTGTCAATGGTCTGTTCTGCCTCGGAGCCACCGGCCTGACGACGCTGTGGCCACTTGATCTCCACATCGATGCCCAGGGATTTGGGAAGCTGTTGGAGCACCTCCAGCAATCTGGGAAAGATGCGATGCTCCGGGCGTGACTCGGCGTTGTGCGATGGATACTCCAATACTTTCCCATTGATCACGGAGAAGATACGCAGCCGCTTGAGCAGCTCATAGTTGATGTCCTTGATGAGCACGTACTCTAGCTGATCAGGTTTCTCGATCTGCTTACCAGGAGGAGCAGTGCGCAGCCCAAAGTCATGGTAGATCACAGGTATGCCGTCGGCTGTGAGATGCACATCCAGCTCAATCATGTCCGCATGATGGGCATGGGCACTGAGGAAGGATGCGATTGTGTTCTCTCGCTCCTGCGGTGCATCGGCGATGTAGCTCTTGCCATTGCCGCGATGACCCACATCTAGATTGGGCCAGCTGCTGGGCCAGTAGTGTGCATAGGTAGTTCTAAAGTCTAGTGCCGAGTGCTGATAAGGCTGCACCAGCACATACGGCAGCTTTAGCCTGGCCAGCGTCTCCCCAGGCTGTTGGGCAGACTTAATGTGCAGCTGAAGGATTCCCTCACTGCCACTCAGCTGAGATGCACTCAGACTGGCGCTGCCCAGCAGCACGTTCTGTAGACTGTAGCACTCCAGGCGGAAGCTCTGCACCATCATCTGCTCCAGCGGCAGCGTGACGTGGAAGATGACGATGTCGCCTTTGGTGTAGGGCACTCCATGCTGCGGCTGCAGCTTCAGTTGACTCTGACCATAGACCTGCTTGGAGTACTCCACCTGCAGACCCCTAGTCTGCTCCACGGGCACCAGCTTGAGCTGTACATGCTGGGGATCAAAGGTCTCAATGTCATGGACTTGGAACATCTTTTCACCAGTGAACTTAAGCTGTACAATCGCCTCATTATTCAGCCAACCACGATGCACCTGAGCCGCTGAATCCTCCGGATTGACAACTCCAAAGGCATCCAATTGGCTGGCCACCAACTCAGTGCCGGGCAGCAGCTGGCGGGGCTTAAAGCTCGTCTCCCAGCGTCGGATCTGCTTGTGACCCGCGGAATCCTCCACGTAGACAAAGTAACGGTACTCGATGCGACGGCATGACTGCAGACGCACTGTTGTCTGCCAGCTGAGCTCATCCAGACGATCGAGTGGTACAGATCGTGAAAGTTGCCACTCCCCCAGCGCCTTAACGTCTCCGGTTAGACCGAGTTGCTCGTCCCCGGCAAGTGGTGTCTGCAGCCGGACATTGAACTGCCTCTGGGTTGGGCGGCAGGCGGATGAAGTTGTCGCCAGCAGCTCATTGCCAGTGCCAAAACTGGCATCGCTTATCGCCGCCGCAGCATCCACATAGGAGGCACACTGCAAGAGAGAAAACGCGACAAGGCTGAAGATTAGCGAAGAGACAGACATGGTGATAGCTTCGAGATCCGCACAACGACTGACTACAGACAGCTCTGAGCTGTGTCTCAAATAAGCATCAAGTCGAAGAGCCCCATACCCCCTACTCCTCATCTACTCCCCTCCCTATACCACCCCAATTATAGAAAGCAGATAGTTGCTTATCAAGCGCGTTTTTAGTCGCGCTGACTGTTTAAACCGCGCGCGACTTTTGCGTAAGTGCAAACAAAATCACGTGTTTTCGCGCTCTACAGGTCAGCAGGTTACAGATTAGACATTTCTATATATATATAGAAGCAAAATATAGTTTTAATCAGCATTTCCTTATTCACTTATTCCTTTACAACTAAAGTCCAAAATAATTAACTTGATTGTTTATGTTTTTAAATTGAATTACTAAATTAAAAATAATACAATCTTTTTAATACATGTTAGTGACAACTGATAGCATCTATAGATTCAAAAAATAGGAAATTTCTAGCCAAAAATATTCAAACATGCAAATTTCCAGTAGATAACAAGCCGCGCGCGTTTAAAAACGCGCTGTGGCCGCAGCGCCTCTTTACCTGGGCCAAAAAACGCGTACGTTGCTGCAAAAAGCAGTGGATGATGCAACGCGCGCTGTTTTTGCCGCTGCCAAGAAACGTGCCTTGGCAACAATTAAAAATTGAAGGCAGAAATCTATGCAAATTGTTAGCGACAGAGCCCATAAAAACGACAATAATTTAAGTGTTGTTTTTCCCACACAAAAAATAACTTATATCACGTGTTATTTGTTTTCTTGCTACACAATCAAAAATTTATATTACACTTGACCAGAACGGAACGCCCACGTAACGCACAAGCTCAACCGGGCCAACAACAGCGAATGTTTTGGCCAATACGATAAACAATAAACATTAGACACTGAGAGAGTCTAAAGTCTGATAGCAATTTCATTTTCACAAAACCAAAGAGAAAGCAGGATCGAACTACTTATAGTCTAGTGGTAAACTATAGTTTTTCGCAAAAATTGTATATTTTTGGTTGCCTTGCGTCAGGCAGAATGTGGTCGAGTCCAAATTTGTTCTTGGCCCAATTAGCACAACCTTGCAAACGAGCCCACAAAAGCGACAAAACAACAAAAGAAATACGGGAAGAAGAAGAAAATTTCTATTTAATTTAATTATAAATATTTTTGTTATTTTTTTATGTTGAATTCTTGTTTTTATTATGTTAATTACGCTACAAATCGCTACTGAATTGCTCTCTTTATTTATATCTTGCTCTCTGGCACGTGTATAAAAAGCTCAAGGCATGCGCTCTCTCTCTCTCCCTCTCTCTTACTCTCCCATTGGAAAGCTTTCGTGGGTCTTTGTACATCTGTTCTTTGTTTTGGGAAATTTCATGCTGAAAGCTTTTCGATTTCGGGGCGTTAGTTTCGTTTCTTAACAGCTGCTCAACAGATTTGTTATCAAATTACTGTTGTTACGCACTGATAAGCATCCAGTTGCACCCCAGTTGTCATAAACCAAATAATTGTTTATGTTTCTAATTGTTTACAATCGAATTGAAACCGTTGAAGATTTAACCAGAAATCATTTAAACTAACAATTGAGCTACGAACACGTGATGCACTGTCTTGCAACATGTGGCACAGTTCTCAGAGCTTTCGTGATACAGTGGAGTAGATTTTGCACGCTTATTTATTTTCTACAATGAGTCAGCGCCCCTAAAGACCTATCAAATTCCTGTTTATATTCAAAATGATATCATGTGTTACGCTGAAAAAGAAGCAACTTTAGAATTCCCTATAAGTAATGAACTTGTTCCCTTTTGATTCCACGTCCCCAGTTTTCTTTTGCGTTATTGATTTTAATATATGTGGAAAAAGCAGAAACGGGGAAAACAACTGTTTCGACCTTCAGACGTGCCAAAGAGTCAAAGTCAACAAATTTGCATTACACGTGACGTCATTCTATTAAAGTTTTAAACAATTCAATTCTCCTCTTTTAATTAATTGTCATAAGCAAATAATAACTGTAATATTAATAGTAATTACATTCTCGATGTGCTCATCCAAGCTCTGTGGTTCCATGGGTGTGAGTAACAGTGGAACCGACATCTTTGTGTTTGGGTGTGTGTGTATTTTTGAGGTATTAACACAGTAGAAAAATTATAATTTTATTGTATTGTATCACAGTTATGTTTTAGTTATTTGTATTTATATTTATTTGCGCACCACGCGGCGTATGTGCAATTATTGGCTATGCTAAGCAAGCATTTTGTACTGGCTGTATGAAACAACGGTTCCTTGTTCTTTGATTTTATCTATTTGATATAATTTATTATTTTATTTTTCTATTTTAAATAAGGATTTTTTTTAGACGTTGAGTCGTCACGACGACGTTGCAAACGCAACTGTTCCAAGCGTTTTTGTTGTGCGCGCAATTTAAACGATTTCTTTTTATCGAAAACAGCTCGTGGAGCTTTTTCTGCCCTGTTGTCTTGATACTCGTATTCGCAGTTGTATTTGTATGTGTGTGTGTGTTTGTGTTTGTAGCTGAAACGACGACATTCACACGCTGTCGATTTGTTTTGGTTTTCAGCTTTGCGGGTACAGTTGCTGCTTGGGCTTTTTTTAAATGTTGTTGGCCTCCTCTGACAGCAACACCAACAGCAGCAGAACAACAACGAAAACAGACGATAATAAAATAACATGCGAATACCTGTATAATATCAAGCATTTTTTGGGGTGACTTTATGATGCTCTTCACACCGATCAGTTAAGAGAATTAATATACAATGAACGATAAGAAATTGTATTAAATAAATTTATAAACTCTATGTAATTCGTTATTTTAGCTTTTATAATTTTCTTCAACTCAAGTTTTAGATTAATTCTACAATTACAGAGTATTGTGTCACACACACTTGCATATTTGCAACTATAGCTGTTTATATTACAAAACACACACACACTCACACGCAGCTGACACAAAGCACGAATAAAACGGAAACAAACAAGACAACAACAGCAGCTGCTGAAACACCAGCCAGAGAGCGAGAGTGTGAGTGAGTGAGAGAGAGACACGCATCGATTCCAAACAAAACGTGTTAGTCGTGTGCAGACGTCAGCGCCTCTGCCGCTGAGCACGTGAAAAGTTCGTTTGTGGGGCGTCGTCGTTGCCGGGCCCCTCATAACGACATGCTGACGCGATGTCGTGTAGCATCCCAAAGCTTTCGTTTGCTCTTTCCCTTGCGCTCTCTCTCCCACTCTCTCAGTCTTTATTCATGCTGTGTACGAAACCGGTTCTAGTCAGTTTTGTACCCATTGTTTTCCTTGTTGTTTGTTTACGTATGACAGAAGTACATGAGGCTGATAAGGCAGCTGCTTATTGGACCCAAAAGCTTTTTCGTGCGCAAAAAGCTTTGCGGTCAAGGTCTATGTTCTATGCAAGGAACGATCGTAAATTGTAAAATTATGTTTCTACATGTGTTGCCATGCGCGTGGCTATATTTTACAGAAATATATATTTATTTGTGTGAATGTTATTTGTTTTTATTCCACCGTTTCGATCTCATTCTGGACATATGTAAAACATGTTTACAGTCACGTTTACAATTGATTTTGTTTTCAAAACACTTCTACAGGTGGAATTTGTTTACATTCGTATTTGCAAGCTTTTGTATAATACAAAACAATCCAAAATTGATCGTTTGATAAGCCACGTAAAACATTATAATGAAAACAAAGCGTTGAAGTTCCCTAAGCTCTATAACACTAAAAGATTAAAAGTTAATGCAAAGTAGATAAAACTGTTCAATAAACAACTAAGGCGAGTACTTGCAATCAGTAAAATAGGGCCAGAAGTCTCTAAACTAAATTTGGTAAAACTATATAGTTTATCTCAAACAAATGTTTAAACTAGTTCTGGTATTTATATAATTAATGCCTGCTTAGCAACAAATTACTGAATAAGTACTTCATACTTAACTTTATCAGTAAAAGATAAGAGCATTATGTCTTAAGTAACTGTTAACTCAATATAATCTTACCTGATCGCACATAGCTGTGTAGTTGGTAATATATGAGATCTGATCCTTCTTCAAGTTATCCTATTCTTCCCACTAAATGTTTAACAACTTTTGCAAACACTTGTTATCACACACACGACACGACTGATGCCAATTGCGAATTTTACACGAAAACTACTAAATAGGAAATCGCTGTGTCGTACCAGACGCCGGAACAACGTAAATACAATTAAATAAATTGAAAACAATGAAAATCGTTGCTACAGCCGGACAAAGAGTCACTGATGGATGAGAACATCGTGATAAGCAGCCACAAAGCGAGAGTGTAAAACGAGAAAAAGAATAAGAGAGAGAGTGAGAGTGAGAGACCTTTAATAGAGTGATTGTTTAGTATATACTTATATATCAGCGATAAAGCATTGCAGTCTTATAAGAAAGTATACCAATGACGTCACGTCGTAGGCGCTGCAACAAGTTCGATGGCTTCTGTCGCAGTCGCTGTCGTCGCCTCTGTTTCTATTGGGACTTTTTTCGGCTCTCGTTCGAAGAGAATAACCAACTCTGTGTGGGATGTGTGTGGAAACATGTCCACAGCTACCGCGGACTTGGGATAAAAGGGCTCTCCCTTGTACTGCTTGGATTCTGGCCTCGCCAGTTCGATAAAATTGCGCTTGGCGCTATTGGGATTGCAGGAAACGTAGACAAGACGATTGATAGCACTAGCAGAACGGATAGAGGCAATGGAACGATTATCTGTTGTTAGGAACAAAGAGAAGGTTATGATTAATCCCTCAAGATTCCTGTAAACTCAAGACTTACGCAATCCCGCGCGTGGAGGATCCACAACAGCTATCAGATCTACAGGCTTTCCAGGTTCCTGGCCGTAGAGTGCTTCACGCACCATACTCTTGATGTAATCATCAGCATTTCCAGCAAAGAATTTGCAGTTCTCGATGCCATTGGCTTGTGCATTGTACTCCGCGTCCTTGATGGCATCCGGCACAATTTCCACGCCCAGCACCTGCCTGCAGTGCTTTGCAAAGGCCAGAGCTATAGTTCCCGTGCCGCAGCAAATGTCAAGCATAGTGGTGTCCTTAGTGGGTGCAGCCATGTCGATGGCCTGCTGGTAGAGCACATTTGCACCTGCCGTATTGATTTGGAAGAACGCCAAAGGACTGATGCGAAACTGAAGTCCCTGTATGGTGTCTGTTATATGTGTAGTGCCCGCGAGATGAGTCACGGGATTAATCATTTGTCCTGCCTCTCGATGCTTGACATCTTGATAGTAAAGCGAAGTACATTTAAATTTGTGATCCTCCTTCTGTTCCTCCAGCGCGTAGAAACTTTTAATCTCCTCCTGCAGCTCTAGCTGCTCATCTTCGCTCAAATTGGAGGAGTAGATGCCAGGCACCAACATCAGCTCGTTTGTGGCACTGGACGTACGCACCATCAGCTGTCGGAAGTGGCCCAAGTTGCCCACGGGATTGAAGGGCAGAAACTTGGACTGCCTTACCAGCTGTTGGAAGCTGAGTGCCGCCCACTTCGCCTGCTCTGGCAGATGTGGCAACTGCTGCACATCAGCCACCTCAACGGAACCATCGCTATAGCTGCCCAAGCGAAAGCCCACGATGATCTCTCCCTCTGCATTTTTACCTACTGTAAACTCGTTCTTATTGCGATAACCATCTACTGTTGGCGACGGCAGCACTCCTTTGAACTCGAACTTGTCCAGGTGTGGTTTTGCAGCTGCGTTCAAACGCCGCAGCTCTTGGGTATACTTCTTCAGCATGGCTGACATCTCCTCCGACTTTTGCTCCAGCTGTTTATCGTAGGACAAGCCAGCGAGAGGACAAGTGGCCTCCACTGCGGTTCGTTGTCGCTTGGGCTTCGTCTCGCCGGTCTGCTCCTCACCGCGACGTTTGTGCAGCGGATCGGCAGATGCCTTGGCGGCCATGGCTTTTAGTACTTTCCCCTTCCACTTGTAGCCGTTGAGCGTCTCCAGTGCCCTCTGCTGATCTTCTTGGCTGCGGAAGCAGACGAAGGCAAACTCCTTGTGTGTGGGTGACTTGATTTTCGTTATGTCGAACTTTAGTGTGTTCTTCAGCAGCTTTTTAAACTCCTGCCATGAATAGGGAACAATAAGTGATTGTTTGAGATTAAATCAAGGAGAACTTACGCCAATGCCAAAGTAGCCCAAGTTCTTCACTTCGATTTTAAAGATTTCCGATGTGAATTCATTGCGTTCCAAATATTCGAATTCATTGCCGGCTTTTTCAGCTCCTTCAGTTTCGGCTCCACCCTCAGCGGGTTGCTCCGACTTTTCCTCATCTTGCACCTTGGTGTCATCAAGAGTAGGCTGATTTTCATCAGTCACAACATCCATTTTAATATTAATCAAAGATATAAATGGAAACAAAATAAAGAAATGTGCAACACGTGAAAACAAATAAGCGAATGAGTTATCGGTGGTAGACGATAAGCATATCGATTAATTTCGTGCAACTATCGACTGAGAACTGTGGCGGTGGGCCGACTAAACGTAAAAAACCACACTGTTAAGACAACCGCTAACGCGCTGCCAACCACTTTAAGGAAAGTGTAAAGATAACCGCTAAAGCGTTGCCAACTACTTTAAGGAATTTGAGCTCTTCAAAAGGCATTTTTTCGGTGCGGGAATTCTGTATTTCTTAGCATAAAAAACGTTAACACAAAGGCAATGGGTATTAAATGGATTCAAAGTATTTAGACTCTAATTAATAGCAGCGTTTGCGAAGCGCTCCAAAGCAGCGTCCAAAATTAGTTGACGTTCAGCTAACAATTGTTGCATTTCCGGTTCATATTTCATGATGTTGGCAATCTCCTGCAGCAACTCGGCTGCTTTTTCCAGCCTGGCCTTGCATTCAGCGGCATCTTCTAATCGCAGTGCCTGCGTCACCACCGCATCCTCCAAGTCGATCAGCAGATTGCCTCTAAAAATACTCCAACCACCGTCTATGAGATTGGACAGCTGCAGGAGTTCCTCGCAGAGATCCACTTTGCGCTGCAGCGACTTGTCACTGAGCTCTGTAAAGGAGCAAAAACTTTTTATAACTTTCGGTTAATTGTAACTCAGATTGGACGTACCTTCCATGGAGTAACCCACAGCAGTACCGTAGAGTTGGGTCAGTGCGTATTTCGCCTGTAAAATGTGCGTATTTGTCTCGTGTAACTCGACGCGATGGCGATAGAGGAAATCCTCCAGGGCTGCAGGTGTCGTCTTGTCCAGGGATTCTATCTCCGCTTGCAGCTTGGCATCTTGGGTGAGCATCTCTCTGGCTCCTTTGACCACATTACACACCTGGCACTTC
Source organism: Drosophila cardini (assembly GCA_018903735.1). Classification (NCBI taxonomy): domain Eukaryota; kingdom Metazoa; phylum Arthropoda; class Insecta; order Diptera; family Drosophilidae; genus Drosophila; species Drosophila cardini. The sequence goes on along the minus strand of JAEIGM010000004.1, from coordinate 4,834,959 downwards.
CAACTGGCCGCGTTTTGCAGCGGATTCATTGAAACGAACTGAAGGATTCCCAAGAGATTTGATCCAAATTCAGTTTTAAACGGAAGGAAGACTCACCTTTCCCACTTTGCACTTCTCGCAGATGCGTGAGCCAGCAAAGGTGTCCAGCTCCGTTGGATCGGAGCACCTGGCACAAGCACAGTCGAAGCACTTGACCTGCTTTAGGTGCACTCTCCGCTGGATGGTGCTCCTCAGCGCTTGTGTATAGGATATGCTCAGTGTTTCACCCTTGGCGATTTTCCGCTTGGCCAGGAACACAATATTCATGTCATCATCGAATCTATGTCTCAGATTGGGCACACAATCGTGGGCGATCATTGCTCCACCCGGAAAGATAGCTCGCACCTTTCGGCGCTCCCCATTCTGCCTCACTTCGAAGGCGTTGGTATCCAGGATAGCAGCCAGACGCAGGATCTCCATCTCGGGCCACTCCTGCAGTCCTAGCACAGTCTTGATGAAAGTTATGAGATTCGCACGAAGCACTTGGTACAGTGGCGTTTCAAGCCGCTCCTTTAGGTGATCCTCCAGTTCGCTTAGACGTGCAAAGGCCTTTGGATCAGATTTCTTTAGCTGCATGCAGCGGAGCAACATGATGACACAATAAGCAGACTCTTTGCGCTCCGGCTCGACGGGATTGTAATTGATCTTGGACTGAAAGTTGCTGGCAGCCATGAGACGACACTCCTCCTGGTGATACGGGGATTGCTCGCACTCCTTGCTGCACATAGGCCAACTACAGGAGCTGCATTTGTGAAAGTTTCCCGCGCGCTCCTTCGGTGCCAACAGATTCCTATGGCAACCTAGGCAGAGGGGCGGAGAGGCCACCTTGGGTCCTAGTACCAATGGGGGTTCCCTTAGGATTTGCTCGCCCATGCGTATATCCCTGGTGGCACGCAGATGCCTGCCCAGCAATTCATTGCTGGCTATCTCGTAGCACTTGCACTCTAATTTGTGAACCTTCCAGTGCTCCTTCTGGTGCTCTCGACAGCAGTAGACCACGTTGCGGCATGCGGCGCACAGCTGTGTGGCACGTGCCGCACACAGCGCACAACTCGTTGGTGGAGCAGACGTCATCCTAGTCCCAATCCTAGCTAGCTTGAATTCAGCGACCAATTGTCTTAGTCTCCGCCTGTTTGCGTAACTCACAACGTCGGAAAATTCACTGAGCAGCGAAAAACAATTTTGTGTCTCGCGTGAGGTAATTTTCTTTTGTGTCTCTGCTGGCAGAGCGCTGCCACTGGCGCTGGCGCTGCTTCTATCTCCTACTGTTTCTCCTCGATCTCAATCTCCATCTCTTGTCACTTGGCGCACGACCGTTTATTTATAGACTTCACCCGAAATGCGTTCAACAATCACAATCTTCTGCTAAACATTTGTTCTACTGTCCTCTCAGCACTCCGCTCTGCTGTCCTCTCCGCTCTGTTGTCCTCTCCGCTCTTCTCTCTGCTGTCCTCTCCGCTCTGCTGCCCTCTCCGCTACCTCTGCGTAGCGTGGTGTCTGCTGGTCTACATAGTTTTATATACACATCTTGTCTAACGACTAAATTCTCTGTTGCAATTTTGTCACATCTGTCTTTAAAGTATTTAATTAAGAAAAATACTAAGAGAATTTAATTAAGATTAAACTCTTTTTAAATGTGTGAACATTTAAATTTAATTTAATTTAATTAATCTTTGTTTCTGGTCTAATTAGACCCCGTACTCTAAAAGAGAGTAGAGGGGTCTATTAAGTTTTTAACTGTACTACATTTATTTAAGTGCTTTCTATAGTTGGAAATTTGAATAATAATAGAACAAAAGTACTCCCAAACCCTTCAGTCTTATAACTCTTATGGATATAGGGCTTTGGTTAATACAAATTTAATCTTCACTATAGGTTATAGAAGTCCATTCAATTCCACAATTTAAAATCATCTATATAGTTTCCAACAAAACTTAATATAATCCCATGGCCTTATGACTAACTGATGGATTTATCCCAATACCACAAACTCTTCCCTCTTTCACACCACAGCACACAAAACTTCCCCTCAATAAAAAACTTCACCACCTTCAGTGGATTAATGACAAAAAACACAATTAATTTTTTTGCAATTCAATAATTTATTTAGTATATCTCATAAATTTTCTATATTTATATATATATATATGTATATATATGTGTGTGTTTGCATATATATATATTTATTCATACGCAGATAATTAATGTATTGTTTAATTGGAAATCAGTCTTTTTTATTTAAATAAGAGTTAAATGCATTTTGTTGTGTTGTTCATGTGTGTTGATTGATTTTTCTTTCTCAAATGAGGAAAACTGTATCGGAAAAACACAGAGAAAACCAGAAATAAAAAAAAAGTTTAATTGAACTATGATTTGTGGTTGTTTGTTGCATTGCATTGTTGCATTTGTCGCGTGTCTTGTTGGTTTGCTTTTAAAATTAATAGTATTTTAAGTGGTACATAAATAAACATGATGATAGTTAACTAAATGGAGGCCATTGTTCCACTCTTTTGTTTATAATTAATTATAATATATAGACAAATGTTGCTCTCTCTCTCTCTCTCACTCACTCACTCCGTCTCTTTCTATACACATAAAAGCGGCGCATAAAATTTCATATAATAGACAACAAGTTTTTATTTAGTTTTCAGTGTTTAAATTACACCAAATAATAGATTTTCTTTAGCTTTTTTTTTAGCTTTTTTTTACACATAGAGCGTTGATATGTTGCTAGGCTGATTTAGCAAAAGCGAAGCAATCGTTGAATTTGAATTGTTTAATTATTAAATTGTTTCAATGTTGTTAAGGCAAAGGCGCAAATATCTTAACGTTAGCTATAGCGAGACTATACTGTAGGGTTGTCCAAGGCGAGCCTGTTTCGCTAGTTGTGAGTTGAATTCAGAGTTGCCAGCTTAGTTTAGGAATATGTTAAGCTGAACATGACCTACGTTGGGCGCCATGAAGCAAAACTTTTCCGTTTAGCGGAAAATAATATCGTATTGGGATTGTTTTTGAATTTTCTTGGATTTTCTTGCTGTTTTATGCTAATTAAATTACAAATTGCGCTACATTAATCATAAGAAACACAAGCAACATTTATAGTTTGATCACTGATCATACACCTACGTATTGTATGGTTAGTGGTTTTATGTATTGGGTTATTAGACATCTTTCTGCTCCTTAAAGTGATGGTAATGATGATGTATATGCTCGTGCACATAGCGGTGAATCATTGAACTGGAGGCGCTCGTATCGAGATCCCCATCCACACCCACTGACGGCTCCTCCACGTCCTTGGCAGTAACGGCCTCAGCTACAGCTTCGCCCACCTCATCGTTTAGATCGATTAAAGTGTCCGTGGAGACGACCTTGCTGGGTGTACTCGTGTGTAGTGGAAGTGGCAAAGGGATGGGACTGGGCAGCAGCTCCTCCTCCTCACTGGCCAGCAGATGAGCGCACTCCAAGGCATCTCCATAGATTTTGGATGCAGCCGAACTGGAGCTGGACGTAGCTGGTCGCTCCTCTCGCTCCTGTTTTGTGCTCTGCTGCTGCTGCTCTAATTGCTCCAGCTTCAGCTGTTGTTGCTGCTGCTGCTGTGAGTGCTTGTGACGCTGACGACGCTGCTCCCGCTCCTTCTGCTGCAGCTGCTCACTCAGCTTGGCATAGATGAGATTGCCATAATTCTTGTAGTCTTTGCTGCCCCGCTGTTGCTGCTGCTGTTGTTGCTGTTGCTCCAACCGCTGATAGCCCTGGGTCAAGGTCTTATTGTGACTGCTGCTCTTTTTGGGTATGGGCTGAACGGTGGCCACATTGCTGGGCGTTGCTGGCGGGGAATGAGCAGCGCCACCACCACAAATGGTGGCATGCAAAAAGGAATCATAACCACAGAGATTCAGCTTATTGTGTGCACTGTTGTGACTATGCTGAGCAGCAACCACCGCTGGATTAATGGCCAGCTGTTGATGGTAGATGGGTATATGCGGCTGCGGATGATACAGGCTGCTGCTGTTGACCGTATCGTGTCCGACCTCGATGCTGTTGATGGGCTGCGAGGGCGACTGCGTGGGCGGACTGCAGCTGAGCGGCGACTGACCGGACTGTGGACTGTGATTCGCAATTAACGTCGGGATTTTCGACCCTGTATTGCAGCGTTGGCGTTGCTGTGGTTGTTGTTGTTGTTGTTGTGCTGCCGGTTGCCGTATGGGACTCACATTGGCCTGGGGTTTTCTATAAAAACAAAAGGGTTTTACAGCAATTAGTTTGTTTGTTTATTGAGAGCGCGAATTTCTTTTTTTGGAGGGTATTGTAGGTCGCCATTAAAACTCAAGGGGTAAAAACGGAAAAAATATGAAACATAAACTTAATTAATATGTGGATGTAATGACCGTACACAGGGACTTTTTAGGTCAGCCCTACCCCAAAAGATACTGAGTGGAATTCGGTATAAGTATTAATTATATAGGCCTTTAGCTCTACTTTAAGTCACTTGATTTTCCTTAGTTTTTCCCCAAGATTTAAGCGATTTTCCTTACCCATTCAGCTGAAAACACAAGCGATTCTTTTCCATACTCTCTCGAATGATGCTAATCAAATCGTTGCGATTTAATGCCGATTTCCAACATTCGGCGGATTTGCGCTGCTGTTGGGCGAGCAGAGACTGTGGGCGTGGCTGGCGCAACTGTACACCATCGAGCATTACATCAACCAAAGGCGGTGACGTCGAGCTGCTCTTTTGTCGCATTTGCTGTGATGCTGTTTGCTGTTGTTGTTGCTGTTGCTGCTGCTGTGGTGGTGGTGGCTGCTGCAGATGGCGATTCTGCCAGCAGGAATCGTTGCCCACGGAGAGGCTGCGTTGACGCGTTTCAAGGCAATGATCCTGATACTGCAACAATGAACGCAGCGTGCGATGTATGTGGAGTGCGTTGTGATGCAATCAATCAATCAATCGATCAATCATGCGTTATGATCAAGTCAACCAAAAACGAAAAGAACAATACAAACAAATTATACATAAAGAAATTAACAAAATGCGTAAATGGGAAATTCGTGCACAAAACAAAAACATAAACTCAAAAATAATTAGCGATTCAAATGGCGAGTTTTATGACGGTTTTGAGACCTATTAATAAATTCTAATGGGGATTTGAAATATTTACAGTGAAATCTTTGCCAAATGCACCCTTATTTCTGGGCTAGGGTTTCGTAGGGTCGGTTTCTCTAGTTATCAGTCTTTTTTTTTTAAGGGTGATCATAGTTTAAATCTACAAATTAAAGTAAAACATGAAGCCAAAAGTCAATAAGTCTTTTTCCCTAAACGGTTTCCTAAATGATCTTTTTTCCTTTTGGAAAAATTTAAAAACTAGCCATTAAGTCATGGTAAATTTACTTTATTCCTATCTTAAGTTAAACTATACATTTCCAGGCAACAATTTGCCCATTAGAAATTGCTTTAGAGCCTTGCTTTTGTCTGTGCAGCTGGGGAAATTAAAAAGGTGATTGGGCGGAGCCGGGAGAGACGGAAGAGTGGGAGGGACTGGAATCGTTTGTTTTAATAGATATATATAGATGCCTACCTTTTGTTTTCGCGCTCTTCTCAGCATTTTGACACGTTGGGTGGCTTGTTTCATATAGACATCTTGGCTGTGATGCTGATGTCTCAATCGTTGCGAATGTTGATGCGAATGCGGATGTGGACAGTCAATTGTGTCGGTGGTTTCCTTATTGGCACCGCTGCAGCATTTGAGATTCAGCATATTCTCGTAGGTATTGTGAGCATTTTCCGGCGTGTGCTGCTCCGACTGCTGCAGTTGCTGTTGTTGTGCACTGCAGCACTGGTCCAATTTGGCATTGTTCTTCTGGTATCTGGTCTTTGCCTGCTTGCCACCGCTGCCCGTGGGCTCGACATGGAGTGAAGCTGCTGCCGCTGCCGCTGCTGCTGCCAACTCTTTCTCCTTCTCCTTGTCACTGTTGCTGTCATCGTCCTCGTCATCGGACTTAATCAGTTTGCGTGGTCGATGGCGATGCTGGCGGCGTGCACCGCCGGAAGTCGTTAGTGCCACGCCATTCAATGTTTTTGACATGGCCGCCATTCCCGTGGGCAGTTTCTTCATTTTGTTGCTGCCACTGTTGTTGTTGTTATTGCTGTTGCTGCTGTTGTTGTTGTTGTTGATGCATGTGGATGCTGCAGCTGCTGCCGCGACTGCCTGCGATTTCGATTTGCCTTCGGGACTGACGGTGAGGCGCACGTTAATTGTCTTGCTGCCACAGTGGGGCACCACCACGGACTTGCCAATGGACTCGTATATGGTATAGACAATGCCCACAATGTCGTCCTTTGTTATTTTGCCGTGATGCCCATCCAGATCATAGAATGTGAATGAGAATTGCAGCGGCTGTGACGATTTGCCTCCCTCAACGGAAACATCGCAGGTGAATTCCTATTAGCAGGAAGAGAAAATGGTAAACAAAATTAGTTTTGAGACGAATACAAATTTTATTTACTCTGCCATCACTTTAAAGCGAAAGAAATCTAGAATCGAGTGCTGAATTTTAAAATTTCTAGCTAAAGTGGCAGCACTGCACAGCACCTGCCCACAACGATAATTTTTTAGCCAGCCCGAAAGTATGCAACACTTTTGTTGCTGTACGATAAAGTTGCTCTGTGTTTATATGTGTGTGTTAATGTGTGTGTGCATGGCCACAAGAGCAACAATTACATTAAAAAAGAAGAGCAACAACAACAATGGCAGTGGAAGTAAAGTCGAAAATTGTGGCCATAATTTGACTAAATATTTAATTTCTCGCACGCTGAGAGAACAAAGCAAAACAATATCATGGAGCATTGATAAAGTGGTGCCAAAGACAACCACCGAACAGCGAACAACGAACACCGAGCACAGAGTACCAACTACCGAGCACTCCACAATCTCCGATTCCCATCAACTCCCACTTGAGTATTCCCACTTGGCGCTGGCAAAAAGGAAATAAATATAATTTCTATTTCTTGCTACTTGGCTTGAAGATTTTTAATTGCCCTTAAGTGCTTTCGTTTCGAGTTTGTTCTCATTGCTCTGTCTCGCTTCAACTCGCTCTTCCTATCTCTCTTTCACTGTGTGTGTGTGTTTTTTAATGGGTTTTATTGAATTTTAATGTTTTGATATTTTTTTTTTTGTTTTTCGGCTAAAGACAAGCGAATGTCTGCTACAGTGGGACAGTGGGTGGTAATGGAAAATTGCCGGCAACATTGCGTTAATGAAATATTTCCATTGTCCCCCTTGGCTCTCTCAACCCCTTAAACCCCCTACTTCCCTTTGGAAAATGGACACTCTCTTGTTGTTTGTATTACGAGCCATTGAAATTTTAATTAAAAGCACATTTAAAAGTTGAGTTTATGTGCCGCTGCACAGTGGGTCTTGAAATATGGCTAGAACAACAATAACAACTGCCAGTTGATTAAGCTTGACCATCCTGCCCCAACCCCCACCTGGGTGGAGTCTGGAGGTCAGTTGGAAAATGTTAAATGAAAACTGAAAGTGGAAAATTCGAATATCGAAAAAACATAAAATTATTTTATTTATATGGGCACATTCAATCGGATTTTCTAATCAAGAGCTAAACATGAAATTTTATGCCACAAATCAGCCAAAATTATGGCCAACTAAAATAGCCAAAATTATTATTATAAAAACATATAAAATCAGTGATTTTAGTAGAAATCATTTGTAGTTGATTTGAATAAAGTAATGAGCTTATGAGTTGCTCCATCTGATGGAAAATTGTTGGACTATGATTTCGACTGGAAATCAAGGAGGATTTTAAATGATTTATAGATTTTTGAAAGGACTCTTTGATAAATTTATTGTTTTTTTAGTTAAACTACTTTCTATATATTTGTGTCTGTTAATTCCCCTGACTTCAGTTAATCAATCAAAAGTTCCACTCACCTCCAAGCGAATGCGTTCCTCTTTGTTGTGATGATGCAAATGTCGCGAGTGCTGTGCATGTGTTGCATGTGGCATAGGCATTGCTGCAGCTGCATCAACCACATCCTCCTCCAGCTGCTGTTGCTGCTGATTTGATTGAGACATATTTACATATTTGTTGTGCTTGCCACTGGAGCTGCTGATGCGCAAGTGTTTGCTATGGCTGCCACTGCTGCTCATGTCCTGCTGTGGATGATGTCTGTTCACATGATGTGGCACCGACTGTTGCTGCTGCTGCTGTTGTTGTTGCTGCTGCTGTTGTTGTTTGGCTGTTCCTGCTGCGGTGGCATTGCCCGGTGGCGTTGTGATTATATTAACCAGCGGCAATCTCTGTTGTATATTATTGTCACGTTCGCTGACCAGCAACAAATCTGGCGGTGCACTGCAGGAGGATGAGGCGCGCACCTGATGATACATCAGCTCCTCTGAGTCTGTGGTGCATTCCTGAACTGCAAACCAAATGGAAAAAAGAAAACAAAAAAAAAAACAAATTTTTAATTAAAATGCAAAGTGGCATGAAATTGAAGGCGCATCAAACATTTGGTTATCCATAGGCAAACAGCTAAGCAGCTGGCGGAGACACGCCCCCTAACGCCTCTGTATCTAAGCTGGTAAATAGCCCTGCCTCCCCCTCTTGTGCCCACTAACGCCCCCTTTTGATGTTTCTTTGGCGGCACATTTTGCCTTTGACTTCGTCTGCGGTGACGACAACGACAACAACGACGGCGGCGACGGGGACAGGGACGGGGACGGGGAAGACGGCGGCTGCTTGCAATTTATTTGCAATTTGCACAAAAACGCATTACAACAACAACATTTTTATGCCTCAACGCCAACACAAAGCGCGTTGGCGACCAGACGGACCTCGCCAGACCAGACAGACAGACAGACAGACGAAACTCTTGAAAGGCGACTGCGCCGAGAGCATTCCTAATTAATGACGTCGTCAGCGTCGACAGTCTAAAAAGTTGATTTTAATTGAAAATGCTTGAGAGCATTTTGTGCTCGGCTCTTTTGTGGTTAGCACGGTTCGTAGCGGCGTGGGCAGTCAAAAGTGTTGGCCATTTCATTACTCATACGCCGCATAAGCCACAGCACAAAGCACTAAGCTAAGCTTCCCAAAAAAGAAGAACGCTTTCTTTTAAGCACTCCCCTTGGTATCTGCTTAATTTGCCATAGTTCCTGTGCTACTAATTAATTAAGTGGTGCACACATACACACACACACACACCCACAACTTTTCCAGTTCTCGCCTCTTTGGCAAAGCTGACCCAATTTCCCGTTACTACTTACTAACCAGGTCCAAAGCAGAGCTTGGCTTTTAATTGCATAACCATTATGCAGACGAGCAGCAGCGTCTGCTGTTTTGTTTTCTCATTTTTCCATTTTCCCATTTTCCTGTTTTCCCTTTTTTCCATTTCCCTGCAGTATTCAAGCCAAAGAGTTGAGTCGAGAGTCCCTTAAAAGCCACAACAATTAAAGACAATTAGCCAAAGTGCCGAGGGTACAAATGACTTATTGTGTAGCTCTTAGTCGGTGTCTAAGTCTAAGACTTAGTCGTGCACTTAGTCTAGTAGGGGGGTGGGGCATCTTAAGTTGAACGCAATTCTGATTGTTTACCGGATCACTGACGACCTGGTTTCCATTCGTATCTGGCATTGTGTGGAAATCTGGGTTATCTGACTTTAGCATTCCATGCCAGATCCACTGAAGATTAAAGACTTTTAAGCGGAATGATTTTTAAGCAGTCTATACTATATTTTAACTATATATTCCAGTCCCAAACTGAAGTACCTAATTTTAACTTGAAGTCAAAACTTTATTTGTTTTAAAATTTCTTTGAATTTACGTCACTTAGTTACTGCTCTAATCTAGTCATCTTTGAGTTGGCTTTCAATTAACTTGGCCTAAAGTTTCACTTGTAGCTACGTACTGTTGCCTTGAGCTATCCAACAGATACTTTTGCCTGGTCTTTGGCCTATGCCTAGTCTGCTCTGCTCAGCTTTATATATACATATATATATATATATATATTATTTTTCTGTTAGTTGTTTTTTTTTTTTGCCATGTGTTGATCTTTATCATCTGGCCCGAACATTTTTGTGCGTTTCGCCCTCGACGCTAGTTGCTGTTGTTGTTGTTGTGTGTAGTTTGTTGTTTGTGTCTTCTTCTTCTGGTATGCGACTTCTCATTAATTGTTGTTGTTGGTCGTTCGCGTCAAAAACACTTAACTTCATTAACACTTACATGCGAGATATGGCCACAGCAACAACAACAACAGCAACGACTTTTGTTTTCCTTGGCCACACAGACACAATTATGAAGTTTATCTTAAGTTTATATCTTTTTTGAAACTTTGCCTTGTTGGCACATCATCTGTCTAATAAATTGTTGCCAAGCTGCTGCCACGAAGTCTTACTTTTAGTCCGATTTAGGCTTCGTTTTCGGAGTCGTTTTCGGATTCCGTCCGACATTCATTAACTGTCGTCATTTTCTATGCACTTTACTCTCCGAAAAAAAAGCCAAGTTGGCTTGTTTTTTCTTGTTGTTAGGCTCTACACCTTTTCTAATTAAAGGCCGACCACTTGATGTGCTCACTTGGTGAGACTGTAGCTGTAGCTGTATCTATATCTCTTGCTCTGGCTGTGTGTATCTGTATCTTTGTCTTTGTCTGGCTCTGTCTTTTGGGCCTCTCGTTCTCCGTTCTCTGTTCTCGGCCGCTTTGTTTTGCGTTTAATTATCGCCTTTGTGTGTATTTTTTTTCCTCTTTTTTTTTGAGCAAATACCGCGCCCGGTGCCGACGATCGTGGCGCCAAGATAAACCAAAAGAACATGTTTTTCTCTCAAGTGGTTCGACCACGGCAACAACAACAACAACAATAGCAACAACAACAACAGCATCAACTAATAAGAGATTCATGTTGTTGTTGAGTCATCTTGAAAGCATTTTGGCGTCTGATATGAAACATGCCGCCTTGCAAATTAACTTTGGCCTAAGCCACTCTGAAAGATACAAATCGTATGTGCTTAAAAGCAAGAAAAGACAGTGGCAACGACTAGCAAACACCCTGTACAAACTAGAACATGTATTTTAACAATTTAATTTAAGAAAATATTGGCAGTCTTGGTAAGAAACTGATAAGAGTTTAGGCGTCTTTGAGTTTCTCTATCTATTCTAGATACTTTTTGTCTCAAATAAAATAAAAGATTTTCCTTAAACCTTTGCCACAACTTGTTTTAAAAACGCATATACCCCACAGCTCGCTATGTGCTCCCTATCTGCCGTTCAGTTCACAATGAATTGAATTTATACATTACGCAAATGCCGAAAAGCCAACAAATGAAAATGAACAGCCTGTACAGGCAGCACTCTATGCCACGAAACACTTCGCACTGCGCTTCTCCGCAGTCCATTAGACGACCACAACACGCACATTGCCTAAAAGCACCAAAGGTAGACAAGGAGGGGAGGGTGGGGAAAGGTGGGGCAACGGTCTTGAGGTAGTGGAAATTTTGGACAGCCTACCTGAGAGGTCATTGTGGCTTATGTTGAAATTTCAGCGCAGCAGCCTCATGAATTTTGGATGATAAATGAACGTCACGGCTTGAGGCTTATCTATCAAAAAGTTGTTGTGCGGCGTACGTGGCGCATGAGTAATGTATCTTTGCTCTTGACTCAATTAAAGGCGCAACACTCACACACACATACAGAGAGACGCACACTCTCTCACACACCCATTTAGGAACATTTAGGCGCAGTTCATAAATTTTCATTAACATATTTTCTTATCAAAGAAGTGAAAAACAAAGACCAAAAAACAGACCAAAGCGATGCTGTAGATTAGTTTTCAATGTGGTCAGAGGATTTGCATAATTAATTGGCCAAATTGTGTGTGTGTGGTGTGTGTGTGTGTGTGTGTGGGTTTTAGGGCGTTTGCCTTTGGTTTTTATAGTGCAAATCAAAAATGCGCATAAATTTCTGATATCAGCGAGTTAAATATTATAAATCGCTGTAATAAAACACAGAAAATTAACATGAAATCCAATATATATGAAGTTATATACGTATCAGGTGGCATTTATTTTGGCCATATATACGATTTTTCAGCCACACATTGCAATCGCATCATAAATATTCAAATAGATATATTTATTTGGCCATTAAATGTAGTTAAACTGGAAATTGGAAACTCTAAAACGAACGGTCCAAAAACCAATCAACAAATGAGTCTGAGAGAAATATGATAGCAATTTTAGTGTTCAGCTAAACTTCAACAAATTAAGCATTAAACAATGTTAAGTAAACTTAATTAACAGTTAAACAAATAAAGTTTGAACTGATTTCAAATTTGTTTTCTTTTATTTTAAATTAATTTACTTAACAATATTTATGATTAAGTAATTCTGATCACTGTTCGATCAATTAATGACCATAATCTTTCTCCAAGTGTTTCACTTATTTTCCAACTTTATTATTTATTTATTAATTTATTCTATTTTCGTTCAGGCACTTGATAATTTACAAGCACAATTTGGCAAGCCACTTATCGTATAGGGGAAAAAAGGCAAAAAAAATGGCTAAAAAAGAGCCGGTAAAAATCAAAAGAAACGCTTGAAAAATATTTCGCTATCGCTTGAAAGAAATCTGCTTCGTTTGTTGCTGTTTTTGCTGTTGTTTTTTATACTTTTTTTGCTGGTTTTTGTTATCAGAAATTCTTGCTAAATACCAGTAGCAATAATTGCCGCTCGCTGCTTTGGCGCTGAGTTTAATTAAACGCCGATAATCGATGGGAAAACAGTTACACGATGACTCGTAGGCGTCTGAGTTCTTATCAATGTCTGAAGTTCACGGCGTCATCAATGTGTCCACTTGCACTCTGACTGTGGAAAGGGGTAAGGGGAAGTGTGTAGGGGGCTATTGCCTGCCTGTGTCTGTTGCATTTTAGCCAAGTTAAAAGCCGACATCGTCGTTTGTCGGCTTTTTGTAAACTCGACTTTAATGTTAATGTTACAAATCAAGTGAATAGACGACGTCAGCGGCGTTCAGATTGAGCGTGAATTTTGTATGATATATAATACATATATCTATATATATACAATCCCTAAGCTGCGCTCTTACCCTGTCGATCTGCTGCTCCTCCCCTACCCAACCCTCTCGCCTCTCTTGTAGCCTCAGCTTTGTGCTCAGCGCGTGTCTCTTATGGAGACCTTCATCTTGCCGCACAACGTGTTCCGAAACGGGTTTTCTGGCCATATAAATGTACTACACAAAAACACACACATATATCTACACTCTTGTGTGTGTGTATCTGTTGTTTTAGTATCGTGAAGGGCTTACAACGGGGTCGTTAAGTTTCTAGACTAGTTATGTAACAAATTTATTTGAAGTTTAGTTTTTATTTTGGAAAATAAGTTCAATACTTTGATAAATTGTTTTAAACTATTTGCTTTGCATATTTTGCTGGGCTTAGGTTTTAAGAACTCTATTGAACTATCTAACTAACCGAACTCTATAGTAAGATATCTCTATCTTACTTATAGTTTAGTAGCTTAAGTACTTTATGTACTCTATTTAAAGTCAATTACTTTATTCAATATTTCTATGAATATATATTTAAATAATTTATTAATTTTCTTTTTTTATTTAATCTGAATTATTTTAATCTGTTTTTAAGCTATTCTTATACATCAAAAGTTATTTTTAGAGCAAAAAACTTTCGTCTTTGAACTTTAAGAGTTTGAACTTCTTTTTGTTCTTTTGCTGTATCATTGCATTTCTATCTGTATCTGTATCTCATGCTATATCGCTTGCTGTATCTGTTTCTTTAGTTGAGGTCTTGTATGCTTAACTTCGTTTGGGGCTTTTTGGAGGCCTCTCTCCTGCTGCCGCTGCCGCTGCTGCTGCTGCTGCGGTTTATTCAAGTTTAACGCCAAAGTTTGCTGCGGCTACACACAAACGGAAATTAATTACAAACAGCGGGCTTAAACAACTACAACAACAACAACAACAAGAACCAATACAACAACAACTACAACAATAATGAATGAGCGGCATAATGAGTGAAGGTTGTTGTTGCTGTGGTTTTGGCCATATTTGAAGCCAATGGACAGACACTGTGTTAATGTTAAAGTTGTTGCCGCTGCTGCTGCTGCTGCCTCTGCTGCTGCTGTTGGCCATTAACTTAAAGGCGTTAATATGCCTGGCTAACAAATGAGCAAATAAGCAAATTTTGCACATTTTCTCTGTCTATTTTTATGATTATTTTTTTTTTGTTTCTTTTTTGTTTTCTTTTTTCATTTTTTTCCTTTTATTTGGAATTTTCGTTTGGCGCCGTTTTGCTTGGCATTTTATCAGTTCTGCAGGCATTTTGCCAATCAAATGTCAATCAAACAATGTTCCAGTTTTCACAGCAGTTGTTGTTGTTGTAGCTGCTGTTGTTGTTGTTGTCAGTGTTGCTTTTGTAATTTGATTGCTAAAGCGTAGAAGCTGCGTCGAATTGTGTAAATATGCATGTACTTTGTATCTGTGACAACAGCAACAACAACTACCAACTGATAAGATACTTATGTAGAAATGTTGTTGACTGATGCTGCGAGGGTTGCACGATCAGTACGAGACATTTTAAGGCATTTACACACATAAAATTATTGTGCTCTTTTTTTATGATTGTTGTCGCAGTGCTACGACTTCCCCCTTTATGGCCATATGAGAATTTTTGGGCGGTAAAACGATACCCACGATGTCAGGCGACATCTCAGGTTTTATGGTCTGGCCATTATCAGAAACGCTCTGCTCGCATCTTTCAGCAGCAGGAGCAGCAGCTTTTTATGGCCACCTGCAATGTCAGAGCGTCCGACGACAGATAAAAGATACAAATTTGTATAAATAATTCAGTCCAAAAAAAAAAGAGATAAAAATGAGCAAGTAAAAATACACACACACACACACTCGTGTAAGACAAGGTATGTGTGTTCCCCGTTCCCACATAAAATTCTACAAATTATGAACTTGAAGCGTGACGTTATTATTGTTGTTGTTGTTGTTGTTGCACTCTCTGTAAGCGTTGGAAACTGTCTGTGACATATGCACTCCAAAATTGTTTTTGCAATCCAAATATATAAATACGTATACGTAATTTTCATTCCTTTCCCCCACAAACAACTTTCCTAGCAGTCTGCCTGTGTGTGTGTGTTTGTGTGTGTGTGTGTATAGGTGCCCATCCCACACATTCTTGCCGACACTTCAAAAGCATTCGGGGCGCTATAATAAAATATATGAGAATGTACGGAACAGAACTGAATTATTTCACTGCTTTCAACTTTTGCGCCTAATTCACACATATTTTGTTGTTAGCCGTATTTGTGTGTGTGTAGCTGTGTGTGAAAATTTTATGTATTGCCTTTAGCAGCATCATCAAAAGAGCAGACAAAATCCAACAAAAAAAAAAGTAATAATAAAAGCCACACAAAGCGTTGCTCGACTGGGAGATGCCCTATGCAAAGCAGCACAAAGAAGCTGCGCAAATGAACGCTAGAGGGCGTTTAGCAATGGGGAGCAAGTTAATTTATTTAACTAAAAAGTGGTGTGAGCCTTAGCACAGCATACCCTACAGTGCAGCAAGTAAATGGTACAAAAGAGAGGCGCCTAAAAAAAAAGGAAGACATCAATATGAAATTTTTGTCACGTTTTCTAATGTGCAAAAGGAAGAGCAGGCGTGGCAGCAGGAGGAGGCAGAGTAGTAATAGGAGGAGGCGGAGGATAAGGAGGCGACGCATGGACGCGTGTAGGCGCGAGTATTTTTTTGCCGCGGGCAGTGACAGTAGGTGTGACTGAGTGTGTGTGTGTGTGTGTGTCTTGTCAACTGGAAGTGTGAAATTGAAATTCATTTTGACAAGCACGTCGAATGCTAGAGATGAACTAGGCATAAGCCTAGGGGCTATGAATATTATCATATATAACGAATTGGGTTTATTTTACCATTAGATATATGTAAATGTGCAGATACTATATACTTTATATATACATACATATAACATATAGATATAGGGAAATGATTAAGTTTACATACTTCAATTTCCAGGCAGTGTCGCAGTCCCTTTAAGCCATACCACTGTGGAGGTGGGGAAGTAGGGAGCTGACTAGGCTAAACGTATGGGTAATATGTCTCTCTCTCTCTCTGTCTCCCTCCCACTCTCCCTCCCTCTCTCACACTTTTGCTATCAGTCGCAGCCATCAATGTTTTTATGTTGTGCTATTACTTTAGCATTGGCAACGCCCCACACATAAACATGGCACATTACCCCACCCACACCCCTCCCAACCCCACCCCACTCCACACACACACACACATAGATACACTTGGATTACCCAGACAGCTACGCATGACTATAAAGCATATTTTAGCATGTCAAGCGTTGCGCATCCGCTTTGATGTTTATTTGACAGTTTTTATAGCGGCTTTTATCTGCCAACTACTTGGCTAAGACGTCTCTCCCAGCCACCAAACAGCAGTTGCCTCTTCCCTACTCCCCCTCTTCCTACTACTACTCCCTAGCAAAGACTAGCTGCTCAGTACTTTGGCAGATTCCTCTTTAAGTTAGCCTCTGTCTCTGTGTGTCTGTTTTGGTTCGTCTTCCTATTTTTGCCAAAATAAAAGCAAAAACAACACACACACACACACATGCAAATATAAACAGTTTTTGGGCAAGAATGCTTTTGAAGATTTATAATTTGTTTTTGTTTTTGTTTTTGCTCTTTCGGCTTTGACTTTGAGAGCAGAAATGCGTCACACGCATAAATTGTTCATTCATTTGCCAAAGAGAGACAGATAGACAGACAGACAAACAACAACAACAACTTGTACACAAACAACTACTAAACACCAACAACTAAATTGCCCACGCAGACAACTCATTCAGATTTACAGCTTGTTCTTGCCGCTTGTTGTTGTTGTTGTTGTTTTTGTTTTCGTTTTCGTTTTTGTTGTTGTTTGCCAACTAAAATGCAACTCAAGTGCATAGCAGTTTGCGCTCTCCCGCTCTCCCTCTTGCGCTATCTGTATTCATTCTATCACTCTCCCCTTTCCCACTCTCTTTCGAACTCTCTCTCTCTCTGGCTGTCTGCTCTCTTCCCTCACCATTTAGCACCCACATTTAATGGCTAAATTTGCCAGCCAACAGCTTGAAATACTCTACAATTAAAATGCAATTTTGCTCATTAAGCGCCTTTGTAAAGAAATTTGTTTTACAAAGTATTTTAAGCAAATGAATTCCATTTAAAAATTTGCATTAAATTAACAACAAATTGAGGCAACAAATACAAAGAAAAATTGTTAATTTCTCTCAATATTTTCGCAAAACAATTTTTTGAATACAAAAAAAAAATGTTATAGTAATTAGAATTTTTAGCTTTTTATTAAGTTTGTTGAGTTATGTTTGATCGTTATTTAATACAAAGCACACATTTAATCAAGCAAATATTTGCTACTATTATATAAATATTAAAATTATAAATATATAATGTAGAGCAACTGGAAGAAGTATAAAACTTTATTTTTGGCATTTTTGGAGCAATTAAGTTTGTTGTGGGGGAGAAAACTGTGTGGAAAAGCACTCTGCAGGCGTCAACAACTGAGCACTGTCATTTGCAGCAACCATTTACCAGCCCCTACCGCCTCTACCACCCCTCCTGCTGTGCCACGCCCCCTTGTATTTTCCCCTCACTCGTTTTGTTTGCACAATTACCTTGAAACATTCAAACAAATACAAAATGCGAACAGTTTTTGTGCAAACGCCGTCAAATTAAGTTTTTGGCCATAAAATCCAAATGGATGCGAGCTGTGAGAGCCAAGTACAGAACCTGGCTAACATTTGGCTTAATATTTTATGAAAATATGCGTATTCTTAGCCTTTGGATTTGGCTTTATCTTCAGCTTTGTCTTCTTGCCTTTGTCTTTGTACCTTTAACTGGCTTTGACTTTGGTTTTTGGCCAAAACAAAGCAAAAATTGCAATTACATTAGGAATACTGCAATCAGTTGGTTCGTTTATTATTCATGCGTTGGTCGAGCCATGACGATGGTATTCGAGGGTAGTGGGCTAACCACGCCCCTTTCATTATTTTAAAATCAACATAAGCAACAACATTTGCATAAGCTGATTGCATCTGTTACAATTCCTATATACACTTCTTACATATATATTAAATTCCTTGAAGCACTTTACAGTAACTTTTATTAAATAAAACTTTTCACACTGAGAACCTTCGTTTTCCCCGAGTTCAGAGCCAAAATCTTTGGCCATAAAATAGTTTTATTGCCCCATCTCCGACTACATCGCTCCAACCACGTTCGTTTGACTCCGGCTCCATTGTCGCCATTTTTCTGTAAGCTACTTTCCTGTAATTAACTGTTTTTCGACTCTGCCTGCAAAATACTCTGTTTCCTACAGGGAGAGGAGAGGGGAGAGGGTTAAGTTACGAGTCAGCAAAGAAGAATCCTAAGAAAAGCTACGTGTGTGCTTCTCTTGAGCAGATAATACTACAAAGTTTGTCGCAAAAACTTCAATCTGAGAAAACTACAAATACAGTGGAGTTTATGGGGATTCTGAATAATAGGGGAGTTTATATATGGGATTAAATTGAGTTGTTCTTAAGGGAAGACTAGGGAGACTTTCTACTTATAGGTCTTACGAATTTTCTAAAGTATTTCAAATATTTCTGTTTGTTTAAAGATACTTCTATAGAAATAATAACTAAACTATATGGAATCTATACGTAGACTAATTTCTAGCCCCTTTCCTTTCTTCTTTCTTCTACAACTGCAATACATATATGCCGATTTCTTCTGTACTTAACTCCAGCCACTGCCCCCTCTAGAACACTACGCCACTGTTTGCCACATCTTCATTCTTTCCCGGCCTTTGGTCGCTTTTTGTTGCCTTTTGCCTGTCGTTTGTTTACTTTTCATATGACAAAGTCAACCGACGTCGTTTGTTGTCGGCAACTTGGCAAATTTTCTTTTTTTTTATATTTATTTCCCTTGCTTTTTTTTAAGTCTCAACAAATACTCAACACGCAGCACGTTCTCGCAGTCGCTGTCGTCGTCGCAGTCGCTGCTGCACGTAGCGTATTTAAAAAGCCCTGAGATTTACGTACAAAACTTCGGAGTCAGCTCCGGGGCATAAAACATGCGACAAGCTGCACACATGTGGGCTGCCAGTGGATCAGTAGACAGAGAGACAGAGTTGCCAGAGAGGGAGCTGCGAAGGGGGGCAACACAGAGCCTCTGACAACGGAGCTACTGTTTGGCAAAGTTTTTTTTTTCTGCGGCTTGTCGGCAAAAACCAGTAGCCAAGAGGCAGCCAAGCCGCACAGTCCTCACTGTTCCAGTTCCAGCTCCAGCTCCAACTCCAGTTCCACTCGAGTGCCGCTGAAGTGATTGTATATTGTGTTTTGTTGCAGCCCAATTTATACCCTGTAGTGGCAGGCATAAAAGGGGTAGACAGAGCAGGGTAGCATTTGATGCTTCTCAACACTTCTCACTAAAATTGACTACTATTCAACACTGCAACTAAACAGTCTATACAACACTAACCAGAATTCTTCGTTTAACGAGTCTAAATTCTAGTATCAACATTATTCTCTACCTCTATCTGCTACAGGGTATCTTCCGGTCTCGTTTATTCAATTAAATTTACTGCATTTTTGTGGCTTTTTTTTGGCAAATCTCTTTATGTTGTGGCTCCACTTGTTGTTATTGCTGTGGCCGCTGTTTTTGGGGATTGTTGTGGCCTCGATAGGATTCAAAATTAAACTCGCTCTGCGGACGGCACAAAAAGCCGTCAGTTTGAGTTTGTTCTTGGCTCAAAGTAAAAAAAAATTTATATGTTTTGTGGTCTGTCTGCAGTTTGAACAACAACTCTAAAGCTCTACGGCTGTATAGCCTCAACTCTGGACCCTACTCTAACTCCAACTCCAACTCTGACTCCAAGTCCAACTGCGAATTCGGTTTGGTTTCAATTTGATTGCATTTTAACAAGGGGCAGCCAATTTCTTGATGCCGGAAAAACAATAAGCAGCATTTGGAAAATTCAATTGTTATTGCTCGTGGGTTTTCTTTTCTATGGTCTTTTCTTTCCTGGTACTCACAATTTCCCGCCGTGTCTGTCCGTGTCCAAATTGTATTCTATTATTTTTCTGACTCAGCAATGCCATCGAGGGAATTCAGAAGCCGTCTCTTCATCAACTCTAGCTACTTCCACAGCTTCTTCTTCTGATTGCTGTCCAGCTGCCTTTTCTGCTTCTACTTCTTCTGCTTCTTCTACTGCCTCTTGTTTTTCTGATTTGTCATTATATTTTTGCCTTCTCCCCTTCCAGCCCTCATCCCTCAAATGTCTGGATATTTATGAGTTATTGCTGTGCTTCTTATTATTGTTGTTGTTTGTCGCGTCCGAAACATGATTTCCGTTTTAGGCAAAAGGGTCGCTCCTCTGCTCACTCTCTTTGCCTCCCATTCCCTCTCCTTCTACTCCTATTCTTTCCTCTCTTTTGCTCAGCAGGCATGCAATTAAGGCCCCAACCACAAACTTCTTTGGCGGAAGTCGTTTAGCTCTCCAAGTGGAGTGTACCATAGTCTTGTAATTGATTTTCTTTCCACAGTTAATTGCCTGACACAGACCGCAAAACACGTCGACCGCATGACGCTCCAAAGTGCTATGCAAATATTCCCAGAACAATAATCAATTTGCGAGTCTCTCTCTCTCTCTCCCTCTCTTTGTGCTGCACACTGCAGACTGCCCACTGTCCAGAGTCCAATTGCTCCACCGTTCATTGGCGAGTGCCAACTTGACCCAATTTCTGTATCTTTTGCAGTTTTGCCTCATTATAAAATAAAAAGGAAAACTTCAGAACAGTTGCAAAGTTTATTGTTGTCTTTCGGAGTGGAAATACTTTGCACTCTGGCGCCCTCTGTACGGGGTTTTTCCCAAGACCTTTTGAAACAAGCTGTTGTATGATGTTTTCCAGCAGCTGTTATAGTTTCCCTTAAACTGAATACTTTCAATTCTTGACATAGTTATGCTTGGTAAATCGGAAGTAGCAGGGAAAGAAGAAGAGTATTCAACAACTATTTTAAGTAAATTTCTGTATAAAACTTTAAACTGCATATCACTTCGTATACATTCTTATATATAATTAAAGATTTTACTTAGTTTTTATTTTTTGGTATTAACAGAGACCTCTTAAGGTACTGTATATTCACTGATAAAAGATAATAAACCTTGATTCTTTTATGCTATACTTTTTAAAACCTATAACTTATAAATCTGGGAGAAGACTATTCCATATCCTTATTTTCCTTTCTACTTTTCACACTTTTCCTATGATTTATCCCAACCCAAAACGAACCCCTCAAAACTCCCCTAATAATTGCAACCCTTTCAGTCTAAACTTTTCTACAAATAGGTAAATCTGTACCTTTAAACGTACTTAAGCTCTACTTAAAGCCCTCGTTTACTAAATATTTTCGTTTTCATGGTTAGTTCTCCCATAGTTCTATAGTTTCCAGTGCTGAAATGAGCTATTTACTTTGTCTCAGAGCGAAACGTGACAAAGCTAACAAATTGACACCCACTAAACCACATTATTTGGCCATGGCCCTTTCCACTCTCCGGCCAATGGACTGTTTACCACGTTAAAGTGAGTGTGTCTCAAAAACTTGCAAAGCTTTAAACTTGATTGAACCCAGTGAAGGGCGTATAAAGAGAGGGAGCAGGAAAGGAGCAGGGATGGACAGTTGCTGAGATGAGTGATAAAACCCGAGGGCACAAATTTCAAAAGGGAGTTCAAGGGGACAGAGGAGTGCGGAGGTGTTCGTCCCACTGGCTCTTCGGTCAAGTCGGCCACGACTTTCAGTCAAAAGTCTTGGGCTGGCTTTGAACTTTTGCTTACAGCTGCCTCCGGCCACATTCGCTCAGCTTTTGTCGCTCTCGCATTGGCATTGGTAACAAAGTTAACTTGATTGAACTTTGTTTGGCTTTGCCTTTAGCTGATTTTCTTTTTTTTTTCCCCCAGTTTTCCTATTTTCCTTTTCTTTTTTTGTTGTCCAACTTTTGTGTTGTTTTTGTTGTACACTTTTATTTTGTTGTTTGCGCTTTATAAAAACTAAATGGAAAATAAATTTTGTTTGCGCTTTGAAAAGAAAGCAAAAGGAAGTCGCAACTTGAGAGAGTGTGAAGGAAACTTTCGAAATAGCCGCAGGAATAGAGTTTAGCAATCGAAAGAACTGAGTTTGTATAGCTCAGACTATGTGTATGTGTGTGTGGGAGTGTAGAGAACTGTGTGTATCTGTTCTTAATTGCACTGCAATTCCTTAACCCATTGTTGCCTTTCAAAAGTGACGCATTGCGTCATCGGCTCAGACAATAAACGGTGTTAAGTAAAGCTCAAAGGCAAACCCAACCCCCTACTGCACAGTGGGCGTTGGTCCAACCCCCTTGTGGGGGTTGCTCAACCTATTCTCACTCCATTTTCATTTCCTGTTCCGCTGCAGCGCCATCGCCATTGCCAGCGTCTGCAATACTCGCCTCTTGTCATATTTCCTGACGGTCTGGCAATGCGGCTTTTCCTTCATTTTCCCCCCTCGTTTTCCTTTTATAAGTGGTGTGGGGGGAGCGATACTAAGGGTTGCTTTAAAACACGTACGAACGTGACTATTTCTGTGGCTGCCAAAAGTCACCCTCACAGATTTTTATTTGATTTTTTTTGGTGGAAATAAACTAAATAGGCAAAATTTTGCTGACTGCCATCGATTTCGGTCATTTATCGTTTAAATGCGATTATAATACTTGGAATATACCCCAAAGAAAGTTCTTTCCTGCTGAGATTGTCTCCACTGTACAGTGCAGCGGTTTGTTAAAGCGTGAAACGCACACACACACCCCCCGAAGAAGGCGACAACCCTAGACTGTGTGGGCTGCTTAAGGGTTGCCCGACCCAATTTCAAGTAGTAGCTAAAAGAAGTCCAAGGGATAAGCTTTAAGCCAGTCTCACACTTTGGTACACACCTGCAAGTAAAAGAAATGAAAAGGGTTGCATTAGTTAAGAAGTCTAGATGGGTTGCTATGGTAAGAAAAGGGGCGTGAAATGGGAGGCAAGTTAGGGGTTGGGAGTGGGTAGGATTGCCAGCTTGGTATGCCTGACAACTGGCTGAAATCTTCAATCAGGCATGCCATCAATCAGTTTATTTAATCAGCTAGAACGTGATACAGTTCGGTACGGTGTCTGAGGACCAGGCCTAAATAGATTTTGATGGCTGACAAGACAAAAGGGTAGCAGACATGTGTGGGTAAGGGCAAAAGACACTGGCTAATAAGTTTAGTATTCAGCTAAGTAAATATGTTTAAATAAAATTAGGCACAAGAACTAAAATAGTTTTACTTGGGTTAATAAAGAATGAATTTGGAATAGGTTTCTAAAATTAATAGAAATAGAAGTTTAACACAAAACGTTTTTATCCTACATATAAAATCATTTTGGGTATGTTTTAAGCCAAGAATTCTGTATTTTTCTCTATTTACCAATCTATTTCTCTGCTACTTTCCTACCACTTTCGTTTAGACCACAACTATTTTATGCATATCTTATTCTCTACTAGGAAATTGGCTTGCATATCTTTTGATTACAGTCAGGTCTCCATAGTA
Source organism: Drosophila cardini (assembly GCA_018903735.1). Classification (NCBI taxonomy): domain Eukaryota; kingdom Metazoa; phylum Arthropoda; class Insecta; order Diptera; family Drosophilidae; genus Drosophila; species Drosophila cardini. Next base: position 4,811,240 of record JAEIGM010000004.1, on the reverse strand, counting down.
CTGTCTTGTCACATTACCGTTTATAACAATTAAGTTGTTTTTTTTGCGCTTTTTCTACGTCTGCTTTTCTTATTTTGCATGCTTATTTATGCCACCCACTAGCTGCCTCTCTTTCGCTCTTTCGCTCACTCTCTCACTGTCACTGTTTCTATGTTATTTTTTGCTGCTCTTGGCACGCCGTATGTTATGCCCATTAGGCCTAATATGCGCTAATGCTATAAATAAAGCGTCACCATACGATTATAGCATACTAACAAACTTCTTTCTCTCCCACACTCTCGCTTACGCCCTCTCTCTCTCTCTCTCTTTACATCCCACACTCTCGTGCGCTCTCTCACTTTGTAATTTACAGTTGTGCGGAATGGCAACAGCGTGCAGAAAAAAGCAAGAAGAAATGGAGAGGAGAGGACTGGAGTGGAGAGGAGAAGAGCACGATAAGAGCGACAAGAGCAAAGACAAGAGAGTCTTTAATGTCTTTAATCCAATTTCCAGAGACATGAGACCAAGAATGAATACAAATGTGCGTACGTGTTAAATTTTACCAATTAAATGGGTTGCCTTCAACCGACTCTGGTAACAGTCACTGCCATTGTATGGCCGTGCCCCGATATGGCCGTGTATGGTCGGGTATGGTCTCAGTCTGGTATGGCTGCCAATGTATGTCCATGGCCTGGGTCTAAGTTTTGTAAGTGGCTCTGTCATTATGCCACTAACAGCCCATCTATATCACTCTGTCCCTCTTGCACACACAGTCCCTACTGCTCCCTCTCGCACTCCCCCTCTAATCGATATTTATACTTATTTTGTTTAGGCCATTGACTTAATTTCTTTTCTTTTGCTGCGCAACAAATTATGCAATTCAAATTAATGCGGCCATTACATGGCCCAAAAAAGCTTAAGAGAGCGAAGACAACAGAGAGACAAGGGTGTGTTGCCCCTAAACATACAACAACAGTTACCAGATAGTATAGGGTATACACCCTATACTCAGCTACAAAAACAAAATGAAATTAATCCGAAATGCCAAATGCCAAGCACGTATCGATGTGGCTCCATTGCTCTCTTCTGTTTGTCTTTGCTGTCTTTTTGGCCATATGATTTTTCAATAGCTAACTGCCACTCCCCCCCCCTTTCCATCCCCTGTTTCTGGCCTAGCACAAAAGCTGGCTTAATTCTGTTGTGTGCTTTGAAATTCGAATTAGGCTAGTTTCACAGACATATTCCAGCTACCACATGCAGTTGTCATTTCGCTTGTCTTAGCCCTCTTAAATTTATACCAATCTACTCCCACCACCTGCCCCTGTCACACCCCCTACCCCTACAGACACACACGTAACCGAGTTGACAGCTGTTGCCCCGAGCGGACCTTGCAGAATTCCGCTTTGCCTAGATGATAACAACAAAAGGCCAAATAAGCAAAAAGACAAAAACAAAAAAAGAGAAAAAAACCGAAATGAAAACAAAAATAAAAATAAAAGAAATGGCAAAAAAGGAGGAAAAAAGAGAGAAAAGCAAAATATGTGACAGGCATTGGAGGCTTTTGTATTGTTAGCAGTTGGCAGTTACCTTTAGGAGTCTTTTGTGGTGGGGGGGTGTGTGTGTTCAGGTGGGGTGAGAGGACAGACTTAGGCTTCAGCGCATAATTGGCTACATTGGCATTTCACTTTTGGCCCAACTGCTGCCAACGCAACGCACAGTAAACGTGGCGCTTAGCAAATGTGGCTGCTGCCATTGCCACAAAAATGGCATTAAATTGACCCAGTTTTGCAGCTGGTACACCACACAAATGTGTCAAGTTCGTTATGTGACCACAAAGGAATACGACGATTACAATTCACTTTTATTACTCAAGTCTTTATGCATAAAAATATAGAAATAAATTAAAAAATGTTTCCCGCTAGATTTAGCTTTAAAATATAGCCAATTTTCTAGCGAACATAAATTAGCAACTTATCAGCTTTAATTTATAGAAGTATTCCCTAAGCTCTCCACTCTTTAGGGACACCTTTGTCGCCTGCCACTTGCCACTTAACTAGACGCATGTAGCTACAGCTTAGCACAGATACAAATACAGCTACATTTACAGATACAGATACATTCTAGCACGCATATCCCACAGATAGCTCTATAGCTTTCGTTAGCAGCAAAATTGCTTGTCTGAAATTGGCAGCGGTAACGCCTATATAGACCCGCTCCACTCGATGTCTTAACGGAAATCTTCAATGGCTGTTTTCACGCCAAAAACCAAAAGGAGATGGAAAAAAATAGCTTGAAAGCATCCTAAGCACGAGGCAATCACAATACCTTCATTATGGCCCAAACCGAGGCTAGGAATCGAAATGTGTAGGGACCACAAAGCGGTTGGTGGCATGTGGCATGTGGCAATGGCAAGTGGCAAATCTCCGGAGCATAAGCGTCTTTTATTTTATTGTTTTGTCAACGCTTAAAAGAAATGCTTTTCCATTTAGTTGAACACTTATGAGCATTGCCACGGATATGTTTTTCCCAGTTTTTCCTTTAAAAGAAAATGTCTCAAACTTGCCGTGTCTGTCAGTGAGTGTGTGTGTGTGTCTGTGTCTAGGCGTGTGTGTGTGAGTGTGTTTGTTGTTTGCCCGACGACTTTTCACACCACATCAAAAGCAAGAGGCGGCAGAGCGAGTGCACTCAAGTGTATAAACAATGGCGTTAAGTGTTTAAGTGCACGGAAATATCAAACCATGGATTGGCAACGAACCCCCACCAGCACCCCCACACCCCTACCAATCTATCCCCAACCCCCAACCCCACACTCCACCCTTCTTAAAGGGCGTGGTAGCTTTAATGCCACTTTTATGGCATTGGCAATTTACAAAAATGCAGAAAACACAAAGTTTAATTGCCAAGCAACAGCTTGAAGTAGTTACAGTAGATACAGATACATTTACAGATACAGATACATTTATAGATACACTTGCAGATACATTTACAGCTACATTTATAGATACAAATGCAGCTACGTTTACAGCCGCAACAACTTTTCATTGCCCGACTCGGAATCAAAATTGGAGCTGGAGTTGGAGTTGGAGTCGGAGCTGGGAGTTGGGAGTTGGAACTGGTACTGGTACTGGAATTGGAACTGACGTTCATGTTGTTCAGCTTGTCCAATAGAAACATTGCTGTATGTATAATTTTATGGGTGCTTTGTGGTCGCCGTTTGGCCCCAGACGGACGGACTGCACAGTTGGCGCCAGGATGAAGCAGCTGCTACAGCGCCAGTCCCAGTCCCAACCACTTCCACTGCCCCACTCTATAGACCGTTAGTTTGTTCCCACTGAGCCAACAAAAGTGCTTAGCTTACAGCCACAAAAAAATAAAAACTACACGTAGTTACAGGTAGACACAGGTAGTTAGGATAAGGGGGAGCAGTAGAGAGAAGTGACTAAAAAGAGACAGAAATAAAACTGAAAGGCAATGAAGCAATTGACTTTGGCTATTACTTGATGTTCATGTCCGTTAGCTTAATTCAATGAGCCAACTGGCTTAGTTAGTTAGTGTCCAACGCAGGCTTAACTTGGCTTACAAGCTACACTCTTTTCTAACTCACTCTCCCTCTTTCCTTCCCTATCTTTTCTCTCTTTCTGCCTCTCTATAAAGTAATTAAAAACTTATTAAAGCCACTGCAATCAATCGGTATTTGCAGAATAAAAACCGAGTAATGACTTTTCAAAGCAAAGAACAAGAGTTTTTGCATAAAAACTATTAATGATTACTAATAAAATTAAGTAAAAAGTTAACAACAAAAAAAGCTATTAAATGCTGTTGATTCTTGTGCTGAGAAATCAGCAGATTTTATAGAAAATTAAAGTCATTTTTATAGTTAAATCAAACGATTTGTTATCAATTTGTAGACATGACTAAATTAAGGTAGAAATACATGTAGTTACAGTGCCTTCAGTTAGTAATTTACACGCTGAGCTGAAAATAAACTGGTGTATGTATTATGTATTATAGCTTTTTATGGCTACCTTGGCCATTGGCATTGCACCTCCATTAATGTCTGGCCTCGCATAGAGGAAACCTTAAACCAACTGAAGTAACAGTTAATTGCGTTCAACACCGCACAGCTGAGAGCGGTACCCCACCCTCTATACCTCCCTCTATCTCTCCCTGTTCCCCTCCCTTTCTAGCCATTACTCCAGCTGAGTGTACACTACTAAACCACTCACGATGCAGTAAATAGTTTCAAAGTTTTAAGTTTATATTTTTATTTTTTTTACGTTTTGTTCATTTTTTTTTTATGTTGCTGGTCCATAATTAGATGCATGACTTCGCAGCCACTTTTTATGGCATAGCACGGCATGAAGCGATACCTCTACTACCCCTGCCCCTCCCCTCTTCTAGCTTTCCTGCCACTCAATTAGCCAGAAAAGACATTAAACCTTAGGCGGTGCCCAGATGAACTGCCTTTGGGGAAGTTTTTGAGCGTCTGCTGGCGGCTCACGACTAATGAAGTTAGTGCAACAACAAAATACGTATAGAAAAAAAAGTATATACTAAAAATACTATAACAAATTTTGAGCGCCACTTTTTAAAGCAGCTGCTAAATTGAAAATCAGCCCCAAATCCCCTTCTGAACACCCCTTGTCCTGCTCTAACACCACACGCTAAACGTCAGCCATAAATAAAATGCAAATTTTGCTGGCTAACAAAATTGCAAGGATTGCTGTGGGATCTGCACAGAAAGCAGCACTCTCCGGGGAGTGGGAAAAGCGAAGCGGGAAGAGGTGAGTGCTGAGAGGTGTGTGTGTGAGTGTGCGTGCTCCTGGCTGCGGTTTGTATACACACACATGTGTGTGTGTGTGTGTTGTGTTATCGGCAACTGCAACATATTTTCTGTATCAAATTTTGTGGAAAATGCTCACAGCTCGATGAAATTCTATTGGGAAATATATTTTGGTAACAATTTTACATAAATTCACACACATACACACACACACATACACTTCTTAGGGTATTGGGACTTGTTTGAGCTTTTGGTCAGATACTTTTTAGGAAGAGCTAAAAAATTGTGCTTAAATTTCATTAAATTTGAAGTCCTCTGAGTTTTAATTTATAATAAATATAATTTATTATTTATTTTAAATAATATACTTAGAGTATGTTGCAGTTGTATATATCTTCTTCATATGATTAATATTATTTTATGCTTGATTTTTTTTCACTGACTGGATTATAGCAAAAGCTATGGAAACTGTTGTTGTTGTTTTTGTTGTCGTTGCTGTTGGGACCATTAAAAATGAAATGCCAGAGCGAATTTTATGAACGAAAATAATTTTGAACAAAATTTGTTGTTGAAATAACAATGAGGCAGGCAACTACTATTAATAACCAGTAGATCTCTGGCCTTACCCTGTCCCTTTCCCTGTCCTACTCTATCCCTTATCTACGTATCTCCCTCTAGCACTTGTTTTCGGTGTGCTCCTAATACAATCATATAAATTACGCTGCGAGAACAATCAATCAATGTCAAAGTCAGACACTGTCTCTGACTATGGAATATAGGCCTGTGGGCGGGGTAGATTTAAGCTAAGCTGCCACGTACTTGGCCGCTCATCAATTTCAATAAACGCGAACGGCAAGTGGCGAGTGGCAAGTGGCGAGTGGGAAAGTGGCGCGTTGGGTCTTTGAAGCAACGGAGCAGCGACGTCCACATCCAGTTCCAGTTTCACGTCCACGTCCACGACAAGCGACCAGCAATGCCCCATTAGCACCTAGCTAAACGCGGTGGCATTTCTCAAAGTCCAAAACCAAGAGACGCTGACAGCAAGGAAGGGATGGAGGAGAGACAGGGAGAAGTAGGAGCAGGGTGGATAGGGGCAAGAGGTTCCCTTTGTTTCCATGTGTTTTGCATTTTAAATTGTGGCACAAGCGAAATTGAAAATGGCAGCAAAGATGTGCAACAATGCGACAACAATATCTAAATGTCTGACACACTGTCTGTGTGTGTATACTGGTGTGTGTGTGTGTGTGTGCCAGTGTGTGTGGTGTCAACAATGGCAACGTTCTGGGTGGCATTTCATTGACAACAAGTCATAAATTTTACAAATGACAGTCGGCAAGTGGTGAGCGACAGGCCAAAGCAGCTCAAAGGGAAGAGGGAGTGTAGGGAGGGAGGGGCAGAGGTGCTGCAATGTCTGTCAATGACATTCGCTTTAACGAGTTTCCACTGTATATGCAAACCATGGCAATCACAGCAAATACAAAGCGATACAGAGACAAGGACTGAGAGAAGCGGAGACAGAGAGTGTATGTAAGAGAGAGGGAGAGAGAGAGTGGTGGAATGTATGTAAAAGAGAGACAGCAACAGTTATACCTGAATTTATCATCAAAAGTTTCATTTGAGCATTTTTTTAAAGAGTTTTTTAAGAGCATTACATGTTGATAGCCCATCAAATGAGTATTTATGCTGACTGTTATACTACAGTTAAACCTGTGACTGTAGTTAATATATTTTATAAATATTTAAGTTTTACTTACTTACATTTTTTTATATAAAACATACAGCTAAAAACTCTATATTCCGGACAAATATTCAATTTCATTCCAATCAATCAAGTGACAGTAACTTAACAGTATTACAACATTAAGTTAACAGTGCTGTTAAGCATAACATAACAGTTGAACAACTAACGGAAACTCACTTGAATGTAATCAATATTAATATTTTAAGAACTCTCCAACGGATACAATTGAAATTTAAGCTAAGTTCGCTTTATGAAACTGAGCTCCGACCACGCCCAGTACATTTTCCCACAGGGCAAAGAGAGCGGAGGAAGGGAGAGTGGTGTGGTAACAGTTTGAAAGGCAGGGGACAAATGCTGGCGACCACAAAATGCAGAGCATAACGGACAACACCTACCTATCAGGTGCTGTCTGAGCGGAAGTACGGCTCCAGATCCTGCTCCAGCTGCAAAGCAGAGCAACGCTAATGGTTTGGTTTGAAGAAGGAGAAGGAGGAGAGGGGGAAGAAGGGAAAGGGGAGACAGAGCGCCGCAATTGGAGCAGCTGTGTGTGAGTGTATAAGTGTGTGTGTGTGTGCGGTTTATGAGCTATGCAGGCGGAAGTTTTAACTGCTCGATACACACACACACACAGACAGTGAATTGAAATCAATTGCAGTGACAGAGAGAGCGAAAGAGAGGGAGCGAGGTAAGCCAGAGTTAGTGGGAACTCTAACTCCCTCTCTCTGCCTTTCCTTCTTCGTCTTTCTTTACCCCCCACCAGCAGCTCAAGACACACACGACGTTGCCGTCATTAGCCGTGTCGCCAACGAAGACGAAACAGATGAGGCAGAGGTAAAGTAAGAGCAACGGAGAGAGGCAGAGCTGCAGATGGAGAGAGAGAGAGAGAGAGAGAGAGAGAGAGAGAGACAACGAGATAGAGAGAGAACACATAGTTTGCTGCATGTGTCACGCTGTTTGTTGCCACGAAAATTCCAAAAAAATAAAGAAACCAAAACTGAAAGATTGCTCGCCATGTGTCCTGACTCAGTCCTCTATCTCCTGGCCTCACTGTACCACTGTCTCACCGTACCACTGTCTGACGCTCTTCCTGCCTGCCTGCTGACGTTTTTATAGCTGCTAACAATGTGTCAGGTTTTCTTAGAACTCACAACGAGACTTTGCCAGCGTCTTCTTCTCCAAGCAGATACTACATACATACATATATACACGTATATATGTATGTGTATCTTTAGCCAAAAAAGACGACTTATCCCTAAATGATAATTAGGTGCAGTTGCCTTGAAAACTCATCTCAAGTTGATAGAAGACTGCAGTCGTATTTGAGTCAAGTGAGTGACTATAAAGTAGTTGAGCAAAGTCTAGCAAACTCTGTTGATTAAATTTAGGATAATCCTTAAGATCAGGTACTAATTTATAGATTTTTTGGTATCCAAAGTGTTTCCATACCATTCAGTTATATATTTAATACTTATTGGCCCATTTAAGCGTTAGAGGTTAATTCTTTATCATCTTCTATATCTTCTCTGTCGATCTTTATCATCCGAAGAAAGACTATTGCTAACACTTTCGGTTAATTCCTGTTCTATCAACAGCTTCCGCTTCTTAGTCTCGTAGTTTCACAGCTGCCAGCTTTCAACAGTAGGAAGACAACCCCAAGAAACCCTCACAAGAAATTGCATATTTTTGGATCTAGCTATTTTCTATTTTTGTTGTTGTCGTTTTATATTATTATTTTTATATTTTTATTTTTACTTTTTTGGCGAATGAGGGGCACAAATTATGCGTAAATATACTACCCCTTCTCCTTCCACTTTCCCCTATCCCATCCCCCCTACAAACTGTGCAATAATTCTCGTTTATCGCTTTGCGAAAAGTCAATTTTTATAACGCAGCTACAAACAGAGCGAACGACGAGTCATAATATTCGAGAAATGATTTGTGGTTTGCCTGAAATTGGCGCACCAGGCAATCAAGGGGTGGGAAAGAGGAGGGGGGTGTGGCAAGAGGCAGAAGGCAGCTAGCAGCCAGCAGCAGGCAGGAGGCGGTCATGCGTGCAAGCTGCGACTTCCTACGCGCGGGAATATGTAACAAATTTGTAATTTGAACGCCACAAATCATAATTTTACATAATGATCAATTCATATACGTCAAAATGTTGTTCGCCATTTGCCGTTCACTGTTCGCTGTTTGCCGTTCGCTGTTCTTAGTTTTGCCATTCGCAGTCGCTTTCGGGTCGACAATTTCGTGGAATTTTCCCTCATTTTCCGACAGTTTTGTGTGCCATTTGAGACGATTGACGGTGTTTGAGTCCAAGTGCGTAACGGAAATATTTCAGACCGGATACGCTTAGGACAAAATCCAGTTATAGCACACAAACAAACACACACACATACAGATATATATAAATATATGTATATACAGCTCGTTTATGTAGGCGAATCGGAGCTGTTTGGGGGACAATTCGAAAAACTTTCCAAGAAAACTAATTAAACAAATTGCATTTTGTGTATGTTTGTAAAGTTAGTGCAATGCACCCAAAAATATCCAGTTACGAGGGTGGCAACACAAGTTTACAACTAAACAGAGCATTAACAGATGTTTATATACTTTGAAAATAATGTTTTTAGCTGAAATAGAGGTCTTAAAACACATGAGGGCTTAAAGAAAATCCCTGATTACTTTTGAGATCATTAAATATTGATTTTAGTCTGGAAATCTGTAGATTAGTTGAATTTCAGTATGCTTAAAATGAGTTTTAAGATTCCTTTGCTAAATAATAAATATTTTAAGACTTTTTTTTAATTAATTAAAATGTTTGTAACTCACACCTGCGTAATTAACTGTTTTAGTAATTCATCAAACAGCCCTCGAGTGGGAACGCCATCTAGCGTCCAACTGTAGCAACAACTGCGACTGACAGATGGCGATGGCTCCTTCAGCTTGCAGCATATCAAATTAACACAGACACGAACGGTTTTTAGGGAAAGGTAAATGCCAGCGAGGGGCAGCGGCTGGCTGGAGGGCGGGGCAAAGGAAGGGGAGGAAAGTGTAGTGAAACCTGGAGATGCTGTGCTCGGTGGCCATTAACTGTGGCACCTTTTGGGGGCAGCCCGCCGCAATTTGTTGGTCAGGTTTTGCAGCAGCCAACATGGCAGCAGCTCGCAAGAGTATCGCATACGTTGCTGTGTGTGTGTGTGTTTGTGTGAGTGTGTATGGATGTGTGTATGTGTGTGTGTGTTGTTTTTGTTTTCTTCATTTTTAATGAGCATCGTGCGGATCTGGTAGAAGAGCTGGCAAATTGCCGGGTTCTCTCTACCTCTCTCTATCTTCTGCTCCCTCTCTCTCCCTGTCCCTCTCTCTCCCTGTCCCTCTCTCTCCCTGTTCCTCCCTCTCTCTTCTAGAGCTGTAGCTCAAAGTGTTGCACTCATATTTTGCCGGTGTGCGCCTTAATTATATGGTCGCCGACAGAAATTCAAGTGAAAAGCATTCGGATCAGTTCGGGTCAGTTCGTTTTAGAGCTGGAGTTGGTACGGGAGAAGTACAGGTATAAGGTAAAGGTAGCTGCTGTAGTCTAAGCCTATTTCGAGCCGCTCTTTAAACCATGAAAATTTAATGCCAGCTTAGCCCAAAACGCTGTCGATTCACTTTTGAGTTTGAGTTTCAGTTCGGTTTTCGTGTTCATTTTTCGAATTCGAATTCGATTGTAAGTTCGTTGTTGTTTTTGGGTTCTTGGTATGGTCATTCAAAGAAATCTTTTAGGCCGCATTTCCGCTTAGCTTGAAGCCGCTTAACAGGCTCTCTGGAGTCGCTCAAGTATTAATTATGCACGCATAAAATATCTTTTGAACCTTTTTCTTTTCATTTTTCCCTTTTTCTTCCCCTTTTCCTCTTTTCACCTTCTTCTTTTTCTTCTCTTACCCAACTTTTGCTCTTTCAACATATTTTCTGTGAATGAAGAAACGGGCGCGACATCAATGGGATGCAAATTAACTGTACAAACATAAATAACACTTGGAATTCCTGGAAAATATCAGACCCCGTAACTCCCTCTCTTTTTCTGGATTTTTTTTTTTGTTTTCTGGTTTTGTCAAAGCAATAAAAATTGTTGGGCTTCTGTTGGGCTCGAGTGGACCTTTTTTATGATAAGCATTCTTATCATATTTGGGCTAGCTTTTGGCATCTTTGTAGCCTTTTTCAAATGTCCCTCTCTCTCTCTCTCTCTGACCCTTTCTGACTGACCTGCGTAGTGTGCACGGTGACCGGTTTTACGGCCGAACCCTTTAATGAATTCAAAGGCACGAGCATCATATCCCAAGCTCCACTGTACCCCCAGTAGCCCCCCTCTCTATCCCTTTAGAAATGCTGTGAACGCGTGCTCATTACCCTAGATACCAGTGCGAATACTTAAACTGCTGACTGTGCGACCCGTTTACAACTTTAGACCATTTGCACTTGTTGCTAACTTGTTTTTTGAATGGAATTTGTAGGTTTTACAGCCTTGTGAATTATGCATCTGATGTTGACTCACAGTAAATGTATCTACGAGATACTTTATTTCATTATTTAAAGTACGAAACAGTACACATATGCCCCTGCCACAGCCACAAACTCTCCCTCTCTCTCTCTCTCTCTCTCTCTCTCTCTCTCTCCACTCCCTTTGGGAGTTTGCTTTTAAAATCAAGAAAAATGATTAATTGGCGCTACAAATTTATGACGTCGTTGTGGATTTTCCAGCGATAGCGAGTTGAATGTATGATAAAGCCTCTGATGGAGTTTTCATTTTTCACCCTTACCCCTGCCCCTCTCCACGCCCTCCGCCCACTGCTATCAACATCAGCTTGAAGCGATTAAAACTTTTCGTCAGTCCAACTTCCATATAAATACATTAAAGTAATACATCATGGATATATACTGTATATATCTGAGTGTGTGTGTGTGTGCTGTGTGTGTGTATGTGTGCCTCGTCATTATGGTTATTGTTATTGTTTTTTGTTGTGCAATAAATTATATACCATTATAATTATTTATGAAAGTCTCATGTGGATTGAAGCTATAGCATTATTGCGTATAATGTGGTGTAAATATCATTAAATGCGGTGCTTTTATTGCGAGTGCTCGGGGCTGATTTGAGCCACATAACCAGCCAATTATTTTCAGCTATCAAAGCCTAAAACTTTATAGGCCTAAATAGAAAAATAAGTTAAGAAACACAGAGCTCAATTTCCAAAAACTTCAAGTAAAACTGAAATCAAAAGTTTTAGCTACAGGAATTCTATCAAAACTAGTGGCATTTTAATAGCCAAAAAAGTGGCTAAATTGATTCTAACTTCAGTCCTCATTATACTCCGTAATAATCATATCTTCTTACCCTGTTAATTGTGTTAACAATCAATTTACCTTTTTCTGCCGGAAACCCAAAAATTGTGCCCAAATTTTAAAGTGGACCCTAAATGTAGTACGGCTAGAATATTATGGTTATGACTATGACTATGACGGTCTTTTGCCAATTTATAGAAAATTTCAATTGTGAATATTGATTATTCATTTCCTGAGGAGACGTCGACGCACCTACAAACGATTTGAATTCAAACCCGAATGCGATGGGTGAAGGGTGGCGGGTGATGGCTTCGGCAGAGGCTTCGTCTGCTACGTCTTTGGCTACGATGGAGACATCGTCATAGCCATCATCATCATCATCATCATTGAAAATGGCAAATTGGACTGCAGAATTGTTGTATTGGAATTGCTTCGTGGCAGTTGCCATTTGCTGTTGTTATTGTTGTGCCTGTGTGTGTTTGTGTGTGTGTGTATTACTGTGTGTGTGTAATCATAACGGCTCGCTTGTTAACATGCTACATTAAATTTTTATCAAGAGCCATGGCAACAGAGCAAAGCAGGCCAGACCAGACCAGGCCAAGACCAGCACAAAGCACATAATACATAAATATCTAAAATAATGATTCTGTTGTTGTTGTTACTCTTGTTGTTGCTGTTGTTGTTGTTGTTGTTGATGATTATGATTATTGTGGCATGCTTGCAATGTAGCATGATTAACACGGCACCGAACGTAGTACAGAAAAACAGAATAAATGCTAAAAGCATTGAACAATGCTCGGCCGCAAAATAATAATTCACATACATTACAAATAATCATAATAACAATGGTGAGCCTCATCGGTTCGTTACGCATACGCCGCGTACGCCAACAGACAAAGCCAACTCAGCCTCAATTCAAACCCAAAACTCAAACCCAAACCCAAACCCAAATACAGTCTATATCCTACTGAAACTGAGCATAAAATAGCGTTAAATTACTAAAGAGCGTACATTAAGTGCTTCGAGTAACTCGACTTGAGTGAACTACAGTGCGGGATCTTTCAGTAGGTACAGTAAGTAAAGCCTGAAAACTGAAGTTTACTATCAAAATTAGTTAAATAAATTTATTTTTTAGCAGCTGTAAACCCAAAGTAGACTTCTCTTTAAACTTCTTTCTATGATTTTTTCTGTTTTGCTGACATTTCTGCCAATTCTACAAATATTTCAGCTTTTTTTCCAGCATTCAATTGCATTACCCTTGCCATGCTGATCTGTTAGTCGTGCAATTTTTGGCCAAAAAAGCACTCACCATCAATTTGGCCAGTTTTCAGTATTTTTTGCATTTTAAAACTTCATTTGCTGTCGCAGTCGTCGCAGTCGTCGTCCCCTTGTCGATTGTCACAGTGTGTGCAACACGTTTTATCATTTAACTCTGGCTGCCAACTGCTGTCTCTACTCTGCTCTGCTCTGCACTGGCATCCATTGAGTCCACCTAGCCACCAAGCCACCTAACCACCCACTCGAGCACTTACCCACTCATCCAGTGGGGCATCAACAGCGTGGGAATTAATATCAATGTCGTTGTCGTCGTTGTCGTTGCTCGTTGTCGCTTGGTGCGTTCGCTATCAGTGCTCAGTTTGCTGCACAGCCACCATGGCGTATGTGTAATGCCGTTTTTTTCTATGGGTTTATTTTTTTCCTGCTTTTATTTTGCTTTTTATCAATTAAAAGCCACTTCAAAAGCGGAAAGTGTCTGTGTGCCGTTGACACACACAAACACACACACACACATGTACACACGTACACCCAACAGACAAACGCCCAAATAGCACACACTATCTCATACACACACACAAACACACACACACACCCGCACACACAAAGCTCATAGTACGCTTTTGTTGTCGTCGGTTTGGTTTGGTTTGTTGGACGCTTTTAGTTTTATCTCTCCGGCGAATACTTTACTATCAAAGTTAAAAGAGTTACGAAAAAATATACAGTGTCTCCTGTGATAAATTGTCTAATACCCTTTAAAATGTGCCAGGTAATGTATAGTTTTATAGCCACACTTATTCGATAAAGTTTTAGTGAAATGAAATTAAGTTACAAATTTATAAAAATATATAATTTATTTCTTAAAATATGTATAAAAAAAACTATAATTTTCTTATTATTTCTATACATATTTAATTAAATATTTTGTATTTAAAATAAATTAATTTTTTAGTGGAAAGATATTATTAAATTTTTTAAATGCCTTTTCCTACATTTTGATGGGTATATATAAATCCGTGTTACTTTCTGATTAATCAGATCACTCATCTATTATACCTCTCTAGTCCCCTCCTTTCTTGCCACTCTCCCGCACACTCTTTCAATTTTTTACAGGGTATTTCACAATGTTTGGATTTGCATTACGATTACAGCTTGGAAGTTCTATAGCAAAAGCATTTCCCATGGTACTTTTCTAAACCCCCTTCCGCTCCCCCCTCCCCTTCCGAAATGCGGTTGAACTTTTTGATGCGGCTTTTCGCTTTGACACAATCAACGAACCCAAAACCGAACGAATCCCAACCGAACCGATGCGAAGCATAGCGATGAGATCCCCCAAATGCGGCAAACCACAGCGGCATCGGCGTCCACTCAAAGCTAATGACCGACAAAGCGTTTTGTATTATTTTCAATTTCATTTTCACTATGTGACGCTCTCTCCCTCTCTCTCTCTCTCTCGCTATCTATTCCTCTCTCTCTCTCCATTTGGAGCGGCCTCCGCTATGCATTAAATATTATTAAGATAAGACGAAGCTCGCTCCGTCCCTCGCTCCCTCACTCCCTCGCTCGCTCGCTTATCAATCAGACGTCAGACGCACCGACAGCGACTGCGACTGCGACTGCGACCGTAAACGCAAACTATACAATTTGCAGACAACAGAAATGGGAGTAGGAAAAGGGGCGTGGTAAGAAGGGTAAAGAAAAGGTAGTGGACTGACTGACATGATTTTTCCATCATATTTATTGAAAAGGTAACTAACGTTAACTGAAGATAGCCGACACTTAACAAATACCAAAAACAAAAACAAAAGATACAAAAAAAAGAGAAAACGAATGTTTTCAATTCCAGGGAAGTTTTTTCTTTTTTTGATGTTTAAACTAACAATTTGCATATAAGACATAGTACTGCTATACATGAAGAGTGTGTGTGTTAGTGTGTGTGTGTGTGTGTTTGCTCATTGAACTCTGGCGGCACATTTCCAAGAAGCCAATTGCTAAATCAACAAACACAAACAAACTCTGACGAGCAAAACAAAAACCTCAAAAGTCATTACATATATCTTCTGATTGAGGCCCTTGCTCTCAGTCGGAGTCGAAGTCACTGCTTCTCTCCCTCTCACTCTGCCTCTACCTATCCCCTTTCTCTTCGCACTTCTTTTGCAGCATTCGCAAAATGCAGAAGCTACAAGCTAACAGCTTTTTATCTTTGGCACAGGCGGCATTGTTTTTGGCGGCCCAGGCCAAAAGACGGCAGTCACCAAAAAAAAAAAAAAAAACAACAGAAAAAAACAGGAAAACACTGAAAACAGAAAAGAGCAAACCAGTTCGCAGTTCCCTGTTCGACAGTGTTCAATAGCCGCTCGAGGCCCCGCGGCTCGGGCCAAGCTGCACACAATCCAAGCCTTATAAGGTCGCTGGCATGTCAGACTCAGGCTCAGGCTCAGGCTCAGGCTCAGGCTTGGGGCTCAACTCCACTCGGTTTGGCTCGATACGAAAGAGCCAACTTCCAACTTCCTGGCTAATATTACGAAAATTGCTTAAAGTGAGCTCTGTCTGCTTTTGTGTATTGCCAGACTTGGATCAGCCGAAAAGTGCTGCTTGGAGACCCTGTAGCTTGAGCATGTCATGAGTGCCTGCCAGACTGTCGAACGGTTGGACAGTGGGACTGTCAGACTGCCATTGGAGTCGCCTGTTGCCTTCTACCGTAATTCACAACAACAACAACAACAAAGACAGAGACAGAGCCAAGGCAAAAGTTGCGAAACTCGCACCAGGCACAGTGGTGCAAAATGATTGTAAACTTTTTACAAAAGTATTGAGCATAATTTACCCAATGAAACCTTATTGTGTCTTAAAATTCATAAATAACATTTAAGCCTCAATTCAAGCATCTAAATTTCAGTTAATTCCAATAAAACGAATTATTGTCCCACTGTGCCTGGTCGCACTCTGGCCGAAGTCAAAGCAAAAAGCGCATCTTTTGAACAGAGCGCAAAGCGCAGCTTGTCCCGCGGCTCAGTCGAGGCTCAGTTGAGGCTCAGGCACTCAACGCGCGGTGTGTGTATCTCAAAGATACAAAAACGAAAACAACAAAAAAAAAAAAGAAAAAGAAAAGGAGAAGCAACAGAAAACTCAACGTACGACGTACGCTCTTTTGTCCGTCTATCTGTCTGTCTCTCCGTCCGTCTTTCTGTCCGTCTGACTGGCTGGTTTGTCGGTCCGTTTGTCTCTCGATCGTCGGCTGTAAACCGCTTTTGTGTATGGCCGCCGAGATGTTTGGCATAGTTGGAAGCGCGGAACTGGTTGCCTTTTGCTTTGGAGGCTGTGACTCCAACGGGGGGACGAGGGGCGTGGCAGCGGGAAGCTATGTTGCAAGCCGAAGATGGAGGAGTCGCCGACGTCGACGCTGAAGCTGACGCTGCCTTGCAACGCGCCGACGCCGTTTGCCGCTCTCAGTTATTATTATTTTTGCTTGTGGCGGCGACTCAACGACGACGACGAAGGCGACGGTGACTGCTTGTTGTTCTTGCCAGAGTTGCCATCGTTGTTGTTGTTGTTGTGGTGGTGCTGTTGTTGGTGTTTATCAACGTGAGGGTTTTAAAAGGTTTTTGTGGCATAGCAGCTGCCTCTAGCTCTACCTATACCTCTACCTTTGCCTCTTCTACCTGCAACAGGTAAGAAATTTTCGCTCGCTCGTTCGGCATTTCAATGTGTTTTGCTCTTCTCTTTAGACTTTTTTTGTTTTTCTTTATTTTTTCATTTCGGTTTTTGGTGCCTCTGCCTCTTGTTATTATCGTGGTTGTTGCTGCTTTCTTTGAAGTTGCATACTTCGGCGTGCCTTTGGGTTTCCTTTGAATTCTCTTTGCAGCCTGCATCTGCAAGCAATTAGTGTATGGGGGCTTGTGGTATGCCAGGGTTGCCACCGCTCTCTCTCTCTCTCTCTCTCTCTCTCTCGATCCTTAGACTTGGGTTCAAAGTGTTGCCCTGGCATTTAATTGGTGCAGCAATTGTAGCCCCCCTCTAACCATCTTTCCCCTCTCTCCCCTTCCAGAAAAGGTTTCCACTGAACTGCCACAAAAAAACAAGGCAGATTGATTGATTGATGTTCCATGGATGCGACGTTTTGTTTGTGCAGAAAGGTTGTCCCAAGATTGGGAGCCCTACTCAGTCGTAGTATGGCCAACTACAGCTACAGATACAAATGCATCTGTGTATCTAAAACGCTTTTGCCAAAATCGCTGCTTCTATTGATCATGGCAGTCTTCATTCTTTGTACTTTGTGGATTTCTACTCGATCTCTTGAGAAGCACACTCGAAAATACTCGATATTCGAGGTTCTCCCTCTTCACTCTACCCTCTTCCCTATTGCTCTCCCTTTCCTTGTAGTGCTTGGCCGGTGCTCTTTGGTTTTTCCATTTTCTATTTATCTTTCGTGCGTCGTTTTTCTTTTGATGTTTTGTGTAGTTCTCTTTCTAGTTGTTGTTGTTGTTGTTGTTATGGATTTTCTACGTTCTATTTTTGTGCGTCTTTTTTCCAAGCGACCACAAGCGAACGCCGCCGCCTAGTTCTGTGTATCTTGCAGATAAAAAGAACGCTCAGTGCGCTCTGTCATATTCCTGCATACTCGTATTTTTCATTTACGCTTTGTTGTTCTTGTGTGTAATTATTGGAAAAGGATGTGGGAGAAGCCCTTGACTGAATGAATCTTTGAATATGTGTCTAAGATACCAGGCAGCTATTGAAAGTATCTCAAAGATGCGGCACTGATAAATGATATTTGCTTTTAATGCAGCTTATTCTAATTTCAGTATTTCTAGGTAATAATCAATGTTTAGGGGCTAAAAATATTTTAGTAGAAAAGTATCTGACACAAATAAATTTTGCTTATTTGTAGTTAAGGTGAATTGTTAGTTAGTTTACCTGAGAATTGTTTGTATCCGCCGAGTATCTTATGCTTCCACCATTTGACAATGTTGCCCGCCATCTCAGAGATACTTTTTGCTGGCAGTGTTGCTATGTTGTTGTTGCTGTTTTTGTGTTTTGTTAGCAATTTACGAGTCTGTTGCGACTTTAACTGTTAATGCTGTTGGCGTTGCTGCTGCTTTTGGCCAAAATGTTTTACGGCCTTTGTGTTTTTGTGGGTTGGTTTATCCTTTTGTGCCGCTACTGCTGAGACTAATACACTTGCTCTCAGGTGCCACAGAGCAACGTAGCGACCTTAATTTGTATCTGGCATTATTTGTTGGGGAGGCTGTAGCGTACGTAGGTGGGCAATGAGCGGTGTGCAGTGGGCGGTGGGCGGAGTTTGGCCTTAAGGTTGGATCGTAAAACTTTTTACAGCTCTGATGTGCTGCATTTTAGTTGAATTTTGCGCATATTGTGCGAGCAAAAAATCTTGTTCACTCTCCTCCTCTTACTTCCTGTCGTTTGCTTGTCTTTCCTCTCACTTGCTCTCCTACTATCGCGCTATCTTGCTCTCGCGCGCGCTCTCACCTATTTTCGGTTTTGTTTTTGTTTTGGTTGTGTATCTTGCAGATACTTTTTGACGTAGTAGTAGCGCGCGTAATTTTAATTGTAAATTTTGTTGTTGCTGCTATTTGCACGACACGACGTAAATAACTTGCCGAATGAAAGGCAACGGCGACGACGACGGCAACGACAACAACAAGAACAACAACAACAAATAACAACTGCAAAATGCTAAAGCGCAAAACACGATTTGTATTTCCAAATGCGAACGGCAACGCTGACTGAGACCGCGACGGTGACTGCGACAGCGACGGCGACTGAGACTGCGACGACTCTAATGTTGACAGAGAATATTTGGGGTGTACTTGTTGTTGTTTCTGCTTTTGTTGTTGCTGTACGGTTGCGGGGGCGGTTTTGGATTTAACGGCACTTTCAATCGCTTCTCGCTGCATATAATGCACACCCAAAAAATTTCACTTTGGTTTACTTATGCTTCAAGTGGCTTTCACACAAAGATTTCAACTACTTTGCTATTATTTAAATATATTTTAGACACAATTTGTAGTCAGTTATTGTGTTTATTTGTGATTCGTAAAGGACGCACGTTTTGGTTTACCTCGCGTAACTTCCAGAATAACATAACACGCACAACGCGCTACGCATGCGATTAACTAACGAACACACGACCAACTCGTAAGGCGTATGGAAACAAACTGAAAATGTGAAACACACAACGTCGACGTCTGCTAGTACCAAAACAAAAAGTGGTTAACTCAGAAGAGAGACAGAGAGTGTGAGCGACTGAGAGAGCCCGAGAGTGGTGAATGGCAGACTGGTTCTCCACTACAGCGTTCACTCTCGCTAAACGAGACGTATGAAATCGGAACACAGTGTGCTGTAATGTTGTTGTAAGTGCGTAGGCAGCTGTTATTAACAGGCAATGCAAAATCTGCTACAGCGGCTGTTAGACATAACAGCTATGAAATGTTAACAGTAAAGAATGCTGGCTTTGTATGTAGGTTGAGCAAAGTTCACTGTGTGACGTTAACATTTGTTTATTTAAGAGCTGTTAGTTAAGATATATTAGGCTTTTAAGTGCCCCTCCATCACTTGAGACTGTTAATGCGTCCAGCCAGGTAAATGTTCTTCTTATCCATGACAAAGAATAGAAATGGATGGTTCACCTCAGCCACATACTGTCTGCTTATCTTGCCAAAATCAATTTCTAACAAAAAATATAATACTTGATTACTACTTGTCTGTCTTTAAAAGTGTATGAGATACCAACTGTTAATTGTTTCAGCCGCGGAGCCTTCCTCGTCCATCTCGATGTCTGTTTTCTGTATGAATTCATTGACCCACAATCCTGTCTCTAAGCCAGTCATTGTGTTCAGATTCGCATCTTTGAATAGATCTCGTACACCCAAACTTTCCAGAGCCGATTTTAGTTTGAGCAAAGAATCAATTTTAAATTTGGGCAAGAGAAGTCGAAAATTATTCTTAGTTTCACGTGGTTCAATGTCATGTATGTGAACAGTTTCTAAGTTTTCAACAACTGACTCGACACCGTCCATATCCTTGGGGAGCAGAATGATCATGTTAAGATCCGAGTTCTCATACGGTACTGCTATGGAGTAAGCTCTAAGTTGCTCTATATAGCTGTATTTGAATTTTCCCCTTCGTTTCATGGTATCCACAAATTCAGTTTGAAATCCTCCCCTTTTAAGCGGTACAAAGAACGAAACTTTTCTGGTATATAGAATATTGAATTGATGTTTCCATTTCTCCTTAAAATGCATCGCACTTAGCAGCATTATTTTGGTATCATTTTGAAATTCCAGTCCCCTAATAACACTACTTCGGTTATTCAGCGAAATCAAGTCGTTCATTTGGGAGGTTGTCGTGTTCGAATCCCCAAAGTCCACTTTCTCCGCCGTAGTACGAAATACTTTACTGGACTTTTCCTGATAGTACGGTAGTAATTCCACATCTTTAGACACATAAACGCGACTTCTTGTGTTTAAATTTAGACTTCGTCTTAGATGTTTTAGTCTCGTTGCAATCTCTCGCACCGCCTGATGTTTAGTTAATCCATTTAATTGTAGCAGTTGCTCCATTTGCTTCCCCGTCTCCCCCTCAGCTGCCAAATACAATTGCATCAGACTTTCGCTCACCAAAGAGGGCGAAAAGACAATGTTCTCCTGTTCAACTCCCCGCAGTACATTTCCAATCAGTGCGGTGGTGATATTGTCCCCCAACACCGGGATTAGTCTACTTAGACCCAGTAGTAGTATCAATGGAATTGTTAGTGGAATATAAAACATTTCGGATCAACTGTCAAGCTGAATCTATAAATGGTTTGCTTATAAACTTTGGATAGAAACACAATTCGTCTCACTACTTAGTGACAGACTGTAAATAATTTAATTAGTTTCGCATTTCAAGTTGAGAAATGTCAAATCAAATGGATACCAAAGTGACAAACCTATTTTCAGTACCAAATAGGAGTCAGATATTACAAGTGTGCTAAAATTAGGATCTGTTAAAATTTAAAGGGGTAAAAAAACTGATAGAGTAAGCAATACCCATAAGATATATATGTTTAGATACAAAAGAGGTAGTTCCATGGTAGTTATTATTATTTTAAATCGTGAACACCTCTCATTATGCCTCAAATAATTGTCTTAAAACTTCATTTTTAATGGTTAGCATTGAACCTTCTAATTATATAGTCAGAGCTAGAGCTATATAAATATGCTGTACGAGAGTGTGTAATAACCGATTTTAAGTAAACTCGATCTTCAGAGCTGCAACAAAATTTGATTGTTTTTAAATTTGAATGATCACTAGGTAGGAGAACACAACGGAGCAGATCGTAGCACCTTCGACCCTCCGATCAAAGCTGCGTTTCTTGGTAGAAAGCGGAGTTGTTTCAATTGTTGTTGTTGTTGTTAATGCCACCGCCTGCTGTGGCCGACATAGGGGCAATTACCCAACAGCAGCCGCCAAAAACATGCCCCAGTCCCAAGTTTCAAGCTCCGACGATAATAACAGAGCAACCAGAATCCTGAATTACGCTGCAAATTCACAAAAAAAGAAAGAAAACAAAAAAAAAAATGAATCATTTAAAAGACGGGAGGAGTAGGGAACGAGGAGTGGAAGTAGTGGAGGTGATGGCGATGCCACAAATCGTCGGCAACGTTTGCTTTGTGCGTCCACTTGTGCCTCAATCCTTAGTGCAGCCTGGGGCTTCCAGCCCAGGCAGCAGCAGCGGCAGTACTAACACCGACATCGGGTCCAACACCGTAAACGTTCCGCATTGGGTATAATGGCGCTGTAATTGAAGAAGAACACGCGATCGCAGCGGGGCCCAGCCAAAGGAGGCAACGCCTCTCCAACAGCCAACAGTCCAAGGGTTTCCTTTCAGTTCGGGTTTGAACTGGAGACCAAACTGGAGTCCAAGTCGAAGTTGTATTCGAGCTTTTTTTGGTTTCTTAAGTTTTGCTTTCGTTTCCTGCAGCGTCTTTGTTCTGGCTTCTTCTACCTCATCATCATCATTTTCATCGTCATCATCATCATCATTGTGTTTATTATCATAATCATGAACAGCAGCTTTTCAGCTTCAGCATCGGCATCAGCATCATTGATCCATCGCTAGTCGTCTTAATTTCATGTCGTTCTTTTGTATAATTTTTACCCCTACCACAAGTTGCCCTCTCTCTTCTCTTCCCTTCTCTCTCTTCTTACTGCCTATGCTTTCCATTCTCCTTCTCTTCACATGCGGGCAATTTTCGATTGTTCCCTTCGCTCATTTAACCTACTACAAACCTTTGATTGATGTCGGTTCAATGTCGGTTCCTCCTCTCCATTCCGTCTGTTCCTCTCTCCATGCCGCTCTCCTTGTTTGTCTGTCTCTCTATGTATCTGTCTGTCTGTCCTGCTGTTATTGATTTATGTTTTGCTTGTTTCGTTAAATTTTGCACAACTTTCGCAATGCGTTTGACAAAACTTGCAGTACAGACTGTCGTCGGTTGAAGCCATCATCGTTCCATCATCTCTCCCCTTCTCTCTCTTTCTCTCTTCCCCATCCCATAAATGTAATTACCCACAGTGGGTGCAAAAAAGGGGCGGCAGCGGCTGCAGCTGAAAAGGTCATTGCTATAGGCTTTCGGCACTCGATATGATGGACGATGACTGAGTGACGTAGACACTCACATTCTAATTGGCATTGGACATTTCCTCGAATCATTTACAGCTGCAGAGGGGCTGTAGAAGTGGCAGTGGGAGAGGAAAGTGAGAAACGGAAAAAGGAAGTAGTGAGCGGGAGAGATACACCTGTCCCTTATGTGTGTGAGTGTGTAACGAAGTTATTACGTTATATTATTATCGTCTGCTTGATGAAACTTCATTTGGACAGATTACATTTTTAATTAGTTTTCCAAACATGAAATTAATCGTTTGCTACGTTTAAATATAATGTAAAACTATGAGGGAAAGACATTTTTAGCAAACTTAGCAGTAAAAGTAATTAAGATTATCTAAGAACTTAAATGGTATGGTACAAAACTCCCGACATATATGTACATATATACCATATAATATATTAAAGTTATAGTCTAAATAGTCTGACCAAATCATCAATATGTTCCCAAAAGTTCTTTTAAAGTATGTTCATGTAATCTCTATCTATCAGATAGTCACCCCTTAGACATAGTTGGGTCTTGGGAACATAGCTTAGTTAATAGTTCTACACAGATAATTCCCTTAACAGAGTTTATGATTATTTGTTTTTAATACTTGTCTTAATCTAAAGAAAACGTGTCTTTTATTTTGGCATCGTTAAACTCGCCATTAAGTTTTCAACTGGCAATTTGGACACTCTTCGTAGTCTAATGGACATGGACATTTTGTGGTTTTGGAAAAACTTGTAAGTTCGAGTCGTAAAATCAGAGGAAAGCGGTCAAAAATCAAGCTGGAAAAGCTCATAAAAAGTTCAAGCAAACGAATGGCTTCATTAGGTAGGCAACATTAGTTGTGTGTGTGTGTGTACAGGGTGTGTGTGTTGTGTCTGTGTGTGTTGAATAGATTTTTAACGATTTCAGTCTAATAAGCAACAATTGGTCGACGTTCTTTCGTTCATTTCCCTGCCAAGCTGAAGCCAATCAATAGAAAAACTTGAACAAGAATTTCCGCTACTGCAGCAAACAATTTTCCTTTTGTTTTCTTTTGTTTTTCTGAATTGGAGTTGCATATGGGAGGGGTGTGGTGTAAGTGGGGAAAGAGGAGAAGCGGGGAAGTGGGAACGCTTTTTATCAAAATTAATTGGAAATTTTTCGTTGATTTTTAACGACTTCTGCGTAAAAGTCATTTGGAAAAATGAGGCACAGACATCAAACGGGGCAAGTTGCACATGTTGTTGGCTCAGAGACTGAAGAGATCTTTGGATCTGTGAATGGGGTACAGTTTGGTATGGTTTGGTTCGGCGCGCCTGTCACTTTTATGGCCTTACAATATAATTTCCTGTCAAGAGGCAGCCGGACGACGACCCAAAAGACAATTCATAATTGCTTTTAAAATTTGTTTATAAACGCACTTGCCTCGATTTCCACCTCCATCCATCCTTTATACCGCCCACTACACGACCCCACCCCACCCCCTCCCCTCCTGCCCGACGACAACTTCATTTGAATTTTATGACAGCAAAGGCATAAATATTTATGGCCAGCACTTACAACAAAGTTAATTTATTTAATAGTTGCATGCGTACATCAATTCTCTATTTTCGATTTTAATTTTTTACGAGCGTCAAAAAAAAAATGAAAAGAAACTTATAAAAAATATGTTGATGGTCCCCCAAAAAAAAGCCCTCTTGCCCCATGACAGCTGATCACTTGTTGCTTTTATTTTGGAAAATAAGTTTTAATGAGCCCAAAACAACAACAACAACAACAAGAGTAACTTGTGCTGTGACGCAATCAGCCGAATGTATCTGGTGAATGAATGTATCTGTATCTTATTAATGTGAGCCACATAATTTATTGAATATATATGTTTATATATTTTATATTTTGTACTCATTTTGCTTGGCTGCACCCTCAAAAAACACTTTGTTATAAATAAATAAAATGCACGAATTGTTTGCTCAGTTTAGACAATCAAAAATATACAAGAAATACGAGCATTAATTGAAATTTACGAGAAACACTTGGCCAAGAAATCAGTGAAGTGAATAAATATTATTATTTTCATTATTTTAAATTTTCATTTAACAAACTGACTGATAAATTGTTCAATAATATTTTACATGCCCAAGAAAAATATTTAAATTTAAGACAATCTTTTATACTTCATGGGAATCGTTAGATAAATAAGTTAACATTTTACAAATCAGTTCTTATTCAAAAATTTTAATAAATTTAATATAAACAAGTTAGGCAGGCTACAGTCGAGCGAGCCAACTGTAAAAGACCCCGTACTTACTCTAGTGCGCTTTTCCATGCAAATAAGTTAATTTTTCCCGATTTGTGTTATGGAAACCACAGGCTATAGTTGCCCGATCCGGACCAAACTTGGTGAGAAAATTTATAGTCATAAT
This sequence comes from Drosophila cardini, assembly GCA_018903735.1. Taxonomy (NCBI): domain Eukaryota; kingdom Metazoa; phylum Arthropoda; class Insecta; order Diptera; family Drosophilidae; genus Drosophila; species Drosophila cardini. Next base: position 4,786,085 of record JAEIGM010000004.1, on the reverse strand, counting down.
GTACACATAATGTGTGTGTTTGGTTGCGATTAGTCACCTAACACTACATGTCTTCATACAAGTTTCCCATTTTAAACATCCTATGGGAGCTATAGGCTATAGTAGTTCGATCCTTATTAAACTTGGTAATGATAGTTATAATGGTACCATACATATAATGCGTGAATTTGGCCTCTCTAGCTATAGTTGCTTCTAAGTTATGGTGATGTGAAAATAGTTTTTTATAATTTTGGGTGACTGAAGTGGGCGTAACAATAATTTAAAATAAACTTGAACTGCTCGCAAAGCAGACGGACTTTCATACCAAATTTGCTGCCTCTACCTCTTACACTCTCTGAGACCAAGGTGTTCATACGGACGAACAAACGGACATAGACCCCTCTACTCATTTTTGTAGTACGGGGTTCTAAATAAATAACTCAAAATTACTCTACTCAATAAATTATGCATTTTTGAAATAAGCATGACTAAAAGCGTAACACTTTTGGCCATAGACGAAGAACAAAGTGAATGCTGTAAATTATAGAGACACGGCATAAACAAAATTAATATCGAAATAAAAAAAATAAAAATAATTTTTTAAAGTGCGGACAGCAAACACTGTAAGGCGTTGCCACAGTCACAGTAAACACTCGCCCAACCCAACCAGAGAGCGAGTCGAAGACTGAGTCGGAGTCTGAGTTCGAGTACGAGATCGAACACAATCTTCGGGCAATGTGGCAGCCTCCAAGACTGCGACTGAGACTGGGTCTCGACTCTAGTCGAGCTCCTATCTGACTGACATGGATAATGATCAACCGTTGGCCACCGCCTTTGCCTTTTAATTAAACGCTGAAGCCGCAGCTGGCTAGGGGCAGCAGAGAATGGGGCAAGGGGAGTGGAGCAGGGGGACACACTCCACGATTTGGAGTCTTCAATCGCAGCCGAGACGGGGAACGACTCTTTGACGCTTTTCTTTCAGTGTCATATACCGAAAATGCAAAGGAGAGGAAAGAGGTGGACAAGGGGACTCAGGGGACGGGGCAAAGATAAAGCGGCACCATTCAGGGTCACACAAAGAGCCGCACAATCGATGCCGCCACATTCAATACTTCAATTCTTCAGTTCTTCATGCCATCATTGCTTTATTATCCACCAGGCCCATCACTCAACGGACTCACAGCATTCACTGCGGTGGCCAAGTATTGAGAAGCGCGAACCAAGAACCCAAAACCAAAGGGCCAAGTATTATTCCCAATTGGAGAGTTCCATGGCCATCCATATCTATCCATCCATCCATCTATATCCATTCAACCATTCATCTATCTGTCCATGCTTGCCGTTAAGAAAATCAATTTTCTGCCGAACGCTTCGAGTTTTTCCTCTATGGCACATCTTTCGTCATTTTATTATTTTTCGAAAAGAAACTCAAGAAAATACAAAAGCAACAACAACAAAAAAAACCAACGAAAACCACTGTAATTTCCTTCAAAAATTGATTTGTTGTGCAACGAAAAAAAAACTTAAAAACTTTGAAACTTTTCGAGACAAAAGAAACGCTTATGTGATCATTAAACACATACACATATGTTAAATATACATATATATATATTTATATATCGTATATATGATTTTACATAAATGTATTTCCCTTCCAGCTTTTTAATACAGACTAATGGCTGCGCTGCTTCGGGGGAAGTTACAACTTTGGAGATGTATTGAAATGCTAATGACACTTTGAGTTTTAATTTTGTAATATTACATTTTGAATAACTTATAAAGTACTTTATGTTTATGTTTTATATAAAAGTTAAATTGATTTTTCTGGAATAGGAAATTTATTGTTTATTTTCTAGTAAAAAAAATTAATTATTCATTCTGAAGTATATAGAAAAAGTTATCACAAGTTAATAAAGTTAACAGTAATAGCATTTTATTTAAAAAAAATTATTAAATATTTAAAAAATTTTCAGCTTATACCCCAATATAAAAATTAATATAGTGTATATATATATATCTACTATATTTACTACATAATATAACATATAGAAATATATTTTCCTTGAAAGTTAAGTAATATAACCATTTTTCTAACACCTTGACCCACTTTTGCCTAGCAACCCCTTTAACTAATTGTACACACCGCCACTGCATTATACAATTGGTTCCATCCATGCTTTGAGTATTATTTTTTTCGGGCTTTTGACTGGGCGTTAATGACTTTTGCAGCTCGTCGGTGTATTTTTCTTCTTTTTTATTCAACGCAGGCAAACCCAGACAGATTTTTTTTGTTATGGATGCCGAATGAGACAAGAAAAATAAATACAGTCGAGAGAGCCGACTGTAAAAGACCCCGTAGTACTTTCTAGTACGCATTTTCCAAACAAATAAGTAATTTTCGACCGATTTGTTCTATGGGAGCTTAATAGAGTACAGGGTCTAAAAATGTCAAGCGGTAACTATAGGTAAGTATGGAAACTTTGATAATTTTAAAAAACTTGAATTATTATAAACTAAAAGTATTGAAAATACACTCTATAGAATATACTACTATTACTAATAAATAAATTTTCTATATCTTTTCAGAACCATGTTATCGCCGACTTCAACTAGTTAATGTCTTCATATGTTATAATTTATGTTAATTTTACTATGAAAAACACCATAAATAATTATTTTAAAATTAGTATGTATATGTACTTTAAGTAAATATAACTTAACATATAATATCGATTTAAGCAGTATATTAAATAGTTATATAACTCAATGTTACGATTTAAGAATAGGATTTTAAGAATAAAAGACATTTAAAAATTAAAATCATCTGCGCTTTTTTCATTAGAATCAGGGTGGGATAAAAAAGGTCGCTATCTGAAGTCCTTGCAAACAGCATAAAATTTAGCTAAAATACCAGGCAAACAGAAATAATAATAGGGCGTAATTTTGATAATCAAAAGCTAATGCAGGTGACAGGTACATAGACAATTCACGGTCTCTGCGAGCAGCGGATTCCCTAAAAAAAATAAATTATGAAGAAAAATAAAAAAAAATTCCTTGCAAAATTTTCCTTCCGAAAATCGCTTGGAATTTTGACAAAAAAACACAAAATCCTTGATAATTCGAAAACTACCAGGACGACCGGAATGTCCTTTGGCCCATCGATGGTCCTTGTCAAAAGCTACCGTTTGGTGTGTGTCACGACAGGATCCGTCAAAGGACCTTCGAGTTATCGATAAATTTCTATTTTCGAAATTTACACTTTATTTTGGCTCCTGTAAGGACTTTCGTCCTTTTTCTTACATTAACGTACGTGGTTTGACTAGGGCTATCTACGTACCAAAGGACATTCGTCTAGTCCTTGAAATGGCTGAGATAAGGTGCCATTTTGGTATTTTGGCCATTTTTCCAAGCCCTCCCCCTTGTAAAACTTTTCGAAAATTTGTTTAGAGAAATCGATAAATTTTTGGATGCCAATCGATAAATCTGATTTCTGGGAGTACGAAACGACGTGTCCTTTTGCCAGGATACAGTTGGAAGGACGGAAAAATCGAAAATCAAAGTGAAAAGAATTAGGACTGCACCTTAAAGTAGGCAACAGTTGTTCGTTGGTAAGGGACGTGCAGTCGCAGGCCATTTATATTGTGCAGGGGAAAAGTATGCACCACATTTAATAAAGGAATTGCTTGCATTGGCAACAACAAAATTTTCCATCAAAAATCTCTTGGAATTAAGCCAAAAACACAAAATCCTTGATAATTCGAAAACTATCAGGACGATCGAAATGTCCTTTGGCCCATCGATGGTCCTTGTCAAAAGCTACCGTTTGGTGTGAATCACGACAGGATCCGTCAAAGGACCTTCGAGTTATCGATAATTTTCTATTTTCGAAATTTGCACTTTATTTTTACTCCTGTAAGGACTTTCGTCCTTTTTCTGACATCAACGTACGTGGCTTGACTAGGACTATCTACGTACCAAAGGACATTCGTCTAGTCCTTAAAATGGCTGAGATAAGGTGCCATTTTGGTATTTTAGCCATTTTTTCAAGCCCTCCCCCAGTAAAATTTTTCGATTTTTTTTTTAGAGAAATCGATAAATTTTTGGATGCCAATCGATAGAACCGCTTTCTGGGAGTACAAAAAGACTAGTCCTTTTGCCAGGATACAGTTGGAAGGACGAAAAAAGCGAAAAACAAAGTGAAAAGTATAAGGACTGCACCTTAAAGTAGGCAATGGTTTTTCGCTGGTAAGAAACGTGCAGTCGCAGGCGATTTTTATTGTGCAGCAGAAAAGTATGCACCACATTTAATACTTTGTCGCTTGCTGCTGTTTCTGTTCGCCTGGTGCATCAGCCAGAAAAATCCTCATTTTTACCCGTTCGTTGATGTCTTTCGCGATTATTTTTTTTGTGCGCTGCGATCAGCTGTTATTTTAACAGCAATGTTAGGTTAACAGAATATTTCGTAGGACTCACTGCATAAACGCAAACTTAATGAATTTTAATAGAAACACTGCATAACTTCAAATTTTTTATATATATCAAATATGTTGTATCTTACTGTGGATTTCTTTTCGCCTGAGAATACAACTGGGAATTTGAATATTCCAGCTGTAATACCAGGCGAACAGAACTTTCAGTAGGTCTCATAGCACAAGTTAACACTCAACAAACACTAAACGAAACAAGATATTTGCTACAATTTGCAAATTTAACACAAGTAAGAAAGGCTAAAATCGAGCGAGCCGTTTATCCATACGACGGACATTGCTATATCGTGTTGGCTGTTGATGCTGATCAAGAATATATATACTTTATAGTGTCGGCCTCGCCTCCTTCTGCCTGTTACGCACTTTTCACTTCTGACAAACTTAATAGACCCCTCTACTATTTATTAGAGTACGGGGTCTAAAAAAACACAAAGCTCACTTTTTGTCTTACACAGTTTTGGGTTTGAGAGTCAGAAAATAAAACGCGCTGTGGGGCAAAGCCCGAAGATACTTTTTAATAAGTTTTAATAGCGTTGCCACAGTTTGACTAATTTCAATTGTCCAAAAATTAATTGAAGTAGCCGAAGTGAAGTAGATATCAAAGGGTTAAATCCCCGACGAGTCCCAATCCCAATCCCAACTGCAATTATCTGTCGCTGCGGTAAATCTTAAGTGCTCACACCCACAACTGAATCCAGTGTCTCTAAAGTCTCCTCCATATGCACACATATTTCATAAGGCGCTCCCTCTCACTCTCCCTCTCTCTTTCTACCATATGTTTGCTAATAGCCGCATGCGTCACTTGCATCCTGGTGCATTGCAATTCGCCTGCGTTTTCCGTTGTCTGTGTGGGCGTGTTTCCCACTCCCCACTCCTCTGTCTTCACCACTCCCCCTTTCCCAGCCTTCCTCTGTCTGACAGTCTACTCCTTGCCTGCTGTCTTGCGGCTTTCTGATTTATAACATTGTTTACACGGCACGCCAAAAATTTGATTTACTAGCCATCGGTGCTGGCCACACATGGACCCATTTGATTGCCATAACTCAGGACACACAACGTACACTGAACGCATGCGCAGGCGTCTAGAACCACACTCGCGTCCACATTTACAGCTCTGATGATTAATTCAACTGTCCAGTCAAATCAAGTGGCATTTATCAAGCAAAGAAAAGCCGAAAATTGCTAAGCTATGAATCAGCTCAACAGTTTTAGGCTCTTTTCAAATGGTAGATAAATTCTTTGTAGGTTAAAGTCTACTTAGGATCAAGTTTTAAACTAAAGTAGATATTAACTATGTTTCAGAGGAGTATGGGAGTAGGAGTATAGAAATGAACTTGGGACTATCTGATCAATTTTTTGTAAAATCTAGTCACTTGAAGTAAGTTTCTCCATATAAAAACCCAAAAAGAAGAAAAAAAAGAAATATTTAAAATATAAAATATAAACTTTTTTATATAAATTTTTAATTTTTGTCTAAATTGTAGCACTATTTAAATAAAGATAGCCACAGCTACTGACCAAGTATCTTGGTTAGTACACAATTTTGCACTCAGGCCTTCCATTAAGCCCAATTGACTGGCCAAAATGAAAAGCTGTCACATTTTGACATGTTTCACATTTACTAAGATTTTTCAGTCGCATTTCGTTAGCTAACGAAGTAGAGATTTTCCTCTTTTTCCTGCTTTGGGAAAGCAGCTTGAAAATGCAGTGGAACAGTTAAGAGTTGAGAGCCGAGAACCGAGAGCTGAGTAAGCTGAGTGAACTGAGTGCGCTGTGGGAGCAGGAAATGTACAAGGAGCAAGCGTTTCCTGTGTGAAGTTGGCTGCATCCGTGCAGTACCCTAAGCTACCACTCCACCATGCCCCCTGTGCTCGGTTGTATGTCTGCTAGATGCAGATAACAGGCATATACACTTGTATGTTGTCAAGATTTGCTTTGATGTCTTTTTCATGTACCGACCAAGTCAAGCGACCCAAACCAAACCAAAGCGAACCAAACCAATACGAACGAGTTGAAGGGGAGTGGCAGTGGGAGGGGGTTTGGGGAGGGACCTAGTCTTGTAGCTGTTGGCTCCGCTTTTGGGTGCGGCTGTTGATGCTTTGTCCAGCTTCGTGTGGGTTGACAACAATTAAAAAGTGACGGTTGTTGCGGGGTGTGGCAAGCTGCCAACTTAAGTAGGCATCAAATACATGTGGAATCCATGTACAATCTCTGCTTCTCTCTCGCTCTCCTACTACCTATCTCTCTCTCTCTGTCTCTCTCTCTCTCTCTTTTCCTCTCCCTGCCTTTCTCTCACTGTCTCTTGAAGCATTTCAATTGCCTTTGTTTATGAACAAATCCCCCGCCCACCCACGAGTCAGCGCTGCAAAAACACTTTGAAGTTGAAATCGTCATCTCATTTGCTGTCTCCCTCTACCCCTTCCTCCTCCTCTCGCTCTCTCCCTCTCTCTGTCACTACGCTGCTTTATTTTTGGACCAATTTTATTAGCAAAGGGTTGGTCGAACACTTTGAAGTTCAAGCGTTGCGGCGAAAGCATTGATATTCAGATACAAAAGTATACATATATATATATATATATAATTATGTCGTCTGAAACATGCTCGAACATGATTCGCCAAGCGTCACAAATTGAAATATCACAACAATTTGCCATGCGACCGTCGCGCTTTGTAATAAAAGTAAATAATAATTTAATAAAAGCCGCAAAAAGCATTAAACGTTGGCGGCAAAGAACAAAGACACCAACAACAGCAACAACAACAACAACTGTTAAAGCCAAAAGACCGCGCCGCCGACAACAGCTGGCGATTGGCGATGCCGATGCCAATGGAGATTGAGATGAAGATTCAGATACAGATACTCACTCTTGCCTCATACTTTGTTCCTCGCGAGCGCTCACGAGCGCCCTCTATGTGTCAGTCACTCCATCGGCTTTAAAAAGCCGCTCGCGCATGCGCCTACCCAGCAAAACTTTGTGGAATGCATTTCCTTTGACCATACCTTATTTTATAGCTACATTTTCAGGTGAAGTAAGCAATAGGCAGCGATTTTTAGCTAGTTTTAAAATATATATAAATTATTTTAGTTAGTTAATAAATCAATTTTCTAACAAAAAAGTCAAATTTATATTAAGCGCGTTAAAACCATTAAAATAATTTACATAAAATCAATTAATTCTTTTAAAAGGCTTTCCAGATGCGTTCTTTTCGTAGTGAACGTTGCAACACATGCATTTCTGCCTTCTACTGTAAGGCCTTTTCTCATGTGTTTGCTGTTAATGGGAACAGAAATGCCAAATGCTATTTAACAGCGCATTAACATAGCTCATGCTAAGTCTGCTGCTAAAAGAACAGTATGGAAAAGTATTGCTGGGTTATGCTGCAAGTTGAAACTGCCCACACACACACACACATACACACGGTTACACACTTAGAGCTAGCCACATACAATGTACAATGTGTGGTGCGGTGACCGCTTCCAATTGATTTGAACGAACGAAAAAGCTGCGGACAGTTGATAAGAGCGAGCCGACAGGCAAACTTTTCGCACGGGTGGCACCGACAGCAGTCATGCAGGCAGACAGTCGAACAGATGGACAGACAGACTGATGGACTGACTGACCAGTCAACTGTTCCTTTGATTCGACCATGTGATGTCGGAGATGGAGATGGAGATGGAGAAGGCGATGTCGGCACATCAAAAGCTGCAATCGCTTGCGGGCCAACAGATCTGCACATGAAACTCTTGTCGCTTCAAGAGGAGCAGAGGGAGTTGGTCGGGTGAGTGGGTGAGGGTGAACGGATCGTAGGTGGTTGGCTAATCAACCATGATCGTCATCATCATCATCAACTTGGTTGCTGTGGATGCGGCGTTTACAGTTAGCTGAACCCACGTGGCCAATTCATAAGCAACAGTGACAGCAAAAATAAATTGTTGGTTACAAAAAAATTAAATTATTTATCGATTACTTTGGCATTAATAACATTAATACCTCAATACGTTACGCCTATGAGCAATCACTTTTAAATAATAACTAACGATGACATAGTGAATTTATATAATTAAATCCTACAAATAGCTTTAAAATAATTATTAAAAATTTAAATAAATTCAAAAACTTTTCAAAAACTTTCTTACAATTTATTCTGAACTAAAAGAAATGTTTACTATAGTTTTAAGTATAAACTAACTATATACTATATTATTTCCTAGAGGATTTATATTTAAATTTTCAGCTTTAAATTAATTTACTTCACTTTCAAATTAAATTTAAATTTATTCTATTCCATATATATTTAAATTTAACACTTTTTGCTAAATTAAATCAGATATTGGTCTAAATATAGTTCCATTTTCCCTGCCAAATCCAAACCTCTACTCATCCTCCTTTCGGCCAAACAATAATGTGATTTCTTGAATTTTCGCAGGACCTTCCCTCCCTTCCCCCCTACCTCCCATCCACGCAGTTTGTATCTTTGTATCTTTTGTGTATTGGTTTGTAGCTGCAACAGCTGCTACTTTTGTATCTGATTTTCATTTAAGTTGCGGGCTTTTATGCAAATTTTCTTGTTGTATTTTGCGTGTCACCGAAATCAGTAAAAAAAAAACACAAAATAAAGTATAAAAATTCAGTAGAATTCTGCCCGCCCCCAAACTCCTAATCGATAATGCAAATGTCGCGACAGCAGGCAAGTTTGAAAACTACAGTTTCTGAGATACAGATACAGATACAGATACAGCCATCAAATTGTATCTCGAAATGCTCACACTTGTCAGATACTCAGTGCATGAAATTTAATTTGTGAATTATGAATTTTAAATCCAAAAAGTCGTTCCACTTAAAATGAGCATGCACATGCTATCATTTGCTATACTAGTCTGAGCTTTTCTTGTTTTAGCCTGCCCGGTCGTGTTCTGTCTTGTTCTTGCCTGTTGTGTCCTGTTTTGTCCTGCAGAATCCTGTTTTGCTGCTTTGGCAAACTTTGTCCTTTTGTCGCTCGTTGCGTAACTCAAAAGTAATTAAATTGCAAAATGCACACAACAGAGAGCTAAGGCAAAGATAGGGGCGTGGCACAGATACACGCTATATATGCACATATGTAGATACATTTGTGTGCGTCGGATTTGGCCTGGCAAAAGTCAAGTGTGGACAGGGGAAAAAGCGGCAACAACCGACAACAGGCAACTTGCAACATGTTGGCTGCACCACGCCCCCCTCCCACATTCCCTAATCCCCTGCTTTGTGTGGTAGTTTCCTCCCTGAGGCCTGCTAGTCCGTGTTGTTACTTTCTGGACAAAAGTTATAGTTATGATGATTGTTGATTTACAGTTTAAAGTTCTTAGTTGTTCTCTGTCTCTCTCTTTCACTCTCTCTCTCTCTGTCTCTGTCTCAGTTTCTCTTCCCTTTGAGAACTCATATAGCATGCAATTAATTTTGTAGCCAGTACTTCAAAGGCGCCACAAGCCGCTGCACACTGCACACACTGCCACTGACGAGGGGAACTGAGCTGGACATGGCATCGAGATGTGCCCTGTCAATGTGTCTTTGATGCACTACCTCCGCGTTTCCTTCCCGCTTGCAGTTGTCACACAGTTGCTCCTAGTTGGTAAGGGGTAGGGATGGGGTAGGGAGTGGTAAGCGGCAGCTTTGTGTCTCAGTTTCGATTTGAGTTCCCAGCTGTAATCCGAGACCATTGGTATGTCAGCATGAATCTGCCGACTGCATTGAGCACGTCAATGTCAAGGCTTCACTGTAGCTGAAATCTACGCTGCCTAAAACTGTTAACTGTTCACTGCTTTGATTGAACTAGTGTCTATATATCTATATATATTAATTTTAAAGTACATACTAGCGAGTGCTTACTGTAGCAGGATTAAAACTCCCACAGAATTGTGCATTCAAGTTCTATAAGTTTACACACTGTTTGCGGTCTTCATATCAAATAACCAATGTCTAACCAAAAATATGCACATAAAAAGGCTTCCAAACAGAATGCGAAATGAGAGACAGTAGGAGGAGCAGGAGTAGGAGGAGCAGGTAGGGCAGGTGGGACAGGTGGGCCAGGGAAACGAGAAAAGTGCAGCTTAAAGGTGGAAAAGCCAAATGAAAAGCTGCTGCCACATATGCTTGCTGCATAATTACACTTTTATTAACATGCAACAAGGAGAAGTCGACTGAAAAATGCAACCTACCCAGCAGCAGTCGCCCCCTGTTCCTCCATATGCTGCTCCTCTAGGCAACAACTGCCAAAACCCAACTCTGCTCCAATTCTATTGCAACTGTGTACGTGCCTCGACTGTTGAATGCAAACAGGTGCCACTCCCCCTATCCCTACCCCCTCCTTCCCATTCCACCCCTCCTCACCCCCCTCCACACTGCATCGCATCATCGCATCATATGGCATTCACATCCTTTAGGAACACTTGAGGCGCACTTGACTTAAATGAAGTGCACACGCCGTCATGCACATCAAAGCGAGCCGACAGAGCCGCCGACGAAGCAGCTAATTAGACACGCCTCCATTGGCATCGCCGCCCGTAATTAACATTAACTGTTACGCACACACATACACACTCGCACACACACACTCACACTCTCAGGTAGCGACTTCAATGCTATCAAAAAATTGTTTGGCTTTTGTCTCTTTAATAATATCCGCTGGGTGTTGTTTTTTACGCTTTGTTGCTCAGCCAAAAACGAAAAAAAAAGATCACAAAAAATCACAAAAAAGAGGTATGTATACATATATCTATATATACCATATGTGTCTGTACATAAAAATAATTTAAAATTCGTTGCAGACAACAAAATTCAGTTGTTACCTGAATGATCATTCATCAATCTGACGCTTCTTACTACTCAATCGTTGCGATTGCACAAAGAGCGACACAAACGATCATTTAACTTAAGGAATTTGCAACTATTTAAATTTGAATTAAATCTGGAAAGGTGTACTTGAATACTTCCTAGACTTTATAACCTGTAGATACTACTCGACTGATTAACTTAATTTAGATGTTAATTGAACTAGCATGTTGTTTTTTACTAAGGTTTAATGCTATAGTAGTCCGATTTAAATGGAATTTAAAAGATATGTTAAATAAGCTAGAAAAATATTAGAGAAGTTTTTCATCGTGAGACTTTATAATCAGTAGATGAGAACATATGCTAGATTAAAGCTCTTCATTCACTATACTTCCATTATTTCAAGTTTATCCGACAATTATATTACTATAGACATTAATTATATTCAGAATTCTTGTTCTTTTAATTGCTTTTAATATATATATATGTATATATGTTTATATAAAACTAACTCACAAAATAACAATTACAGTGTTTATTGTAAAATGTTGTTACGCAAATCGGACAAGAATGTATTACAAATAATACATTAACAACATGCACACAATATCTGACGTCTAAACTTGGATTATGACTAACGTCTAAACATATAAACTAATCGTAAGTATAAAATAACATAGAAACACTTTTAGGGACCACAGACCAACACAGATGCATAAAATACACTTAAAATGCTAGATATTATATATATATATAAACATATCCTATATAGTAGATAGTTTATAAGGTGTGAAGTCTAGAGATATATATCGTTGAGCCAAGTGTATAACTATCAACATGGCTATAAAAACGAATTCTTCGTTTTATCCTCGGCCGTTGCATAAACTCCTTGATTCACATAGAGTTGCAGCGGTGACAGAGTATCAGATGGAGGCGGTGGTGTCAGATCCAGCGGGGTTGTCGTAGTTGTTGATGGTGTAGTGGGTGGTGTGATGCTCAGACTGGAACAGCTGGAGCGTGGCGATAGCGATTGTGCCGAACGAGTCCTCCTTAGCGGCTCCGATGCTCCTAGACTGGTACAACTGCTGGGATCTCCATAGCTATGCACACGACCTACAGGCTTGAGAGTTGTGCGATATGGTTGAAAATCGTGTGATTCTTGACTGTAGTACGATCTGCGCAGTATGCAGCAGGTAACTACAAAAGGAATTGTTAAAATGCCACAAATTCCTAGGATAATGATCACCAACACATCCAATCCCTCCGAGCGCCAGAAGTTGAGCGAATTTGCGTGTGATTTAAGAAAGTCCGCTCCACCAGTTTCCAATACCAGCTCAATGTGATTGAGAGCTCTGACCGTTGCCTCTGAGTTAACAATGTTAAGACGTGTCTTCAACTTGGCCAACTGCTGAGCATAACTGGCATTTAGCGTTAGTTGCCTGATGCCATGAAGCAGTGCATCGTAGGCAATGTCATCGTAATGAACAGTCAATGCAGCTCCTTTCTGCTGCAATCTTTTGGCCAGCACCGTCTGCTCAGACAGGATGGGTATGGCAAGTATAGGCGTGTCACCCGCAATCGATTCCCAAACACTCAGTTGGCCACAGCTGCTGATAAATACCTTCACATGTGGATGAGCTGTAAACCAAGTTAAGTTTCAGTTGGATTTGTGGAGTCCTTAGAACTTTCGATAGTTACCTAAAATCGCCTGTTGTGGCCACCAGCTGTTGATCATTATGTTATCCGGTAGCGGCTGCACAAACTCCTCAGCTTCCCACTTGAGCAGGAAATGGAACTCCTTAAGATGTGTAAATACGTCCAGAAACACGGCTAGTTTGTCACTGGGCAACTGAGCGGTTTGCACTTCGGCTCCTAGACTTAAGTAAATGGCGCCTCCCGGGGCTGATTCAATAAAGGAACGAACATGCTGGTAGAACCAAGAAAAAACCATAAGAATCAAGGGTAATAAACACAACATTTTAGCTTACATTTGGCACTGTCAGCTCCGATGGCTCCAGCAAGTGCAGTCCGCCTACTTCAAGCATATTGGGCAAATAGGCTCGTGGATAATCCATAGCCGGATGCGAGTTAATCAAAGCCAGGCTGAGATTCTTGCTTAAATCACGGTAATTCGGCAGCTCCTGCACAAGCAGCTCAAAGTGATTGGAGTAAACGGATTGTTGTGAGATCAGGTGGAAAAAGCTGCAAACAAAAACCAAATATATTAGAACTCTAGGATTAAATTGCCTCCAAATCCCTACTCACTTGTAGGTCAAACGCTCGAAGGTGCCCATCAGCATGTTGGCAATGCGTTGACGGGTATTCATCCGTTCCGTAAACGGCAGAAAGGTACTCGGATCCATGGATGAAGATTGGGGATTGCCAAACATATTATTAAGCCAAGAATTGGCGCCGGTGGGACTGATTGCAACAGTGGGTACGCCATAGTAATAGGACAAGCTAAAATATAAGGTAGGTTTATATAAAAAGATTACATTAGATTAGATAAGATCTTCTGCGACTCACCCTAATAGCGCTTCACTTAGAAATAAATCCACAATAAGCAAATCGAACTTTTCGCCACTCGTGAGTAGCTTTCTCACTCGACCATCTGAGAGTAATAGATCAACATTTGTAGTGCCCGCATAGATCATGCGTGTAAAGCGTTCCATGACGCTCTGAGCATGCATCTGATCCGCCTCGAAGCTCATGCCCATGTCCAACCAGTTCTGATTGAGATCCTGGTCTTCAATACGTATCTCTCGTATGTTGTACAGCATAGGCTCTGATTCGTTTTCGGCTGCAGCATGTGGACTGATCAGCGTAACCGAGTGATTCTGTGGGCCAGCCACCAGCTGTTGTAGCAGCCGGCGACCAAACAAATAATGGGATCTCCATACGCTCGGGAACACAGCCAGAATATTTGCGCCTGTTGCATGGCTGCAGAGCATCCAAAGCATTAACAGCTGCAGCATACGCATCTCGTAGTACAATGAACCGCAAATGTGTCCTCGACTTGGCCTGTTTGCTTATCCGGTTTGCAGCTTCTTCCTATTTCCCACTTCCCCGCGCGCCGAATCAAGTCGAGCCGCTTCGACTGACACTATTATTATCTATTGCTGTTGCTGCTATTGCTGCAAGTTGCCTTCATTTTCGCTGCTGCTGCACTTTAGACTTACACAATTCTACATTACATTCAACATGCGATAATTAATGTAAATTAGTTAAAAATCACAAATAAAATATGTGCAAATGCGCAACGAAAGTGAAAAGAACACCACAACAACAATGAAAATACTGTTGCGCCAGGGCTACTATAGCACAAGTGAACGCATGCATGTGAATGTCAAACTTGTGCGTCATCGATAGGTCTGCAGTCGATAGCTTTGCTTGTACGCACTCGAAATTCAAATTCATACAACAATAATCAAGTCTATTGTTAGCACGGTCAGAAAATTAAGAAATGAGGGAAGTCTAAAGTGGTAGTTCGCATTTAGTCATCAGCTCAATATAAATTTTAAAGGCATACAGCAGTGTACGTACTAATATGTTCAGTTAATAGAAACACAAATGAAGCCAGCTTTTACAAGCTAATTTAACATTTTAGACTTACACAGTGGATATATATATATGTGGTATTTAATACATTTATCTATAGACAAACCATATTTTACCCGCTAACGTTCAAATGCTGCGTTTGCGCACTTCACCTATCGCCTATCGAAGCCTATCGATATATGTGCAAATTGGCTTTCGCAATCAAAGCATATCGGTGGATAGAAAAAAACAACAATAGCACAATAAATATAAACAAGTAGACAATAAACGAGTTAACTGACAAATTAGCATGAATTTGATTAATGGTTTTACAAAAGTTATACAATTATATAGTGCTTAAGTACACAACAGATGTTCAAAATTGGCAACCGGCTGAGCGTCTACAAGAACAGTTGTAACAACAACCACAGTAAAGACAACAAATACAAATAAGTACATACAGCATTTCTTTTGCTTATTGGAACGTTGCCAAAAGTTGCAGCATTGAACTGCATTAGACGGCAGAATATTGAACAACGACAACATCTGATATTACCTTATCGTAATAGCGGACCCTCAGCCCTAAGTACACAAAACAAAGTGTATTATCGCTAGGCGACGTCTAGAGAGACAGTCAGTCAGTCCAATTGGTGGATAAACCTGTACAGTGTGCACAATTAATCGGTACCGCAAATCGCAGACAACGCAGCTTACGTAATAACAAATTCCAGTTCAAAAGTTAAAGCCAAACACAAAATGCCACAGGAATTAAGTGAGTTTTTCCTCGCTTTTAAAAGTTTATCAATGTTTAACTGTGTGTGTTTGTGTGTGTGTTTATTGCAGCCCTCATCGATGTGGACAAACCGCTGTTTGATCTGAAGACGTTTACGGGTCGCTTTCAGTATTATGCCTGGATGACGGATCCGCGCACAGTGATCGTATCCAGCGATCGTCTGCTGCAGGCCAAGCAGATGGTGGACAAGTACCGCAAAGGAGAACAGTCTGCGGAGCTGAAGCCACAAGAAGTGCACTACAACATGAAGCTATATAACTCAGCATTTCATCCGGATACGGGCGAGCTGCAGAACTTTGCGGGACGCATGAGTTTTCAGGCAAGTCTCGTGACCATCGACGATTTATAATTAGAGCGGCACTGACGTCATTTCTGCCAAGTTAATTGCTTGCCAACAAAATAAAATAAATCTTTTTGTTTAGGTGCCCGGGGGCATGCTCATCACTGGTGGCATGTTGGCCTTCTATCGCACCGTACCGGCAGTGGTGCTATGGCAGTTCCTCAATCAATCCTTCAACGCGGTCGTTAACTATACGAATCGAAATGCCAATTCTCCCACCAGCGTGAAGCAGCTGGGAATTGCCTATGTGTCTGCCACCAGTTCAGCATTAATTGCCGCCATTGGTTGCAAGAACTATTGGTCCAAGAAGGCCACACCTATACTGCAACGATATGTACCTTTTGCGGCTGTCGCAGCGGCGAATTGTGTTAACATTCCCTTCATGCGTCAGAACGAAATACTCAATGGCATTGAGGTAAAGAATGCCGATGGCGAGGTCGTCGGACAGAGTCGTCTGGCTGCCATTAAGGGTATCAGTGAAGTGGTTCTCTCCAGAATTATAATGTGTGCACCGGGCATGCTGGTTTTGCCCGTCATCATGGAGCGACTGGAGAAGCTGCCTGCCTACAAACGCATCAAATGGATCAATGCACCGTTCCAAACGCTCATGGTGGGCTGCTTGTAAGTGAATCTACAAAGAAAATAGTTCCAAGAGATTAATAACTTTGTACTTCCAGCCTCTGCTTCATGGTGCCCACTGCCTGTGCTATTTTCCCCCAGCAATGTGGCCTGGACTCCTCCACAATGCGTACCTTTGAGCCGGAACTCTACGAGGATATGGTCAAGCGAACTGGCGGGGCTGTGCCCAAGCGCGTCTACTTCAACAAAGGTCTTTAAAGGCCAACTACAACAATAGGAATGTGTTAATTGTTGCTTGTCGTCATTTAGGCATTTAAGTTGTGTTCCTTTTCCTTCTCTCACAGAAGTCATTAGTATTTAAGCCTGAAAGTATGCTACAGTTTAGTAGTTTCACTAATATGTTCACATCAAACTGATTTTATGGTTAACTAGACAATACTGAATGTATTCAATTGCTGATGTTTAATGTTATTTATGTAATCTCAATTATCAGTTCACGCTAGTGACGAAAGCACATGCACTGCTGTCACTAGATAAATACCTCGTGAAGGGGGTATTTTTCGATGCTGACAAATTCAAACTTTTATTTTAAAATTGTTTCTTTAAAAAATGTTGTATAACTTTAATACAGCTTCAATCGATTTGTATAATTTGTATGTGATTAACTCTTTAGTTATAGTTGTATTTAAGAATTTACTTCTTGTGACAGCTTTTAGGTTAAGAACAAATTGTCATGTTTAAATGTTTAGAAGAAAATTCAAATAAATGTTGATTAAAACAGTCAAATCCTGCCGAAAACTAGACGTTTTAAGACAGTGGAACAATTATTAATAAAACCTTCAGATATGCGGGTTTATAAACGATTTTATTGGGTATATTTTTATTATCTTGTATATGTATATGCTGATAGGTATATATATATATAGATTCATTCATATATATATATATGTTTCAATCATATCGTAAGTAGCAAATATTTGCGGGGATTCATTATTGAATTGTGTTGTAAAATTTACAAAATGTGCAAAACACAACTAGTTAGAATTATATATATATATATCTTTATATTTATATTTTCTTGGTTAATTATATGGAGACTTTTACGTTTATTGTTCGACTATTAATCGGTCATTTAAATATAGTTTGTGCTCGTTTTTGTTCTTCTACAACAAATGTTCACTTCGAATATATAAATTATATATATTTCTCTGGTTTTGGACATTTTTCAAGGTACAATTTGAATTGATTTTTTATTTTATAGTTTATTTTACTTGTTTTTTTATTTGTTTAATTTTTGTTAAAATGTTGGCACTGTCGCAAAATTCTAAACATTGATGAAAAATTCAACACTCAGATATACAATATGTAAAATTGTGTGTTTAGCTGCCACGCCCATCACCCCCAAGGGGTGCAACAAGGGGGTGGGGGGTAGGGGTTTATAACAATTACGCTGCCAGGCAGCAAATTTTCGTTTCCGTATAATTTCACATGTAAAAAGTCTCGATGGAAAACCACTTATCATTTATCAATTAATAATTTTCTTAATTTTTCTTTCAATTATATTTTCGACAATAATCAGCAAACATTTAGTTTTTTATATAATTTCTTTTAATTATTAATTATTTTACTTTGCAAAATGGTCGACACACAAATAATTAAATATTTATTCGTTTCGTAGTTTCGAGAGACTCGAAAATTGTTTTCAAAATTTTCTTTATTTTTTTTTTTTTAATTTTTTATTTTACTGACTGAGGCATTCAACAATTAAATGGCTTCGATTGCGCTTAAACATTATTGCAAATATATTATTAAACATACTTTAATTTTGTATGTTTCTCGTTTTTTGTGGGTTTTGTCGACTCGGCTGGGAAAAGCTCTATCTCAAAATCGTAGGGTATCGGGCTCGTCCAACTTACAATGGAGGAACTCGTTCCGTTTTTAGCTGCCTTTATTTACTTTTGTTTTTTAACAATATCAAAATCTGTATACCTTTAAAATTGTCAGACTCTTTCGCCATAAACCTTTCAAGGAATTTAATTTCTTTGGGTTCCCATGCGTAGAGGGGATTCCCCCTTATTTTGGAACCTAGAAATTAGTTCAAATAACATTTAGATGATATCGAATACGCTTTAAACTTATCTTAATTCTACAAAACTGTTTTCTGGTTTATTTCTGTGTCTGGATATATACTTGTCCGACTTTTAAACATTTTCCTATGACAAATTCCTGAACTTACCATCACAAAGTGTTTAATGGAATCTTTCGTTTCTCTGCTTATGAAATTCTATACAAACATATCAAACTTCGTAGTGTTTCGTAGTGACCTTCGGGTGACCTTGAAAAGCTTAACAAATTCGTCATTAAGCCGAACTTAAGTTCTACTTTCTCTAATCCATTTCGTTATCAGTTTATAAATCGATTCTTTTCTATATATCCATATATATGTTTGTTTCTTCTTCTTCTTGTTTTTTTTTTTTTTACAATATTTTCTTGTTTTGCGCACAGCCTTTAATTTTCGAAATATTTCTGGTTTATATATACTAAAAGTTAGTATTTTGTTTTGTAAACCATTTTTCGTGATGACGTCACCTGATAAATGTTTGTACCAACTTTGCCAGACAGCTAATATGCCCTTTACGTGTTAGGTACAGGTATATTCTATATTTAAACATTTCCTTAAACTTCTTAACCAACTTCTTCTTCTTCTTCTTCTTAACCTTCTTTGCACTTTTCCGTTTCTTTTTAGAATATATTTTTCCAATTTGTTCTTGGTTAAAACTCTTATGATCTAGACAAAAATTATAAACAAATTAAAAACAAACCGTTAATTAGGCGCTTTTTAAGTAAACTTTAATTTACTTTGCTAATTTTAATTTTCTTTTTGTTAAGTTTTAAATTTTAATTTTAACTTGGCTTGTTTAAATTTATTTATGTAATAAAATTTATTATTTAAATTGTTTACTTTTTTTTTGTTTCGTTTATAACAATTACACATTTATAACTTATATAAATGTTGTGTTTAATTAAAAAAATTATGCGCCTAAAAACAGTTTGTAAAGTTTTAAGTTTTTTTTTTCGTTTTATTTCATTAATAATTAGAATTATTATTAATATTTTATATTCAACTTGTTTTGACTTGGCTTAGGAGATATAAATACAAACATGTACATAAGGTATTACAATATATGCATGTAGATATATATACTATATATATATATATATAAATATATATATTTTTTAGTTTTCTTGTGTGCGATTAATTTTCCATTTTCATTTCAATCATTTTCTGTGTGTTAGACTTAAAAAATAAACTAGAAATTATATATATATTTAATATTATAGTTATAGTTATCATTATCTTTATCTTTATCGGTATAGTTATCGTTATAGTTATATAATATTTAATATGTTTCATATGTATGTGTTTGTGTGCTGTTGGACAACCAAAGTAGGAAAAAGAGTTTTGTTTTTATTTATTTGTTATAAACTTTTTGTTGTTGTTTTTCTTATTTGGGAGCAATCTTTTATGGCTGCTCCTCGCTGTTGGCATCGACGGCAATCACTGGCACCAGCTCAACAACGGACACGGCCTCAGCTGTGGTTGTCGTCGAGGTGGATGAGCTGGTGGTGCTCGCTGGTGACATATTATCGGCATTAACCGATGATGATGACAGGCCAATCGGTGGCGGTGATTGTGTCGTCGATTCCTGACTTTGACTGGGCGGCAGCACAAAACTCTTCCCCCCAAGTTGATCTCATTTAAGACCCGTATCCGACGATGGCGTCCAGCGATCAAACTCAATCCCTGAATCTGGTGAAACGCCCGTAGCTTTGGCCAAATGTGCTGCCATAAATCCACCCGTTTGCATGCACTTGCAGTCGGCTGCAATGCAATTGCACGAGAACTTGGAGCCACGACCACAGCGGGCTGCGACCAGGCTGGGATTAGCTGTCAGCGTTGTGGCCGGTGAACAGCCAGCCGCTGGACCAATAATATTAGAGCTGCCCTCCTCATCCATGGCCTGACCATCGCATGGACTCAGACGCAACTGACTCTCGAAGGACTGGAGTTGCTGCATAAAATGGAAGTTTGGCGATACGTCCGGTTTGCGTTCCCGCACCAGCATAAAGGCATCGTTCAGGCTGAGTGCCCGTGTGTGCATCAAATAGGCCAGAGTCACCGTCACCGAACGCGAGACGCCCGCGAGGCAGTGGACCAGCACCGCCGAGTTTGCGGACCGCGCTTCCTCTAAAGAAAGAGAAGGAGAGAAAGTATAATTAGTAACTAGTCCAACCACACTAGTGACTACTGTACGCACCTATAAAATGTATGGCAGCTGGAAAATGCATGGCCAGATCCTGGGAATAGTGATCAGTTATGGGAATTTGTAGATACTTTATGATGCCCAACTTCTCAAACTCATTCGGCAAATCGGGTGTGACATTGAGCACATACTAAATGGAGAGTAAAATTTAGTTATATAGTCTGATCTATCAGTTGGATATGGAAACCTACCTTAATGTTGTACTTCTGCAAAGCATTTGAGTCGCAACTGTGCGAGGCGTTACCCAGAAATAGGCCAGGAATTATCTCAACAGGCACCTCATTAAAATTGTGATGGTGATGATGATGATGATGATGTGTGGTGCTCTCACAGTCCGAGGATTCCGCGGAACTGCTGCACGCCGAATCGGAATGTGGCGTGGAAATGCGTAGTGATCTATTGAAAATGAGGAAAATTGTTATGTATCTTTCACTAGTACAACTAGAGCTTTAAAAACTCACCTTAGACCCATTAACTGATCAGCCTGGGTATTACGACTAGATTCCATTTCTTTGTTGTGAGCCTGGTTGTCATCTTCACACCATTCGGGAAATGCTTGGCGAAAACTGGAGAAGCCATCTGCAATATAAATAGATAAAAAGATACATATGAAATTTAAGATACAAATACAAAAAGTTTTTTTACTTTTTAAATTGTTTTTTATTTTATTTGTCTTTTGTACGCTTGAAAAATACTTCGTTATGCTTGGCCAAGTGTGGCCTTTTGGTCTAAAGTACACAGGTAAGACAACACCTACAGTGACCACGCCCCACTACCCTCCCCCGCTTGGTGTTGTGAAGCGTGCGTGAAATTCTTGTGGCTCATTCATAAAAAAAGAAGCGACTTTCGTTGTGAATCGTGTTTTTTTCTCCAATTAGAAACGGAAGTGGCTTTCAAAAGGGGAGAGGAGAGAGGGAAGTGGGAAGGGGGGTAGAAAAGACGATACGACGAAAGGAAAATCGTTGGCAAAACGGAAATGCTGTTTCTATATTTATGCACAAGTAGTATCTCATGAAGCGCATTTGTGTATCTATAAGCTACACAAGTAGCGCACGATGATGATGATGACGACGACGACGACGACTCGCTGCGAATTGTCATAACACAAAACGGAAGCTTACAATTTCCTACTTGGCGCACAATAAATGCGATTCCGCATTTGAAATTGAGCAAACACCAGCATAGCAGTACTGGGAGAAATAGCCACAGCAAAAACAACAGCAGCAACAACAACAACAGCAACAACAATCAGTTACCAGCTCATGGGCCAATGGGTCGTATACGTGTTCAGTTCAAGAAACCAACAAGTTCGCATAGCCAAACATGCGGGCGCTTAACTGGGCACTTTTAGGAGTATCAGGGGTACAGAGGGGAGTGGGAGGGTTCACGGAAGAGTCAGCACCCGTACAAATTGCCCGAGAATCACAAACGATTCAAAGCTAAAAACTGCATTTGATAGCAATTTCCGTTTGCAACAGAAAATAGTGAAAAACTCTATTACAGACAGTTCAATTTCCCTGCCAATTTCCAGAATTTTAGCATGTAAATAAAGGGGGAGTGGCTAGAAAGGGTGAGGAGGTGAGGAGGTGAGGAGGTTAGGAGGCAGCACAAATGGTCAGCTCTTTACACAAGAATTTCAATGAGACTCGATAAATTTTCATTGAAATTTTTGTTAATTAATAAATTGAAGCAGCTAAAGAATACTGGGAACTAAAATACTAGAAATCGTTTAAGTGGTCAGACTTTAAAAAGCTATAAACTATATATAACTATATTTAACTAAGGCTAGAAAAACCTCAAGGAAAGTTTAAAGCAGTGAAGTCATACTATATTAAATTAATACATTAACAAAAACACTTAAAAAATCAATGAAATATTTTGAATGCCTCGATTCTTAAGCAGAAGAAAGGTAATAATATGACTAAGATTGTAGAGCAGTTTTTATAATAAATTATTATTATTATTTATTAAATGCAATACTTTTAAATAAATTCTACGAAATCGGTTAATTAACCCGCATTTCCGACTGATTTTCATTGTAAGTTAGTAACCCTCATTGACCATAAACTCAACACTGTGACAGCTAATCTATACCTACTCGTATACAGTACAACAAAAAGTATTCTCTTCACTCGCTGACAATAGAAATTTTGTATAAATAGAAATTTATTTGAATTTTGATTTTCAATTGTTGTTTTGGCATAATTTGCGCGTGTTTCGCTTCCTGTTTTGGACTTCATGAGAGTTCGAAACGGACGTACGTGTCCGGTGGAACGGTTCAGCGGATGGGCCCCGCCCCTTCCCATTTGCCCTGTAGAGTGTTTCACATCCATGATGTGATAACGGTGGGGAGAGTTAATTAATTAGCCTAACGCTCAAAAGGGCACAAACTATATAAGGGTGCTCCAAAAGCAGCCCTTTATCCCCTCTGCTCCCTCTACATTACTTAGCCAAGACACGAACCAAACGCTTGTCTAACTGTTTACGCGACTAAAGTGCGCCTACGTCATATCCGTTCTCTCCCAGTGGGTGGTAAGGGAGGGGGAGAGTGTAGAGGTACACAGCTCCATTGGGTAGCAAATGTGAATGAATAGAGTTCTAGTGTGTGTCTGTGTGTGTGTGGGTGAGTCTCTTTGTATCTGTATCTCAAGTTAAGTTACTTAACTCACGTTTGTCTACCCTGCAGCAGTAAGTATAAAGGGTATATTAGCTTAAGGTGGCATAACAAATGAAAATTTAAAACTTATTTCGCTACACAAACAATTACAGGGTATTTACCAGCCGAGTAGCGTTACTTAACAGCGCCGAACATGTTTTTGCTCACATACACAGACAGACAGCCAGCTAGACAGAGACAGACAGTTAGAGCAAGACAGACAGACAGATAGACTGAGAGAGATAAGCAGCAAGAGCAACAAAATGAAAATAAAATAAAAATGATAAAAAATTATAAACAAACAAACAAATAAATGGCAACAGCAGTCAAAGCGAAAACAATGAATGGAAAAGATACCCAAGCACCTTCTACCCCACCTGCTACCCCTTCCCTTCCCTTCCCTTCTCCCAGTCCCTGCTCCTCACCCCCAATTCCTCCCAGCGACACAGAGAAAAGCAAACGAACTGCGACTTTTTTCTCTCTCTCTCTCTCTCTCTCTCTAATTTTGTTGTTTTTTCTCTGCCAGTTGTAAAAACTTGTATGTATTATTTATAATGTTATTGTTGTTATTGTTGTTGTTGTTGTCATTGTTATTGCCTTAATAAATAAATAATCCAAATTTTGCGCTTTGCATGACAAGCACATCCCGTGGGCGTTGCCAGAAAACAAAAAAACAAAAACTTACTAGCTTTGCTTGGGTGCGCAGCCCCTTTACTCCCCCCTGCAACACTCCCTCTACCACTCATCCCCTTTGAAAGTTGTAAGCGAGCTTTAAGTGAGGTTAGGTTAGGAACAGTGAGTCCAAGTCGCTTTGAAATCCGGTTTTAAAGCCCACAAATAGACACACAATGACAATAAATAGGCAATATATATATGTATATATGTATTTTAAGTAGTTTGCGCTCACAACACACACAAATTGTTAGTGTTATTTATTTAGTTTGTATTTTTTTTTTTTTTTTCAAGTTTACATTTTCACGTTTTGAAGGTCGTTTCCACTGTGCGCGACGACGCTCGTCGTTTCTGTCGTTCGTCGTTTATTGTGTGAACTCATCAATGAAACAATACATTGACAAACTAAGCTATAGAAACTAGCTATATACAAGCACAGCTTATATACACTAGTGTGTGTGTGTGTGTATACTCATTATATAGCGAGCAGCTGTGATAAGCACAGATACAAGCGAGAAATTCAGAGACAACGATAAGAGTTTTGCGAACTTTGAATATTTTTCATTAAAAAAGTTAAAAAAAAAGGGAATTTTTTAGTATTTGCTATAAAGTTTTTATGCAAAGTTAAGGAAAATGCATACTAAAACAGCCAATCAATCAATCAAACAATCAATCATGCTGTAATCAATCAAATTGAACTTGCTTACACACAAGTGTTTAAAGTTGTCGCTTTTATTCTTAACAAATTACTAAGAAAAGGGAAGGAAAAGCGCATGAAAAGCGTGGAAAAGCCCTCAAAGAAAAGTCAACTTTGGACAACTTTTGTTGTGCAATGCATTAAATAAATTCTCATCAAAGGCGGAAGTGGCAGTCATTAATATGGTGGCCTGACTGCCTGACTTTTATATATATAATTCTTTCTTCTTCGACCTGCTACCGCCCCCTACCCTACCCTACCTTCCCCGTACCTTCCCCGTACCTCCCCCTTAGTTCAGCTACATTTTCCGCTTGCACTTTGTTTATATGGCCAGCAGCTAAAAAATGTTGCTTTAAAAATAAGCAAAAGGCAACACTGGAAAATTTGGGGCGTCTGTGGAAATGTAAACAGAAATGAGGCCACAATTTTCGGGCTCTTCGGGTTCTTCGGGTTGGTTGCTTTCGTTTTTCTCTGCTTTTTTAAAGCTATATATATATATATATATATATATATACTCAGATATATGTATGTCTTTCGTAACACAAATACATGTGCATATGACGATTATCATATTGTTTTTTTTTTCCTTTCTTTTCTACGTTTGAGACTGTCTGACTCTGTGGAACTGACTCATTGACAAATAGCATTGAACTGCAGGCAATATTCTCGTCGCATTTGCTTTCTGTTTCTGTCGTTTCATTCATGGAGCACGCAGCCAGTCGTGCTATATACTGAGATGTACATAAAGATACATATATATATATATTTCTGTATTTATAGTACGCGTCATTGTGCAACACATGGCTGCCTGCATTTGCTATGATCGAGTGGAGTAAGAAAATAATGGAAGGGTGAAGAAGAGAAGGGAGGAAGGGAGTGGGGGGTGGTGGTATGGTGGGATGGAAAACGCTGGCGGAAACGTGCTCAACAAACTGAAAGCCGCCATGGGCCACACACATGGCGTATGCGTAATATTGATTTCTCTCCCTATTTTGTGTGCTTTCCTGCTTTGGCATCCACATCAAATCCTTTTGACAAACACACGAAATGCTAAAGCTAAACAAAAACAAAATACAATAACAACAACAACAAAAAAGCATCCAACTCTGCACTGTGGAACAGCGTGCACTATTTGGAATGCATTTAGCGCAGTTTTATGGCATCTGTTCAAGCATGGCATTAAACCATAAACACACACACACACACACACATACATGTGGTGGTGTGGAAATTTCTTCTGAATCGCATCATGTATATCATCAACAAAATATTCAAAGTTACCATTTAAACAGAATTCTTGGTATTCCAAAGCTGCAGCCGTTTGACCCCAATGTGCAATAAAAACGCAAATAGAGCAAATTTTTATAGATCATACCAATGTGCGGTCTAAGTCACAGACTTAAATTAATTTCAAATAAATTTCTCATTAGTTATGAATGTGCAACTCAACCCACTGTGCGTTGGCTAAGCACTTGACGTAACGAAGTCGCAGTCGCAGTCGCCGACGACTTCGCAGTTACAACAGCAGCAGCAGCAGCGACAGCAGCAACAACAACGCCCACGCGACCAGCAGCGAAAAACAACAACAACAGAACAAGCAAAGCCGCTGAAACCACCTACGGCCATAATACCAAAAATGAACATGGCTTAAATTGTATATGCAACAACAACAACAACAGCAACAAGAACAACACAAAACATACCAAAATTCTAGTTAAAGCAACGCCCGCGCGCGCTCTCCAAATGTTTTTACTTCAAACGAGAGAGGGGAGTGGGACGAGAGACGAAAAGAGACAAAGGAATCAAAAAAGAGAGCTCAGCGTTGAGCCGAGCACAAATTTAGCGTAGACAAAAACCGATGGACAGCTTTTGCTGCTGTTATTGTTGCTGCTGCAATTGGTGGACTTTGGGGCGTGTACACCTGTTATACACACAATAACCCACACAACAACAAACAATAATACACAAACACACACACATACCAGCATAATTACGAAAGAGAGTTTGCTTTTACATAAGCCGCAAGCTTTCCTTTAAAGTCGGCGCCCAAAAATGCCAAATGCTTTTTATGAATGAATGCGCAACGAAAGAAACAAGAAAAAAACTATGCGCACATGATGAAAGAAAGCTAGGAAATGAGCCAAACAAAGATGAGAGAGAGAGATATGAAGAGTGGGAGCGAGGAGAATGGCAAACAGCGCTTAGCACGCAACTATTTGTTAAACGGCAATTTTAAAATTTAAAATTTAAAACTAAACGCACACAGCTATAAAAGCAAAACGTATGCTTATATAGCAAGAAGGTATAGTAGTAATGCCGAAGAGTTAATACTCTTTTTACAAATCTAACTAGATTTAAGTAAACAATAAAAAAGAAATTTGTTTTTAAATTGATCGAACGCCAGTAAAAGCTTGATCTTTTTTAACCGTCTTGTTCACCGTTCGCTATAACAGTCTCTTACTGTCCAATTCCTCTTCCAGTTCCATTTCCCATTCCAATTCCATGTCATTCATGCATTCAATTGGTTTCGTTGCCACATTTTTAGTCAATTTGATGCAATTTGCACAGCTACTGACTTTGAGGGCACAAGAGAGAGAGTAAATGAAAGAGAGCGAAAGAAGAGGGAGGTAACGAGCTTTAAAGCTGACAGTAAGCGGACGTTTGACATACATACAAAAAAATACTATTCAGCTAGACACATACATACATACAAATACATCTATATGTTTGCGTGTGGATGTGTTTTGTTGAAAAGACAACTTAATAATTCAGCTAATCAATCTGTTGAACTTCCTTTCAACTAAACAGCCGGTCTTTTTGCTGCCGCTTTGATTTTGTGAGAAGCGTGTAGAGAGGCGAGTGATATAGAAGTATTTTCTTAGGTATATTCTATTTGTTACAAGTTTCATTTCTCTGGAGTTTTAAAATATGCAAATCTTTTACTACACGTATCCCTGACACATGTCGCACAATTAAAACACGTCAAAATCAAGTTCCTGACATTTAAGGCTAATGACAGCATTAAGGTTTTTTTTGTTATTCCGTTCCCCTGGCTTCCCCCTAGGTTTATTCGTTATTGGCATTTGAAATTTCTGCGTTGTGACAAAAATGTCAAACTACATAAGCCAATCAATCAAAATGTAAATAAGGAAAAGGACCTATAATTTTTGTAGACATCGCATCCCGTCCCATCCCATACCGCTCATAATACCAGGGTAAATATCGTAGGCCAGCTCCCTAGGTTCTCTGCCCTTAGAGTAGCTATAAATAGAACGAAGCCTCGCGCAGCTTTCAAGGTATTAGCGTAGAGTAGAATGTCCTGAGGGACCTTTTTTGCTAGCTTTCTAACTTTGCGCTCAAAAGCTGCCGCATATTATTAATTAATTATGTATAATTTTGTAATTGCATGAAGTTTGGCAACGTTGCGACCCTTAACCCAACACACGCAGAATGTAGTTGGGATAGACAGAGATAGATACATAAATACGTATGTATGTGTATACAAAAAGATAAAGAGAGAGAGAGAGAGTTTATTTGAGTGCACGAAATCCCGGATAATTGAAACTCTGTTCATATCTCTCAGAGAGTTTCTGCAGCTGTAACTGTTAAATGTTGTATCTACAGCAGTAAAACTGTA
Organism: Drosophila cardini; assembly: GCA_018903735.1. Taxonomy (NCBI): domain Eukaryota; kingdom Metazoa; phylum Arthropoda; class Insecta; order Diptera; family Drosophilidae; genus Drosophila; species Drosophila cardini. The sequence continues at coordinate 4,757,577 of JAEIGM010000004.1, read as the reverse complement.
ACTGTATCTGTATCTGTGACTGTTGCGAGTACTTTTGGTCAGAAGTTCGGGGTTGGTAGGTCGTGGAGGTTTGCAAATGGGGTCAAGTTTAATATGCAGTTTCCTGTTGCTGCTCTTGTTGCCATAATTGCAGATGGATTAGCTATCGTCTCTTTTTCCCGGACACGCAACAAGTGCAGCAGCAACAAAAGAACGAAACAGAGAGAGAGAGAGAGTTGGAGTCGCATTTTATTTCAAATTTATTGATTTTTGTTAGTACTGTAGAAGCGGACACTTCCGCTGAGAGCTAAAGGCTCAGTGGAGTTTGCTCGACTTTAAGTTAGCCTTCATGCATACACAACTCCAACATAAGAGCACAGGGTATACTCAAGTCGCTGCAATGAAAGCTAACCAACAAAACAACAACATTTGCATTAAACAGCAGCTATCTCTTTTACTCTGTCTCTTTACCAACGTGCTCAGAATTCCATTTCGAAATGAAATGGAATGACACAAGACACTGAAGAGCGAGAGGAAGTGGAAGTGGCAGGCGGGAGTAGGTGAGGGGATGGGGAGCGGCAGAAGGCATTTATAAATATTGCATACGCGAGAGATGAAAGCATGAATTGAGCAACGAATGTGCAGCAAAGGACAAAGGAGACGTAAATGCCAAGAGTTTAATAAAAGGATATCGTTTCAGATACATTCTCACTCACACCGAAGAGAATTCCTTGTTAAATATATTATGCAGGCCAATCAATAGACTCTTATGTAATCCAACCTTGGACCACCTTTTCCCTCAGTCAAAATTAGCTACAGAACTGGAACTTTTTTTCAAACGTGAGAAAATAGTTTGCAAACAAGAAATATTCGCATATATTCTCCAAATTTTATTAGTTTTGGCATTCCATGAATTAACTAAACTTTAACTAAATATTTGTTCAAGCGGAATTTAGTAAAATATTAATTTTCAGAAGTTGTGAAAGAATTTTTGGCATGGTTTACCACCCATTGGAAGCTAGGGAAAGTGGAGAAGGCTGATGGGAGCAGGCAAGCAGGAGGAGAGGATAGGAAACATTCTGATTTTACTCTCGTCCTTTTAGTCTCTCTCTAGTTCACTCCCTCGATAAGCTCGCTCTCTTCACAGATCTTGCGTGCCTGTTTTGTTATATTTCATTCATTTAATTTCTTTTTTTTTAGCTTAGCTCACAACTGCATTCAAAGGCTGTCATAAGCAGATACACAAACCACACACACACGCACACATATACGCACATAACTTGAATGCCTGCATTGAAAAACTAACAAACAGAATCATTGTCGCTGTTACTCCCTCTTCCACTCATTCTTTATTCTCCTCTCTTTCTACATTTCTTCGACTCTTCTCCGTGCCTGTTCTTCGCGCTGTTAGTGTGTTTGTGTGTGTGTGTGTGTGTCGGCTTCTTCTGGTAGCTACTGCCGCTGTCTCGTTTGGAGTCCGCTGCTAATTTGCACTTTGATGAAATGCGTTTGCTCATGTCGTCGTCGTTGCCGTCGTTGTTGCTTTTGTTTTTGTTGTTGCTGCTGTTATTACTGTAGATTTATTTATGCATGCAAGCGCACAAAGTCGGCAGCGACGTTCACAACAACAACAACAACTACAATAACTTTTAGCTCCATTTCATTTGGACGCCGCCTTTCCGCACACACACGCACATACGATTCTAAGTGTGTATAGCTGTGTGTGTGCATACTTTTCTTGCTCCTTTTTGCGCCGCAGTCAAAGCGAATTCAATCGCTGTTGTTGTCTTGCTCTCTCTACCTTGGACATTTATATTTATTCGCTTTAGCTTTGCTGTTGTTGCTTTTGTTGTTTGCTAATTCCAAGAAGACAACAATTTACGCGTTCGGCTCCCCCGCCAAGACAGGCATGCTTAGGGAAGCTAGGGAAGCAGTGCGGTAGTAGTTGTGGTAGTGGTAGTGGGAGGAAGAGCAGCATAGCGTCATCGTCGTTCTTATTTCACCATGCGCAAGTGATTCTTCGACTCTCTGACTCTTCCCATTCTGCGCTTTTGTGTTTATGTGCAACGCCAGCAACAACAACACTACACGCCCTGGAAACTTCCGCTGAAATCATACGAGGAACGCTGAGGTATGCATGCAGCACAAATACAAAAGAAACCAAACGCCCTCGCACTCTTTTCTGACCGGAAGTTAGTTGATTTCTTGCCTTCGTCTTCGCTTTTAAGTTTTTTTTTTTTGCAAATATTTGCAGTCGTTCCGTTGAATGGTATTTATGTGTGGGTGTTGCTTTTTTATTCACTCTTCGTTTGTTATGTCTTCCGCCAAGGGGCAGACCATTTCGCCTATAACCAAGTTTGCTGCTTAGATCTTACGTATCCTTGTGTATGTGTGTGCGTTGGTCGCTTACTCTCAGGCTTCGACATCGCCATCGCCATCACAGGTGGTTCTATAGCTAGTCAATGTGGGTCTCGCCGTTAGCTGCCTGCTTAATTAAAACCCACACAAACTTTGACCCAAATTCAGCAAACGACAAAAACAAAATATTTGTCTTGCTGTCTCTTTTTCTACCCCTCTCTAGCTCTGTCATAGCAGCCGTAGGCTGAGACCAATTCGACCAACAGACCAAGAAACCAACAAACCCAACCAACTGTTCCGTTCCAGCTGTCCAACGTTGTCAAATGCTTTTTTTCTCGAGTGCTTGCCGGCCTACCTTTAAGTGAGTTAGTGTGCGTGTGTGTGTGAGTGACTGCTGTATACGACGACGCCAACGCAGTGATGCTGTCTGTCTCTGTGTCTCTATGTCTGGACACATTCATGTCCAATATGCATGTGGGCAGTTTTGTTGTTTGGTGTCAACACAAAACCGACGAGACAAAAAAAAAACCTGTGCACAGTGTGATGATTTTGTTGGGAGTAAAGTGTTATTTGAATGATCACGCAAGCTTTAGTTCGTAGGGCATGTTAAATTATTGATATAGTGACTGATCGTTAATTCCAGAAATAATTTATGACACATGCTAGCTAGATAAGACAAAAGCCCAGACAGATGTCTCATTGAGAAATTCAATTCAACAAATTGTGTTTGCTCCACTGCTCGACTAACTATTATCTTCTGTTCTCTTGCTCTGCCTCTCTCTTTGGTGCAACGAATTCGAATTCGACTTATTGCACATGTATGTGTGAGTGTAGCCGAAAAAGCTCAGCATGCCAAAGGCAGAGGCAGTTGGCGTTTTTTCGGTGAAGGCAGACCAGTTGGAAGCTGCTGTGAGTTGGAGTGAGAGAGGGCAGTGGGGAGGCAGCGCAGCTCTGCGTCGCGTCTTCTGATGAATTATCATCAAATTGTAATAAGGCAAAGCGTCGGCCTTGGACACAGAAACGAAAGAAATCCAATGGTTGCACTTTGTGTTATGGACCGTGCCACGTGTTGTGTGAAAAGAAAACGAGATGCGATATCACAAGTAGAAAACTTGTGAAAATTGTTTAGGCCCAAAAACAAAATTAAAGCAACTTGTCCACAAATGAGGCAAACAACTCTCCAATGAGCGGGCAAGTCGACAAATATGTATGTAGAGAGGAGAGCTTGTTGGGAAAATGCGAATGCGGCGACAACAACAACGACGACGACGCGTGGAAATGCATACCACAGAGTTGTTTTTATGGCGACGACGCAGCGTCGCTGCGCGCATGCGCAGCAGCCGGGTTCAATTTCTATAAAAGGGTCGACGATGCAGAGAAGTCGCAGCCGCTGTCGCCGTCGTCGCTGTCGCCGTTGCAGGCGGACAAAGCGACAGACGAGCAGACTAGTCAGACTGTTGAACAGTGGAGCAGCTTTGTATCCGCCTGGCTATAAAAAAATAAGAACCAGACGAGTTCTCCAACAGAGATCGCTTGTGTCTATAATTTTAACTCAACTTCCAACTCCCCAATAAAAGTGGCAGTGCTGGCGTCGGCGGCGACGTCGACTTCAACGTTGGCATCGAAGTCGACCGCAACGCATCGTTCGTTGACTTTACGTTTGCTAGGGTCAGCACTGAGCACTGAGAGCGTGATTGAGAGAGAGAGAGCGAGAGTGCGCGAGGAAGGGAGAGCATAAAAGACAAGAAGAATGAGCGCTGATCATGCGATGGGTTTGAAACTTTGCTAAATCTAATTGAATTAAATATCGTGCAACGGAAGCGCTTAGTTTATGATACTTGACAACTGCTGTGTACATTGTGCACTACACTGCACACTTGCTCGCTCGCTCGCTCTCTCCCACACTCCCTCTCTCTTCTTCCCTTACATTTAAACTGAAATAACTGTGCCACTTGCCCCCTATCTTAATTGTTTTAATTCTGAGAAATGCATACAAAGTGGCATTTAATTAAAATAAATTTCGCATCAGCAGCATCAATGCATAATGCATTCGGACTGCCTTAATGAAGTTGCTGCTGCTGCTGCTGCTGCTACTGCTGCGTACAATCCCTCAAACTGCAACTGCCACAGACCGTAGTATCGGTATCTGTGTCTGTTTCTGTTGCTGTTCCTGTAGACAAAAAGATACACAAGAGCCGCATAATTGCCCGACTTGATTAAATTTCAAGGTTAATTAGCGGCCCGAGATAGATTCGCATATAGAGTGACAACAAGAGAGACCGGGAGATAGGGAGTGAGCGGATTTGGTGGAGAGGAGAAACTTGTGGCTTGTGGCAAGAATGTTTGGCCCCATTTAACAAAATGTCAAGCGTCAAAAGCCAACAAAAGACGTCAGCGTAGAAGCCCTGAATCGGGATTGGGCATAAAGCTATGGGGATGTAGTATATTTATAGTTTTTAAATCAAATCCCGTTCAATAAACTCCAGTCACAAACAGTAAAAGTCTTTGTGTTTTCCCATTCATATTTTTAAATAATTTTAGAGAAACGTTACTAATCAAAATTTCACGTTTATCACGATATTATCCATTTCTCTTTTACTCCCGACTTCAGTTCCTTTATTTCATTATCACATCCAACATTCAGCTGATGGATAAATCAAGGGCAGACTATATATATTGACTATATACTACATACTACACATATATATATTTTGCGATTTACCATTTGCATTCATAAAAAAAAAAGTAATGGTTGGAAATGGAACGCACCTCCAACTCCCACCCTCCACTCCCTCCCTGTCCAGGTGATAAGATAAGCCTACTTTCCAAGTGGGCCAAGTGGAAACGGGAATGTGAAGAATCGGTTTGCAATAGAAAATGCTTATCGTATATATATATACTGTACATATACATATACATACTCGTACAGAGTACACTGAATACATAGAATAATAAAACAAATGTAAGGCAATTCAGAAGAATGAATACAGGAAAAATGGGAAAACTAACAGAGTAAAAATTCATTTAGAATTTTCCCTTTTCCGTCCAACGACGGATTTGCAAACAATGGCGAACACTTGAAGAATCCTTTTTATGACCCCGAAAAGGTGCCAGAATTTCCACATTTAGAAAAACTGTCGTACGAATGTTTTTCTGCTTTTCACCCTCTTCCCCGCTCCCTTTACCTTTCCATTTACCGGGTTAGTCCCAGGGAATTTCCAGTCATAAAAATTCGGTTGTTTTAAACACTCAACTCAACTCAACTTCGTGCGCTTCCTAATTACCTGTGAACAGGTAGCTCAGCTCAGCTCAGACCAGGTAGGCTCTCCTAGGCTCTCTGAAGCGATGAGCCTCGGTTCTGTGGCTACTGAGGCAACAAATGCTTGACGTCATTGTGTCGTGGTGCGACCTTATGTTATGCTAATTTCTGCCTTTTCAAGTTCTATTTTCAAAATGAAATGAAATATGTAAACAAAGCAGAGTTTGGCAGCTATCAGGGGGATAGAGGGGGTAGAGTGTGGTTAAGGGAGACAGAGGGTGGGGATCAGAGAGACGTTAGGTTATAGCCGGTCCATTTCTTGACGCCCAATTGTCAATTTGTGATATTAGCACACTGAATGAAACGTGCGTACGTCAACTGCGGAAAGCTTTTTCAAATAGGGTTGGAGAGGAGCGTAGGGGGAGGTACGGTACGGGGCGGAGCACAGACAGCTGTGAACGGAAGGGGAGCAGCAACAGCAATACACACACATTTTGGGGCGCTTGTAAGCGAACGGAAATTGAAGTGATAAAAATAAATATGAAGCCAGAATCGGTCGACAGCAGCAGCAACCAGATAATTATATATTCCTTCAAATACATATAGATACACACATACACTAGCAATATAAGATATATATACTATGGAGAGCAAGGGCTTGGCAAACATTTCCAACTGAGACAGCTTTAAAAAATGGTTTAGAAACCAAAATTAATAAAAAAAAATACAAAGAATTTTTATTACCTACTTTAAAATTTGTTTGAGTTTTTAAGTCGCAAATGGATTAAATTAAGTTTTTGGAAAGAAAATGCTTTAGAAACTCCAAAATTCATAAAGGAAATTAACTTTACTAAGTAAATTTATAAATTTTTATATTTTTTGTATTTTAGAAATGTTTAAATTCGTAAGCTCCCTTCCTGAAAATCGCGACAACCCAAACAAGTGCAAAGTGCAAATCAATAATTAGGCGTCTATTTAGTCTATCTGTAAACTAAAAGCAATTTAATAATCACTTAATAATACTATTTAAATGTTTTTAATACCCATTTCTGTCTGTCTGATCTGCCGACTGTCACCGTCTGTGTCTAGACTATTTATAGACCTGGCGCTACGCTTATCAGTGCCGAATACACCTTGTGCACCCGAGAGCAGATCCCTGCCTGATTTTTCCCCATTTCCCATTTCCTCTTGCTCTCTCTCCGTGATTATAAACATTTCTCAAGTGCGGTGAATTTAGCATTTGCCAGACTAATAATAACATTTATAATAATAATACATAAATGCCTAGTGTGTGTGTGTGTGTTGGTGTGTATTTATTTATGGCATATTATGATTTGTTATTTAACTTTTGTTTTGTTTTCTTTTCGAGCTAAAAATGCCGACGAGAACAGCAATAAAAATAGTATTTATTGTTATTGTTTGCACATTTCTCAAATACTTTTGTTAAGAATTTTGAGAATTGCTAATTTGATTGATTCATTTGATTTGACTTAATTTGAATGAACTCACCCTGTAGAGAAACCACGCGACATCCATCCTGCTTGAGACGTCGATGGAGCACGTTAATTGTGGCATCGTTTCCATTTCCAAACATGGCAAAAGCTCCGGCAACATCCTGACCAGGTTGATGCTGCTGTTGTTGTTGCTGCTGCTGCTGCTGCTGCTGTTGTGCCACGCCCACATCGTTGTAAAGTATAAAGAGACTGACCTTGTAGCCGGTCTGAATGCGCACTTTAAGCTCTGGCGATTTAATTGTGGACGCCAAATCGATCTTGCCAGCGGCGAGACGTCTCAGCATTATGCTGGGTATGCTAAAGTTAACGGCGCTTCTGATGTGCGACTCACTGTACTCGTGAGAGCCACGGCAGTCGAGTATGATCAGCTCCTTGGCATCGTAGCTGGTTCTCAGCTCTGATTGGAGCCACTCTTTGGTGCAGCACTCGTACTCTGTTTCCGGCATCTTGAAAGCTCTCTTTACCAAAAAAAAAAACGCTCTCTCTCGCTCTCACACACAACGAATCGCCACGAAACTCTTCTCGCAACTTGCAACTCTCAGATTTGTTTGACGTTTAACGTTTGACTTCTTTCTTTCTAGTTTTTTTTTCTTTTCGTTTCTTATTATTTTGTTTGTTCCTCTTTGTTTTTGTTTTTGGTTTAAGTTTTCACAAAACTTTACAACTTTGCTTACAACAAAAAAAAGTTTACATCATCTGCTGCTGGTGCTGCTTCTTCTGCCTGGCGCACATTTTTTTGTATTTCTTCTGCTTCTGCTTTCCTTTTTGTGTTGTGCTTCTTCTCACTCGCATACAAACATACTCATACACACACACTAAAACTCACACACTCGCGCACGCAAACGCAAGCTAGCAAACGAAACACAATTTTTTCTGCTTTTTTGTACAATGAAATCTTTTTCCAGCTACTTTTTGTATACGATTTTCCTGGTGCTTTTCTCTGTTTTATATGATTATTTACTGCGTTTAGTAATATTAACAGTTCGCTTGTTTATTTGGCATTTGTTGCTTCAATTTGAATTTACACTGTGTTTTTGTATCGCACTCCAATTCGTTTTTTTTTATTATGTTTTGTTGTAGGCTCACATTCACATTCACACGCACACCAGCCCGCCAAATCACTACCGTGTATGTATCGCTGTGACTGTATGTGTATGTCGAAGTTGAGTGTTGAGCAAATGAAATAAACAGAGCCTAAAAAACGCGCACTGACCGACACACCGTACACCGTGCGAGCGACACACAAGCGACAAGATACACATACGCTGAAGGAATGAAGAAACGAAAAAACTGTTTACAGCGCTATTAAAATTAACAGAACGTCAACAGACGAAAAGGCAGAGTAAATGCTGTTACAGCCCTGTTATGCTCTCTGACACTGTTATCTTACTCCATGTTAACCCAGTCTCTCGGCGAGCATAAGCGGGCACATTTTACCTCAGTGCAAATATTTCTCGTATTGAGCTGTTGTACTCATCGCTATAGGTGTTTCGTGCTGTTACACACGCCATGAACTGTTATCTTAATGTTAAATCCATTGTGTACTTGTCGGTTTGGCTGAGCGTGAGCATTGAACAGCAAATTCCCAGCAGTAAAGCCGTACATGAAAATTGTATAGAAAACAACTTAAAAGAAATGTACTTTAAAATAATTTTCTAAATAACCCAGCTATAATTAATATTCTAACAACTCTCTATCATATTCTGCATTCCATATAAATTGTTATTTTTATTTAATAAATACTATTCGGTAGTCAAATAAAAATTTCCTGCTGTGCAACTCACAGCACATTAAAACAACAACGACAAGTGAGCGGAGGCTTGCAGCAGCAGGCACCCACATACATACATACGAATAGCATAGAAAGAGGGAAACGTTTACAGAAGGTGAGCGTGCATATTATGCCCACTTGGAAATTTGATTTAAAATTAGTTTTCAAATTATATAAGTCTTTCATTTAAAACTGAGAAAGCTTGAGAATATTATAAGTGTAACATTTGTAATTTGCTAAAGAATAACTCGTTTAGAAATTCAATGGCTATTTCGTAAAGTCCTTTTTGTATTCATTAAATTTCCGACCGGACCTTTTAGCTGCTCTGGATTATGCTCTTCATTCATCTCACTCACTCTCTTTCTGTTTGATTCGTGCTCACAATCATACTTTTGCTCTCCCACAACAACAGAAATCTTGCATGTGCGCATAGCACGCTCACAAGTTTGTGTAAAGTTCATTGATATTTTTGTGCATTGGTATGCGTTTAATGCGTGTGTTGATTCATTGAGTTCGCAGCAAACTAGCTGCCTAATATATGCCTGTGTTGGGGACCTTATATACTAAATGTACATTGCACAGTTATGTGTAAAATTTTACATGGGGTGCAAATGTACAATTCCATGTACAAATGTAGCTATATTTGTATGTACTTAGTCTACACTCCAGCGAATGCTTATGAATGCGAAACCATTGAAAAAGCCTCAGGGAGAAGTGGTCAGAGCGGTGGAGTAACTAGTGAAAAGTGGTAGCTCAACTATGCGAATATTGAGCGGGGCGGGACCGCTCAAACTTTAAGTGAAACGAGTTGCACCCAAAACTCATCAATGAAGTTGAAACCTTCAACGAGCTCGTTCGCACACAAATACAAATGCACACATGTGTGTGTATATAGTAATAGAAATACGAATACAAAGACCACAAGGACATGGCTGCCAGCAGGGTCGTTTTTGGAGACTAGCAGAATGTTTAAATTTATAACCGTGACCCTGATATTTGCAAAAAGCACCTACAGCAACAGCAACAAACATAACCCAAGCACAAGCACAAACACGAGCATTTTCAAGGATATGCCTATGCGCGTGCAGAAAATTTCTCCAAAAATTGCCCCAAGTGACAGACCGACCCCCACAACAGAGCACTAAGAGCTGACAGAGCGCAGGCGCTGCTCCAAAGAGAACGGCAAAATAAAGAGAGGCGGGGGTGATGAGGTAACAACGGCAATGCGAACTTGCGGCCCAAGCTTATTTATGCATGTGTGCGTGTGTGTAGAGAAAGAGAGAGAGCAAGCACAACGTGCTGTTTATGTACTCGACGACAACTGCGAGTGTGTGTGTGACTCGAAACAGAAACAGAAATTTTCATGAATGAAAGTCCCACGCAAAGGCAAATACAGTTAAGCACTCGACCTCCTTCCCCAGCCCGACTACTCTTTCACAGTCAGCAACAAAAATCTATGCGAAGCCCACGCTTTTTTTTTGGTTCGAAAAAGGGGCGGCGTGGGCGGGGTTGAAGACCCTCAGGATTGGGCCCGAAACGACTGAAACGGCTGACACGCCTGGAAATAGAAACTGGTGCGAGAGGTGGTGAAATGAAGAAATGCGTGGGACTTGGCCAAGTTGAGAGAAAATTGAAAATTAGGTAAGCCCTGCGGTGAAAATTACGCGACCTGGCAACATCAAAGTGCAGCCAAGAGTCGGCAACGGCACGGCACGTCATGGCCTTGACGCCCACAAGGTCAGCTAACACGGCTAGCTTAATGGGTGCGTCTATCTGCCGCGCCCCAAAGTCCTGGGCCAACTAGTTACTGATAAGAGCCCAATCTAGCTCCATAAACTATCTGAGTACCATTTGGTAGCACTCAGCTGATGACTAATGCCCCTTTCGCCACTGACTCACCGCATTTCACCGCAGGTTTGTCACCTGCAGAAATTGAACTTTAATCGCCAGATACATTACTATATATAAATCGAACGATTTCTTTGATTACATGATAGTACTTCAAAAGTGACGCTATAGTTAATAGACTCCCCCGAAGCGTAGAATGACTGAACTGAATGGTTTATCTATTAGTAAGTGAATATACTTAGAACGGGACTTACGACTGACTAACCCCTGAAAAGATATAGATAGATAGATGAATGAGTTGCAGGTGAATCGCATTGATTTACGCAATTTCATAAATTCAGATTCTTCTCGGGACTTGGAATTCTGCGAACTCGAAAAACTTTCTGGGAATGCTCTACAGAAATATACAATATCTTATTTTAGTTCAATTTCAAAGTATCATTTCTAGGAATTTTGAATATGGTGATTTTTACCAAAAATACATTGATCATTTTGGTCAACGACCTGGGTATTCTAAAGGACGAAAGAAACCATTTGTGGATACAAAATTACTATATAATTTATAAAAATTTTATAGGTCTTTCCAATAGATATTAAAAGCACTGCTTTCGTCACCCGCGTGGACTGCGTACTGCCCACTGATAAACGACATTCTCTGGTTATCGTTGTGCTAGTGCATCTATTTCATAGTTCCTTTGCCTTATGTCGCACTATCGCCAAAGTTACTGACCTAAAGCAACGTTTATGGGCTTACGAAGTGCTGAGAACGATACTCCCCCACACACAGACATACACACACACACACTAACATATATAACTAAATGTTCATGAGTATATCGTGCTATAAACTGGCGTACTTCCGGTGTGATCAGCAGAATTCCAGGCCAGATCTGCCCACAGCGAAAGAGACGCAATGATGTGTGCTCATATTATCTGTACTTCTGTCTCTCTTTTCCTCTTCTCCCGCTCTTTCTCACTCTTTACAGTTCCAGCAATGTACAAGTTCCAAGTTCCAAAACAAAAACTGATTCATTCGGCGGATGTTTGTGGGCGCCACTTGGCAATTGCAATCGACGATCAAAAAAGCTGTTGACGGTTTGACCAAAGGCGGCTGTCCCAATTCATGTGTGTGCGAGAGTGTGTGTGAGCTGATGACGTCACACGCCTTGCAGCTTTTTGACCGCTGAAATTGCCGATTGATATGAAACAAACAGCGACCTGACCAAATGTCTGACTGACTGCGGCTAAAAATATTGAATCAACTCGTTTTTTATGCTCTTGCAAAGGGTATGCCGACTTAATTACTAAATATGTAACCACTAAAATTTTATATTTTTGAGTTCATCATTCAAAATACTTACTTAAAATTAAATTAAATTCAAACTGTTATGAGGGTATGAAATTTCCGGCATTCCAAGTTAAATCTTCGCTTACTGTTCTTTAGGTTGGCGTGGCATGTGACTCAGTTTACCAGTCACCCAGTCATTCAATCATTCCATACAGCAAGCAAGCAGCTTCTCCACGTGCTGTTCCTAATTCCTAAGACACCTACGCCAAAAATCCTTTTGACGTCATTGCGGGTTGTTTATTCACTTGTTCGCATCTTCAGTTCTTGAAATGTTTTAAATGAAAACAGGTGGATTAAGTTTTCTACAAATATTTTGACAATGGAATGAATAATGTTCAATAAAAACTCTGTAAATTCCAACTGCTTAGAGTTCAGAGTTCAATCGATCATTTAATACGACCATACCTCACGTTGAGCAGAACTGCTTCATTCAGTTGAACTACTATTTATCGATACAACAAATTCGAGTATTTTTTCTGTTACGCACAAAATAAATACTCATTCATAAACCGTTATCCTTAAGCGTACCTCGCTTTGTTCTCCTTGTTTTGCCTTGTGTTTTTGCATCGCTTCTTTTGTCTATGCAAATAAATAAACATACGCGTGTGTGAGTGTGTGTGTACTTATGTATGCGTGTATCCCGTTTTTCGGTTCGCTTTACGAGCATGTATTTTTAAACTAGAGAGTCGAGTACAGAAAATTGGCTGGCTTCTTTTCTCAATTGGGCCGTAAGGGGCTAACGAAGGTTAATGCGGCTGTATTTGACCTTTGGGGTCAAGCTGGAGGCAAATTAATTGCGAGAATTGAGCTGAAATATGACAATAATTATGAACACAAAGCTCATGATGACGATGATGATGCTTCCTTCACTGTCCGGGTGATTGTAATTGATACAAATACACATGTACATATACACAGTCATTCATACATGTATGTATGTAGTAGAAAAATCATTCAATTGCAACCAATTGAATCAATAAACCAAAATGTGAACTTTCCCAGTTGATTTTCAATTGTGAAATTACTGCTGTTGCCTCTTTACTAGCACTTCCGTTGTACGCTTTGCTTTTGCATTCGCCTTTGTCGTGTTTTTCGTATTCGTATTCGCATTCAGTTGGCAGCGCCGTTAATTATGTTGACCCAAGTAATTTGTAAATCAAATGTGGAGCGTGTGGACGCGTGGGCGTCACATAAAAGTGCGCCGTCATCATCGGCCCAAACTGCCACTTGGATATTGTAATTTGCCACAAAGCGCGAGGCAACACGGCCCACGCAGCAACGGCCTCGCCAGTTGGCCTGGCCAAAACCGAATATACATAAATATGTACATTTGTATGTACATAAACCCAAAAGTATATAAATGTGTGTACACATTTTATTTTTGATAACGCGCTACGGTATTGCACGCCCACGCAAGCAGCGACGCCAACAGCGATGCCAACGCAGACGCCGCCGCCGACGTTTTCTTCCAGCACGCCGTTGCCATTCATTTCCACCCGCGTCAAGCCGCGTCGTAGTGAGAAGTGAGTGACGACGACGCAACGGCGACGAAGGCAGCTGGGCAGCGGCATTTTACGCATTCCAATCAGCCAGCAAAAATGCCAACGTGGGCGATTTTCATTTCCCTTTTTAACTGCCGCAGAGGTTCCATGTCTATACTACATACATATGTATTTAAGTGTGTACATATAAATACTATGTGTATACACGATTACTTCGTGCGTGTATCTGTGTGTGTGTGTATGCGGTGTGTAGTAAAACAGGCAAAAGTTATGAATGAAAAGCTGCAGCTGCCTTGCGTGGGTTGTCAGAGCTTTGCGCATTGGGGCGTTGTAAGCTTTTCGTTGTTTTTTTTTTTGTATTCGTTGAGTGGCAGCTGCTCAATACCATTAAAGTTGTACTACAAAAATGTTCAAGAGTTTACACACATACATACACATAAAACGTGGGTTGCTCTCGTTATACACAACAAATATTGATTTAAAGTTGGTGTTAAAATTTGCACTGTACATTTTAATGCGTACGACAGATCATGGAATAATTATCAATACATTCTTTGTATTTCTGTTTGCATGCTAAATGCGTCATTTCAATCTGAACAAATATTTAAAAAAATGGTCTAATTTAAAATTACAATTTAAAAAATATCTTAATACCGGCGTGGTTTTGTACTAACCGTATTAAAATATGTTGTAAACATGCTCATTAAAGTTATAATTTAAAATTTTAATAGTGAACAATTTTAATTTATTTTCACAACAAAGTTTGCTTAATTTATGGGAATATTCAGCCAAGACAACAACCGGATTATAACACAAGGCATTCAAATCAACTCTTCGAGTACAACTAAAAGTATCGAAAGCAATTTATTTTTGCAATAAATTTATTCTTAAAAATAGAAATTTATCAGAGCTATATGATCTACTTAGTAAACTGAAGCGATAGTTTTGTCAAGTGCATAACTTTTAACGGCACAGCCATTAAAACTCATTAGTAAGTGTTTCGCGCCAACCTACACACAATCAGCTGTTGGGCATGAAACAAATCGTATCCCTGGTCCGAATAAGGTGTCTAGTCATATCGATATGCAAACGATACGTAATCGATGTATTCATAATTTAGTAATTCTACCATCACTAATGGGTTCATTAGCTTTTTGTCTCGTCTTCGCTGCCCCCCCTTCTTCAACGAATCCCACTTTTCCCCCCAAAAATCGTTTTTGGCTGTGTTTGTATTGTTTGCATTAAAACAAACGGCGTCGAACGTCGAGGTCGTCTGCCTTACTTGATATTTTCTGAAATAGTCTGCGTCATTTCGCACGCGCCAGACTTTTGCTGCAAGTGAATTACAAATTAAAAGAAACCAAATTGCAGTAATGGAATCGGATACGACGGAAAAAGAAAGTACGGCGGCAAGTTCAGAGACAACAACAACAACAACGACGACGGCAACGGAGTTGCAGTTGCAAAGTGAAAGCGTCGTGGGTGGCGACGCGGCCGACGACAGCGAAGCGACTCCGCCGCCCAGCAAACGACCCAAAATACTCGATGCGGATGTTGAGAAGCCGACAGAAGCGGATGAGGATGATGAGGCGTCACAATTGGTGGCCGTGGAGCGAGTGCAGAGCACACAGAGCAGCCTAAGGAAATTCAATCGCATCCCCGTCTTCATTGTGGATTATCACAACGATGTGCTGGAGTTCATCTATCGCTGTCTGGCCACACGTCATCTGCCCCTGGAGCGGAATGTTCTGGTACATTTTGATTCGCATCCCGATTTGGTTGTGGCACGCGATATTCCCGCCAGTGAGAGCTACAACAAGGACACCATGCTAAACGAGCTGAGCATTGAGAACTGGATTATGCCCACTCTATATGCAGGTAAGTTCCACATCAGAGCAGCTCCAGATTCAGTACTAAATCGGTATCTGAATCTCTTTTCCCCTCAGGTCACTTCGATCGAGTTGTCTGGCTAAAGAACTCCTGGTGCCAGCAGATACCTACAGGGAAACATGACTTCAAAATTGGCCACAAGGATGATCGCATTGGTGTTGATTGTCCATTGGATTACTTCATGGCCGAAGGCAACTATTGCACCACCGAAGAGCTGCAAGAGGCGCGTTCCGTGCAGCTCCAGGTACACGATGCCGACAGTGATTCTCTGGATCCCACACAATTTCTATCGGAGCAGGATGCGGCGGGTTTTATACTGGACATTGATTTGGATTTCTTTAGCACGTCGAATCCGTTTCTGGAGATCTACAAAGATGCCAACTGCTATGCACAGCTGACAGAGATCTTTCACTTCGAGAGCGTGGAGCCGGCCAAAGCGGCGGGCACGGCAACCATTGCGGACTATTGTGCCACGGCAGCGACACGTCAGAAGCAGTTGGATGCACTCAAGCGCATCTTCTGGCATCTGGAGGAACAGCGAAGCTTCGAGGGTCTCGAGAAACCAGACGAGACGGTCATAACGCCCGAAATCTATGCCAAAATTGTGCAGTTAGCGGAGCAGCTGCAGGCCAAGTATCCAGATGATGAGATCGACTGGCTGCTAATCTTTGACTCGGGCAGCACCACCGACAATAATGGCTTGCCCCACCACATTAGCACCACAAAGGAGCTGGAGGATTACTTTGCGCACTTTAAACGCTTCCTGCAGCGATTGCCAGTGCCCCCAGTGGCCATAACCATGGCCCATTCCGCACAGGATGACTACTGTCCACAAGACCAAGTGGCCTTCATTGAGGAGCAAGTGCTGCGACTTCTACGCGATGTCTTTGGCGACAAACTGCACGAGAAGGCCATACTCCACTACATGGACGATCCGTGGGATGTGATGAAGCTCTAAGCATCAAGCTCCAAGCACAAGATTAACATTAACTACTAAAACATACTTACAATTTGTACAGTGGGTCAAGTCAATTGATTAAGTGACCTAACTGTAAAAGCTCGCACGGCATCCGTTTGGGGATTCCCCAAGCTGTCGAGTAAGTGATTCCAATTCCACAATTGCAGCAGATAAAATGAAGTGACTCCAATACTTATTTAAATTTAAAGAAAACTACTTATTTTTATTACTATATAAATATAAACATACGAGACGTATTTAGTATATATACTAACTATAAAACGGACACACATACAATACATAATCTACATTTATACAAAGTCCCCGAAGCGTGATTATAAATTTATCGCAATAAAAACTAAATCAAAAATGCAATCGTAGTTAATCCTCTTCGGGTATCCACTTTGGAGCACAGCGACATAGGAATACAGACGGATCTTAAGCTAAACACATTAATGGAATCTCTTCAGATGCAGTTTTGCTGCTGGGCTTAATCCCCTACGGGTTTAAATACAGACAGATCTTAACCTAAACAATCTTAAACTAAACACTTTGATGGAATCTCTTGAGATATACGTTTGATGCTGGCGATTACAGCTCCTCCTTGTTCTTGTCGCCCTTAGTGTTTTGGTTTGGTACTGGCAGCTGCTCTTTGAGGCATTCTCGCTCCTCCTGCCGCTTCAGCACGTGCTCCTCGCACAGATGTTGCTGCAGCGACTTCTCCTGCTGTAATTTGAAGTACCAATCGCTGATTTCATCCTCGTATTCCTCTAGCATATTCTCGCATTGGTTTTTCATTTGGGTGACCTCGACAGGGGGTTTGTCCCACAGCTCGTAGGGTATGCCCAAATCGACCTTTACTCCCTTGTCCACCAGTCCATGCAGAGTTTGGAAGGTTTGTGACATGCCCTTGGCGAATCTGGTGCTGTCGGTGCGCTCCTTGTGCAGATTGTACTCGAGCACACGTTCGCATACGTTCTCCAGAGACTCGAGGAGACGCAACTCGCTGCGTCGGTACTCGGTGCGCTTCTTGGGACGTACATCGTCCACGGAGTAGCCAATTTCAATGACATCGTGCGATTTGCCGGTCTCACCCAGACGCGCCTCCAGTTCAGCGGAAAGAATTTTGCAAGCCTCGCAGCGATTGGCATAGCGCACTCCCTGCTCCTCCTCGGCAGTTTGCTGGCCCTCCATTCCCTTAAACTGCGCGAGAGTTAGCAATAAAAATATAAACAAGCCGCGAAACATATTCAACAGATGCGAAAACTGACGTGTGATAACTGATAATTTGCAGCGGCGGATTATCTGTGCAGTTCTTCTGCCATTTTTGCCGTTCACACAAGACTTATTAGGATTATCGGTTTGTTATCGATAAGTTCTTGGTGGCAGCCATAGCAATTCAAGGGCTGAGCGCGTTATTTGAATTTCAAATCCAGATTGCCAATGGCAACGTCATCCATGGCAAAACAAATAGAGTTAGCCCCAATCCCCAACAACACAACACCCCCTTGGATGTCAAATTCCTGATACTTACACTTATTGTAAAATTAACACAATGACACAAAACAAGAGATTCTACGTGCGTCTGGAGCTGCAGCTGCATGCGGTTGGTAGCGGTGTCTTAACAAAAGATTTCCAAAGGTTTTAATTTCTGACCTGTTATAGATTACCTGTCCTGGTGTTTGGCTGTGTTCCCACGGCTATCTGGAGGCAACTATCAAGACACTTGGCTATTATTTTCGTACCGGGGCCATGGAGCCAAGATTTCCGATGCTGTGCCACGATCAGTTCACAATGGAAGGATACTTTCGGAGTGTGAACTCACAGGAACAGATGCGAGAGATGCTCAATGCCGAGCACTTGGAGATTACCTTGTGGCAAAAAGGACGAAGACTCGCTTACTATATTGGCAGACTTTCGGATGTGATGCAACCGCCAATTCCACGTCTTTCCTGTGTCCACAACGACAATGTGCAGCTGCTGATGAAGGCAACGTCCGCCTTTCCAGGCATACTGGCACCAAAAGTGGAGTTGTCAGCTGAACTCAATGCTCGTGACAAGCAGCACAACTGCTGTAAAGTGGATTTGCAGCGACCACTCAGCAATCGCCATGTGGAAAGCCGTTGTCTTAGTCGCCTCGAGCTGCCACGTAAACAGCAAACTGTCTGCCATGCCAAGCAATCAAACTGTTGTCCTAGCAGTCCCAGTTTTAGTTACTCCTGTTCCAATGCGAACCAGCAGCGCAGGCTGTCCACATGCTCCAATAGCACACAGTTGAGTGTAGAATCCCAGGCACTGAGTCAACACTCCTGTTTGACGCAGTGCAGTCACGCGTCTGTCTTGAGCGGAGCAGCCGAACATCAGAGTAGATGTCACATTTGCCAGGCTTATAGTCGAATTTTTGGCGCTTGTTAACAATACACAAAAACTTGTAAAAATAAATGATCTTATAATTTAAATATGCTTAACTTTAACATGGCTTAGAGGTAGACGGCGAAATCCGTTTGGGCAAAGACCAGCACAATCAGAGTTACGATAAGATTGTAGGGCGCAGCTCGTTCCAGCTCCTGCGGCTCCAGCTCGTTGCGGAGCAGCACACAGGAGCGTCCAATATACCTCAGCGTGCTGAACACATGCGGCACCAGTGGCAGATGCAGGCACACCAGGGTGGCATACAACCAGCGGGCAATCCAAGCATCACGCCGTAAATCAACAGGTGTTTGGCACTTGTTGGATGTGGCCGTGGACGTGCTTGGTTCATCAGGTAGAGGAGGTTGTTCCGATGGATCTGGCTGTTGTAGCCATTTGGCTAGCATCTCCAACAAATGCTCCAAGTCGTTTTGACTCAGACGTATTAAGGTGCTGAGCAGCGGCTGTTGTTCTTGGCAGAACTGTAGCCATTTGTCCACATCTGTGGTTAACGGTGGTTCAATATTTTGATCGTATTGTTGGGCACGCAGCTCCGAACGTAATGTGACAACCCGGGTTCGTGCCTCCTTGAAGCTCGTCACTTGAGCATCACGCCACTCGGGCGTGGGTAGCAGGCACTTATGTGGCGGCGGTGGTGGCTAATGGGTAAAAAGGTAAGGTTACCTAATCTCGTTGCAAGTTAGCATACTTACGTTGAGTGGCTCGATACCATTGCTGACCACATTGTTTTTGATTTTCGCTGAACGTTTGCATACAACGGCTGGACAGCGTTTGCGCTCGTAGAGCATGTGCATCAGATATTCCTCTCCGGTTTGTGGTGGTTTCTGTGGATCGAAGTTCTCATCTGGCTCCTGTATCTCAAGTGCTTGTAGCTGAAACGATTCTTCCTCTGTTTGACTCTGCATTTTGTTCATAATGTTCGATATGCGCAAAAATTATAAAAACAAAATATCTTAGCCGGCAAAGCGGCAATTGAGCGACTATCGAAAACAAGCTAATTATATCGGCTAGAGATGAACGGTATAATAAATAGCACGACACAGTGGTAATCGGCGTTTCGATAATTATCGCTGTCTCGTAAACGGTTCTCTTATGCTGTGGAGCTTATGATCGAAATTTGAAATCTGCTGATTAATATTTTAAATAAAAGTATTAAGTAAATTTAGTTTTATTTTCACCCATAGTGCCACTTAAATTACCCCTTAAAAGTAATCAAGTTTAACAAATATTCCACAATCAGCATAAAGTTTGATACGTGGCCATTAAATTATAACTACTTTATTTACAATTTGACACACAGCTCATTGCCTGGATAATCGGGCAGATCCAATTCGTACTTGCTCTGCAGAGCTGGTGGCACGAAGCGTCCACCCAAATAGTGATAGCTGCCCTTGAAGTGTTTGGCGCACAGCTTTGGTGCAGTTAGTGATATGAGCAAAGTGGGCTTCAGGTCACACTCGTTGAGACTTCCCTGCTCCACATCCCAGCCGCTTGGTATATCAATGCTATCAAAACGTGAAGATCAGTGGAGTTCATAATCATTTGATTTACTTTCCTACCTGGCAATGGGTAGTGTTGTCTGCTGCAGTAGTTCCACAACAGGTACAAAGTCCGGCCGCACAGGTGGCTTAAAACTGAAGCCAAAAAGAGCATCAACAACTAAATCAAAATTATCAGCAGACTGTTGCACAGTGGGGCAATCCACAATGCTACAAATGTCCATTCGCTTGCATTGATATGCCAAATTTTCAAACAGCGGCTTTGGTGTGGGCTTTGGGGAGTAAACAGTTGGCTTATACCCCAACAAAGCCAAGTGACGAGCGCACACCAAACCGTCGCCCCCATTGTTGCCGGGTCCGCAGCAGACTAAAACCCTGCTATATTCACCGGCAGGAAAGCACTTGGTCACGGCATGGGCACAACTCAGACCGGCTAATTCCATTAGCTGATCCACACTGAATTTGTATTCATTAAAAAGATCCTGGTCTACATTGATGGCTTCATTCTGATCCAAGTACTTTACCATTTTGATACGACTATGAGAAAATTCTTTGCGGTGAATTAGCTGTGTCTTTGGTGGCTCCTTCAAGATGTTTGGCAACAAACAAAGCTGTCGTCTCTGTAACCAGCTGATGGCAAAAGTCTTTAAACTACTGTTAAATTGAAATTGCATTTGGTTTTCTACGAATAATTTAATTACAATTTTCGTATCTCGAGTTTTTTTTTACGTGTTCATATGTTTACTGCATTAAATGAACCAAAGCCCGAACAGCTGAGCGTTGAAACTGAATCGTTCCTCTCAGAACAAGTTTTATTGAACGAGACGTTAAATTTATCGAACTATCGATGTTCATTTTCGATTTACTAAAACTTAACTCAGCTGAGTGTTAGATTTCTTGGTTCAGTTATTAGTTCTTCGTGCACCATGGCGCTTCGGTCAACTGAGACAGCTGCGATAAAACAAAATTATACGTACATAAGTCGATGGATGCACAGGACTTTAGAAGACTGGCGTGTTGCGCTTAAGGAAAATGGAACTCAAGTTTTAATTTACGAAGAATATATCGACTTCACGACGAATAAGGATCACGTTGTAAAGTTCATGCAAATACTGTCCGAGTATTGTCCAAACTTAACGTACGCTCGTTTATTGTTTTCCGGCAACAAAAATGATGAACCAGAAAGCGGTGTAATAGAATCCATTCTGAAATTGCCAAATATGCAGTGCTTAAGTCTCTTTGATGCTCCCCAAATCGTATGTAAGTATTTGTTTGTTTTAATATGAGTCATAACTGATTTCGTAGTTTTGTTTAACAGCATCATAAAAGGGTTGCGGTTCTTTTTCCGTTATCACAAATGCGATAACTCAAGTTCGATAACAATTATTACGAAATACGTTATAAAATTTGAAATCTTTTTTATTGTTTTCAACACGATATAAAAATTTAATTACTATATTTACTTAAACTTTTAAATATTTTGAACTAATTTTAGTATTGGAACTGAAATGTGAGGCAAATAAGCTGACAACTTTAAAGTTGGAAGGATTAGATGAGAGTATTACTACCGAATGTTTAGCTGACATTTTGGAATCTATGAAAAATCTACACAGCTTGGTTTTTAGGTACAAAGACCAGGAAATCAAATTTTTGCCAGCCTTAACAAATTTGACTAAATTAAAAGCTCTAACTTTAACCTTTTTCCCACAACAAGAACGTAAGTTACAGCAAAAATAATGTCAGATCTATTCTTATTATCTTTTCTTATATTCTATTCTTATATTCTTATTTATCTTTCTTAGTAATGCATTTGAAAAACTGCAATCAATTGGAAACATTGCAACTTTACAATATGTTTGAGAAAATAAGCGCTGAGGAGTTTTTAGATGCTTTTAAAGGAAAGACCAAACTTAAAACTCTATCCATCAATTTATTAGACGAAAACACTCATTTAAATGAAGTATTCCACAAATTGGATGAGTACTGTCCACAATTGGCTAATCTAACGCTAGTTAGGAGCTTGGATAATTTTGGAGACTTTCCTAATTTGAAGTATCTGTATTTAGACATGGATGATAATAATTTAGATCAGCTAAATATGGAAGAATTGCTGAAAAATCTCTGTCCAAAATATGCAGATAGATTGCAAATACTAGATATAAGTCGTAGTCCAAAACATACGCATTCGATAGAGATTACAAAGCTAAAACTACTGAAAGCTTTTCTATGCTGGTCATGGCCAAGTACTATGTATGAAAATCTGTCAGAGTTCTCAGATCTACAGTTTTTCGCATTGGAAACCTTTGAGGATGAGTCTAGTGATGTCAAAGCTTTAACAAAATTGATAGAAACTTGCACGAAACTACGATATCTTCGCCTGCCAGCAAAGACTGCTGGAATTGAGGAATTTGTTCTAGCTCTGCCTGATGTTCTACAAAAACGTGGCTTCCAGCCAGAGAATCCTTTTGTGTTATCCCTGACGGTTGGCGACCTCGAAATCAAAGCAAAGGTAATTCTTTAATTTATTTCGACTATTTTGTTGTTTTAACTATTGGTTTTTCAGTTAGAGGATCTTCCTCATGGCAATCTGCTGCAGTTGGACTGGAATGCTGAAATTTTTGACAAGAAACTTAAAGATTTAATTGCCTGCGTGGGTAATTCAGCAGAAACTACTACTTCTACTAAATTTATTTATCAAAATCCTTGCAAAATGGCTGGCGACCGCATGGAACCAGAGGATTTATGGTTGTCGAATGTGAATTATAAAACTTCCCTCAAATCGTGTACCAACAAATTTAATTTGGAATACGATGAGATGCTTGTGAACCGTTGCCGAGACTTCAACGTCAAAAAAGCAGTGTATGTGCTACCAAACATGGAATTTGCCTTTAATTTTAAATATGAAGCGCTCGACGAATACAACGAATGTTGTACTTGATTTAAGGTACTTAAATTAAATACTGTTTGTATCAGTGTGTCCCTAACCGTTTTTTTTTTGTGGCGGTCGGTGAATAGTTATAGATCAGATATCGATACTTTTAGATCAGCATCGATAGTTGCACAGATTTAAAATAAGCTGCGAGTGGCCAATAAAAGTTAATATTTTCTTACTTGTGTGTAGTTTTATTAATTTTCTGCCGGGTATAAGGTAAGAGCGTTTCTGTATTTGTATTAATTGTATGTTTAAGCCTCGCAGCTTGTTCGTTTATTGGGTGCTACTGATTCATTGGCGCTTCACAAATTGCACCTTGTATGGCTTGGGTGTGAGTGTGATTCCTGGTTGTAGGATTAGCGATGGCGTCTCGCCCTGCGGTAGGACAATGTGGAAGTGCTGCACGATCCGCACTAGAAACGAGAATATGCAGGCGCGTGCCAGAGCATCTCCAAGGCAACGACGTCGTCCCATTCCAAAGGGCATAAAGTATTCGTCTTTGCAGCACTTTCCAGCTGCATCAATAAATCGTTCTGGTCTGAACTCTTGCGGTTTTGTCCAATGCTGTTCGTCCATGTGCACCGATCGCAAACTAATGAGTATTGTCGCATTCTTGGGTATATCATAGTCACCCAGCTTAGTTGCCCACAGAGCACGACGTGGACCCGTTATCGGTGTAATGTGAAAGAAGCGCTGAACCTCCATGATGAAGGCTTCCATGTAATGAAACGATTCGCGTCGACTGAGATGCGGGAAACCATCGGTGTCCTTACTGGTGCCTTGCATATTGGCATTCACCTCGGCATACAACTGATCCTGTAGATCCTTGCGCATGGCCAGCATCATAAGAGCCAAGCTAATGGTATTACTAGTTGTCTGTGAGCCGGCAATGAAAAAGTCCAGGATCGTCATCACCAGCTGCGTCTCATTAAAGCTGTCTGAGTCCATCTGCTTGTGCTGCATCTCCTGCAGGTAGGCAAAAATGAGATCGTCATCGGGCAACTTCTCGCCTCGTTGTTCACACTCCAGAAGACGACGTCGATGCTCCTCAATGGTCACCATAAAAAAGCCATGCAGCTCTGAATTCAGCT
The DNA here is from genome assembly GCA_018903735.1 of Drosophila cardini. NCBI lineage: Eukaryota > Metazoa > Arthropoda > Insecta > Diptera > Drosophilidae > Drosophila > Drosophila cardini. The sequence continues at coordinate 4,733,198 of JAEIGM010000004.1, read as the reverse complement.
CTCGTATCAAATTGTATCCCGTGCGATTCGGTGCGACATGACGTAGCCACGGAAACTGGGCTAAGAGACCACCGCATATGTCAAACAGCTTGGAACGACGATTCATTAGCTCCAGCAGGCCACGCAAAGTGCTGTCCTCCGTCTTGGCAATCCTTTCGCCCGCTATTAGACACCACAGCACGTTGAGCACGCTCTGGGCCAGCGAATTCACTGGCTCAATGGATGCTCCATTTGTTTTCTCCAGCTGCTGCAGTAGCTCCTCTGCTTCATGCTCGATCTGCTGCTCCATTTGGCTGCGTCCGTAACCCACGTGGCGCATCTGCTTCATGGCAAAGTTGCGGTGCTCGTACCACAGCTTTCCATCCGTGCAGGTGATGCCTTTGCGTGTGCCCATGGTGCGCAGGCGCAGAAAGAAGTTATCCGGCCGTCCCTCGAACACCTCCTGTAAGTGTACCTCGCGTACTAACTGATTGCCCAGTGCCACCACCACGTACTCCTGTCCCAGCTTCAAGCCGAGGAGCTGGCTCTGATACTGTTTCGACCATTGTTCGAAGAGTATGTGTTGTCCACCAGCCGCGCGTGCCTCTTTGCGGAACTGCAGGGTATTGCCCAGCCAAGGCAGAAATGCAGGACCTGTACAAGTTGAAAACGAATAGGGTGTTATAGTACTTATACCTTTGCTTGTAGGTGGCACTTGTACTTATAATTATACGCCTAGCAATTTAAGCTAGAGGTTATACTTCTGCTTATACCTCTCCTTTCACCTAATACCTACAGTTATACTTATATCTCATACTTATACCCATTCTTCTGTTTGTAAGTATACTCATGCTATACTTATACTTATGCCGAACAAACTTACATATGCTTCATACTTATACTTGTACCTTATACTTATGTCAAATCTTGTACTCTTATATTTCTCCAGCTTGTGCTTGTGCTAACGACTTCCATTACTTATAATCCCAACAACTCTTACAATTACTCTTATAAATAAACTTGTGCTGCCTCCTACACTTATACTTGGAAAATAAAAGAGAATGAGTCGCACGTTGACGATTAATCTAATCGCTCGCACTATTTGGCACTACCGAAAAATCTGGTAATCAGCAAATCAATAAATCGAAGTCAAGAAATCTCTATCTTATGTCTAAACGATAAGTTATGTGTGCAAAACGTGGAAATCAAGTCATACGAATACCTACATACCCTATATAGAACAACTATAATTATGTACTTTAATGCAGTGGAGACAAATGTATCTCGTAGTTGCATAACCAGATAGTTTAGGACAGGGAAAATGCATATGTAAATCAGTTAACTGACAAGACACCTACTCGAAAATGGTTAACAAAGGTGTCTGTAATGTTTGTGTGACAATTTTATCAATGGAAAATCTATTTGAAATGCCAGACACGACTCGTTGCGGGCTGACAACGCTGTCCAGGTGTCAAGTTCACTGTTTCCAATTGGTAATGGGTTGGCCAATACGCATATGTAATGAAAACTCTAATTGGGAAGACAGCTAAGTATTATATTTCACTATATATCGTATATAGGACTGATCTTTTCTATCAAACGTAAATAAACAACTGCGTCAAATTGGAATCCTTAAGAAAATTAATCTTATTTAATAACAAAAGGTTGAGCGTTATAGAAAATTTGCTGACTCAAGGCTGACTGATTGAAAGAACTATTTAAGGTACATAAATTAAATGAATGAACTCGTCTATTCAATTTACACTTACCTGGTGGAAAATTCTTGGGACGTTTCATTGAAGTAAGCAAGGTATAGATGAGAAAGCCAACCAGAATTGTGGCCAGAAAGAGAAGGACACTCATCTTGGCTTTGTCTATAAGTAACAAATTACAGCAACAAATGGGAAACCTCAGTCACTAGAAACGCGTGCGCACACAACCGCTTACTCCCGATGCCTACTAACGACTGTTTCCAATTGAAAATGCACTCGCAACAGCACGAGAGCTTGAGAGTGCAGAGAACAATTGCTCACTTACACACGCGCACAAGTGGACACACTAAAGCGTTGGCGCAGCCGGCTTTCTTATGCATGTGAGTCTATTAATGCTTAGAGAAGCACTACAAGAGCTTGAGAGTGCTGAACACGAGAGAGGAACAGCGGCAAGAAATAATTACTCACTTATACAAGCGTACAAGCAATGAAACGTTGGCGTTGGCGCAGCCGGCATGTGGGTCTAATGAAAGAGCAACGGGAACCACACACGTGATAACTATATTGTAAGCAAAGAGAGGGCGTGGAAACTCTCTTACATTAGGCTTAAGCAAACAATTTTAGTCAGAGTTTTGTGCTTTACAGAGGGCTAGCACTGCTCTCCTTAGTTTTTTTATAAACTGCATATTTATTTAGGTATAAATTCATTGGTATTTGTACATTGGTGTGGAATGTATGTGAAGTTCTATGTGGAATTGGTTGTGAAAACTGAGAAGCTGCTAAAAACAAAAGAACTAAGCGTCCTGTCTATATAAACACCGAATTCTTCGCAATTATATAGTCAATTTCATTTGTCCAGGGATTCTTGAAGGCACGCCATTCACTTTGGAGCTGAATGTAACCGTTGTCCTTGCAGCGAAAGCGATACACCTGTGTGGTGACCTTTTCCTGCACCTGCATAACCATTTTATGGGATTCAACGAGAGCCGAAATGTCCTCGTTGTGGAAATACTCGTAGAAACTGGTGCCCAGTATTTCCTGTGGCAGAAAACCAATCACCAACGTGGCACTACAACATAACAAAAGAGGTAAAAGGGACTTTCACATATAGGCTAACTCAAGACTAACCGCTGATCAATGAAGAGGAACTTTCCCTCCGCCGAGTGGCGGGAAATGAAGAGCACATGCCGAATGTTGGGATGATTGTCCAGCGAGGAGGGTACATTGGAATTGAGCACATTGGTCGGTATGCGTCCAATGGCAACGAGACAGGAGAGATTTGTTGTCTGATCATCGCTGTCGCCGTCCTGATCTTCGTCCTTGATGGGTGTCCAAGACTTAAGGTAACCCGTACACTGTATAACCTGATATTTGTGATCCATGCTCAGTTTAGATTTACGTTTGGTGGAGCTACGAGAACTGGATGAAGTGTCTGATTCCTCTTTGATTTGGTTGTTGGCCGCACGCAATTTCATGCGGCAGAAGAAGGAGCGCCTGGCACCCGGACAAAGCCGGCATAGACTCTGCGGCACATCCGTCTTGACGGGTAGCATGGCTGGCATAAGAAAAATTTGTATAAGAAATGGATTTCTTAAAGATTTTCTTTAACATACTCTTGGCATCGATAAGTCGCTCGCGTGGGCATTGCTCCAGTGAGGACAACTGCTCCTTCATCTTGCCAATGTCCTTGGGATGCAGCACATCAAACCAACTCTGTCCTAGTAAATCCGCTTGCGTACAATTCAAAACATTTGAAACGGAATCGGAAACATACAAAATCCTACCACGATCACAACCCACAACAAAGAGAAATCCCTCGGAGGCTTGTAGTATGATCATCTTGAGTTCCTGATCCGATAGAAAACTGGGTTTATAGTCCCCGCCATTGTACAAATGGAGACTGCCACGTATGCCACGCAAATGTTGGACGGCCATACGGAGTACCGTTAGTTTGTCCAGTTTCCGTTGCATGGCATAGCACATAGGTATCATCGAGGAAAGTTCATTGATATAGGTGTTCATTTTATCCCGCCGTCGCTTCTCAATTTCACTGTGATTTTGTCTTAAAAATACATTAAATATTTTATTTATTTATATTTTATTTGTATTTAATTCTCTTACTTTCGGTTTTCATCTGAAGTTCTTGCGGACTTCTCCTCATCATATGTGTCGTCCTCAAGTTCCTCTAGATTCTCGCTGTAAATAAATAACATTTCTGTTAACTTACAGTTATCCACAAGAAAAAAATAAAATCCACCCCATTAAACACGCAAGTAACGAGGCAACTGTTGCTGCCTCACTCCCCCTCCCAAAACACTTAGAACAACAAAAACAAACACACGTAAACGGTTTGCGCGTGTATTTGTGTGTGCGCAGATTGCACACGCACACATACGTGCTAAAAAAAAGTACATGCAGTACTTGAATTCATCTTAAAACTTACCAAAAGTCTTGCATAGTTTTGTTTGTTTAAACAATATAAACTAATAAAGTGCTCAACACGTTTTGCGTTTTTTAAAAGTTTATTTTGTTTACTAACAACTTGAGCAGCAAATAAATACGAGCGCAACACTTGACAAGTATCTGCAATTTGACGAACTGCAAGCTTTTCCTGTGGCTTGAGCTTTTTCGCATCATCTGGCAACACCGCGCTACGTTGCAGCGGAAGCTCGCTGCAATTGTTATCGAGCTTACAGAACAACAAAAACATCCGTTATCACTAAATTTTGATACGGTCAGTACAGGTTTTATTTATTTAATGCTAACATAAATATACAACAAATGATATAAACAAAAAGCACAGCTTAGTTAAATATGATACATTTTATCTAAACATATTGTGATGACCTGCATATAACGATCCCAAAGGCAGCGAGTCTCTTGATCTCTGTTAGATAAACTAAAGCATTAATTTAATTTAAAGCTGACTTGATAGCCATTACCTGGATATTTCCAAGTCGAGAACACTCTGTGTTATCGATGATAGAAATTTATTGACTTGCTCGTGATTCCAGCCATTTTGACGCCAAGGTTCTATCAATTTATCGCACAGATCCACAAATAAATCACGTAACTCCCGATTCCGATGCAGATTACAGGCAATTGTGATTAGGGCACGCCAATAGGAACGAAAGTTTCCATCGAGCTCATGAAAAGCGCGCTCCAGCAGCACAGGCTTTAGACGCATACAAACCAGGCTAAAAGACAAAGATTTTAATTTAAAGTTATAGCTTTATATAGTTCATTAAACCCACTGTTTAATCTCCTTTTCCTTGTCCATTAGGCAGCGTAGCTCCCGCAAGTCCAGCAGGAATTCCTTGTCCATTTCCGTGTCGTAGTACTCGGGTCCAGTGTGCTAGACATAGAAAGTTAGTTCAGTTTCTTACTATATCCTATTATGGGTCAAACCTGGTAAGTGTAGGTCCAGTAGATCATGATGGAGTGTGAGCAGGTGAGCAAATCACTAAAACTCAAATACTGCAATTTCTTCTTGGAGGTTTCAAAGCGCAGACAAGCCAGGAAGACAATGCACGCATATTTTCTGTAAGGGATTTAGGTGTTATTAAAGTATTGCTATTAATGGGGTCTACTTACTTGGCCAATTCGGTGGATATAAAGAAATGCTGTTTTATATTGTTTGTCAGCGTGCCCGGCAGCTCCTCCACAGCTCTGAATATGCGTTTCACATTGTCATATTGTCGACTAGAAAAACCAAGAAAGATTTCAAGAGGAAATCCATTAATTACTCCAGTCACACCTACCGACAGGACTTGAGTTTAACGCATGTTTTCTCCCCAACTTCGTCTAGATCTTTGCGGTAACGTGAGGTTAGCTTCTTGCCAAGAATTTCACGCGCCACAACATCGTCAATAGAATAATATTTCTCAATTATAAGATCTCGTGTATGAGGTTCCAGTTGGAAACAAGATTGTTCCATTAACTTGGACGGTGCATGCAGGTAAAGTTCAATCAGGGAATACGTGCGATAATGGTCCAATACATCAGAAGCTATCAAATCAATTGGTGCGCCCATAGAATGCCCAAATCCCTTTTGTTTTAAGTAGCAAACGGCTTCGCTGGCTGTTTAGGATTAAGGGAACAAACATGAGTACGGTCACAAAAGCGACAATAAAATACGTACATGAAAAGCCTTCGATCCATAGCTGATAGATTTCTGGGTCTACAAGTGTGTAGTTGCTTATAAACACGTCAACATCTGCCTATGAGTGCAAATAAAATATTTATTTAGCTAAAACACTCAGCGTTAAACAAAATCTTACCATTGTTGTTATTATTAGACTTTTATCGAATTGTTAGGAACAAGTTCGATTAATGGACCCATTTCCAGCTACATTATACTGTTACAGCTCTGCTATTTGCATAAATGTTATTAACAGTATGTAAAACTTTGAAGCCAGAGTTCAAAAACAAATATTTTGGAGTATAATTTATAACCAGAGCTTAAAAACAAATATTTTTGAGAACAATTTTTTAATCTTTTAATTATATTTCACCTTTTTGCGATCTTTAGCAAAATCAAAGCCTAACAATATTTAAATGTTAGTTTGTTCCACAAATAACAGTTTTTTTAACATACTCTGTAATTTAACAGAATATCATAAGTATTTTAAAGTATAAAGTCACCAAAACAAGAATTCAACAGTTGCGATATTATTCGATTTAATCACACGCAACTGCACTTGTCAACAATGTTGAATTTATATTCAATAAATATACTTGCTATTAAAGTATACTGTTTATTTTAGTGGCGATTATAGCCATACCATAGTATAAAACTTTGTGAAATTAATTGTCTCCTATTTACTTGTGTAAAGAATTCATCGAATACAAATCGAATATTGTAAACATTGTTGTACTATCGGAGCTATCGATACATCGGTGTGTTTCTTATATCTATCGCTGAGGATATCAACTTTTAAGAAATGTAAAAATGTAAATTGCAACATATAAATTAACTGTAAATAGCCGAAGGCAACGTGCACAATACAATTTCAATGTGAATGGTGTGCGCGCAAACAAATTGCAAACGCAACAACAGCCGCAACAATAATAACAACAACAAAAACGAAACGACAACAGACGACGTCGTAGTCGTGTGTAGCCCAATTGCAATTGCAACAATTCGATGAACAACTTCACATTCATATCCACCAACAAACAGCAGCAAAGGGAAACCAATAGAATAAGGAGAAGAAGAAGCGAATTAATAATATCGTGTTGTTGTGGTACAGAATGGAACAGGATTCCGCAACTGAGCTGCATCTGAGCAGAATACGTGAAGTGAAAGATTTGGCCGCATTAACCGACGACGTGCGCGATGTTGTGAAAGAAGAGGTCATATTAGAGAATCACCATCATCAGGTAAATCAACACATCCAAAATTCTAACTGAACACTGGCCAGTTGGCTGTTGGCGGCAAGGGTGGTTCGTCTTTCGTTCATTCGTGCGATTCCTTCGTATCTTCGTGTCGTTCGTTTCGTTGGATGCCCGCGCAGCCAACGCGCAGTTGTAGAACGCGCTGCCTGTGACTTGTATGCGTGTGTTTGTGTTCGTATGTGTGTGTGAGTGTTTGTGTGGCTGAATGTGAATCTGTGCGCTTGTTCTGTTTGCCTCCATGTGTATGAGTGTGTGTGTGTGTGTTAGAACGTGTATGTATAGTGGCTCTCTGTAGAACAAGTGGTGCATGTGTATATGTGTGTGTGTGTTTGTGTGTGACGGTGGGGCGAACTAGGCAATTGGTGGGGGAGTCGAAGGCGGCGCAACAAAAATGCGCGCGGTGCTTGCGCCCTACACGACCCACACAGCCCACTGAGTAAGAAGCAGAGTCAGAGAAGGAAATGCTAAAGCTACCATTTACCACCACCACCATCTCACTATCACCACCATCACCATCATTACCATCCCCACCATTGGGCAACCCACAAAAGCAACTCCAACAACGTCAGAATTTTGTGTGTGGCGCAAATTGTTGTGTATACCGATTTTCATTTTTCCATGCTGTGTTGTTTACTTACACATACGAAATTTTCTTTGATTTCTTCCATGTAAAAAATTAATAAAAAATCAAACAATAATCACAAAACGCGCAAACAATAAATTAATTAAATTGTGTATGCAAAAAACACACACAAAACACCCGATACACGAAACCCGTTCTAAATTAAAATATTACAAAAAAACCTATGTGCATAATAAATCTAATACAAATATATAAATATATTTGATATATTCATGTGATGCGACAACTGTAACTCTGTAATGTGCGCTATGGTAATGCAGTTGGATACGAAAGTTCGCATGGTCACATCCTCCTCAAACGATAATAGCGGCAGCGGCGGCGGCGTCGTCGGTGGCGGAGGAGGTGGCGGCGGTGGAAACGGAGGCAGCGGTGTTGTATCAGTGCCCGTATCCCTGCCCATCGGTTCAATGATAACTGGCACGGCCTTTAATGTGATTACCCCCGATCAATTGCCGCACTTTAAACCGATGCTGTGCGTCGACAACAATGGTTACCTGTCCAGCAGTACGGTCAGTATGGGCGGTGACCTTAAAACGATTGTCATACAACAGCAGCAGCAGCAACAACAGCAACAGCAGCAGCAGACACAGACAAGCGGCAATAATAGCGCTGGGAATACAAATACCACCGCCACAAATACCATTGGACTGAATCACGATGGCTCTGGTAGCAATAATAGCCATGATAGCATGGGTACACTGGACCATGGAGCTGGCGTCGGTGGAGGCGGCGGCAATGGTGGCAATGGTGCTGGCAATACAACTGGCTCCACTGGCTGGGCGGAAACCACATCCAGTACACAGCACATGGAGGTCTTCCAGATCCGTTGTAAAACCACCAGCGCCGAATTGTATCGCAGTAAACTTGGCTCCGGTGGCCGAGGACGCTGTGTTAAATATAAAGATAAATGGCATACGCCAAGCGAATTTGAGCATGTATGCGGTCGTGGATCCAGTAAGGATTGGAAACGATCCATCAAATATGGCGGCAAATCTCTGCAATCTCTGATCGATGAGGGCACATTAACGCCGCACGCAACCAACTGCAGTTGCACAGTCTGCTGTGACGACGAAGCAGGTGAGTCAGGTGAGAGTTGCATAAATCAGACAAATATAACCTAATACTATACTGTGTCCTGTTCAACACTGGTTCCGCTAAGACCTGCCATTGAGTTAGTGCGGAACCAGTTCCAAAATTAAATGTCACTTTTCCTACAACTTCCTCTAGCGCTATCTCTTCCTCTTCCCCCCTCTTTCTCTGCCTCTTTCCTTCCTTCTGTCACACTGTTCAGATATATTGTTAATTATTGCTTTGGATTATTGTAGCCTCCGGTCCTGTGCGTCTTTTCACGCCCTACAAGAGACGAAAGCGAAATCAAACCGATCTCGATGTAGAGCCTGGTCCCAAACGTAAACGCAATACGCATAGCAACAATAATAATAATAATAACAACAATAATAGCAACACCAATAACAACAATAACACAAGTGGCAGCAGCATTAACAACAACAACAATAACGTGGACCCAACGCAACAAACCGCCACAAGCGTTGTGGATGAGAACAACATGTTCTTGGCCGAGGATAATATAACGTCCAAGGATGAACCATGGGCGGCGCTCAATGATAGTTTAGACACCTCCACCGAGCTGGTTGAGCAAACGCAACTGGGCAATCCGTATGAGCGTGAAACGTTTGTCGTTAACATCAATGATACGGGCTCCATTGCTGTACTGGATAGCAGTCAATCGATGAAGAACATCGAACATGTCTACTGCACCATGGTGAAGGCAACTGGAGATTTTAAACGTCTGCTCAATGATATGAAACAGAATTATGAGCGACGCATCGAGATATTGCAAAAGGAACGCGATGCGGCGGTCAGTGCGATGCGTGTCCAAGTCCACACAGACATTGATGATCCGAACATATCGGGCTCATTGCATGGCAACGAGATCATATCGGCAAAGAAGGTAAGTCGTTAAGTACTTCCAAATTGTTATAGAATCCACTAATTTGTGTCGCTTTCCCCATTTTAGTGCGCCAATTGTAATCGGGAAGCGTTGGCCGAGTGTTCACTGTGTCGAAAGACGCCGTATTGCTCGGAGTTTTGCCAGCGAAAGGATTGGAATGCTCATCAGGTGGAGTGCGCAAGGAATCCGCAAACGACAACGCAACAGGTCATGTTATTGATCGATGATCAGTCCTAAGCAACATAACGAATTGTACATACAAATTTTACTACTAATTAATATATACATATATGATTATGCAAGGCCCTCGGATGTTCCCAATTCCCCAACTTCCCCCTCCCCTTCCCCGATAAGCGATAGATCCTACCCTGACCCGCCCAAACGTTAGCAAGGCCTTCCCAATTAGACTTATGTCCTATAATAATTGTAATTCTTAAAAAAAAAACAAAACAAAACAAAACGTACATATTAACTACATAAATATATATGTATATATATTTATATATACATTTTACTATCGAACGTAGACAAACAAACAAAAAAAATAAGAAAAAATTAATTATAATAATCAGAAAGTTTGTAGCAAGCGTTAAAATCAAAGCAAGCGTCGTCGGATTAGTATAACGACTTGATAATTAGCATAAATGGAAAAGTTTTAGCTACGATTTGATAGAATGCAACAACAAAATAAGAAAATCCAATGGAAAAATGAAACAAAACGAGAAGAAAACAACAAAAAAAGAAAACGAAAAACAAAAACAGAAAAGAAAACTTAACTTGTAATTCAATTTAAATTAAATTTATAAATAGTTGCAAAGCGCATAGCATAACACAACCGAAAAGAAATTCTACAACCTTTATCACACCCTCCAGGAACTCTCACCTACGCCCTGATCCGCCCCGCCCCGCCCCCAAGACACCTCCATTTCCTTTCTGCTTGACAACTTTTTGCATAAACAAGAGAAAAAAAAAAATTTAAATAAAAACAGACAAAAAAAAACGTAAAAGAAAAAGGAATAAAAAACCAAAAGCGAGAAAATAAGCAGTTTAAGCCGAAATACAAATACATATTCGTCTATATATGTATATGTATACATTTTTCATTAGACACTAAGCACACATAGTTAAACTTTTAACATTTTACGATTATAATTTCTATGGATCTACTTACTGCCCGTCGTTACAAGCATCCAATAAAGATTTCAAAATAAAACAAACAATAAATTAACTCACACACACACCAATACATACACACACACACACTCACATGTACTACATTTAATTATAAATAATTGATTTGTGTGTGTGTGTGTGCGTACATTTTCAGTGTCGTTTTTCCGAATATTTTTCCTTTGTAAAATTCTTTGATTCTCCTCCGTAAGCAGTTGTAACAATTTCTATGTAGTCTGTAGTCCATATGCAAATACATTCATATATACTTATGTATGTAGTACATATTATATATATATATATATATATATAAATCTTTAAACTAGCTATATATTCCGGTTCACACAACAAAGGACGAGACACTAACAGTTTATACAGAGCCACAGATAAACATACATAGATCGTTTACAGATCAAAATTCGTTTCTATAAACGATGCGAATTTGAAATCTTTGTTTCCAGATGTCTGTAACGTTATCGGAAGAACAACAAAACACACACACAGACAACCAACACACCCACCACACACACACATACACACACACTCACACCTACACAAGCAGAGAGAGAGTGCTGAAGTATCAATGCGATAATTGAAAAGATTTAAGAAAATGAAAAAAAAAAAAAAAGAAAATGATAAAGAAAAATATACATACATTTAAATGTACAACGCTTACTTTTTGTCGTATCTTTGTTCAATTGTTTTCAAAAGTTACTACTATATGTTTTTAAAGATATTTCCCTTTGGACTATATGCTTGGGTAAGTATTCTCTTAAGTAAGCTAAAAGTGTAGCATACTTTTTGGCGTTTCGAAACATGTTTTTGATTGGGACTGAGAAGACTTAAGTTTAAAGCTTGTATTCATAGAAATCTGTGGAGTAGTATTGAAATTTAATGATCAAGAAAAACGTAGGCTTTTTTACTATGATTTATAGAAACGCAGCTTGGTTAAAAATCTGAAAAGATATTCGAAATATTGAAAATAACCATTCGATATTTGTTTTGTTAGTTTATATTATGCACATGTTTCATTTATTATTGCATTTTTGCGTTTGTTTTTTGTTGCATTATTATCAAGTATGCTTATATTATTATATAGTCTATTACCAAAAATAATTTCTTAAAACTTGTTTACTCGTTTCATTTATTTATAGGTATTATGCATTTAATTACTTAAAGTTTTGCTCGCTTTTGAGTTTCTTTAATCATCCTTCTATACGTCTATTTATTTATTATTATTTTTTATTGTTTTTTTTTTATATTTAGTAGATAATTCGATTTAATTTGCTTGCGTTTTTTTTTTACCAGCGATAACTTTTTTGTTCGAAAACACACGAAACTTTGAAGAACTTTTCAAGGAATAACTACAAGAGAAACGCTAAATTATGCAAGAGGAGTGTTTTTCCAAAAAGGGGGTGTGGCGGGGGGATTGAGTACACTGAAAGAAACCGACAGTTAAATATAGTTATTGTTGGTTTAGTAACTAATTTGTTGTGTGTGTGTTTGAGGCTGATTTATGTGGTTTCTTTGTGTAAACATACAATACGCTTGAGTGTGTACATGTGTGTGTGTGTGTTTCGTAATTAATAAATATATAAAACATACATATGTAAGTATATTAAATAACGTGCCTAAATTTAAAACATTTCACAATTTTCTAAATAATATCTTTTTTACGTTTTTCTTATTTTTTTTTCTTTTGTTTCTTTTTGAAATTTTATCAACATATTTCGCTGCTGCCCAATGAAGGAAAAAACAAATACATACATATACAATATATAATTATTATAAACAATTGCCAAAATTGATTAATCAAGTGGGTACCGTGGGGGGCGTGGTAGAGGGATAGGCGGTGTTTAACGAAGCCATACACATACAGTACAGTTAGTGGAGCATTTTAGTTAGTATTAGCTTCTAACTTAACTTTTGTGGCTCAAAAAACATTTACAATATTATTTAATTTAATTGTTTGTTGTTGTTGTTCACTTTTCTTGCTTTGTTTCATTTTGTTTTCTTTTTTGTTTGTTTTCGTTTTTTCTTTTTTTTTTTTTGGAATCACAAATGTTAGCTATAGTATTTAAATACACATGTAGGTAAGACATTGAAAAGAAAAATTAAGTTTACTAGCGTTGGAGAATGCTTTTGTTGCTATGTTTGTTGTTGTTGTTGCTGATGTTAGAGAGACTGCGACTGCAATTGCTGGTGTGGTAAGTGTGGTTGTGGTTGTTGTTCTTATTGGTGGTTGTTGTTGTTGGGGTGTTGGTGGTGTTGGTAGTGGCAAACTGTGGCAAACGGCAAGCCGCGCAGCTTCACTCCAAATTTCGCACCTCAAAGCGCTTGTACGTGTAATTGATGAAGACCCAATCCTTGGCAATTTCACCGCCCTGCGGCACAGGCGCCGATGCTATAAATTTCATATAAAACAATGCTCAATTAATTGCTTCAGTTGTTGAGCCCATGATAACTTACGTATCTCCAGTGAGACGTCCGGAAATTCATCGAAATTGGACGTATCATCAATGGAACGCACCTCGACGGGTATTGCAGCGGGACGCTCACGGATATGCTCCCAATCGACACCACGAAAGAACGGCACCGATTTTAAATCCTCCAGACCACGCTGCGATCCCAGGCGTCTATCGGCCTCGCAGCAGAAATTAATGATCGTCTCTTTGGCCTCCTCCGATATGGGTATTTCGGGTGGAAAGATAAGCGTTTCACGCCAATTCATCACCTTGCGATACGTATCCTGCGGATTGTCCGAACAGAAGGGCGGATAACCAATGACCATTTCATACATTATCACACCCAGTGACCACCAATCGCAGGCAGCTCCATAGCCAGTTTGCAGGAATACTTCGGGTGCTATATAATCGGGCGTGCCCACTGTACTATAAGCAAGGGCGCGTCGATTTCGTTTCCACGACTCAGCACGTCGTTTCGAGTCCATGGGACTGCAAATCCAAATGATTATTTACCCGTTTACTCTTACAATGCTAAAGCGTTACTCACCTGGCGCAGGTGCCTATGAAATCGGATGGTTTCGCCTGCGACAGATCACGATAAAAGTCTGTGCGATGCGATTTTTTTAAGCCCGTGCACAGTCCAAAATCGGAGAGCTATAAAGTAAAGTATATGGATTAGTTTCTATCTATAAACTGTTTAAGAAATGTTTATTTACCTTGAGATGCCCTCGTGCGTCCAAGAGCAAGTTATCCGGCTTAATGTCCCTGTGTATGAAACCGAGCTTGTGTATCGAGTCAATCGCTAACGCAGTTTCGCTTATATAGAACTGTGTGCACTCCTCCGATAGCGTGTCCTTTTTCATCAGGAGTGTCATCATATCACCGCCAGGCAAGAATTCCATTATCAAATATAAATTGACCTGGTCCTGTTATAATATATAAACATGTATTAATATAATCCATTCAAGACTCTTTGTTTCTTATTTATAAGTGAAGTTATTTGTCATAAATATCGAAATTATAAAATGGAAACTGCAATTTGCCGTTTAGGTATTTTAGGTATTATTTTCAAGAATTGTAAGTATTTTTTTATTTGCATTAAATGCTGACAACACTGTTCATATTATTTAGATTTCTTAAATAATTATTCCACGCTTTATTTCCTGTCACCTACTAATTTAATATTTGCGACTTGAATTTCAGTACATTTGGCACGCTTCAAAGTTCTACTGGGTCTTTTTACACACACATACGCATGTATTGTAAGCGGTGTACGAGTGTGTGTGTCTGTGTGTGACTTTACATGTACGCGAAAACTTTCACCAAGAACAAATCAAAACAACAACAACGATAGCGACAGCTACAGCGACAACAACAAAGGCGCAGAGACCATATGATTTGGCAAGCGCTTTTGCGCTTGTATTGGTTTATTGATTTTCAACTGCAATTTGTGAGCGACAACGGCGGGGGGAAATTGTGGAATTGTGGGTGATTGAGAGTGTTGAAACTTACCTGAAAACTGTAGTACATTTTGACCACCCATTGATGATCGGCCTCAACGAGAACGTCGCGCTCAGCGCGTACGTGGGCCACTTGCTCTTTTTCCAGCATATCTGCTTTGCGTAGCACCTTCATGGCATAGACATGCCCAGTGTCCTTTTTTTGCACTAAACGCACCTCGCCAAAGGCACCGCGACCAATCACTTTTAGTGCCTCAAAGTCCTCGACACCGAGACGCAATCGCTTAAGGCGTAAATATTCCGTCTCCTTTTGCGCATGTTGTAAGCGTTTCTCCTGGCGTTGCGACTCTGTTAGACTTTCGTCCTTCAGTTGCGCCTCTAATTTGGCCAGACGCTGTTTGCGTTCACCGTATTGTGTCACCAAATTGCTGTAGTAGTTCTCCAGCGTCACCTTGGCCTTGGTGGCTTTGTCCAGTGTGTGATCGCTGAAACGTATGGAGGAGCCGTCCGTGTCCGTTCTGCTGCTCATCATCTAAACTGTGTTGTGTGTGTGTGTATGTTGTTGTTGTGTTTGTGGGCTGCTGCTCGCGCGTGTTGGTGTTGTTGGTCTGTGTGTGTGTGTTTATGTGTATGCGCGTCTGTCCTTGCACAAATTATACACTTGGTTTTAAGCACACACACAGCTTAAAAAATATATTATATTCCCTTTTTTCCTTTGTAATTTATTAAATTGCTGCCTCCTCTTTCTTGTTTCGTTATCGTCGTTCTTTCTTATTGCGCCTAGGGTTGATATGCTAACGACAAATCGAGTGCATGTATATCGAATGGGTATGAGCTCACCGATAGCCCACAATACGCAAACCCACTATTATCGCGGTCACCATTATTTATTTTCCCAATAATACCACGGTACTTTTTGATAGACAGCCAAACAAAAAGCGATAAGACTAATGATTAGAGGCATTATTTTGATTGTTTTACCAAGAAACAATTTATTTAATCTTTACTTCCAGTTAAAAAATCCAATTCAAACAAGTATTCTTTGAACGGAATTTAAATGTCAGCAAATTATCGATGATTTTGGTGTATCGGTATCATGCGAATATCAGCTGATAGTTTTAATTACCTTTTGTTGCAAAATTATGTGTTTGTTTTTCACACATAGAGCGCTATCAGAATTATGGCGCGCACAACTGACTTTTCGGATATTAATTTTAACTGCTTACTGTTGATATTTAAATTGCTGCACAATCTAGAGGATCAAGTCAATTTCGCACTCTGCTGCCGGCGATTCCGTGATGCCTTTGTTTATACGCACCGCAAACGCTTCGAGGAAATTGTCGATAGCGATATTAAACTTAAGAACTTAGACGACTGGCGTGCCTTTCTGTGGATGTGCGGTTCCAATGTGAAAAGATTACAGTGCTACCGCGATGATGACCATCCATTGCAGGTGCTGCCATTGGTGGCCAAATATTGTGGGCGTCTCGAGAGCCTCACGCTGCGCAATGCAACAGTAGCCAAATCGCAGCCATTTTTGCTGCAATTAAGCTCATTGCGGAAGGTCTATGTGCGCAATTACAAGAGCACCAGTAAAGATCTAATTAAATCTATGCGATATCGCTTGCCTTATATACAAAATCTTGGCTTAGAGTGCTTTGAGCGACGGGAATGTGAGTTTTTTATTCTCATACGTTTTCTTTGTGCTTTTTAATCCTTTGTCTTTTTTTGGACAGTGCAAGAACTGCGCTTCTTTGTTAATCTCGAGGAGCTGCAAATGTACGATGAGGTGACGCCCTCAGATTTTATTGCCATCACGAAATCCCTTAGGAGTCTGCGCACTTTGCAGCTGCGCAACGCTAAGAAATTTTTAACCACAACAACGCTGAAGCAATTGGCCACCCATTGTGGCCAGTTGGAGAAGCTGGCCTTTCAGGACAGCGATGCTGAACTCACTGCCCTAACGCTATTTCCGTATCTCAGATATCTGCAAATGTATTGCCCGGATAATCAAAAGACGCGCGTGTTCAAAGCGTTGGCCAACAAATGTGCACCACATCTGGAGTATCTAATATTGCTACGCAAGCAATGGATTGACGAGGAGCAATCCCATTACATAGGAGCTATCAAGTCATTGAAATGGCTTGTCTGCAAGCCGCGTAATGATCGATGTGTCAATCTATTGGGGAATCTAACTCAGTTGGAGTGTCTGTCGGTGCAGTGTGCTCGAGATATTGGTGAAACCGAGCTATTGAATCTAGTTCGCAATAATGATCAGTTAAGATATCTAAATATTTGCTACTGCCTTGGAATTACAGACGCTTTCATTGTGGATCTGCTTGATATTTTGGTTAAACGTCGCACACATCAGCCGTTAGAGCTTTATGCGGCTGCTACAGATATTCGACACGATATAATGGAAAAAGTAAGTTTAACCATTTGTACTACTAATGCGATATAATCTAATTTTAATTCAATTATAGCTGCCATCTGATTATGCGTCCAAATTGCTTATATTACACTTTGAGTGCAGTCAGGGCATGCGTTCTAGTGAACACTATTATAACGACGAACCGGAATTCGATCGTTAGGCTTTTTTATATGGGACTCGTGGCGTTTATACACATCATTCTGCAATACCAATAATTATTATAATTATAAAATATACCAAAGTATATACTCACATTTTGATATGTAATTTCAATATACTGTTATTTGACACTTTAAGTGCTAGTTTTTCATTCTATTTAGCTTTTTTAATTAAATAAATACATGTATTTTATATTCAATTAAAAACGTTTTTAGTTATTTAAAATTTATTTACGTATTGCTTAAACTGAATTTTTAAATAAAACTTAAATTTCGTGGTTTACAGTGTCGTGTAATGCATCGGTATGTATATCGATTTATTTTGTAAGCTACCAACACTGAAATGCTGCAGGTGGCAACTGTCAGCAGCCAAGTGTACCATCACTATTTTAATTACAATTTTACTTTTCTTACAGTTTTGTTTTAACTTTTTTTGTTTGCTGCGTTCCCAGTTTAAATTCAAAACAATTGTATTTAATAATTGCAATAAAACAATCGGTGTTTGAATTACTTAAACGCAAAGTTGAGCACATTTAGTGCATTTTGTCTGCATTGGAATGCAGAATTCTTGTACGCATAGTGACAGTCGCGATACTTGTTAGCTGGCAACTCTCTGCTTGCAACCTCACACCAAAATTGTCTGCAAGACATTTTTTTTCTTGGTCTCCAGTGAAAAGTGAAAAAATCCAACATTAAGTGTGTGCAGTTAACGCATTAAGTGGTGCTTAAATAGACAAAAGTGTGTGGCTGACACCCGATAATGTCCTGTGCCACAACATTAGCAGCGGCCAAAGATTCAACAAATGCCGCTGCCAGTGGAGCATCTTCAGCCACCTCGGTGGGTGTGGTAGTCAGTGGAGGCAGCGCAGTGACAGCTGGTGTTGTGGGTAACGGGGGAGGTGCCGGAGCTGGTGGAGGTGGAGTTGCTGCTAACTCGGCAGCAGCAGTCGCTCGTCGCTTCTCCATGGAGGGAGTTGGTGCGCGTGTAATACGTGGTCCGGACTGGAAATGGAACAAGCAGGTGAGTTTCAAGCTAAAATTAATTAAAATAAATAGAAATATATATATAGAAATTGCCTATCAATTGGCACCAATTTAATTAAATGAAAACGTCCCTCGGTCTTTAATAACAAGTGCGAGTGCCTGTGTGTGTGTATGCGCGTGTGTGTGAGGGGCCGAAATTTTAACGATTTTGTGTTGAGCTTAGCTCACGTACAGTGAAGATAGCGTAAGTTGAACTTGACTTGCATTTGCATATATTTTTGTATTTAATTAATTACAAATTTATGCAAATTTTGTGTTTTTTTCTTTTATTGAATTTTAACTTTGGCTTCAACTACAGTAAAGTCTGCCTAGGTTGAAATACAATAAAAATCCATATTAAATTGATTTTCTTTATTTATATTTAAAATCAATTTCCTTTAGTTGCATATGTAACTTAAACATAAGCTTAACATACAGTGAAGATTGCCTAAGTTGAACTTGTAGTTGTTGTTGTGTAGAGTATTAAAGAATCAGCTATAGCCAGCCGATCTTGTTATTTAGTGTTGACACTGACCTACCTAGACGAGGTGATTTGGGTTCGAACTCTGCTAGATCGTCCGTAGATTGTCCGATTGCACCCTTAACAGTTCCATTTACAGTTAGTTGATTGCGGACAGCGAAGCATTGCGGAGCGTGACTTGGCAAATGCGCTTTAATTATAATTTTCGCGTTGTGATTAGCGTAGGTTTCACCACCTCCCTCCTCCCTCTTCCCCCCTCATCTTACTGCTTCTCCCAGCTGTTTGCATTTTATGGCGTGAGTTTTTTTTTTTTTTTTTTTTTGTTAATCGCATCGATTTCTCTGCAGGATGGCGGTGAGGGACACGTGGGCACAGTGCGAAACTTTGAATCCGCAGAGGAAGTGGTCGTTGTCTGGGACAATGGCACCGCTGCCAATTATCGTTGTGCCGGCGCCTATGATTTGCGTATTTTGGACAGTGCTCCGACGGGCGTGAAGCATGAGGGAACCATGTGCGATACATGCCGGCAGCAGCCGATCTTTGGCATACGCTGGAAGTGTGCCGAGTGCATCAATTATGATCTGTGCTCAATTTGTTATCACGGGGATAAGCATCATTTGCGTCATCGTTTCTATAGGATTAGCACGCCGGGAGGCGAGCGTGCAATGCTGGAGCCACGTCGCAAATCCAAGAAGGTACTGGCACGTGGCATCTTTCCGGGAGCACGTGTTGTGCGTGGCGTCGATTGGCAGTGGGAGGATCAGGACGGTGGCGTTGGTCGTCGTGGTAAGGTCAATGAGATACAGGATTGGTCCTCTGCCTCACCGCGCTCAGCTGCTTATGTCATTTGGGACAATGGCTCGAAGAATCTTTATCGCGTTGGCTTTGAGGGCATGGCCGATCTTAAGGTGGTCAACGATGCCAAGGGCAGCAATGTCTATCGCGATCATTTGCCGTTGCTAGGCGAGAATGGTCCCGGCAAGGGACCGCATGGCTTCCAAATTGGCGACAAGGTAACCGTTGATCTGGATCTTGAGATTGTTCAGTCGCTGCAGCATGGACACGGCGGGTGGACAGACGGAATGTTCGAGTGCTTAAGTAATGCGGGCATGGTCGTGGGCATCGATGAGGATCATGACATTGTTGTCGCCTATAATTCTGGCAATCGCTGGACATTTAATCCAGCTGTGCTCACCAAGGTATCGTCACCAACGACAGCACCTCCAGAATTCCAAGTGGGTGACATTGTCAAGATTTGTTCGGATGTGGAAAGCATTAAGATGCTACAACGTGGCCATGGGGAATGGGCTGATGCCATGCAGCTTACTCTGGGCAAGATTGGACGTGTGCAACAGGTGTACCATGACAGTGACCTCAAAGTTGAGGTGGGCAACACATCCTGGACATACAATCCTTTGGCTGTCTGCAAGGTGCTCTCCACCGGCGCTGCTGGAGCGCCTGCTGGAGCCACCGCCGATGGCAACTGTGCTCCAAGTGGAGAACGCTTGTCCGCCATCCTTAAGAAGCTCTTTGAACCGAATGTCTCCGGAGATGCCACAGAGGAGTTTGTCAAGGCAGCTGCCAATGGATTTGCTGTGAGTAGCATAGCATTCCTAGCTATCGCAGCTTATACTAATTTTTGTTTATTTCCTTGCAGTCCAGCTGTGAAAAGTATTTGGCTGGAGCGGCACAGCCCTCCACATCGAGTGCAGCAGCTGCCGCAGCAGCAGGTAGTCCCACTGGTGGCGCCGTGCCCGAGGTGAATGTGAACGGAGTCTTTGCTGGTCACACAGCGCTGCAAGCAGCCAGTCAGAATGGACACATTGAGGTGATACAAGTGCTGTTGCGTCACTCTGTCGATGTGGAGATCGAGGACAAGGACGGCGATCGTGCCGTGCATCATGCCGCCTTTGGGGATGAGGCGGCTGTCATTGAGATTTTGGCCAAGGCTGGAGCGGATCTAAATGCGCGCAACAAGCGGCGTCAGACATCGTTGCATATTGCGGTCAACAAAGGACACTTAAATGTGGTCAAGACGCTACTCACACTCGGCTGTCATCCCAGTTTGCAGGACTCCGAAGGCGATACACCGCTACACGATGCCATATCCAAGGTAAGGATTGAATCCAATCCATACAGAATATATATAAATTCATTACTAATTCTTAACAGGAGCACGATGAGATGCTGTCGCTGCTGTTGGACTTTGGAGCTGATATTACATTGAACAACAACAATGGATTCAATGCACTGCATCATGCCGCACTCAAGGGTAATCCCAGCGCCATGAAGATACTGTTGACTAAAACGAATCGTCCCTGGATTGTGGAGGAGAAGAAGGATGATGGCTACACCGCCCTCCATTTGGCCGCCCTCAATAATCATGTGGAAATCGCCGAGTTACTTGTCCACATGGGCAAGGCCAATATGGATCGACAGAATGTAAATCTCCAGACGGCACTGCATCTGGCAGTGGAGCGTCAACACGTACAGATCGTTAAGTTGCTGGTGCAGGATGGCGCCGACTTGAATATAGCCGATAAGGATGGCGATACACCGCTGCATGAGGCACTGCGCCATCATACGCTTTCGCAGCTGAAGCAACTTCAGGACGTCGAGGGATTTGGTAAATTGCTGATGGGACTACGTAATGCCAACAACAAGAAGGCATCCGCATCGATTGCCTGCTTTCTGGCCGCCAATGGAGCGGATTTAACACTCAAGAATCGTAAGCTACAAACTCCGCTGGATCTCTGTCCCGATCCAAATCTCTGCAAGAGTTTATTGAAGTGCTACAATGAGCGGAAAACTGATGACGCCGAGCTGCCGGGTAATGTGGCCGGTACAAGCATCAATGCACGTGCCCGGGCACAAAGTGCAGCCGCAGCTGGAACTGCAGCCGGGATGCATCAATCGGCCACTGCAAATATACCACTCAACACGGTGGCGGGAGCGAGCAATGCATTTGGCCTCAATGGTACCAACACGGACATGGCCCAGTCCATGCACATCGAGAGCAGCAACAGTGGAGCCAGTTGCAGTGGAAGCAGCAGCAAAAACTCCACCAATGGCAACAATAACAACAACAATAAGCCAGCCAGCTTGGAGGAGTGTCTGGTGTGCTCGGATGCCAAGCGTGATACAGTCTTTAAGCCATGTGGACATGTCAGCTGCTGTGAAACCTGTGCTCCGCGTGTGAAGAAGTGTCTCATCTGCCGCGAGACGGTCGCATCGCGGGAGAAGATCGATGAATGTCTCGTCTGCTCGGATAGACGTGCCGCAGTCTTCTTTCGTCCCTGTGGACACATGGTCGCTTGCGAGCATTGTAGTGCACTGATGAAGAAGTGCGTTCTCTGCCGCACCCAAATTGATGAAATGCTCTCTTTTACCCTCTGCTGTGGTGGCAATGGCACCGCTGAGAAGGTAACCATCGCTGGCACTGCTTGCCTCACAGCCAGTGCCAGCGCCAACAATAGCGCCATTGAGGAGAAGTTTATGGAACCGACATGTGTCAACACTTCGGGACATAGTGTGGCCATGAACAATACGGTGGTCACTCCCGTCGCAGGTGGCAGCAACAGCAACAACAACAGCAGCAATCAATTGAATAGCCAGAATAATTTATTAGTCGCAGCGGCAACGGCCAATGTTAATAATATGCCACTGGCATCGGGCATGTTGGCACCATCCAATGTCAACAATTTCCAAATGGACGATGTGCAGAAGTTAAAGCAACAGTTGCAAGACATCAAGGAGCAGGTGAGTAAAAGTAACAGCTGTTAGGTTTAACAGCGCGCTGTTAAATGGCGAAGCTGTAAGAAAACAGACTAGCTAACAGGCGGCTTTTAACAGCACTGCAGCTCTGTAACTTAGCAGACAAGCTTACAGCTTGCCTTATTATCTAACAGCAGGCCTAACAGTGCTCTTTGACTTAACAGCTAAGCTTATAGCTGTTAGGAACTTCTATGCCGCATTAATTAACAGCTTTATGCGACTCGTAACTTTGCAGCCAAGCTTACAGCTTTTGCGGTTATTCCCAGTGATAAGAAATTCCTTTAAACCTTTGTTTCAATACTCGATTTCCTTTCCTTTCCAGACCATGTGCCCCGTTTGCTTCGATCGCATCAAGAATATGGTATTTCTGTGTGGACATGGCACCTGCCAGATGTGCGGTGATCAAATCGAGGGATGCCCTATCTGCCGCAAGACGGTGGAGAAGCGTATATTGTTATTCTGAACAACATATCCCCATAGATGTTTATCCCCTAATGCTGGCTCACATTCCGCGCACACTGTCTCGAAAGCACATTTGCAAGCGAATTTGCCTTAAATTAAGTATTATTTAGCTAATATTTACATACAGATTATGTATACACTCAATCCGATAAATAGATACGCGCATATATATATCGTCTTATAAAGCAGAACAAAATAATGAAAATAAAATATATTTTTAACAAATATTTCACAAACATCCCAAAAAAGATTTAAGCTGTTATACTTTTGGGTTGATCGCCGGCATCCTTGCTCATCAGTTCCCTGAGTATGTCCTTCTTGGACTCAAAGTAGTCGCGGAACCACAGAATGTGTTCCTTCTTCTCCTGCGCTGTCACATAAGGATTCTTCGAGAGACCCACACACACAAGCTCCATAAAATGCCTTATGGGTCCACGGTTGGGACACCAGCCCTCCAAATGCTGTTCGAGAAAGATGTGCTCAGAAAAGTCCACATTTGCTTCCTCCTGCAAATCCTGTTCGTTGTCAATGGGGAATCGCCAGAGTTTCCCTTGTGATGTCCATTGCATCATTTGCTCAAAGTGATTAGCCGGCGGATGTGCAGCCTGCAGCTTTATCTCGCGTTCGTTTAGCGTTGCCCAGGTGGACAGCATGTCTGGTGAGTCCAACAAAGTGACAGAATCTTTGGTAAAGATGCCCAGGGGTTCACTGCCATACAAATTGACGCTGCCCGTAAACACTTCGGGTTCGCGTTTAATATGCCGCTGTGGACGTTGCTGCTGCTTCTGGCGATCATCGGTGCGGGACCTGGGATGCGAGGCCAACGTGCGTCGCACATACTCGCCACGTGTTTGCTCCTCTTGCTGTGGCTCCTGGCGACGATCGATCTTCATGCCCACAATTAGTTCACTGGAAACAAAAGTTTTAAAAGGTTGTTTAAGGGAAAATTGTGTTCATTACCTCAAATTCAAGTCCTTGTCTGTGGTGGCGGCTACAGTGCTTGCTGTGCCCTTGTCAACACCTTGGGGCGCACCCGGAGCTGCTTCCACATTGTGTCCCAGCAGTTTGGCCAGCAGCTCGGATTCGGTTTGTCGTTTCTCGCTCTCGCCAGTGCCCAGCATGCTGGCAATATTCTTAGCAGCTGTAATGACATCCTTGGCGGAAGTGTCATTCTTGATAGCCTCCCTGCGCCGACGATTCGCGTCTCCGGGTCGTGGCAGTTCCGTGTTCGTTAATTGATCGTTGGATTGGGCTTGCATGCTACCCAGCAAACGATTCAAACGCTGTGCTGCAGTTTCCTTTGGGCTGTCTGCCGCTGGTTTGCGCTGCTTCGTGCTCTTCTTTTCATCGTCAGAGGAGGAGGAACCATCATCATCTTTGGACTGGGAGGAGCTGGAGTAGCTAACGAGTCCCACGTTTTTGCACACAGCCGGCAGCAGTGTACTGCATAAAAATCATACAAAAGTTTAGGGAAAAGGCAGAGTATGTAATTAGACAAGGAGATTACCGTATATTTAGCCTTGGTGCGCTGCGTAGTGCCAACATTTTTGCCAATTTCTTTAACAATTTTCAAAAAACAAAATCTTTGCAGGCACCTTGCGCTCGCGTAACAATAATAATAATAATTCTAGACTGTGTGGCAACGCCTTCAAAGTGGGTATCGATAAGAAACCGATGTAAGTCGATACGAGCAGATTATTTGTATCGATACATTTTACACATTCCTATATAGCTGCTTTGCATATCATTTTATAACTTAGAATGTAAACAAACAACGCCAGTAAATAAAGTAAATGTTGTTTTTAAACTTGGCAAGATGAGTGGCAATGCATTTAACTTTGAAATAAAGTTAAAACGTGAAAACAAAGTGTATTACGAGAATGTATGCGGGTGTTTGATAGAATAAAATTTGTTATTAATTAGAGCTCCGCTTTCCAGGACATGCTCGTGGGCTGCGTGCAGTTTCAGTGTCCGGCGGAGACCAAACACGATGGAATACTGTTAACACTCGATGGCGTTGTTAATCTACAGCTGAGCAGTAAAACTGTCGGACTCTTCGATGCCTTCTACAATTCCGTAAAACCCATTACACTGCTGCAAAACAGTTTGGAGTTGTCAGCACCGGGAAAACTGGGAGCTGGCAATTCGGAATTTCATTTTGAGTTGCCGCTGGTGTGCAAAAAGGAGCCAAAGAAATTATACGAAACGTATCACGGCGTGTTTATCAGCATTAATTATCAGCTCAAATGTGATGTGAATGTGAAGCGCAATTTTCTGGGCAAATCGCTGCAGAAAGTGCAACAATTTTGTGTGCAATATAAACCAATGCCATTGAGTGATGAGGCTGCTCGCTCGGTGCCGTTCAGCCTGAGCATGAGCAATGCCAAGGAGCGTATTACGATGCCCAGATTCCTTATCACTGGTCGACTGGATCGCATTGAATCCTGTTTAACGATGCCCATTATGGGCAGTTTGATTGTACAGCACACGGAGGCCCCCATAAAGTCCATAGAATTGCAGTTAGTACGTGTGGAAACCTGTGGATGCGATGAGGGTTACTCCAAGGACGCGACGGAAATACAAACCATACAAATTGCCGACGGCAATGTAATGCCCAAGCTCGAAATACCAATTTATATGGTGCTGCCTCGTCTGTTTACATGCCCAACGCTGTTAACAAAGAACTTTAAAATTGGTTAGTTAACTTTCGAATTTTATACACAAGGCTTTATTAACTATTTGTCTTTCTTACAGAGTTTGAGCTCAATTTGGTGGTGTTGTTCAAGGAAGATCACAGCGTTAGTGAGAATTTTAAAATAGTTCTTAAACGCGGGACAAGCCCAATGCCAATTAAACTAACAACAGCGGGACGCTGAATAACTCGAATTAGAACGACAATTTGAATATATATAGTTACTGCTTTTATATTAAAATATAAATACATACAATACATACCGTATAACTTTTAGCTTATTTAAATTTATGCGCTGTTTTAGTGTTGCCACATAGTTTTAAATAGTATTTCGCCAAAAATCACCTAAAAATGACAACATAAATTACAGATGGCGCCAACATCAGCTGAGAGTTAATCCAGTTTTGAAACCTACTAAAAATATACGTGTGTCTGCAATCAATATCAATTTATATACAAGCATTAATACATATCTAACTATAATTGTACGTTACGACGCCGCGCTATCTTATTTTCAAGCTGATTATTATCTTTCAATTTGCAGCAGCTGCCAAAACAAACTCCTTAGGCAATTCTGCTAAAATAATATTCTCTGCGTGCGCGTGTGAGGAAAAGTGTGTGCGTGTGTGTGAGTGTGCAGCATATCCAAATATATTTTGAAGTTTAAGATGGAACCCTCTTTATTATTCTTATATTCGTTTGCCGGCGAAGCTACCTGTGTATCAGTATCAGTAGCTGTGCTTACTGCTGCCACCGGTAAGTGCATTTCAATTTCCTGCTTGCAAAAACTTTAAATCTTTAATAAGCATGTGGGTGGCTGTCTGTGTGTGTGTGTGTCTGCCTTTGTGTACATGCATGTATTTGTGTGTGCTTCTCAGCTCAAACAGACTCTTACACACACATAAGCTTCGCTTTTTATGTCTGTGACAGTAAAGCAACACACGGCTTCAAATATAAATTACTTAGCATAAAATGTGGCTCTTCTTTCGTCTCGGTTAGATGGGTTGATTTGTCGGTGGGGAAGTGAAGGGGTGGGGATGAATGTTAGGGGTATGCTGCGTCCAGCTCTTTTACATTCGATATATATCTTTGGTACCTGCTTGCATATGTGTTTGTACGAGTTTCAAGTTCACTAAATTATGTACACACACACATACGCACACCAACACGTTATAGTGTGTGCATGTGTGTATAATGTAATGTTAGTAAGTACATATGCACATACATATATTTATTCTACTTGGCGGCACAAACTTTGCTCCATAAAGTAACAAACGCACACATACTCAAACACACACATACGAACTTTAGCACACAAACGTATTTATTTAAGACAAATACAAAAAAAAAGTACATGCCATGAAAAACTGTTGCTTTCTCTTTCTGTTAGCTACGTAGAGTGTGGGAATTTTTGTGTGGGGGTGGGGGTGAGGGGTAAGCAGGCTTCAGGCTTCAAACTGAAATTGAGTTGAGAAGCTGCTGATTCCCTGCTGCCCCTCTGCCGCCGTCTCTGTCACCGCACTCATCCTGCAATTTGTGTGTCACCAAATGTACCACTAACAAAAGCACCCACTGACAAAGTTTTTCCGAGACTTGTTTTATTTAATTTTTTTTTTCTTTTCGTTTGTGTCGAAATGAATAGAAGGACGTTAGGGTTTTCAACTTTAAAAGTAAAATGCGGAAAGTTTTCACACCAAATGTTGCCAACATGGCTGCTTGCTTGCTTGCTTGTGCCTTGTACACAGATTTCGATATTAGTTGGCATTGTTAGGCATCGGCAGTGGCAGTGGCAGTGGCATCGACGTTGACGTTTGCGTCGACAGCGGCAGCAACAGCAACAGCAGCTTTAGCCTGGGCATGGGCAGCACTAGCAGCTGTCAATGCCGCATCGCATTGGGCGTTGCTGTTTATGTGTGTGTTTCTGTGCGGGTGTGAGTGGTGGGGGGGAGGACTTAGGGCTTGGGGGATTGAGTTCAACATTAAAGTGCCGTCACGTCGTGTAATTGATTTAAAATTAGCACATCGCTTACAAATTTAAATTGTTTACATGTGCCTGGGGACAGCTGCTGTTGCTTTTACAGCTATGCGACTGTGTGTGTGTGTGTTAGTGACTGTGTTTTTGTGTGTGTGTGTGTGTGTGTGTTTATGCATGTTTAATGAACATGGAGCTCGAGTTTTCGCCAGGGCTACTGTAATCGCATTTCAATATGCTATGTAACCCAAGCCAGGTCCCGTTGCAAGTTGCTCATAGTTTTCTACCGCCCAGCAACATCTGTTAGCGCTGCACTGCCCCGTTTTACCCTACCGCCCCTTCCCCTGCCTACCCGCCCCCTACTATTTGCAACGGCAATTTAGTTTGTACGGCAAACTTTTCATAGCTGCTCTGACCCGTAAACGAGGTCAACGCAAAAAACATTTTGAAAAATTCATATGCAAACGTATTTTCAGTTGCAGTTGCAGGTGCCAGATTGCAAAAACAGAAAATTCCCTTTTCAAGTGCCCCAGCCATAGAAAAAAACTTTTTAATGGCCGCACATTTTAATAGGTGTGTTGCTCAGGGTTATACTATATGCACATACATATATACATATATATATATACGAATAGGAGAAGACTGTCGTAATAGTAGTTAGGCCCCGGACGCAAAACTTATCTTGTTCATATAAATTGCAAACTTTATATGCTCGATTTGAATGGTTTTCAAATTGAATTTAATAACGTTGATGTCAGAACAAATGGATTGTGTCTAATTGGCAGCACTGTGTCAATGCAAATCAATTATCATAGAAATCTTGCTGCTAATTGGCAGCACTCTGCAATGCTATCAAATCAATTATCATGCATTCGATTATCGATTATTTCATTAAGTGCAGCCAACTTTACACAGTTTGATTTGCATGACCGCCATAAAAGGGGAGTGAAAGAGATAGAGAGAGGAAGAGAGACTTTCCGCCTTTTTGAGCTGTTAATTCTCAATGCATTAGCTAATTGTTTGAACAGTTTGTGCGGAAGTCTCTTAACTTCTGGCTAAAAGTGAAACATTCTCTGTCTTTTGAGATAAGACCGAAATACCGAGTGTTCAGTGCTGACTGCCGGATTCAGACCGTTGACCATTGACCGTTAACCGTTGACCAACGACCGTTGCTCTGTCTCTGTCCCTGTTTCTCCACTTCTTCCATTCCCTTTCCTACTCTCGGCTGTCTCTGTCAGTTTTGCCCCGTAGCTTAAGCGTGCGTCCGCTGTAAGGTAAAACTTTTGACTAAACCCGGTGTTGCTAATTGTTACACGGGACCCAGTTACAAGTCCATGAGTAATTAGGGTCTGGCTTAGGTACTGCCTACGTTCCCTAATAAATTGTTGGCCTAAAGGCGAAACCTGTGTTCCTGTCCGGTGACCGTTCGAGTACGGCTGGTTGGGCACAGCGACAGGAACTAGGGGATAGGGACTGGTACTTGTTCGCTGTCTAGGATCTGGGGCGTATCCAGAAACGTGCATAGCTTTAGGGGGCGGGACTGGGACTACGCCCACTCCTGCTCGCATTATGCCAGCTCGCGTCCGTTGGCGCTGATGTACGTACGTGTTTCGGCGTCTTTCCGTGATAATTTCAAACTTTTGCACCAATTATGTGCACGGCAACGTCGATTCTCTCTTCATCTATGCGTGTATTAAAGTATACACGTGTGTGTGTGTGTGTGTTTATCCGTGTATGTGTGTGTGTGTGTTTGTGTATAAGTTGCCTTCATTTTTGTGCCTGTAGTTTATGCTCATTACGTGAGTGTTTCGCACAGCAAACTCACAAATTGTTGTACAAGAAATGATGCCGCCGCTGGCGCTACACAGCTCTATAACACACAAACACACAAACACACACACACACACTGGCATACACACACAGACACTTTGTGAATGCAAAGAAATTATTTTTGCTTTTGCAGCGCATTTTCGAATTTAATTTTCAGGTTAACTGCGCGCTTCCAAAGTTCTTGCGTTCCAGCTTTCTCTTCTTCTTCCTCTTCCTCTTCTTCATCTTCTGCTTCAGCTTTGCTCTTCAGCTCTATAGCTCCATAGCTGTTATACGTGGCGTATACGCGCTTTTTTCATTGCCCATTTCATTTGATGGTGCGGTGCGAGGGGCGCTCATTAAGTAATGTGCATTGCTGGTAGTAAAATTCTTGTCATAAAACTGTCAAAACTTTAGCACTTTCCTAATTAATTGTTGCATTTTCACCTCCATAGCCCCTCTCAGAACACTGCCCTGTACCCCTGCAGCTCACCCCCAACCCTTAGCGCATATTTCAAGTGCCTAAAAATAAAGCAATTGTTTGCTGTAGAAAATCATAAAAAAAGATGGATTTAGCTAACTTTTTCCAGCTAGAAAATGTATTAATAAAATTGCTAGAGTTAGCTGTATAAAATTAATAAACAATAGAGAGAGAAATTAGCTAAATTTAGACTGAGGAATATAATGTTTGATAACTTTTGGAACTGCCCTCGTTTGTGGGAGCTAAAACTCGTGACATCCACTTAGCTGTCTGGCCACGCCCATTCACTAGAACTTGACATATAATTAAGGCGCGTTAGCAGCTCAGGGAAGCGACTCAATGCGACTCGACGCGACTCAACGCGACTTGACTTGACTCGCCTTTGGTTGCTCTGTTTAAGAGCAGATATAAAAGTTGACTTCGAGTTGACGTCGTCCAAATGTTGACACTTGCAGTTTTTATTTTGGCTTGTGTTTACCTTTTTTGCACATTTCCTGGCCAACAAAACGTCGTGTGGCACGTGCAACAGTCATGTGTGTAGAAAAGTGCATGTAGAAAACAAATTCTTTTTTCTCTCTCGAGTCTCTTGTGACACATAACTTTTGGCTAGCAAAAAAAAAAAAAACTGCATAAACTAGAAGTATCAGTAACAGCTGCCTCAAGTCTAGCCTAGTGTTAAATTTGTTCTCTTCTTCTTTCTTTTTTTTTTTGTGGGTAAAATAGATGAGGATGAAAGTTTCATTGAAGCATAAACTGTGTGAGATTCTGCTGAACATAGTTACATTTTGTTTGTTTACTTTAAAATTGTAAATGGATTAGCCCCACAGTGCAGGCGAGTGTGTGTGTGTGCGTGTGTTTGTGTGTTAGAAAGAGCTAGCTAGTGAAGTTAGAGCGAGTGCGCGGCAAGCCTGACAAATTGAATTTGTTACGACTCGTAGCGATGAGAAGTTTTTGAAAACTTTTGCTTGCATGGTTGAGAATATTGGACGGGAATACCATGGTTGAAGTGCTATCGCCATAAGCTCCACGCTAAAACTTTTCGCAAGCGAAAGTGTTGCAAAATAAATTGCTACACTGAAGGTGGCCAACGGCAAAACTGATGCCAAGGAGTTAACAGCTATTAAGACTGAAGACTGAAAGAAGTGAGAGAGGGAGGTGGAGAGGAAGAGGGAGGAGATTTAGCCCCATTGTTGTAAGCGTGCTGTATGTTGGGTGATGAAAACTAACTGGCAAACTGCCATCAATACTGAGTATCAGAGTTTTAGCCACACCAGCAAACAAAACAAATGCCAGATTTTAAGCTTAAAGTGTTGATATCACATCAGATACTTAATGCACAACGGTGCAATCAAGCTTAAATCTCAATTTATTACACTCAACTCTGATTTTGCTAACTATTTATCTTAATAGAAGCTTAGAAATCAAAGAATTTTTAAACATTTAACAGAGAAAAATTAATAATTTTATGAGCCAAATTCGAAAAAAACTTAGACACCAAATAAGTTTATGGACTAGAACACTTTTAAAAGTATATTTAGCATAAAAACGGCCACAGTTTGGCAGACATAAAGCTTAAAAAATGTTATTTAAGTCAAAAGTACGACAAAAATCCAATTAAAACTCCAAAAAGTGTAAAAACAAAATGAATTTGGCAGCAAAACCATTAAAAAGTCGATCAAAAATTGCCACACAATCGATTGTTGTGCAGCCAACTTAACTGGGCTAATCCATCTTAATGACTTGTCAACAGTTTTACTTAAACGCAGCCAACTTAATGATGTTTAAGCTACTTGGGTTACCCAAACCAAAAATTGCTGAATTTAGGCTAATTGTTAGGGGGTGAAGAGAGGAGAGAAAGGTGGGGGGGGGGCTAAATTATATAAGGTACAACACATTTGGTGCATGTAATCCAAAGTGTAACGCCCTGTGCTGCCCCCGCCCATTCGACTTAAATAAACCCCTTTTGGTAGTTATGTTAAATCCATGTAACGACCACTCGCCAAAATGTTAGCCCTTCTCCCTCACACCCTCTCTCTTACTGTCTGCTGTCCCTTTCTGTCTTTCAACGCTTGTACGTCATTTACATTATTATGATGAGATGCAAATCTCGTTAAAGGACACTTCAGTCGAGCCCCACAGTCACAGGATGCGCCGACAACGACAACGACAGCGACGTCGAGAGTTGTTGCTCTGTTGCTTGGTCCTTTTTGCCATACTTCAATATGTGTGCCATATGCCATACGCCATATACATATATAGTCTGGTGTCTCTATCTATGCATTATGGCTATGCGAGTGAGTGTGCGAGTGTGTGTGTGTGTACGAGTGTATGTGTGTTTGTGTGTTATTCTTATGCAAATTACATTTCCTGTGTTTGAGCTACAGCTTGTAGATACATGTGTACGTGTATGCGATGCTATGCTAGTGCGTGTGTGTGTGTGTGTATGGGTGTGTGTGTGTGTGAGTGTGCTTATTTTGCATGCAGACACACATTTAGTACAAAATATTATACAATTCTTTAGAAAAAGTCAACAACAGACAGACCAGGCCAAAGCTCATAAATGTTTCCCTTCCCTCTCCCCTCACTCTCTCTCTTCTCCTCTCTTTTGCACACTATATATATGGCCATCTCTATTTGACGCTCAGTGTTGCTGAGTGCATATTTGTGTCCCGTTATGACATATTTGTTGCTGGCGTCAGAGTTTGTTTAGCATCTGATTTGCATTTGTAAACTTTAGCATGGCATGTGTCCATTTGTTTTGTTAGAATTTTTGCAGATTTACGTATCAGTAACAGACATAACCAACAAAAAAATAAAGCCAAAGTCATGTAACGCACACACTTACATATACATATACATGTGTATATCGGCCACCTGCTGTGAATTCAGCTTTGAGGTTAGGTACGCTACAAAACACACACACACACAAGTAAATACACATTCGTACACACACACACACACACACACACACTCACACACGTGCGTTTTCATTTTCATGTTCATTTTATTTGAAACTCATTAGCTGAAAGAGCATTTTATCAGCAATGAAATGCTGCATCAGCACATAATACTCCCCGAATACAATTTTTGCTTATGCAACGTAATGTACAAGTAATGCCAGAAAAAGGATGAATCAAATAAAATTTAATGGCGTTGCCAGATTGTTATCTCAGGTGTATAAAACCCAAAGACCTAACCTAACCTCACTTTACCTAACCTAACCCAACTTAACTTAACTTAATGTATGTACTACAACAAGTTAAAACTGTTAATTAAGTTAAGCCATTACATAAAAGATTCGTTCGTTAAACTGTGAATAGCACAATATTGAGAGATTTTTCCACACTCCCACTCTTCACTCCTCACCCCTTCCCCTCTCTGTCTGACATTTTTGTCGTCCTCCTGTGCGCTTTGGTTAATGGCTGACAGGCAGCACGTCTGACAATTGGGAAATTGGAAGTTAAAACCATTAAATAAATGAGCGTCACACAAGAGTCACCACAGAATCACATTGCCCATGGTTCACTCTGTTCACTGTTGGCTTCAATTTTTATCTCTTTCGATTTGCACAGTCACTCAATATAACCCGCCCCCGATTTTCCCAATTTCTACCGATTTCCCCAATGCTACGAATAAATGGCTGTGGGGCTGAAATTGGGTTCGGGATGCTATCAATAGAGATGCTCACGGGAGGCACGAGTTTTTAAACTTAGCTGAAAAAAGGCTATAGTAAAAGTAAGTGAGTGACAAAATTAGCTAGTTTTAGCTTAAAATAATACATAAATTTTATATAGAAATATTGTTTATAAAATGCATTCAAATGCAGGGAAATTTCAAGCTTTATTACCTATAAATTTTATGTAGTGTCATAGCAAAAAGCCACACGACACGTGTACAGCTTTAGCCAAGAATTCAAAATCTAAAATCAGAAACCCAGACAGATGTGAACCCGCATTTTTCTTGCCACACACAAATAAAAAGGCAGAATTCAAATCTCTGTTTAAAAGTCAAGGAAGTTAACCTTTCGTGTCACGAACAGAGAGAGAGAGAGAGCGAGAGATAGATAGAGCACGATAAAGTGAGAGGGACTGGGAGAGGGAGGTAGGGAGAGTGGGTGAAGGAGCACTAAGAGATGGATATAAAAAAAGGACACGCGTTCAGCTCTAGACATGAAATCAGTCAGACCACTCAGATTTAGATCCCGCACTTTTCCTAAGAAGAGCGGGAAGAAGAGAGAGCGAGAGAGAGTGGGAGAGAGTGGGAGAGAGTGGGAGAAAAAGGCAAACAGGAAGCTCTGTTTGAAAGTCAACAGTTTTAACCTAATCACAGTGGATTTTATTGCCCGCTGCCAAATCGATACGACCAAAAACTGAAGCTAAAAACTTGGCACTGCAAATCAGCTCCAAAGATGATGCCGCAATGCCAGTTCCCTCCTCCATACTCCTTCCCCCCTTTTTTACCCAAGGAAAAACCACTAGTGTCAGCTTCGGCTTGGAGAAACGCTCTCATAAAAGCTACTACTCCCGCTCCGGCCATTTGTGGAGCGCCACAGGATGCGTTTGAATGGGCGCAAAAAAGGAGAAGTCGGAAGTCTGAAGTCCTAAGGATTCATTAGGTTTTTATAGGCTAGTGCTGCGTAAGAATTTTCGGGTGCGTTAAGTGCCCGCCCGCAAGCGAGTTAAGGGCGGAGCAAGGTCGGGGACCAGTTCGGGTAAGGGTTCGTCGTAAGCTTCCAATGTTATTTATCTCTAGATTAAATGGATTTGTGTGCAAAATTGTCTATTTAGCTCTGTTGAGACAAACTGTAGAGCAGGCAGCTTCTCAGTTCATTGTTTGAACTTTCGCAACGTGAACGATTTGATTGAGTTTCTCACTCGTAGGGGAGAAAAGGTGAGGAAGAGGAGAAGGAGGGTAGAGTAGGATAGGAAAGGGGAGGGGAAGGCTGCGTGATTCACTCATTGAGAGGAAGTGCAGCTTAACGCTTTACAATTTGCTGGTTTTAGAGGCAATTAGAACTGACAAGTGTCTGTCGATTGATTTGGATTGGTTGGTTTTCTGCCAACTGCTATTGTCAAACGAAGGCCGTTTTGAAAGGGGCCAAGAGGAGAGCAGGACAGCAGTACAAGGGGACAGCAGGACACTTTGGACCACAGTAGAGCTACACAGGTTGACAGAATTTCGCAGCGACCTCAGTCCTTTCACGCTCTATCCTTCTGTATATGCTCAGTCATTGAGTGGATGTCAACAGGGTTTGATTCAATATTGGCAGCCCCAAACCCCAAGTATTTACCCTCAGCGATAACTATTTCCTTTTCGTTTTCGTTTTCGATTGCGATTTCGATTTTCTATTTTCGGCACAGATTTGGGTATTAAAAAAGGACTGAATGTCCCTGTAATGAAGGCACTTCAATTGATTAATTTCAGTTTGCTTCTGATTGAAAACTTGTGGGCGAAATGCGGAAGTTACTAAAAAAGGAAAACTGACAGACAGGGAAAAAAAGGTTCGTTTGGTTGACAAGAAGCTTAACTAAGTTATAAAATAGTCACAGTTAGTCTAAAAACACTTTAAACATTTATTTTCTATATCAAATTGTCTTTAATTTATCTATAAATTACTGGATTTCATCCCAGACTACCGTTAATTGCACATAAAAACAAAGAAATCGTTGAAAATCGTAGAAAATCGTCGTTAAACTTTAAGTACGTATCGATGACCCTGTAATATCGTTTGCAACCTTTCGATTACAGTTGATTGCAACTTTCTTATTTTCTTTCTAAATTCTCGCTCTTTGCACCGTTATAACAAGAAATTCATTGAAAGCTTAGCTTAGACAGCAGCAAACTGACGATGGAGGACAGTCGTGCAACACAATGGCCAAGGCAATTTAAAATAATAGTCTAATAAAGTTACTTAGCTGGTGCGAAACTGATTAGCTTGCCGCTAGATGTGGCAAGCAGTTGGTTGTTTGGTAGTTGGCTGTTTGGCAGTTGGAGTCTCTGCCGCATATACCCATCTTAAAGCCAATTTCCCAATTTTATTATTGCGCTTCTTTTTCCAGTTGGACAGCAGAGCCAACTCTCAACCCAGCACAACCACAGCAGAGAACACAGCAAGTAGCATCAGCGAAATACACAAAAACAAAAAAAAATTAATATGAGCTGTAGCTATTGTCTTAAAGGTGGACTACAAAATACCCTTTAAAGTGTGACTATTTGGATTTATTAAAGAATTTCCACTACTTTTACTTGATTAGAGAAATTTTCTTTTAATGTTCTACTTAAGTTTTCTTTTAATATATTTTCAGTTTAGCTAACATTTAAGTATTTCATAGATAATATATTTTTAAAAGATACTTTTTCCGTTCATAATGTTTGATCTTATCTTATTACAGGGTATCTGAAGCGTTGATTCGTTTGCTACTGCGGTCGTTTGGATAATGCGCCGTGTGCCGCTGCTGCTGCTGCTGCTCATGCTGGCGATGGCGATGGCGATGGCGATGGCCTTTTTGTGCTTATGGGTGAGAAATGCTTTCTTTATGTATTAATAGTACTCCCTTCAGCACTCGAGAGCCAATGCGGGACTACTCCTCGTCCCCCCTGTAAGGGTGTAGAACTGTAGGGTGTAGGATTCCGAGGACTGTGAGGGGGTGTCTTTTTGTTCCCAGAGCACATTTATACCGGCGAATGACTTTAGTGTTTGTAGTATCACGTAGTAAATAATTCCTTTGTGGCATTGTCTCGGTTTCGTTGGCTTTTGCTTCAGCTTTGGCTTTGGCTTTAGCTTTAGCTATAGCTATAGCTATAGCTTTGGCTATAGCTTTAGATTCAACTTTCTTTTGCCTGTCCTTTTTGTCCCTATTTACCGTTGTGCTCTTTTCCTATGAAATTGGCCTAGACAAGGGCGTGTCAGCATGAATCGTTTGGGGGTGGTTCAAAAGGTAGGGGGATATACAGGGACTATAGAGACTTGGGGGTGGACTAGATTGTCTGCTTTTATTGTTACGTAGCAAATACAACATAAAACGAACGTGTAAATGTTATTTCTTGATTTATTTTAGTGGTGCATGCAGATGCTTACGCCAACAATTTAAAGGTTTTTTGCTTTTCCACACATTACAGAGATCCAACAAATATATACACTCATATAGATATATATATATATATATCTCTAGGTATGAGGTAGATGAACACGAATACTTGAACCGAATACCTATGCGAGAAATTTCGAATATAAAAATTCTGCTTACCTTGCACAAATATTTATATATATGTATTTTTTTTTTATATAAAATTACACGTGTGCCTCATCTGTATTATGCGGGTGTGTCACTATGTGTGTGTGTGTGTGTGTGTGTGTGCGACATTGTTGAATTTGGCAAATTCTTGTTTTATTTTTTTTTTTGATTTCTTGCTTCATTTTTATTTTTATTTTTATTTTACATTCGTTCGTTTTGTTTGCAGAGCATTTTGTAATATTTTCTTTGAAATGTATACTCTGTAAAATGTAGCAAGAAGGTGTTTTGATACATTTAAAGGCAGCGCAAAGTTTATATAGAGTTTGTGCTGCTTAAGAAGCAAGACAAATGTATTACAGGGTATTTAAAGCCGTCTTTATAGGCTGCTTTTACTTAGTACGTTAAGTCTGGTAAATTTCTAGGGTATTTAAACTTCTATAAGCTAAATGCTACACTGCATATTATTGTTTACCATGTTGGCAAGCACAATATTTTACTTAGCCAAAGCCGAAGTTTACCCACTGTAACACCTTGCATCACACATCAGACTGATTGAAGCACATGAGAGATATCCCTTAAATCTCTGCAATTTTAATAAAGAATTGTGGCTAAAACTCAGGGGAATGTTTGCTGTGTAGCTCTCATTGTTTTTGATGCCAAAACAAATCAGTTTTTGGGCCAAAGAATGAAATGTAACTAAAGTTTAAGTGGAGCAAAGCTAGAACTGAGTATTGGGCTTTACTTCTAGGGTATGTCTGTGTATGCCTATTTGTGCCCTAAACAAATCAGTTTATTGGCTAACCTAATAACACTTTTGATCGTTTGCTTGTCTCATAAGACACTTTGGATTAATCTATTTTCGAAGTGTTCTTTTTTTTTGCGGTCGTTTATTGGTAAACGTGTCGCAAAACAAATCAGTTTTCTAGACCCTTAACTTGGCAAACACCTTGTAACATCTTGACTGGCCAAATAATACCAGATAGTAGCTCCACCTCCTTTTTTTTTTCTTGTTTTTTCTTGTGCTTTGTGCTTTTCTTTCTGGTTTTCCTATGTGAATCTCTGTATGTTTGTATTGGCTCACAGCTGTTAAGCGGTGGTTATCCTGTTTACATATACATACATATATATACATATATATTTCATATATACTTTCTGTATATTTGTATTTTTTTTTACTTTTATTGTTGTCGTTGGTGTTGTTGTATTTTATTTGATGGGAGGTTTTTGGTTACCATGTTGTGCCTGTTGACGCAAATTGCCAAAATTGCCAAAATTGCCTGCGGTTGTGTTTACATGGCGAATGTAACAGACAAGTGACAGGCGCACGCAGCAAATTCAAATAAAAGCCAATGACAGAGCCATAGCACAAGTGCCAAAGGAGTGTACAAGGATCTACCAAATATACTATATATATACAAATATATATATCTATATATGTAGGTCGCAGGAAGAAGCAGCAATCGTGCGTTACATTATTTAATTTTGACATGTGCTTGAGGTTTTGCCTTTACACAGAGACAGAGAGAGAGGGAGAGACAGAGACAGAGACACGGACATAAATATTTGTAAATATACACTGCACAAAAAAGTAGGTAAGAAGACAGACACTTCCTTATTTCTCAAATTTAATTTGAATTTCAATTTAAGTTAAACTTTAAATTTATTGGTGGTAAAGTTCTTTATCTTAATAATAAAATCTGGCGATTTTTACACTTCTACAGTGCAAAAAATTCTTGGTAAGTTATACGTTTGTTAGAAGTGAAATGTGGGTAACAGGTTGAAGAAAGCTTTTCCGACCTCATAAAGTATGAAAAGACTAAAGCTATCGGAACCAAATTCACACTTTATGGGTATTGCACCATTATAACTATCTTCACCAAGTTTGGTCCGGATCGGATAACTATAGCCTATAGCTCCCATAAGACAAATCCCATGACAAAAGGCGCACTAGAATGAGTACTGGGTCTTTTACAGTCGGCTTGCTCGATTGTAGCCTTTTTTACTTCTTTCATTAGCTTTAGACCAACTGTCTTGGTTTTAGAGTAAAATTCTTAGTTATGCATTTTTTTTGTACAGTGTATATTTATTTGTTGTGCGAGTGTGCGTGTGTGAATTGCCAATTCAAATTTAAGCTAATGTCTCTTTGATATATGAATGCGGCTTTTCATTCACACAAAATACATATAAATATATCTATATTTTTATGTATATATAAGATATATGTTTATATATGTATGTATAGTTGCCTAGAGTCATTTGCAGCTATCAATAAATAGATTGCCATCTTTGATGATTTATTGCCTCTTCATGCCTATATTTATATTCATATATATCTAATATATATTTGCATTTATAGACCAATTTGCTGATGTGTCTGTATCGGTGTCTGCATCTGTAGTTGTATCTGTAGTTGTTTCTGTATCTGTATCTTTAGCTGTATCTTTAGCTGTCTTTGTTTTTGTTTTGTCTTCTTTTTATCATAATATTTTCCCACTTTAATCTTTATATATATTTTATATTTTTTTATGAATTTTCCTGTGCTGTCTTTAGACTGCTTTAATTTAAATTTTCTTTAAGAGTTTTGTTTACGTTCTGCTTTTGCCATTTTCTTTTGTTTTTTGCTTTTGACATGATTTTGATTGCTTCGACACTTTATTTCTTATGCATCGTTGTTTTGTTTGCTCCTTAAAGTCCTTTTTCTTTGCTTTCCTTTCCTTTCTTTTCCTGGTTTTTCTCTTTGCGCCTTCATGAATGCCTTTCAACAGTTTGCCGTTTGTCACAGATTCTGATGTTTCTGATAGTCCTCTAGTTATGTTACGGCATCAATTCCTTTTCACACTGCTGCCTAGTTAACTGAACGGGTAGATTTGTGGCTAGAACTGACTTGGCGGCTTTGGAGCTTAAAGAAGATTCATTTTTTTGGGAGTAAGGTAGAATACTTCACCGAGCTCCGACTCTTTTTAGTTAAAGTAAGTTTTTTACATAAAGTAATATTAGATTACATATAGAAACAAACGCTTTTAAAACACTTTTTAGTGTTTTTTTACTGTAAAAGATTTTTGTTCAAAAGGAATTTAAGGTTTCTAATAGAAACAATAGCTTTTTAAACAATTTTTTAAAGACTTGAAATATATTTAGAAACGGATTGCCAAAGGATTAACATTTGAAAATAAGTATCTATTAAATAGAAATTTTGAAGATGTGTTTTTGTAATCTTGTAGGATTAGCTGTAGAATCTCTAGGACAAGTATCTTTTGGGACTGTTCACAAAACTAATATAAACAGAACTTACTTCTATTAGGAATTCCTTTAAAACTTCAATACTAAATTCTTTATGTTTAAATAGTATTTGCTATTTGTTAACTCCTTTTTATGCTGCAGCATTTACTAATTTATATCTAAGTTGGTTCTACTATTTGCTAGATTATATTCTTTATACTCCATCATTCAATTCTTTATGTTTTAGTAGTATCTACTAGTTGTTGGATGTCTTTCTACCATCTTAGTATAAAATTCTCTACTATCAACTATTATCTGCTAGTCGTTAAATATATTTTAAATACTTTAGCATTAGATACCTTACTTTAAGTAGTATCTACTAGTTGCTCTTGGCACAGTTTGTTGCATGTCAGTTTAGCTTCGTTTGCAGTTACTTCCCCTTGTTTTATACATTTTTTCTGCTTCTTTTTTATAAGTTGTTGTTGTTGTTGTTGTTGTTGTTTTTTTAAAGCAATTCTTCGGACTGGACGTCGTTGTAAGTGCTCCTTTTGCCCTTATCAAACGCTGCTTTAGGCAGACGCTTTTCACCTTTTTTTCTTTGCTTCGCTTTCTTGCTGCAGACGCTTTTCTTATGGCCGGTTATGTTTTTGTTGTAGTTGTTGTTGTTGCTGGGTGAGTTTCTATCTGCACCCTCAATAAATCTACCATCGCATATCTTTCGGGGGTTTTTGGGCTCGTGTTTTAACAGCCAGCATCAACAAAATAACTCAAAGTGTCATCCAAAAGCTCTTGAAGTCTATTGTGTGATGGCTTTTGTTATTGTTATGCTTTGTGTGTCGACTTCCTTGTGCCCAAAGCTATAGCCGGAGTAGGAGTGGGAGTAGGAGTTGGAGTAGGAGTTAGAGTAGCTAGTATTTCTACAGATTTATCCAAGGATTCATTCCAGTTTGCCATTGCTTTCTGCTTTGTGTTCAAACAAAACGTTTGAGTTTGTCGCTGTTACACGTGTAAAATTCTGTAACAATGCGTATTTGGTATTTGCTTTGCTTACAGCCAAATTCTGGCGATTGGTTCTACCTCAAGTAAAAAGTAAGCAACACACACACACACACACTCCTACACACCCACACACCTTACCTTTGAGGGCGTAAGCAGCATTTTTATTAGGTGTGCTTTTCTTGTCGAGCTTTTCGGCACACGGCACAAAGTCTCGACATTTGTAAATCACTATGCGTTGTGGGCGGTAGACAGGGATGGGGGATGTGGGCATGTGGGGCGTGGCAGCAGCCACTTAAATGCATATATATGTACATACACATACACATACACATACATATATATAACATATTTATGCTTATGTATACTTATTTATGTATATGTTTAATAAGTGTGTGAGT
This sequence comes from Drosophila cardini, assembly GCA_018903735.1. Classification (NCBI taxonomy): domain Eukaryota; kingdom Metazoa; phylum Arthropoda; class Insecta; order Diptera; family Drosophilidae; genus Drosophila; species Drosophila cardini. The sequence continues at coordinate 4,691,266 of JAEIGM010000004.1, read as the reverse complement.
GAGTGTGTGTGTGTGTGTGCTTGTGTGTGTGTATTTTATTCATGGCATTTTAGTGTTTGATAACAATCTAAGCAAAATGTACGACATTGTTTGGGCCTGCTGCCATCTTGAAGAGGCCCTGACGTGCGGTAGGTTCGGGTGCTCCTCTCCTCTTCCTCCCCCTCTCTGCCACTTACGCCCACACGCAGCCCTCAGGTCCCCAGATACCTTGATGTATTTTGTGTTTGGTCTTCGCTCTTCGGTCTTTGGTATTTTGTGTGTTTTGTGCCCTGTGCCACTTCAGTGTTTCTCAGAGGGCAAAGTTGGAAGTAAGGGGAAGCAGAGGGGAACTGAGAGCGACCCATTGCCAATGCATTGAAATTATTACATATTATAAATCATATCATGGCATCACATTATGCTCAGCATATCATATCATTTCAAACATACAATTTGCCCAACTCGTGTCGGGAAACCTTTTTTTTCCCTCTCTCTCTCTCTCTTTTTGGGGTATCTGGGGAAATTTTCAAGTCAAAAACATTTGTGGCAATGTGAATGGCCCCACGAACTACCCGCCCACGCCCACCTGCTCTGCTCTAGTCTTCCTGATGCCGCTCATAGTTGGGCACTTTAGTTTTGGTTGAGGACTCTTGACAATGTTTCACCTGCGCACAACAGTTGATTCATTGAAACGAGACTCGCCACTTATCACAGCTCGTATCTGTGAGATACATTTGTAACTATGCTGCAGTTATAAATGTATCTTTTAGTTGAGCACACAATGCGTATACGTAATGTATGAAACTTAAATATTTTCCGTAATCATTAAGGCTAAAATCTAATTACTTTAGTCAAACAACTGTGAAAATTGAGCCAGTGATGAAAATTGTTGCTAGACAAAAGAGTAATTTATGAAATTGCTTCATAAATTGACTTATTGATGCGTCTTCATAATATTTCGTACACAGACACTTGCTGCTAATTGGTATGTGTATTGATTGATTAATCATGTTATTTCTGGTTTCGGCTCTTGTTTATTTTTCCTCACTCCTACCTCCTATCTCCTCCCTCCCCCCTTCCCCTTCCCATTCCCCTTCCCGACTGAAAAGCACTCAAAACAAACACGAGTATTTCGTGTTGTTCGTTGCAATAATTTTCACATTTTCGTTCGTTTCGATGACCCCCATAAAAAGTGTCTATAAAATGATTCAGTAGCCAGTTGAAGAAGAAAATAAACTCATTTCGTATATTTGCTTATCAGATTTTCTTTTATTTAATTAGACTTTAGGGAATAATGATTCTTTTTTATTGTACATTAACATATATATTGGTTTATATATACATATATGTGATACATATGGTATTACAGTACATTAACGGCAACGATCAGCGGCTGATTAATGTAGATTTATTCATTTCCGAATACTTTTGATAGCGCGCCAATTTTCTTGTTTTGTTTGTTTTGTTTTTAGCATTTGTTTATAACATACACTTATTAACAAATATCACATAGATATTCTAGCTTAACGGTTAACTTATTTTCGTTTAGTTTTCTAATTATGGCGAACGATTTTTCTCCACATAGTTTTTGAGGTTAGCTTTCGTTCTCGCATCTCACGTACACGCACACACACTCACCTAACCTCACTCTTCTTGCGTACTTAACCTCAAATTTTCTTGCTTTTTATCGGTTTTTCTCTTCTATTTCCCTTTTCGTTCGTCATATGAAATAATATTTTGGCATTTTAGTTCGTGCATAATATAATAAAACATTGGTGTGCTTAATACTAATTCGCTGATGGGGCATTTCCATTGATTTCTATGTATATACATCTTTCATATCTTCTTCTTCTACTTCTTGTTGATTCAAACTCTTCTTCTCTTTTCTCTGTGTTTTGTTTTGCTAGAAATAGTAACTTTTCTTTGCGTGTAATTTCATAAGAATACTTTGCTTTTGCGTCTGCGGATGTCTGCTTGGAAGTGAAAGTGAAATTAAAATGAGATCCTTTAAATACAAAACAAAAAAAAATGTGGAAAATATATATATATAAAAAAAATAATAATATTGAAAAATAATCGAAACAAATTGAACTGTTGCAGTTTTTTTTTGCTTGCTTTTCCGAAAGTTTTCCGAGTTCTTTTCTTAGTTTCTTACTCTTTCCTTTTCGCCATTCCTTTGCCCCGATTTTAAGTTGTTGTTTTTAACTCCTTCGACTTTTGAATACTCTGCTATTTTGCTAAATCTTCCTCTATTGGTTTTAGTCTTCTTTATCAGAAGTCATCATCAAATTTTCTTCGTTTTTCTTGATTTCATTTCGTTTAACTTTCTTTTTTTTCCCTTTCCTCTATCTTTCTTGATTATTGTACTTATTTTTCCTTTCTTCTTTTTGTTTAATTTTCTTTACTAACTTCTTTCATGCTTAGCTAATTCTTCTCCCCAGCTGTTTTTAGACCTTGTCATCAAAATTCGAGACTGGTCTATAGGAACGTTGTTTGGCAAGCAGATGCCTTATGTAAAAGTAGAGTGCTGCAATGATTGCCACTAGAATGACAATGATAATGTGATAGAGATGAGGATCCTTAAAGCCGTTCAATGGATGGACGACAACTTCGTTGTGAAAATCGCGTGCTTGGCAAGGTGGTGCATCAGTAGTGCTCTCCTTAGGGTTGCTTTCGATGTTGGCAATAATTTTTGGACTCTCTGTAGTGCTGGTAGTGCTACTAGTAGTGCTGCTGGTACTGCTCTCGGTAGTTTCAACAATTTCTGGGACAATTGGTGGCAGTGTCTCTAGGGGCAGCTCATTGCTGGCATTTTTCTTGGGGTATTCATAGCCATATCCCTCGTCAAAGCTGCCAGATTTCTCATTGGGCATGGGATGACCTTTGGGCCAACAGACGGGACAACAGCTGCCGGTTAGATGCACCTGTCGATCGCTGGGACAATTGAGAGATGCACAAAATGATGACCAACATTTGACTTCAGTTTTGTTGCATTCACATTGATAGCAACCATCGACCCATCGATTGCCATCCTCGTAGTAGTTGTTATTCGATTTGCAAATAGCTTTGGCATTGTCAGTTTTCGTATCATCACATTTCTGTTCGCAAATCTTTGCTCCCGAAATGCACAAGCAACGTTGACAGTTTTGCAGCCAATAGTAATCCGTACTTTTAATTTCCGTACAATCGGGCTCCGGTTGGCATTCATATTGGCCACAGCACTGACCGGGTGTATCCATTGATTCAGATTCCAACTCAATCACAACGTTGGGACCTTCACAGTCCGGAATATGGCATGTGTTGCATACACATTTTTTGGACAGACAGCATTGGGCAAAGAGAACCTCATCAACCATGGTGTCGTTTGTGTACATGCTGCTCTCTGTGGTGACACTGGATGACGGAATTCCGCTCTCTTCATGGCCACCAATCGTATTCGATTTGATGAGATCCACTGGATTCACATCACGGAATTCCCTTATGGCGCTGTCAGCAGGACACTGCATTTCCGCATCTGGCGGACATTTTATTGAATCGCATGGCATCGGAATGGGCCCCAAGTCCAACTCTGTAAATAAAGGAGAGAAAAAATAATTAAAATACACGCAATGCAGCAGAGAGCTTAAAAAAAGTCTGTGTGGCGAGAGAGCAGCTGATCAAGAGAGCGTAAAAGTAGCAGCTAAAGAGTTAGAAACTTTTATATGTGAGTGTGTGTGTGCGTGCTGGAGATAAGACCTACTCCACGCCTTAAGCAAGCGAGCAATAGAGATAGAAGTAGTGGAGCCTGTGTGCTTGTTGATGGATTGCTAACAGACCGAGCGCGAGGAGAGCAGTAGACGCTATCCTGTTATGCTAGCTCCACTGTTAATAAGCACTTGAGTATGTATGTGTGTGTTTAACAGCTAGACATAGCATTGTCTCAAGGCTGTTAATCTGTTTATATGCGTGTGTGTGTCTATCAGGCATGCAGCTGTGCAGCGGCGTCAGTGTGTGTGAGAGTGCGTTCTAGAGTGGGATCATAATGAGAGCAGAGAAAATTTCACATAAAACTAGCTTAGCAGACGCTGTTAATTAAACTGTTAAAGCTAAGAAAATACGCAACGAACTGAAAGTCTTATTGTAATTAGTTGTTTTTAAGTAGTAGTACTTATATTAAAACAGCTCTTGGTTATGTTAACTCTTTAATTTGTTCTTGTTAATATTTTGCACTCTCTTTTTGAGGGCAAGCCAATTAGGGTGGATCTAACATAATGTTCACACATTAATTATTCCAATTTCAGAATGCTACAACACTGTTTGAATAATTTTTAACACTGTCGTGCAAATTTAATGTACATTTAAGTAATTAACACGAAACGCAGAGCTTTCTTCGTGTCGCATTATCTGCAAATTGAATCGACAACTTTTGAGTTGTATGTTGTGTGTGGGGTGTGGAGTGTGGGGTGAGTGTGTTGACTGGTTGTGGTTGTGTGTGTGTGCGTGTGTGTGTATTCCCGTACCTGTGCGCGTTGGCAACCTTTCACTAAAGTCTCGAATTTACCTTTACACTCAGCCGCACTTTTGTTTGCCAATTGGGTTTGGCAGCTGCGAAACTTTTGCGGCTTCCTTTGAGCTCAAGTTAATTTGTCATTTTCACTCGCCCATATAATGGGAATTTCTTTTTCTTTTCTTTAAACATTTTCTTTCTCTTTTCTTCTTCTTCTTTTCGCTGTTTTCATTTTTCACATTCCATCTTTTGCTCTTCTTCGGTTTCTGCTTTTTCCTGTTAATTTTTTTGTATTTTATTTTTGATTTTGGAAGTTTTTCATGGTAACAATGAACTTTGCCCTTTTGGCCAAGACAAAAGCAAATATTTTATACTTATATACATATATATATATATAAGAAATTGACTTGATTTACTCTTGAGGAATGCGATACGACAATCTCTGGGTTTGCACAAATTAAGAACTTCTACTTCAACTCCCCCTTCCGCCCCGTATTGCCACGCCTTCTCCACCAAACTTGGCTCTGCACTTTCTTTGAAGTATACACAAAATTCATGCAGTCGCGTTGTGTCTCAAAGTCCTCAACTTGCCTCATTTCCTTGTGCACTCACCCTGCCACTCCCCTTGCCCTTTTCCACTCCCAATTCCATACAAATTTCCACTCCCATTTTCATCGGATACGCGTTGCGTGGCGTCTCGTCGCGCTGTCAGCTTTGAAGGGCCTTCAACAAACTTCTTACACTTTATTTAATTAAAGTTTTTTTTTTTTTTTGTGTTTTTCTTGTTATTTTTCTTTATATTTATTATTTTTTGTTCTGTCGGTCTCTATCGTCGCTGCTTATCAGCGGACCAGCTTAGACAGTTGGGACAGTTGTTTGCCGCTTTTATTTTTGTATTGAGTCCGCAATTTGACTTTGAAGTGTAGCGCCAGGGCGCTCACAAGGGGTGGGAGGAGGTGTATGGAGGTCTCTGGCTTTTAAAACCAGATTTGCACTACTTACAAGCTGGTAATAAACGTGTTTGCTGGGCTAACAAATACCCTTTGTTCATTAAAAGTAATTGGCACTGATTACTCAGGGTTTATCTTTGGGAATTGTAATTTCTAGCATAATATTTTAGCTGTTAGGCATTGCAGCTGAGTGCATCCTATATTTGGTGAGTGTAGCTCATAGGAATACCGAGTTCCTTGAGGTTTTTTCATTAGAAGGCTTATAAAATTATAGAAACAGTTAGAACTTAAAGGTTTATTTGATTTTTCTGGTATTTCATTTCGAGTCAATAACTTGATTCATTAAATTTAATCCTAGAAGTATTACTGCTGCTTACATACCAAATTTAGTAACTGTAGCTCTTAAGGATCCTGAGTTCCTTGAGGTTTAACCAAGTAAAATAAGTTTACCAAGGCATAAGAAATAAATTTACATATCAGCCCTTCCTTTTCTTTGTCTTTAGCTGTAAATTGTCATACCCAACTTTAGTTTTATCACGTTTACAGGGTATATAATGCCAAGAAGCTGTTGCTTTTGCTTTTACTGCTAAGCGAAATAGCGTAAAATGTGAATGAATTAGCCTTCAGAGTGCGACAGTGGAAAGTCAAGCAACTGTCAGACTAGTCAGACAAGCAGACAGACATGGAGACAGACAGACAGGCAGGCCGTCAACAGAGGGAGGCCAAGGCAGGACGAAGTCGGGATAATGCTAGTCGTATAACCTAACCTAGATAAAAACCGCACACTTGGCTGCCTACAAGAGTGTGGCAAGCTGAGTGCGGCAATAACAGGACAAAAGCATATAGAAAGTTGCAGCAACATGGTCGCCTTCCTCTTCTTCTTCTCTCTTTTTTTTTTAAAAACAAATTTTTATTTTGTTTTCATTTTTTTTTAATCTCTCCCTTACACACACGCCTGCACTCCCTTGCTCTCCCTCACACTCTCTCTTTCTCTCCCTCTGTTTGTCCTTTTCTCACTCTATCTGAAAACTTATAAACAGCGCAAAAAGTTTACCATAAAGGCTAAAGTACATATAGAACTCGAGTGTTTTGCATTTTATGTTGCATGAAAAGAAAAAAAAGGGGAAAAGGAAGGAGAAAAGGGGAAAATGGTAAACGGGGAAAAGGGAGAATAGGGGGATAAAGAAAGCAAACTCTTTAAAGCGAAAACTTTTTTAATAATACAACGACAACGGCAGCGACTACGACTACGAGCAGAAGACGACAGAAATTTCTCTCAGTGTTGTTAAATTTCTCCCCCTCCCACCCCCCACTTGAGTCACAAAAAACCATTGTGTAAAGAATTTAAATTGTTAGTTTATCTGCTGACACTGATTGGAATCACGATTTTAAAATACATGCTTGTGCAGACACTTTTCTCACTTTTCTCAGTTCTCTTAGCCAAGGAAGCTTAATGTCAAAACACCTGAAAGCTTTACCGCTTGACATCTAATAAATGAAAGCTGTTTGAACTTTACCAAGATTATCGCCACAACTTGTTCAAAGTAAACCAATTTAAATTATTGTAGAAAAGTAAATTAGTTTTCGCACGAACTACTTGATATTTTTAATGTAATTTGTTGTACAACTACTTTGATCATATATTAATTGTGGTAAGTGCTTACAAGTAGTCAAAAAGCAGCTTTGAGAGCTGCTTAAACAGCAAATATTTGATTATTATATAAATAAATAAATAACAGAGTAAAGTTTTCTATAGTTTTGGCTCGTCAAAAGCTTCGTAAAATCATTTAAAGTGTTTGAAAGCTCATTAAAGCTTTTTGAAGTAGCAAGTTATTTAATGAATATATAACAAATAAGTTAAAAGCTCACATTTCTAAGCTTAACTCTATACATAAAGCTATTTTTATATTGTACAAACTTTGTTGATAATCTAAAGCTTTACTCCATTGTTTGTTCCTCAGTTTTTTCTAAATAAAGCTCTTTTTATGTTGGGCACACCAAGTTGCCTTAATTAAGTTGATTTATTCATGAAGATCAACAACTTTATTCATTTTTATGCCTCAGTAAAGCTCTTTTTGTGTGAAAGCTTTACTAAGTTGGTTTTTTTCATGTGCTTTAAAGCTTCTATCATTTTATTTACTCTATAAAGTATTTCAATGCTTTAGAAACTTTGATTTTAATCTAAAAGCTCTATTAACTTTATTAATTCATGTGCTTTAAAAGCTCTTAGCTACTTTTATGTTTACCTATACTAACTCTGTGAAAGAAACTCAACTGTTTGAACTGTTCCTACACACATAAACACAGCCACAGCCACTCCCCTTTCCCACCTACCAGTCCATTTCAATCTTTTCTCTTATCAGTTTAGTCGAGTCTAATAGCCTGTGACTACAAGTGCTATGAGTATGAGGTTAATTCCAAGGACTACACAGATTTTTTCCTTGTTTCTTTCTATGTTCACTCCACTATTTTGTTCCGCTTTGAAATCCTTTTGTTTGCGTGCTTTATCTAGTGAAGCGAACACCTTGGCTAAAATGGAATTCAATCAGGCTAATAGCCAACGCACAGGTAACAAGGTCAGTGGTGCAGGTGGTGTACTAGTAATCATGATCTCATTTATGACAAGACACAAGCTCTGAATTTAACTGAGATTCAGAGTTTCAGTGGACTTAGACTTAGAGTGGACTTTTTAGTAGTAGTTTCCAACAGGTTTGCGTAGCATGTGGCACTTAAGGTACTTGCAACACGTGGCAACACACGCCATACTTGGTGGCATCTCTTTGCTGAGCCGTCTCTATGGCCTGATGGCTGCCAAATGGCCAGAAGAAGTGGGGGCGTGTAGAAGTGGAGGCGTGACAAGTGTGGAGTGCAATCGTTATTGGCGCCTCTATGGCTATCTTGTGGCTGGTTTTGTGTTGTGCTACTCGCCACATGCCTTCTACATGGTCTACACACGAATGCAGTTCCTGCGTCAGAATCACTTGCTGTTCATTGTTGGTTGTCAGCATTATGTGTTGCTGCTGCTGTCCACGTATTTCATGCTCTACAAGCACACGACACGTCAACTTCATTTCATCGCTTGGCTCAATAAGCTGCTTTTGTGTCGTCACCGATTGTTGCAACTGTTGCACACGCGACGCCTGCGAGACTCTGCCCTGGAGTTGCAAACACCTCGACACCTTTGGTCTCTGTATCTGTTGCTTGTCTCCTTTATTGGCTCCAGTGCGCATTCGGTTTTCGTGCTCGCCACTGATCCGATAGCCAAACTTAGTGGCACTTACTTCAGCAGTGTCCTCTTCTTCTATGGCCTCCAGCTGGGACTGCAACTCTGTCTGGGTCTCTATGTGTTGGCCTTGCTACTGATTACCCATTTGTTGCAACATTGTAATCTTCTCTTGGAGTGCATACTTCGCGATGCGGTGCATGTACATGATTCCCTTGTGGGTCGGGGCATGCCACAGCGTTGGAAACTGCATCATGCACGACAGCATTGGTTGGCCCTGGAGCTGTGGCGTCTCTGGCGTCTTCAAAGCCAATTGCTCAAACTCTGTCGACACCTGTGCTCACTCCACGGTGCTCAACTGCTTGCCTTTGTCGTCTATGTGACCATCGAGTGCATCATTCAGGGCTTTTTTGTCTACTTTGTGGAGTTTAGTGCCTGGTGGCTCAGGAAGTTTGGTAGACCCGCCCACTTTATTGTCTGGGGACTGATCGTTGATATTTCGCTGTTCATGCAACTCGGTTTGGTTGTCATTCACACGCATCGATTGCGTCACATTTGCGGTGAAACGCGCCGCACGCTGCAGAAAGGCTCGCTGGCGTTGCCACCTGGTTGCAGTAAGGCACTTAGACAAACGGTAAGTCGATAACGATAACTGAAAATTGGATCTCACTTTTCTAGTTTCAAGTTTGATGTGTTTTTAGAAGAATTTGTATAAAAATTTCGTTCTATACATCCCTTTCAAAACTCCCCTTAGCTTCTTCAACCCATAACTTATCGCCCATATCTTTTTTCAGCTTGATTTTTATGGTCTACAACTGCAGCTGAACGATAAAATGCTCAAAATGTCGGCATGCGGACTTTTTGAACTGAACAATGAACTGCTTTTTGGCATAGGACAAACAATAATAATCTATATAATGATACTCATACAATTTGATAAGATCGTTAACGCATAATAATTAAATTTGCACAGTCTACGGGGTACAACGAACGCGATTTAAATATAGCTACAGATATAGATACAGTTACAGATACAGATACAAAGATACAACAGATAATTAAGGCTTAATCGTAATTGAGGTAAATATTTGATAGACTTACGTGTCGTTGCACTGGCCAGATGCAGCTGTATGATCAGAGCCATGTTTAACAGGACGGGTATTAGCCCGTTGGGCAAACTGTTTAATTTCCACACCGTCAGCTGCATTTTGTGGCTTGTTATCGATAAATTGTGGCTGACAATCGATATGACCTTGAAGCTAACGGGCTACAAATTTGAACTGTAGTTTTTTTTATTGCGAATTTTTTGTTGAACTTTTTTTTTTGTTGTCTTCACGATTTCTTGATTGCGAAATCAGAACCAATTGAATTTGATCGCATATATCATCTGCAATAAAAGCAAAGCAACGAAAATTAAAGAATTGAGAAATAAATAATCAAAAATCTTTTTTTTTTTTTTCTTTTTTTTTTTTTCTTTTTGGGAATTGTCACATTTCTGGCTCGTAATTTTTATTGGGTTTTAATAGCGAGACACAGACTACAGTAGACCACAGCTAAAAATGCCCAAATTTTGTGTGTTTATACAAATTTATAAACTATATACAAATTTATATAGTAGAATCTTGTCTAAACAAACGACATTCCAGCAAAATTTATTGCTTTTTATATAAATATTTTAATGCAGGTTTTATGCGCGCAACTAACTAGAAATTTGCGACCCAAAAGGAAATTATTACTACAGTGAAACATCGCTTGGAAGAGCGTTCAAATAATTTATTTCACTCACGTTCATAGTACAGTTCAAAGTCGCTTTAACGAACTGTTTAATTTAGCTATTTTAAGTTAGTTGCGTTCGTTATAGCGTGGCTAAACTGTGTGACTAATTTTTGTTTGCTACGATTTGTATTTTGATTATCAATGGGCTTAGTACAGTGAAGATAAGCTAAGCAAATTTGTTGGGTTTATTTATAGACATGATGCAATTCAGAGCTAAAATTTTGATGCCACATCTACGTTAGTGATGTTTTACTGTAACTTGTTAAGCAGCTTGTATTATATGTGATTAAAAGTTCTTTATAAATTTATTTTAATGAACAAATCTTACTTCAAAACCTTTAAAGTTTGTCATGACTAAAGTTAAATGAGTTAAGAAAGCTTTGCGTTCGTTATAGTTGGGTTCGACTGTATATTAATTTAATTGCAGTGCAAAACAGGGCAGTAAACAGCGGAGAAGCGTTACTAAGTCACAGACCGACGGAAAGAGGGACAGACGTGCGGACGGACGGACGGAGGAAGGGAAAGACGGACGGACAGACGGACGGAAAGACGTACCGTCGACGGTCGGTCGACGATGGACTGTGAACAGCGTACTGGCCTGTTGTATCACTGCTAAAAATAGCAACCTTTTTTGGATTTGTGCGAATAGTTTTTAATGACCGGAGGCAAACCGACGGCAGCAGCAAAAACCCGGCACACAATTCACTCGATGAGATACAGATACTCGGAGGTGGTAGTACTCAGAGGATGAGAGTATCTCGTAGCTCGTATCTCGTATCTCGAGCACACGCCACACACACACACACAAAAACCGAAACTGAAAAGTGTTGCTCCCCCAGTCGTCCCGCCCCCTCTTCCCTCTCCGTTCTCCCCTCTTCCACCCTCTGCACTCCTAAACACGATTTGCTTCTTCTGCTTTGTTTTATGCGGCCTGAATGGAAGCTGCAAGCGAAAAAGCTGATAAACGTTGCTGCCACATGGGGCACAACAAAGTACAGGTAGTCGCTACATTCAGCTGCCTCTGTTTTGGCTCAGATTGTGTGGACTCGCATCAATTTTGCTGCTGCTTTTGCTGCTGTTGCTTTTCATATTCATTCAATCAAATCCCAAAACAGAGTCCCAGAGAGACAGAGAGAGAGAGAGAGAGAGGGAGAGAGAGAAGCAGACTCTGAGTTTGCAGTTTGTGGCAAAGCAGATTGAAAACTGTAGTTGAGTTTTAGCCAAGTTGCTTTAAACTGAAATCAGTTGAAATGAAAAGCAAAACTATCAATCAAGCATTTAATCGAATTGTTAATTAATCAAGAGCGACGACAATGATTCTACACTTCCGATTGCCGCTAAAATTCACTGGGAAATTAGACAATGAACTTTTCATTTGCTCCACATAATAAATGGCCTAAAGGTGTGCGAGTGTGTACGTGTGTGTGTCTGTGTGTGTTTGTGTGTGTTTGTGTGCTCCGTGTCTATTCAGTCTACACTCTTATTGCTTCCAGTTGAATGCACCCATCGAGTGCATCAATTTGCTAAGTAAATATTTAGAGTATATAGAATTTATATATACTTCCCCATTGATGATTCAACTAGGTTCTTAAATTCTACTCCCATTTCAGTGATAAAAACTGCCTCCTATAACGTTATATATGATTCATTAAAAATACTTTATTCATTACTTTTCCTTTTGTTTATTATCGTCGTTTGTATTCTGTTGACAGTCAGTTTTCGTTTTCATTTTGCTAAAGAATTTTGAACTATAAACAATCTTAATTCAATTCGATTCGCTAAATTTTGGGGTTAATAATAGCATAGAATTCCTCATAAAGCATTGTTTATGCCTTTAATTGATTGAAATTTACTTTAAACAACTTTGATTAAAATAAAAGTGTCGAAAAGTAAGGGAAATATTAGGAAATTCCAATGAAAATTTGGATTTTTTATGCTTAATACGCAAAATTTTATTTCTGTAGAAAATTTTAACTATATAAATTTGAATTCTGAATAAAATTTGCATCAGTTATGCTTTAATTTAATTTAATTCTTTAGAAAATTCTTTTATACTATAAATTCTACAGTCTTTTTTCTGTTCTTTAGTTTAATTCTTTGCTAAGTGAAGACACCAATTACTTTTATAAGTATTGGTTTACTTCTTAGCGGTTTTCTTCTGCTTCGCTTAACTTGGCTTTCTCTATCCGGCCTATTTCAACTCTAGCCTGTACTTAACTCAGTGCGCCAACTTTAATCTAGCTCTTCCCGTTTGTCAAGTTACCAACTTTCTTATCTCAATTGCTGGCTAGCTAGCCTCTGCCCCTGTACCTCCCTCTAGCGTAACGGGTGTGTACGAGTTTGTTCATATATCTAACTATCTATTGTACATATTTACTCATAGTTATTTCCAGCTAATATTACTATTTGTACCAGGTGTACTTATGTGAAACCTCCGAACATTCTTTTCTTCTCTAATCTATCTGTCTCATTTACACCACCCCTTCTCCCTATCTGTCTCTCTGTCTCTTTATACATATTTGTGTAGATGACTAAACATTGATAGCGCTTCACACACACATACACACACATGCTTACGTACTTGCTATACTCTGTACTCTTTGAGCTCTATGTTTGTCTGCTTAAAATCAACAATAACAACAACAAGTACGACAACAACAACTGCGATCAGTTGAGCATAATGGAGCTTTGTAGCCTCCGCCGACACAGTGTTAAGTACTCGCAAGCTTAATTTTACTCCCTCTCCCACTTCCTCTCCCTCGCTCACTTATTACTTTGACCCTCTCTCCCTTTTTGTCTACAGTTCGAGAGCTACCCAATGCTAACTGTAAGTTTTACCTCGAAAGCAAGATAAGCTTTATGATTCCCATAAATTTCACTTGAATGCGAAATCTGATGCATCTATTTCATGCCTTCGTTTTGCTTTATACTCTCTTTCTGCCGCTCTCTTGGCTACGCTCTTAACTACTTAGTTTTTTTTGCTGTTGTTGCTTGTTCTGCTTCTTCTTCTTCTTCGGTTTTGTTATTTATCTTGAGACGCTACACATGCAAAACAGCAGCAGCAGCAGAAACACTAACAACAACAGTGTCGATGTTGACGGTCTCAGTTCGCTAGCATGTGTGTGTTGGTGTTTTCTGTGTGTGTGACTGTGTACGCTGTTTGCCTGTACGTGTGAGTGTGAGAGTTGTGAGTGTATTTACTCGTGTTCGCGTACAATAATTTCACGTTCAACAACTTTTGGCTTTTTTGATGAGCCAGCAGCAAAAGCGGCAACAACAGCAGCGGCAGCACCAGCGCAGCACTTGAAAGGGACTTTCGTGGAGCGGGTGGTACAGGGGCGGTTGGTTGTAGGGGGTAAAGGGAGGGGGGTTGCGTTGTTGTTGCCATAGCTACCGCAGAAAAATAAAGCTCGTCATCTCGTATCCACACACTCACACACATACAAGTACACACATATGCAATGCAACCCGGCCTTAACACACTATGGTGTATTTGCCCTTTTTTGGGGCATAAATTATAAACTGAAGAAATGAACTATATAATTTAAATATTCGATAACATTTTCAATACTAATCGGGATTAAGAGAAAATTAATTAGGGGATATTCAAGCTATCGATACTAAAATTGCTGGAATAGAGATAAATCATGATTACACAAGCGACTTAATTCCATAAAATCTTCTAAATGCACCACAGTGCAGCATAGCCCGACTTTGAGTTCCTTCTCTGGGCCTGGTCGGCTTGCCGTTTATGCTCTGGACTTTGGCTATGGCTTTTTGCTTTGACTTTAGCCCGAGGCTCTCTGTGGTCGCTACTCTTTGTCCCCGTACAGTTTGGTGCACAAGTACTGCTACACTACACTACACTCCACAGTGCTCTACACTCTACACTCTACAATCCACACACCGTACTCCCCACTCTTCCCCCTCGCCACTCGCCACTCTGATCAGCATTTCCTTCCATACACTTGGTAAGCGGCATAATTGCTTTCGCTATGACTTTGCAGCATGTTGCATGCAACGCAAGCAACCCTAAAATCCTTTCAAGCTGCAACTTAAGCGGCTTCACAATTTAAATACTCAGTATCTTTTTTCTCTCTTCTTCTTACTTCTTTCTTTTGCAACTGTAAATTTAAAGTTGTCGCTACTTTTGGAGGCGGCAGCTCTCTTTGAACGGCATCAAATACAAAAAGAGTTTAAAAAGTTTCATTTAAATGAGAGTGTAAGAAAACGAGTTCATAATTAAAACTTTTGAGTTTTTGGGCTAAAAAGTCATGAAACTTCTGCATTTTGTAATGAAGATTTTTGAATGGCAAGAGATCGTAGGAATGAAACATCGAATTAAAAAGATTTTCTTAAAAAGTTTTTTATTAATTATAAAAAGCAAAATTTTAAAACAGAACTTTTTAAAACAGTTTTTTTTTTTTTATTTTTCTTTAGCGCACCTATATAAATTGCTACAGTGCAGCCAAAAAGTAATTTATTTACGGCTATATAATCTAATATTTATGGCCAAATAAACTATTCAGGCCATAATTCAAGAGAACTGCATATTTATGTGACACTTTGGGCAATTGCCTCGTATTTCACCAGATAATGGGATTATCTGACCTCATCAATGTCATTTCAGGTAAAAAGATATGCCAAAAATAATATCAGTTTGGCCGAAAGTTGTTATTGATTGGCATAAGACGGTGCAAATCTTGAATTTACTCGTTTATAATTAATCATATTAATTTAATCGGATTACTTGCACTTAAAATTTAGCTGACAACGGACCAATTGAAGTCAACTTATGTCTCAGTTAAAGTTTATTATTGTCGACCTTTAAAATTGCACATTTTTTGGGTATAAAACTTAAAACTCTGTGAAGAGAGTTTTAGGCGAATGCAAAGAGTATGAAAGCTTCGACTCTTACTGAGACTCAGAGAGCTTTACTTTCTTGTTTTTATTTCGGCTTTTTTTCTGCTGTTTGTTGTTTTTAGTGTTTTTATTTTTGCTCTGGTTTAAAGGCATTTTGGCTCAGCTTACTGCGCTGCAGCTGCGCTGCTGCCTGTGCTCGCTGATGGACGCTCTCAGCTAGTAATAGTCCACGCTCAGCGCTTTAATAGACTACCCATGGCTCATTTCTGTACTTACGGTTAATGTTACACACACATACACATGCACACGCATACGCACAGCATGCATAAGTATGAGTATGAGTACACAGACATTTTTTTTTCGATCATTGCTCGTTTATTGAGCGATATATTTATTTGCTTCCACCTTTTACGCTTGTCGCTTTGCGCTTTTAACCTTGATTTTTGTGTAAACAAAATACAGACACAAACACACATGCGCTCACACAGACACTAAGATACAACTACAAATAATATACACACAGATATGCAGCATATTCTCAAAGCAAAATAAATTGAAAAAAAAAAAAACGAACTGAAAAAGCTTTTTGCGTTGTGTGCGTTTTTCATTTGTCTCTTATTTTTGTGTGTTTGTTTGCTTTTGTTGTTGTTGTCGCTGTGTACATATCTATGTGAGTGCGTATGCTTGTGTCTGTGTGTGTGTGTGTTTGTTTGGTTTCTAGTTTACTGTACATTTATTAAGTTACCTATTTATAATTTGTTTATTATTTAGCAAATGCCAGTGCCAAAAAACCATAACGAATTCAAATTGATTGGAACGCAACTGGGAACTCTGGCTATCGACTACTACTAGTAATACTACTAAAATAAACAAATTTAATTTGTTTTTCATTCAATTTTCGAATTTTCTTGTTTTACTTTTCTGAGCATACCAATGACGTTATGGCTGTGTTTTTTTCCCCCTGTGATATTATTAGATATGCGCTATCTTATCTCTATAGAGCATACAGCTTTCCACATGTGTCTCGAATCAAGACCCACCAAGGCCCCAACTACAAAAGTCAACAAAAAATACGGGCAATACATTGCGGCTTATATAATCAGGCGAAAAAAAAAACAAGATGTGAATGAGGTAGAGTGGGAGGGGAAGTGGGTGGGTGGGGAAACCCCTTTAACTAACATATAATACAAGTATGTTCATTTCTATATAGACTATGTCTTTAGAATTTGTGGAATTTGAAATGTGCGCCGAGGTAAGCGCTCTCCACACACCTGCCACGTAAATTTTGTAAGCTCTTCCAACACATTCAGAGCATAAATATCGTTTCTCTTCGTTTCCCTTCGCTCCTCTTGTCTTCACATGCTGCTTCCAATGGATGCGGTTTGCTGCTAGCGGGTGGACTGGGCCGCGGGAGAAGTGGAGGGGTGAGAGACAGAGAGTGGCAGAGAGCTCTGTGCAGTTTTATTCACTTTACACCTCACACTTTATTACACTTTTATTTCTATTCAATTTTCTTTTCCTCCTCTTTTTTTTGTTTGCTTTCGCGTTTTTGTTTCTTCGTCTTGGTAATTAGTTACATTACATTTAGTTGGCTGTTTTTTGTTATATTAATATTGTAGCATCTCACATCTCTTCACACAACAACACAGCACACACACGCGCACACTGGCTGACGACACAGTGTTTAAATCTGATATATTCCGTACTCGTGCCCTGTTTGGCTATCACTCGCTCACTAAAGCGTTCAAGTGCGGGACACACAATTTTAAGTTTGCTGCTGTTGCTCTCAAAGCTCTGCCAGCGTCAACGCATCGCAACGCTACGCGCAGCGATCGTCAGTTTGAGAGCAGCGCGCACAGTGGTTGCAGCGCTTATGTTATTCGCCTATCTGTCGTACGTTCTCGCTCTCTCACACTTTTAAGCTCTCACGTTCTCACTCACACTATCGCTCTCGCAACATATTCTGCCATATATGGCAGTTAAGTGCCTAACCGGCTAGCCGGCAACCTGTGCTTATGCTCTGCTCTCACTAGGTTACTCTCTCTGCTGCTCTCTTCTAAGCATTCGTCGTTTCGTGTGCTCTTTGGGTTAAAAGCTCTTAACAGCTTAGCGGCGAAGAGCATAAGAGAATGTACGGCATTGATCTTTTGGCAAAGTTTTTAGCATGCGTCGCAAATGATTTTCGTGCACACCATAAATTTTCACACACACACATACAAATACACATTCATAAATGGTACCGCAAAGGAATTTTTGGGTGAGTGGAATGGTGAGTGCATCACACGCACTCGTCACGTGCATATTTACATTTATATATTTTCATTCCCATTTCAATTCCACGATCAACCAATCGATCGATCACACTTACATATTCATACATACTTCACTTATTAAAAGATCGTTGCCTTCGTTCGGCTTTCCAGGCCAAGGCGTGTGTGAAATGCAAATTTTTAAATAAAATAAAAACTCAAAAGATATATCATGACAACACCCTCGCCATAGCCCCCTTTTTCCACTCCCCTCCCCGTTTCCCCCCCCTTTAGCCATTCTGCAATATCATTTCCACGCTCGTTCCCAACCGTTTAATGTAAGAATGCAGATATAAAATCGCAACAAGTACAAAATTTGTATATTTGCATACGTAATATTTTATTGTCAGTTTGAAATTGCAGAGATCGTTCAGGTGACTAATTGGCCACATTCAATGAATGACTAATCCTCATTAGGTGTTGTCACTGCCTTAAATACTAGTTACAAAACTCATAAACTGATCGATTAGCATACAAGAAGTCAGACCAACCTTGTCTAGAATTTATACTTTGCTTTAAAAATAGTTTTCTATAGAAGAGATAGAGTTTTATTGTGATATTTGGCTATATAGATTACCATCTTAGTATTAAATCTAATAGTTTTTCATATAACTTCAGTCTTCAAGCTACTTTTTACTACAACTAACGGCATAAATTAGCTTAATAAGTATCAAAAACATTAGTCAAAGTTTCGGTAACAGTTTGTTTTGTTGTTAAGTTGGTTATTATCTGATAATGGGACATCTTTGTAGCTTAATTTCAGTATGAAATTGCAGTTAAATTCCAGGAATTGGGAGACAGACAAAGTTTTGTTGATGCTATAAATATCATTATATATCCTTAGTGTATATATATAGTGTTTTTGATATGTTTGTGTGTGTGCGCAGGCGGCTTAACAATTTTCATGGTCAGTTGCCTCCGGTGTCACATAAACTGCCGCAGATAACAGCAAAAAGGCAGCCAAATCCTTGTAATGAAATAAAAATACATAGCTAAATAAAGCGACGACAGGACAGGACAGGAGTGAACAGGACAGGACGGGATAGGACAAGGCAAAGTCAAAGTCAAAATGAACAGGCAACAAGATGAAGAAGAAGAGAAAGAACAAGAACAACATTGATTTCACTTTAACGAGCTTGTAATGTCTTGAAGACGATAGTATATAAAAAGCGTTATGTATACGACATGTGTGCAGTGGATATATCTCTCTCTCTCTCTTTCCCTCTCTCTCTCTGTCTGTCTTCGTCTCTTCTTTCGCTGTGTGTGAATGAAAAGTTTTGTGAGCTGCTGTCACATCCTAATAGGATAATAACGAGCCAAAGCAGGCGAAAGTTGTTGCGCCTGCAACTCCCAAATAAAATATGTAGCCAAACAATAAACGATGATAAGGGGCCAAAGAACGTGTCGGCTTCGGCTTTCGCCTTCTCCATTTCTACTTCTTCTTCTTCTTCTTCTCCTTCCTCTACTGCAACTAACCCCAAAAATGAGAAAGAGCAAGAAGAAGAAGCATCAGAAACAGCAGCAGTAGCAGCACATTCACAGCCAGAGTTGCCATCTTTCGTTATAGTCATTATGGCAGCAGTTCACTTAGCCGTTTACTTCGTCTCATTGGCTTTTGGGGCTGCCTGGATGTCCAAAAGGACAACAACCAGAAAGAAACTGATAAGCAAACGACTTGCGGCAAAGTGCGCGTAATGCCCAAACATATCCCCTTCCGATCCCGTTCCCTATTACCCTAAAGGAACCAACCAAAAAAAAAAAAAATATAATCCGGAAAGAAAAGTTTGAGCAGTCAAGCAGACGTTTAGATACCCTCTCTGGGTTCTTTAATAAAAAAGTTATGAAAGTTTCAAAATCTGAAACGCAAACTTACATAACTCTTAAAGTTTAACGATTTATGCTTCTGGAGATCAGAAATATATATGCCTATATACCTAAGTCAAACCCCTTTAAGTAGTTACACACCCTATGTTAAAACCAAACTACCCTGTAGTAGGGTATAGTAAAAAGAAAGCCCTGAAGTGATGCGACTGTAGGCAATGCGGATTTTCAGTTGCCCATATGGCCGTTTGGTGGCAGGCGTGTGGGCATATGGGCGTCGCACAGTGGGCGGAGTTGGGTGGGCGTTGCCAAATGGTAATTTATGGGCGTAACGCAGGGAAACTGGTAGGCGGCTTTAAAACTGTTGCTAAATCGTAGTTAGGAGAGACAAAAAAAAAAAACAGCCTCAACCGTTGCCGCATACCAAATTTTTTGTCAGTAAAAACTCGGTAGGATTTTCTTTATTTTCTTTTTTCTTCTCTCAGATGGTTCCTTAGCGCCAATTTTACCGGGTTGAGCTTTATCTCAAAGGTTCTGAGGTACACCTATGAATTTAGACATTGTGTTGATTGCTCTTTGCTACAAGTGAGTCATTTTTGCACAAATAATGCGGGAAAACGTCTTCACCTACTACGCTCTCTTTCTCTCTCTCTCTCTCTCTCCCTCTGTTCCTCTCTCTCCAAATTAGCTTTTTCTTTCCCTATTTTATCTAAATGTATTTAAGCTTCCTGCTGGGGCGCATCCAATATGATGAATGGTAGTTTTTGTAGGCTCAAGTGGACGCAGGTTGACAGGATATTGTTTTGGGTTCTAGGGAATAGCAGTAGGCACAAGCTTAGAGGGTGTGCTGGACTGTGAGATGCCCTGTATTTGACTTTTTCTTAGCACAAAGGTTGAATTTCTTTATATTTAAGATAAGATTATCTTGATTCTTTAAAATAATACTTTATTTAATCTAAAATTACTCGAACAGCATATAAAAAAAGATAGAAAAATTGTAAAATTATTAAAATGAAAAGGAAATAAAATTTACACTTAACAAAATATAATTTAAAAAAATTAAATTAAAATTGATTTTTGAAAGTAAAAAACAGTTTTTTAAAAACAATTTAATTTCCATTCCATAATTTTAGTAGCTGATTTTCAATAGTCTCCATTTTGAATTTTTCTCAGTGCAGTACTTGATTTTTTCTTGCAGTGCATTATAAAAAACGTCTTCAGAATTTGCAAGACTTTTTATTCCGTCTGTTCCCTCGTGTTCATAATGCTCATTTGGCGCCATAAAGATATAGAGTTGAGAATTCTTGGAATGCACAGACAGACAGAAAGAGACAGAGAGCAAACATTATAAATGCTATATAAATTGCATATTTATTTAGCGACAAGATATGTAAAGAACTTTTGGTTTTCTTTTAGCACAAGTATTTGTATAATTTAATGCAGGAAAAGAACTTAATAAATCTGAGGAAATGTCTTCATCTTCATCTTGATCTCATAGCCTTCACTTGTCAGTCTACAGTTTGTTAAGAAACCCAACAGATTTTCTAGTGATTACTGGTCTTCTTTTAACACACACAGAGAGAGAGGGAGAGAGAAGGAGACAGGACGGAACCTACACACGGAGGGAGACAGGGGGGGGTAAATTCAACTGACAGCTGTACAAACAAGTCATAATTTGACGAGGAAATCGCTGGCATCGTTTTGCTGCTTCCTGTTTCCTGTACACGGTCCCTTTTCCGTCATTTAACCGTTAGTGGGAAAACCCCTAAACGTGCATTGTTCAAGCAGAAAACCAGAAAACCCAACGAGTTATTTTCTTCTAGAGTCAAAGAGCACACACACACACACACACACACACACACCCATACACTAATACATACACACATTCCCCATGGAGTGCTCATTGCTCTATCCTTCGTTCTGTTCATCATCAGCTAGCAAAATGTCGCTCATTTATTTTGATTACCTTTTCAAAAAGGCAAGAAAAAAAAACGGGGAAAAAGAAGACAAAACTGTGAGGAAAAATGCCAACAGATTTTCATTCTCAAGCGATGCGTTTTCATTTCATTTTCATTTTCATTTATCGTTTCCATTTTTAGTAGATTTTTAATATACCCTGTCCGCTTGTTGGAGTTTATCTAAAGCTTTCTCTCGCACTCATTTCTGCTGTCTCTTTTGGCTTAGCTCTTTCATTTCCACTTCCTATTTCCTGTCTCCCCACTCCTGGTCTATTGCTATCTCTGTCTAACTTTCGACTTTGCCTTGAGCTGTTCTTAACTTGAATTTTAGTTAAGAGTTGAATCATGGTCATCAGCGTTGATGAGCTTAATTCCCCGATGACACTTTTCCTTCGTACAAATTTAGTGTGGCAAATTTTACACACACTCATACACACACACACACACACACACACACACACACACACACTCCAACACTCACACACACACAGACAGCACGGGAAATGGCAATAATAAAGTTGCTAGAGCTAGCAAAAGCCCTGTACACCCTTCCCCACCCCAAATGTTGTTCCTATTCCTGCTTCTTTTCCTGCTTTTACTTCTGACCCTCTTCCTGTGCCTCCCCCTGCCACTCACCCCTACCGCTTTCCCTACTCCATTTAGGGCTCTTTCGCTTCCGTTACGTCTTGACTTTGTTATTGTTGTTAGCCCCAATGAAATTCCATTATGAATCCTTGCTCATTGTTTTGTGCATCGTCGGTTTGTGGCTTTATCAAGGGCACATGGCCTGCCACGACCACGCCCACGCCCACTCCAGCACCTTTTACACTCCCCTTGTCCCTCCTGCCTTGTACACAATATTAATATTACAATTTTTGTGCGTTGTTGTTGTTGGCAACGGGTAATGGCTCCTCCGGAGGAGTCTGTCATAGCAACGAAATTATTTCAGAAAGCATATTTCAAAATGAAAATTTTCTTTTGCGGCTTTTCTTTTTGTGGTAAAACAAATGTTTGGCCTACTCTTAGCTTGGTCTTGGCCCGGTCTGGTCTGGTTTGGTTTGGTTGGGTCTAGTTTTGGCCTGGTCTGGTTTCAGGTTCGGGGTTTTTGGCCTGGTTTTATAATGAAATAAATTTCATTTGCTCATTGAGTCGACAAGCAGCCTGGCCGACATGTGTGGCCAGGCATGAAGACGTTGTGGAATTTGCATGCATGTTGGCCTCTCAAGTACGAGTTGGACGCATTAGGACAGACTTTAAGTGTGTGCGTGTGTGTGTATGTGTGTGTGTGGCTCGGTTGTTCGTGTGTGGAGCACACATTTAAGGTATTAAGTCTTGGCCCAAATGAAATATGACATGGTTGACAAAAGGCCCAGTCACTGGGACAACTATTACCACACACACCACACACACACACACACACACACACTTATACACACCCAGAGCGTAGCACACAGATAGGATATCTTGGCCAGCTGCTGACCAATAGCAAATATTTTGCCTCATATTGCGCTATATCACTGGCAAAATAACGTACTCCTTTCCAGCTGCTTTTGGCCAAACTCTTGTCTCTGTCCAGGCATGCAGCTATCAAGCTATCCAATAGTCCAGCTGTCCATCAGTCCCACTGTCCTTCAGGCCCATTGTCTCACTGTCCCACTGTCCTGCTGGCTGTGCATTAAATGCCACTCTGGCAGCCAACTCGTGTTAGCTTCACTCACTTCCAGGACAATGACGACAGCAAGGACAACGGCAACGACGACGACGACGACGACGACGAGTTCATTCGTTTGCATCGCAGCGCAAAACAAAAACAAAAGAACGAAACGAAAAACGTAACGGGAAACGAAACGAAACGAAACAAAAAACCGAAACGAAGCCAAAAACGCAACACAGCGTTCGTTGCATACTTTCCGGCGCTGCTGACAACGTCATCATCGTCTTTTCATACCCTGTGCCCAATAAAAATCACCATTTAATGGGTATCATAAAGTTATGACAATCTTGTGTGCATTTTCACATACGTTTTTTCTTCTTTTACAGCGCTTAAATTTCAAGTTTATTGCACATTTATGGCATAAAATTGCTTTTGGCTCAAATTTCAAGCGAAATATTTAATAAAGTGCAGTTTTTAGTAACGATTTATTACACTCGATATTGTAGTATTTGTGCTGCAAATTAATTTCATATAATGCCGAGAGCTAAAAGGTTTACAGTCAATTTTATTTTCATTAAATAATTTATTTATAAAGTACTGAAAGTTTGTTAATTACATAAGGCAAAAAAAAATAGTTATTTTATTAACTCTTTAATATGTTTGAGGATGTTTAAGGGGAAATTTAATTGAATTTATTTAAATTACACTTTTACAGGGTAACAATCAGTCGTAATCTTTGAAACTTTCACAGAACACGAATGGTTTGGTATATAATACTTTACTACAGGGTATATTTGTGTTGTGTTTACATGAAAATCCTACATTCCTACGAAAATGGTTTCATTTACAGGCTAACTGCCAGTCGAGCACACCCGATTGATAGTTTTGCACTTGTTTTGAAGATAAACAAGTCGACATTTTGACAACCGAAATGCGGGCACAGTGGGTCGAAACGGTGCGAAATGAGGCACAGTGGGGAGCGCAGTGGCAACTGCGGTAACTGCGGCTATAGCTATAGCTATGGCTGTGGCATTTTCAGCTGCTGCTCCTTTAGCCACTGCGGCTGCTGTCATTGCTGTCCGCTTTATGAAAACTCCATAAACTTTCATCAAATAATCGAAATCAAGTTTCAACTTCAACTTCATCTCGGGATGCCTGCAATTTGTATGCAAATTTGATTAAGCAAACACTGCGAGGCTTTAGTTGATTCAAAAACCCTCCAATTTTCCCTAGTTTATCCCCTCCATTCCCCCCTCTTTCCCGGGCGATAAGTAATTGAAAGAGAAAAAACAGAAAATATGCATTTGACCAGCAACGCGTCCCGTTTGCCACGCTTAACTAATGTAATTTAAAACGGACGAGTGGCAAATTACTTGCCCTTAAAAAACGCGAAACATTTGCGGACATTCCTTTTGTCTTACGACCGCTCCGCTGCCCCTCACTTCGCCCCGATCCGCCTCTATTCCGCCCCTTTCCCAACACTAACATTTCTCAGTCCCCAACCAAAAAAAGAAGGGGGGGGGGGAACCCAACAAGGATAAAGAAAATAATGCCGTTGCGTAAATTGGCCAACGCAAATCCCGTGAAAATAAAAATTGTTAAAATAAATTGTGTGGGCGGTCGCAAATTGGTTTGGCTTTCTGCTTGGCTTAATTTGTAATTCAAATGTTCTTGGCTAATACGCGGCTGTGGAGCGGTTGTTCGCTTGGCGATCTGGCAACGCCATGAATCATTTCCCAATTGCAGTGCTGTTAGCCGCAATAAAACATCATTAGGTGTTGTGAAACGTAATCAAAACCAACGGATTACAGTGATGAATACTCCCCTGCTAATGATCACCATTTAGAGCAGTGCTGTAGAGGCCCACAGAACAGCTTTAAGTGTTGCGAAATGTTGTGAAATATTTTTGATAACGTTGACTCTAAATAAACTTTGACTATTTATTAATTAAAAAATATTTTGAAGCTCATTAAAAGCGCTAAGTAGATTAAATTTCGCCTTCATTTGAGTCGGTGCTTGTTTTTTTAAATTGGCCAGCCAAAATGGGTATGACATTTTAGAATAATTTAAAACCGTAATTATGCTAATGAGCCGAACTAATTAAAGTAGATAATAACTAACCTGTCAGTGGGTTTATGTGTATGTTAAAGCAAATTGCCTCGAGGTAAACCGATTAAAAACTAATTATTTCTTTGCTTTGATAAAACAGCTAACATTTGTATTGAAATTGGCAATCAAATTAATTTGATTGAAGAAAAAAATTGCGAACTTTTTTATAGTAATTAATTTATAATTGAATTTTACAGTTTAAAGCGTTTTACAGAGGGGAGTTTACTGCGCGCCTAAAAGTATGCTTCTATTTTTGAGTTTATTATAGGAGACTTTATGAACAAAAGTAAAAATTTCTTAAGTTATTAACTTAAAAACCAGATGTTCTTTATCCTTCAATTAGCAACAGTCAAATCACTTTATAAACTCAAAGCTTTTCCACTTAAATTCTATGAAAAATAGCCCATAATTCTATAATAATATTCTCATAGGATTCGCTTCCACACTCCCCCTCTCCCCCTCTCTTTCCCTGTCTCACTCTTGGGCACTTTCCCTGCAGCTGCATGCAAAGAAATGTGTTTTTCCTCCTACGCTTCACTTTCCTTTCCTTTCTCTACTTTTTTTTTTTACGGGAAATATGGCCAATAAAACTGTCATCAAAAAGTTGTAAAGTAATGAAGCATTGCGAGAAAAAATGTAGGAAAAACATTTTCGGGAATGAAATGCGCACTTGAGGCAAAAGTTTTGCCGCTAGCGAAAAAAAAAAATGAGAAAATTTTTTGGTGGAGAAGAGAAAGAGAAAGAGGAAGAGAAAATATTAATAAATACTCGTAGATTGTCGAAATGCACATTCACAAAAGAGATTTACATTTTAAGCGTTGCTGAAAAGCAGCCATTCCTCTACGCTTTTCCGAGCGCTCACCCGCTTCTCCCGCTCCCCCTGCTTTTCCGGCTTTTCCTCTTCCAGCTGCAGCTCCACAAACGTTGCACATTATTTTGCACTCTATCAATTTGAGCTCAAGTTGAGCGCAAGTTTTTCCAGCTTTTCCCTATATAAATTCATAAAATATATATGTATATATCTATATTTATACCCATTAAATGCTGTGCGCTTGGCGGGTATGACGGTGTGTGGTAGAAAGCTTTGTAAGTTTTTGTTTTGTGGCTATTTTATTGCCTGAATAAGTAGTTGGTATAATGTTTTGTTGAGCAATCAAAGTGGACTGTAAACAGCTATATTAATACCCTGTAAAGTGGGTAGAGTGTAGGTTGTTTGCTGCAGTTAACTAAAGTAAAAGTTGGTAGAAGTTTTCTAGAGTTTTTTACAGATTTTTTGACTGTCTTTTAGACTCCTAACTTATACACACTTATAAAACTCTACGCTGCTTTACAGTTACAGGGTATTACACTCGAATAAAGCATTCTTCTGCTTGTGCTTTCATTCTTGGCTGATGTTTTTTTGGTTTTTTGTGTTTTATTTTTGGCATTCTTTTTGACTCGATGTTATTGTTGTTAAAAAGTTTGCTCCACTCATAATTCCCGATTGCTCTTTTGTTCAATTGCCAAACGATGGTGTGGGCATACCAGCAGAGGCAGGCATGGGAAAGGGGGAGGGGTGGGTAGAGGAGTTTTGGGTAGAAGGGGAGCTTAAGTCGTAACCAGCAGCCCGCATCGCCAAGTTGTTTTACGCAACATTTACTGTGGACTTCTCACTGTGGCCTGGCCAAGAAGCCCCAGAAGACCAACGAGACCAGAAGACCAAAAGGACCAAAAGGACCAGAAGAACCAAAAAGGACTAAAAACACCAATGCCAACTTGGACTTGGCCAAAAGACGCCGCATGTCTCTCTCTGTGTGTACGTGTGTGTGTGTGTGTGTGTGTGTGTGTGTGTGTGTGTGTGTGTGTGTGTGTGTGTGTGTGTGTGTGTGTGTTTTTCCGCTAATTGGAAAAGTTGCAAGTTGTGCGAGCTATGCGCGTGGTTAGAGCCATCTTCTTAGCAATCCCTGTCCCTCATGTCCCCCCTCCCCCCTTCAGCTATCTGCTACTTATGCCAATGTGCCGAAGTCCTGAATGTCCTGTTGGCCATGTTGGCGGCGGCTTTTATGGCATTTGGAATGCTTATTAGCAGCTGACACGGCGTCAAAGTTTATAAAGCATGAGATTTTACACTCGTAATTGCCCATTAGCTGCCCTACGTTTTGGGCCAAAATCGAGCACCAGTGGGGGGGGAGGGGCAGCTGGAGATTAGGGGCCGTGACGCGGGCTTCAGCTGATGTGTTGAGATGCTGTCTAAGCTCTGTCTTCCTGCGCTTTATGCCATTGTAATTACAATAACCGAATGATTTATATATATATGTATATATACACATGTATTTGGACCGACCAAAAGCTAAAGCCGTCGTCTGATAACTCTGTCTTATAGCGCTACAAACTCCTCCCCTGTCCTCTCCTACTGCCCTTGCTTTGATCCCTTTGTGGCCCTTTGAAATGTTAGACTTTGCCTGCGACTGCGCGGAGAGCGAGAGAGCAAAAGAGAGAGCGAGTTAAAATACTGGGAAATTAAATTTGTTCCCTGGCAATAGCACGAAACTGGCAAAAGGTGTTCGAGTTACGAGTTACGAGGTTTTTGGTTTAGTTTAGTTAGTCAGTCTACTGCCACAAATGGTCGCGTGTGGCAGACAAAAGCGCATGAAAAATTCATAAGGAAAATACCAAAGAAAATAGCAGCAACAAAGACGACGACAACAGCAACAACAACAGCAACAACAACAACAACATACGTCAACGTCATCATCGTCGAATGTCGAGCGGCCAATGAACGGTACTTTCAAATACCCAAAACACAAAGCCAAAAACCAAGTGTCAACGTGTGTGTGTGTGTGAATGTGTGTGCAGGTGTACAGGTGTGTGTGTGTGTGTGTGTGGCTAAGCGTATACTTGACGTTAACTTTTCTATAGTTTCCACAACAAATACCTAAAAAAACGAAATGAAAGGAAAATTGGACAACAAAAATTCAATGGCAAATCGAAAAGTGCTTGACAAACGAGTATAAAAAAATAAATAGGAAAATAGCAGGAAAACCCCAACAACAATAACTGGGACAACAGTTCAAGAGTTGTGTTAGACCGTGTGTGTGGTAGTGTGCTAGTGTGTGTGGTAGTGTGCTAGTGTGTGTGTGTGTGTCAATACAAATACACGAGTCCTTTACGCTCAACCAATTTATGATATATAAATTTATATGTAAACTGTATGAAACCAAGTCAAACAAAAAGCGAATGTTGATTATTTGGTCATTCGGTTGTGGTCCCTACTTTTACCCCCTCCCAACACCCACTTCTTTCTAACGGTATTTGCTGCCTTGCTGCCCATGTAATCCCCACTTGATGTGAAAAGAGCCTCAAGTATCATTGAATTGTTAAACACAATTAGTTGTGGTGTTTGCGCTGTTCCCAGCAACGATATCACTTTAATTACAACAACTTTACGCCTTTGTGAGAGCAGAGAAAGCAAAAAAAGATAAGTTCAGCCAGACACACAAACACAATCACACACACACAGATACTTGTATCTCAGCTTTTATTTATTATTACAGCTCAAGTTGTTAGTGATAAAAAATAACAGCTAAAGTTTCCTTCTAGCTTTTCCTGCAATTCTGAGTTAATTTTTCATAACAAAACTTTTGCTTCTCTTTCACTCCACAAACACGAGTTTGTTGTGCGTGTCTGTGTGTGTGTGTGTGTGTGTGTTTGTTGTGCACACATTCGGTTGCCACAAACAACACCACAATGTTTCTCATGTGTAAATTAAATGAAATTTCCGTAATTTATTCGCTTGGAATTAATTGAATTCAACAAAAATTTCATTCCCATTCGACGTAACAACAACAAAATATGAGAGGAAATATATATATAAATGAGAAGTAAATTTGAAATACAGGAAAACATTTATAAACATATAAAAAACAAAAAAAAAAAAGGAAAATTTCCGATGACATTTCGTATAATTGATTTGGAAAATTCAATTTGAGTATATGACATCGCATTAAATATGGAAAAATCAAATTAAATTCAGTTTAAATGTTAATTCAAATTTGTCAATTGAACGTTTTGTGGTTGGAATTAAAAAATATAATTTACAAAAAGTTAAATTTATATCATATTATTGTAGATTTCCAGTAGCTTTTATCCACCAGTTTATTATTTATTTAACTTTCTGCGTTTGCTGTTTATCTTTTACGGTAAACAATCTTATTATTTAATTTGCAACGCAATTTGAAAAACATTTCGTTGAATTTTTAGCTTAGCTCTTAATCTGGCTTGAATCTTTTGGCGTATTTGTGGCAGAAACGAAAGCCAGAGCTGTTTCTAGGCAAAAGTGTGTCGTTTATTATTTATAGCTGTAAAATTAATACATATTTCGTTGAATTTTGTAAATGAAAATTAGACATTTGCCCTTAAACTAAACGGCAAAGTCCTTTAAATTATGCAGACTTTGACTATAAACTAAACAAAAATAAAATATGGAAAACACTTGAACTAAACATAAAGTTAAATGCAATGAGGGGGCAGGGGAAGGAAAAGGAAAAGCTTTGCCATTGATATTTAATTCAGCTATTTTAATGAAGAGCCCCAAAGTATGCTACGGAAATTTGCTGAAAGCAAGGCCCCAAATTGTATGCTATGAAATGCGTAATGCGGTAAAATTAGGGAAAATATCGTTACCGAAAATTGCATGTGTCGGTCAGTCGTTTCAGTCCTTCTGTCGTTTGGGTTTGTTCGGTTTTGTTCACTCACTCGACCGTTATATAAAAGCCCATTAAAGCCTTGGACACAAGGCGTGGCATAGTTTATGGCATTTTAATCATTTAACAACGCTTTGGTTTGCAGTCAACATGCAAATTGCCTGGCAAGCAACCAAACAGGACGGAACAGACCGAAACAGCAGCAAATAGCAAAAGCAGAAACTGAAACTGAAACTGAAGCAGCGCCAGCAGCAGCACCAGTGGCAGCAGCAGCAAAAGCAAAAACACCGCCAGCAACAGAAACACAATAAAAATTGCCTATAAATGGGCGGAAGAGCAGTGGGAGAATCCGATGGCATCAGTGATGGCATCGGTGATGGAAGCGGAGATGGAAAAGGATGTGGACGTGAAAGTGGAGGAGCCAATGGGAGCGGAACAGAAGGCGGCAATGTTGCTGTTGTTGCGGCTGCGACTGCGAGTGCGACAGCGACTGTGGCAGCGTCTGTGGGTGTAGGAGCCAGCATCAAATGTATGAATATACGCACAAGGACAACAAAAACAAACAATAATAAACGAAAGGAGAGCGAGCCAAGGGGGTCAAAGGGGACAAAGGGGATGAAAGAGGAGAACAACGAATCGACGTCAGTCAAACAGAACAACAAAGCGAAACTTCCGCATAGGATGCGACGAAACGGAAGTTATTTTGGCCGTTTGAATGTACGGATCTATCTCATCTATTCATGTTGCTATCTGCTGCTGATAATGGCAGCAGCTGGTAGCAACAATGTGGTAAATGGACTCAAATGTTATTGCAATCCAAAGGAATGCGATGTAATACGTTCACTCGACTGTCCAGGCAAAGGCCTAATGTTATGGGATCCATGCCAGTAAGTTAAACCACTTATCTAATACAACAGATATATATATGTATATAGATATATATATGTTTATATATATTTGCTTGTGTAGCACATAAAATTTATGCGAATCTATTCAAATTCACACTTGTACTCATACTCCGATACGATTCTTGTACAGATGCTGTCGCATATGCGCTAAAACATTGGGTGAATCCTGTGGCGGACCCGGCGGCTTTTCCGGACAATGTGAACCGCCCCTACAGTGTGTTACCAAACTGCCCATTAGCAGCGGTTTAGGCGTCTGCATGGGTAAGTCTCTAGTGCATATTAATTCTGGCTAAAGTATAAGCAATTTTTTATGCCCATTTTTTATTACATTTTACTGAGTTTATATCATTTAAAGCCTTCTGTCTCCAGTGAGTGATCAGCGTGGTGTTGGCATGGAGAAACCGATGTAAACGACCACATATCAGTTGAAAAGTTAATAGTGCTTTTTCAGAAAAGTTTGTTATAAATGAATAGATTTGGTTAGAAAACTTTGAAGTTGCATAACTTGGCCAAAAGCTAATCGATTTTCAAACTGAATGCAGTTTTGATTGTAGTTTAAACTCTAAATTGATTTTGCATTTAAATTTGTATTTATTTCAAACATTACTTTTCTTCCCACTGCATAACTTTGTCAAAACTAAACCGATTTTCAAGTGGGATCTTAATTTAATTAGGGTTTGGTATACATATTAGTTCTGCATTTCAATTATTATTTATTTAAAACAATCCTTACCCATTGGCAACTTTTAAATAATATTTTTAGTTTAAAAAATGACGAGGAATATTAATTTAATGATGGTTTGATAAATTTATTGCTTCTGTTGTTGAATTATTATTCATTTTTAAGTTTTTACATTTTTGGAAATTTGTTAATACTTTAAAAATTAATAAACAAGTTTTTTAAATTAATTTGAAGCTTGAGAACTTTGCCAAAATGGCCTCTCCTTTCATAAGAATAAATTGTGCAAACCTTCAGAGTTTTTAATAGATAAGGGACACTGTGGAATCGATGCCACCCACACATTGATCAGCTCTGAAAACTTTTGCCTGAAACTGAAAGATCGGATTCATGTCGACTATGGCAGGTGGATACATATTCCCATTGAGTGTTAGATTGGTGATTTCATAGGTTTTGTTCTAAAAGTATATTGATTATTTATATATAAGATATATGTAAATAATTAAGTATACGCACCGCTAAAATGGGACAATTTCTAGGCAAATTGCTGGCACTTTGTATGCGTTTTAGGAATCTGCCGTAGAAATTTGTGTTCTTAATTGAACTGAGAAACTTGCAACCATCGAATTTGACATTTGCAACATTCGTTTTGGAGCCATTCTTTAAAATATCCAAGACAATCATCAAGGTAAATGTGTTAGCTGGTTCAGTGATGCTGAAACGTATTGTAATGACAGGTTCGGGACGATTTTTGAGCACAATACAGGTAAACTCATTGACCAGGGGACTGTAGACCGTAAAGCAACTGAAGTTTTTCAGCTCAACAGCTACAGGTCCCAAAATTCGCTATATAAGTAAGGAAGTTATAAATAAATACCTTTGAAAACTACATAAATTATAACTCACCTTGGTCAGATTAAAGTCCAATTGGCTAAAAATAAGTAAAAAGTAAACTAAACTCCGATTTGCCATGATTTTGTTGGCCAAGTTTAAAAGCAAATGGTTAAATCAGCTCAGTTTTTTTTAGAATAAATAAACAGATTAAGTTATTTAAATGGAAAAGCAATCGAGCAACGCTCAATTTAATGCACTTAATGGACTTAATTTATACTCAGCTTAATAGACATTAATTTTTTATTGTTGTTATTTGTTTATTTTTGCAATTTTGCGGCTTAATGAACAGAATCGCATTACAACTAATTGTTGATTATTTTTACAGATTTGCAACACCTGACAGCGCTCACCTATAACCAGGTGAGCAACTGTACGCAGGACGAGTCCATTGTATTGGAACCGGGCTGTGAGATAACCAACAAACGTTGCCAATGTTGGCCCACAATGCGCACCTGTCTTAGCCAATTGACGACTGATGGCGGTTCACCCAGCGATTCCAGTTGGCATTTCAAAAATCTTGAGGTAAATTTTAGTAAAACAAGTAAGAAAGGCTACTGTCGAGCGAGCCGACTGTAAAAGACCCCGTACTCCTTCTTTTGCACGTTTTTCATTAAAATCACCAATTTTCGAACGACTTCTCCTATGGGAGCTATAGGCTATAGTGGTCCGATTTGGACCAAACTTGGTGAGGTTAGTTATAATGGTACCATACACATAGTGTGTTAGTTTTGTTTCAATCGCTCAACTAAGACTTCATGTCTTCATACAAATCACCAATTTTTGACAGATTTGTCCTATGGGAGCT
This sequence comes from Drosophila cardini, assembly GCA_018903735.1. NCBI lineage: Eukaryota > Metazoa > Arthropoda > Insecta > Diptera > Drosophilidae > Drosophila > Drosophila cardini. The sequence continues at coordinate 4,658,170 of JAEIGM010000004.1, read as the reverse complement.
ATAGGCTATTGTTGTCCGGATCAAACTTGGTAAGGACAGTTATAATGGTACCATACACATAATGTGTGAATTTGGTCTCTCTAGCTCTAGTCGTTTTCAAGTTATGGTGATGTGAAAATAGTTTTTTACAATTTACGGGGGCGGTGGTGGGCGTGGCAAAAATTTGAAATAAATTTGCACTGCGTACACTATAGACGGACTTTCATTCCAAATTTGGTGGCTCTAGCTCTTCTAGTTTAGAAGATCCAGGTGTTCATACAGACGGACAGACAGACAGACAACGCTACATCGACTCGGCTGTTAATGCTGATCAAGAATATATATACTTTATGGGGTTCGGAAAAGCCTCCTTCTGCCTGTTACGCACATTTCGCTTCAGACAAACCTAATAGACCCCTATACTCTTTTTTAGAGTATGGGGTCTCAAAATATACTATAAAATACAGAAAAGTTTTCTATTTTATTGTTATCGATTGTTTGTCTTCTAGGACTGCCAATTGAACTTGCAAAATCTAATTAAACTCGAACAGGAATTCGATGAAGACTATAAAATCTCACCGAGCAAATTTACATACAAAAAGCTGCGAAGAAAGCGAAAATCGTTGAGGAAACGACTGTGAGTTCAATTTATTTTCATAGATATTTTATTTGGTATTTTTTGTTGTTGTTTTTTTTTTTTTTGGGTAAAGTCTTTGTTGAAATTTATGCATCGCATTTGATTTATTTATTGTTATTTCGTTTTATTTATTGCAGCATCATTTTGGAAGATGCTGCCATGCCGCAAGACATCTAAAACGTCCCCAAAACTCTCTCCTCTCTCTCTTTCACATCAATAAAAAAAATAAATATTCTTGTACAGATATTTAGTATGCTTACTTCTATGAAATGTGGCTAATATAAATATGATAATAAACAAACATATACATATACAGATGAATAAAAATAATAATAAAAAAACTTAAAGAAATACACACACACACACACTGACACTGAGTAAACTATTGTATGTGTATGTGTGTCCTTAAGACATTTGTTACTTTATTGTTTTTAACAATACAATACGCCTACATAATGTATTATATATTGCAATTTCTATTCCTAAAATATTGAAAACAGTAAGCAAAACAAAATAACAAAAAATACCGAAAAAATACTGAAAAAATACCAAAAAATACCAAAAAAATACCTACAATTTTACGAATGTTGTTGCTTTCAAAATAATGCGATTATGAAAAGCATCGAAAAAAAATGAAATATATATATATATACATACATAAATGGATGGAAAAAGTGTTCTCGATTTGGGCTTTATTGCTGCCTGCTATGAAACTGCACAGTATTTATTAAATTGTTGACAAATCATTTAATTTATGCTATTTTTAGTAGGTTACAGATCCCGCCAGATAAAGATCACCAACTATTTTTTTATGAAATTCAATTTGGAGTATAAACTGATGCGACAGGGCGGGCACTACGGCCGGATAATCCGATTCCAAAACGGTGTAGTTACGTATCTCAAAGAGTTTGTTCTTAAAGCAGTCAAAATTAAGTGAGTATTAAGTGATAAATTGTTAGTAAAATACTTACACCTGGTACAGGGCACTTTTTAGGTATATTGCTGACTCTTTGAATGTGACTGAAGATTTGGGAGAAAATATTACTGCCGGAGAGTGAGCTCAGAAATTTACAACCATCGATTTTATGACGTCCCACGTTCATATTGTTGTTATCCTTTCTCAAAATACTAAAGTCGAAAAGCAGATTAAATTCACTGACGAGTTTCTTCAGGATAAATCGCACAGATAGCGATGGACTAATGCGTTTTCTATGAAGAATGCATGTGAACTCGTGCGCCGCTGTCGGATCAAGAATTCTGCAGGTAAAGTTGCTGTATTGTATGGTAAAAGGGCGCTAAATTTTGAAAATTGATATTAATTTGTTGGTAAGGGAAATAATTCGATCCTACCTTAGCCTGACTTACGGACAGCAAAGTCAGAAATAGCAAAATCAACAGCTTAAACCGATAATCCATTTTTTGAGAGCTAACTTCGGGCGGATTGCAAAAGCAGCGCCTTATATAGGCAAACAAAAAGCAATTAAAACCAAATGACATTTTAATCTCGTTATTTAATTGACGTATAATATTTTTAATTTGTTTATTTGGGGTCATTAGCGTGCATTCAAAATTTTAAATGTTTTGAAACTAATTGTCAATCGAACTGTTTTAAATTCCGCGCCAAATTTCACGCTTTAGTGAAAAACTGATTGATATATCAGTTATTAGTTGATTTTTTGAATATGGCGCCAAAAAAGCAGTGCTAGCGCAGTTAAACTGCTTGCCATAAAACACGAACGTTTTGTGCGCATGCTGCAAAGCTGCTTGCTACGCACGAAACATTTCAACGACTTCCTTTTCAACACTGGCTACTGGAATTCGCCGCATGGCCAGGCTAGCTAAAATTAAAAGCATACTTTCAGGCTGCCTCTGAATTTCAACTTTAAACTATTAAATATAAATTCCTTTCAGTTATAGATATTTATTTAAGATAGATAAAAATAATAATGACGTTAAATGAATTTTTGTATGACTGTAAGGTTTTAAAAGACAGACAACAGAAATAATAATAACAATAATGAAAAACTTCTGGTTCAAGTCGTCAGTCAAGTGGGGGTCAGTTCTTCAAAAAGATCAAAGATACACTTTGGCGCTTAAGTGTTTTGAAGTGGCGCGCAGTCGAGTAGAGTTGAAATGGAGTTTTGTTTATTGAGTTGTTATATTTGAGATACTTTGTTGCTGTTGTTGTGCTAAGGAGTGCGTTACAAATTATGTTGCGCACCTTAGTGGAGCACACAAAAGCAATTAGACGCCGTCGTCTGACAACCTGAATGAAATAGTTGTGCTTAAGACCGAGATGGAGACTCAAACTCAGATTGAGATTGAGATAAAGGATTGTGGCTGTGCGGAATGCCAAGCAGACGTTTATCGACTGGCCACATCGGACAGGTCGATGTCGAAGTCGATGTCCAACTGCCAATGAGCTGCTAGAGGGGTAAGGGGTAGACTGGTAGTGGGTGGAGTGTGAGGGGTAACGGGGGCTACTGTAGCGAGCGCCGGACAATGAAAGAACTCAAGTGGAGAAGGCGATACAAAAAGGTGTTAAAAAATTCTACTTTTTATGCTCTTATTATGATTTGATGGACATTTACGATACGAAAACGGAATGTTTTTTACCATTTTGAGTGTTTGTGTTCCCCTTTAGGCCTCCCCCACCTACACCTGGGCATGCCACGCCTATTGTTTCAGTTGTTTGACAAGCGATGCGTACAAATCAAAGCAGGCAACCAAAAACTGGACAGCTGTGTTTTAGGCCGGGTCGAAACGTAGTGAATATTTGGTATCGTCTTGTCTCGTATTGAAATTCGGTTTTGTTTGATTAATAGCCGCACAATTGATATGTTAAGTGGTAAATTACGCCATTGGCACGCAAATGTGTGTCCAGAAACGGCAAAATTGTTATTTGTTATTGTTTTTGTTGTTGTTGTTGTTGTTGTTTTTGTTTTGTTTAAGGCGCCGCCAACGGGGGCTGTTAAAGGGGCCCAAACGATCTTGATCTTATCTGGCAGCCAAAAGGCATAAAGTGATTTAATTTTGAATGGAGAAAGTTAGACAGCCTCATACAATTATTCAATTACTTTCCGCTTTGGAGGGGTAAAGTGGGCGTGGAGGGGAACCTCATTTTCCTTAGCTGTGAAAAGCTTTAAATATGCCATAAAAGCTATTTAAATTAAAGGCCATTAGTCTAGTTTTAACACGCTTTTGGACAACAACAACAACAACAACTCGTTTGCATTTTATGGTCTCATTTATATTATTAAATAAAACAAAAGCTAAGGAAAAACAAAACAAAAAAACAAAATACCAAAAAACGATTCGATATAAATAAGAAAAGGTGCACAAAAATCCATTAAAATCTTTTGCATATTATAAATACAATAGAGAACGCTATTAAAATTTTGCCACACCATAAAAATCGAGAAGGAAACACAAAAAAAAAAGGCAAAAATAATTCAAACTCAAACTGAATCGTGAAGTGTTATAAAAATCATTTAAAAGTCGCAATCGGTATACGATTTTATGAGCATTTGTATTGCTAGCTGGAGGCCTCGAGTCTCGAGTCTCATGTCTCGAGTCTCATGTCTCAAAGTCTCCAGTCTCAAGTCTCTTTAGTCTCCAGTCTTGACTCAATTTGGTTTTGAACTGGAAACCCATCAGCAGTTGAATGAATGCTCGTTGGCTTCAACCGAAATGATTTAATTTCGAAACGTGTCGTCCGCATTTTATGATCAATTTCGTTATAAATATACGAGCTTCATTATTTTTTTTTTTTAGATATGATATAGGGGTTGCTAAATACTATCGAGAATCGATTAATAATCCAACTGGTTTAAGTCATAAAAATTAATCGAATGCAATGACATAAAGCTCTGACTTTGGATTGCATTAAGTGATGGCTCGGTGTCTCTCCCTCTCTCTCTCTCACCCTCTTGCTGTCTCTTTTACTCTCTACACTAAACTGTTGCTTAAGGGTTTTAGATACTTTAAACAGCTCATGTCTTTCCTTATTAATATATCTGTGCTGCACAACTCTATGTTAAGGGTTGCCCCCATTTCGAATTCGCTCAACTCCAAAGCCATAAATAAAATTGTGGCAAATTCTCTAAGCAAAACTTGTTGAAGTGTCATAAATTAAAGCGAGAAGCAACAAAAGCAAAGAAAGAAGCACAAAACTCACTTCAAGTGGTTGTCATTTAATAAACTACACCACAACTGAGTGGTGTGTGTGTGTGTGTGTGTCGATTGCTGTTATATGATTTCATATATCATCAGTTTCTGTGCTGGACGATGGAAACGAGCTCGGTGAAAAGATTGCTCGTAGGGCTGCATGTTTTTCAGTCTGTCTGTCAGTTTGTCTGCCACTCCTTTCTGCCTTTCCCCCCTCCAACTTCCCCTCTCCTCATTCCCTTCCCTCCTGTAGCTGCTTTTGGCCAACTTCTTGTGCATTGCGCAGGCGTGCAGCATTTAGTTCAGGCTGTCCGCCTGTGCGCCTCTTCTTGTTTTTATATTTTGATAACATTTTATTGTCCGCTTTATAAATTATTGGCGTTTGCAATACGCACAGATGTAGGGGCGGAGGGAGGGGAAAGAGGTACAGGGCAGTGGAGTAAGGTAGGCAGCTAAAAAAGTATCCTTTTACGTTCACATTTTTTGGTATGCAGCTTGTGTCCAAATTTGTGCAGGGCAAATAAATACTATAGCATATCGTAAGTCCAGTGTTGTCACCATATTTCGGGCTAAAAAAGCTAGAATTATTAAGAAAAGGCTGAGAGAAATAGCTAAGAATTAGCTTAACTTGTGGGAAAGGCTACAGTGGAGCGAGCCGACTGTAAAAGACCTCGTACTCTTTCTAGTGCGCATAGAGGCCACGCCTCCTTCTGCCTGTTATGCATATTTCGCTTCTGACAAACTTAATAGACTCCTCTACTATTTTTTAGAGTACAGGGTCTAAAAGTGTCAAGCGGTAACTATAGGTAAGTATGAAAAACTTTGATAATTTTGTATAACTTGAATTATTATAAACCAAAAGTATTGAAAATTCGCTTATATAGAATATACTACTATTACTAATAAATCATTTTTTCTATATCTTTTCAGAACTATCTTGTCGCCGACTGCAACTAATCAAAGTCTATATATGTTATAATTTATGTTAATATGTCATAATATATATAATATATAATATATATATAATAATATATTAAGCAGTATATAAAATAGTTATATAACTCAATGTTACGATTTAAGAATAGGATTTTAAGAATAAAAGATAGTAAAAAATAAAATCATCTGCGCTTTTGAGTTTTCCATTGCAAACAGTGGGATGGTGGGGGGGACAATTTACGGTAGACAATTCACGGTATCAGCAAACAGCGGAAAATGAAAAAAAAATTCCTTGCAAAATTTTCCATCCAAAAATCGCTTGGAATTTTGACAAAAAACACAAAATCCTTGATAATTCGAAAACTACCAGGACGATCGAAATGTCCTTTGGCCCATCGATGGTCCTTGTCAAAAGCCACCGTTTGGTGTGAGTCACGACAGGATCCGTCAAAGGACCTTCGAGTTATCGATAAATTTCTATTTTCGAAATTTACACTTTATTTTGGCTCCTGTAAGGACTTTCGTCCTTTTTCTTACATTAACGTACGTGGTTTGACTAGGACTATCTGCGTACCAAAGGACATTCGTCTAGTCCTTAAAATGGCTGAGATATGGTGCCATTTTGGTATTTTGGCCATTTTTTCAAGCCCTCCCCCTGTAAAATTTTTCGAAAATTTGTTTGGAGAAATCGATAAATTTTTGGATGCCAATCGATAAATCTGATTTCTGGGAGTACAAAAAGACTAGTCCTTTTTCCAGGATACAGTTGGAAGGACGAAAAAAGCGAAAAACAAAGTGAAAAATATAAGGACTGCACCTTAAAGTAGGCAATAGTTGTTCGCTGGTAAGGGACGTGCAGTCGCAGGCCATTTATATTGTGCAGGGGAAAAGTATGCACCACATTTAATAAAGGAATTGCTTGCATTGGCAACAACAAAATTTTCCATCAAAAATCTCTTGGAATTAAGCCAAAAACACAAAATCCTTGATAATTCGAAAACTACCAGGACGATCGAAATGTCCTTTGGACCATCGATGGTCCTTGTCAAAAGCTACCGTTCGGTGTGAGTCACGACAGGATCCGTCAAAGGACCTTCGAGTTATCGATAAATTTCTGTTTTCTAAATTTACACTTTATTTTGGCTCCTGTAAGGACTTTCGTCCTTTTTCTTACATTAACGTACGTGGTTTGACTAGGGCTATCTACGTACCAAAGGACATTCGTCTAGTCCTTAAAATGGCTGAGATACGGTGCCATTTTGGTTTTTTGGCCATTTTTTCAAGCCCTCCCCCTGTAAAATTTTTTGAAAATTTTTTTAGCGAAATCGATAAATTTTTGGATGCCAATCGATAAATCTGATTTCTGGGAGTACAAAAAGACTAGTCCTTTTGCCAGGATACAGTTGGAAGGACGAAAAAGCGAAAAACAAAGTGAAAAATATAAGGACTGCACCTTAAGGTAGGCAATATTTATTGGCTAGTAAGAGACGTGCAGTCGCAGGGCATTTTCATTGTGCAGCAGAAAAGTATGCACCACATGTAATACTTTGTCGCTTGCTGCTGTTTCTGTTCGCCTGGTGCATCAGCAAGAAAAATCCTCATTTTTACCCGTTCGTTGATGTCTTTCGCGATTATTTTTTTTGTGCGCTGCGATCAGCTGTTATTTTAACAGCAATGTTAGGTTAACAGAATATTTCGTTGGCCTCACTGAATAAACACAAACTTAATGAATTTTAATAGAAACACTGCATAACTTCAAATTTTATATATATCAAATATGTTGTATCTTACTGTGGATTTCTATTCGCCTGAGAATTCAACTGGGAATTTGAATATTCCAGCTGTATAACCAGGCGAACAGAACTTTCAGTAGGTCTTAAAGCACAAATTAACACTTAACGGACTTAAGTTAACACTTTAGTAAATAAAATAGCTAATACGACAACACTGTCAAAGTCTTTGCTTTGATTGGGATTCAATTGGAGCTTGTTCAGTTTTAGTTTGGCTTGAAGTTCTGTTGACGGTTCTGCGCGTGTTTTGGCCATTTAAGGGCTTTTTGTTGTCGCTGCTGTTGTTGCTGTTGTTGTTGGTAGTGTGAAAGTTGCTTTAAATATCGTAGTGCGATCTGCCACCAAATCAAACCATTTATGTCCGATTCCTCGATCGCAGCTCAAGCGACACATTCATCATCGTCAAGTGGCAGCCACAACAACAACAACAACAACAACGAGAACGAGAGCTCACCTTTGTGTCACTCTGCCTACTAATGCACCTGTCTGGAACTTGAGAGCTGTCCTTCAATTATATCGCACACCCGCTGAGTTCTACTTTGGAACTTCTCCTAACTGGAGCCCAACTCCCTCTCTCTTTTCCCCTCTCTCTACCCCCTCTCTTACTCTCTTCCCCTCCTTTTCTTTTCGACTACACTGCTAGATAAGTTGTGGTTATTTCCCACAATTCTGCTCACTGTCTGGTATTTGAATCATGCCTTAATATCTTTTATCTGCGGGCACACACGGCGCATGATCAATCGAAATGATATAATTATAAAACATTGTTGCAGCCCTGTGTCTCTCGCTCTCTGTGTAAATTGATATCAACAAATTACGCGAAAATATTTCAAAAATATTAACGAATGTGATTGATATAATGATGAGCAGGCCAATGTCGATTACACTGAGCGAAGTGGGGAGGCAGTTGAACTAAATTAATCAGAGTAAAGATTTAAACTCTTTGGTTGTAGTTTTTAATGGACTTATAACATATATTAAGTAACAAAATAAAAATAAAATAAAATATATAATAAATGGGATAAGTATAATTTTTTTTTTAAGAAAATTTGATATCAAAAAATGAAAAAATTCTTCTAAAATTAATAAAAGATAAACGAGTTAGTCAGTAAAACATTGGAACTATAATTCCCTGACTCTGTTTCGGATTAAAAAATGTATGTGTACTGCAAAATAAATGATTAAGTCTGTTGAATTTCGCTCAGTGTAGAGTCCAGTCTAATTATGCCCAATTTAAAAAGGGTTAATTAAGGCACGAAACGCAGCACACGAAATGTGCACGATCCGGGGCGTTATTAATATGCGACATATCTGATATCTTTTTGCCGATTCCTGCAAAATATATACAATAATTACATACAGCATTTGTCATAACACCAGATATGGACAATGTCTCTGCCTCGGATGGGGCGCGAATGGTTAACAGACTCGGTGACTGAGTCGGAGTCCAAGTCGGAGTCGGAGTCAGAGAGACAGGCCCAAAACAATGCGACAAAATGTACGCAAAAAATTGTAAATATCATCATTGACATTGTCGCATCATTGGGAGATGAACAATGCTGAGATGGGGGACGGGGCTGGGGGGCTGTGTATGGGCCAGAAGATGGCAGAATGTTGAGCATTTTATAAATAAAATAAAATCATAAATGATGTGTCTTTACCTCTGCAAGGACAGAGCTTGAGAGGACAGTGTCTCAGTCAGTCTTCAGTCTTCCGTCTCCAATCTTCAATTTTCAATTTTTAGTTCCTTGGCCTCCTCGGGGACTTCTCGGGGTGCCATAATAATTATATATGAGGCCTTTTGCCAGCCATGGGTAGACATTTCGCGCCGGAATTCGGAGCATTGTGTCATATTTAATACAGAAATTTTAATTAAACATAATTTGTAAGGAGTGCACGTCTGATCGGACCCAGAGAACAGCACACACACCCCCCTATTCCCGCCTTATGCCCTGCTCTCCCAATTCGCCTGTTGTATTCCCCTGTGATTTCTTGAGATCGTTCACTGCGATAGCTTTAGCTTTGAGCTGTAGATAGAGTAATTTATAGCATTTTATGGTCTAGGCCCCCATTCGATGACAGGCACTTGTGTCTAGCATTCCCAAGGAATGCCTTTGATCGTATCGCAGTCCAACCGAGTCCATCAATTGAGCGATAACAACTCTGAGAGCCATTTCGACAAATGGCTAAAATGTACTCGCATATCTAAGTATTTAAGGAGTATAACATTTTCTAGTACTCTCGATTTTAGTTGGGTGTAGATTTATTGGGACTACGTTATATAATATTTTAGACTAAGACCCTCAATTTAACTCTGTTCCTACTCTAAAGACTTCTAATTTCTAAATTCTTCTCCTCCGCTAATTCTTGTCTCCTTCTGCTTTTTCTCTCCGCTTGCTCTCGTATTCCTCTGCTCTTCCTCTTGTCGTCCTTTTATCTACCTTTGCTCTTCCTCTCATCTTCTTCTCATCTTCCTCTCGTCCTCCTCTTGTTTCCTTTCCTCTCCCTCTCCTATCGTTCTGCTCTCCTCTCCCTCTGCTTCACTGCTCTTAATTTTTCTCTCTTTTATTCCCAACACTCCATAGCTAAACTCCCCTTGCTCACAATACTCACACCGTTACTTTCTGTTCCCCTGAATGCCCATTCACTACCATCTTCAATTGTGATTTTTCAAATGATTTAACTAGTTCACAATGCTGACTGTTCTGTACTCCCAGTCGTATGCTCTGTGGCAGAGTTGCCAAGTGGCAGTGTGGCAGAGTTGCCTGCTACTTCTACTCCTACTCGCTGCCTACCAAAACTCCAAACAGTTTGGTTGGTTCAACGCCAGAGGCTGCATTACATTTGCAAGACAACAATGGGCATTTGGCATTGGTAAACTTGCAACTTGCAACTTGCAACTGGCAAACTTGCAACTCGCAGCGGCGTTGGGCGTTTTTATTTTTACAGATATTGTTTACTATTTCTTTAGGTTGTTGTTCTTGTTGTTTGGCTGCTCTTCCCGCTGGATGCAGTTCCAGTTGATGCTATTTGAGTCCAGCCATCGAGCTGTGCCCTCTCATTGTTGTGGCAACTGCTCCAATCATCATTCTGTTGCTGTTGTTGTTGTTGCTGTTGTTTTTAGATATTCGCTTGGTGATATATTTTGGGTGATCGCTTCCGGCAAATCGGCGCTGCTGCGGTGCAGTGAAAGGTCAAGTTGTGGCCAGGAGAAGTCTCCTGACTTCTGCCAGGGAGCTGCAAAGATTCGTGTGGCAGCGAAATAAACAAATCAAAGTGAGCAAATGTATCTTTCTCTCTGTTCCCTTCCCTCTCTCTCTCTTTTCCTCTCTCTCTTGGGCATTGTTTTGTGTGCGGTATGTGCTCAATTTTCTATAACATATTTGATCGCTGCGATCTTTGCGATCGCCTGACTTTCCATTTTTCCACTTTTTCCACAGTTTTCGTGTGTGTGAGAAAAACTTATCGAAACGTTGCTATCATTGAACCGCAAACGTAGCAAAGCCAGGCCAACTTCTCCTTTAGCCACTCCCCCCTCTCCACCACTCGCCTCCCCTCCTCAAATTAAGCACAGGTGACCAAAGGCCAACGAGCTGACAAACCTTGGAATTTTAACCGCACGATCACGGGTTGCTGCGGTTTCCAGTGCCATATGACAGTACAGTCTTGCGAACTGCAGATAAACGTCTTTGACATGCTCTAACCAGATCATTAATTGCTGATCTAGCTGTAAGACTGATGCCAATTTCCGTAGCCATTTAACGGCCAAGTCAAGAGAAATCGGAAGAAAAATGCTTTGAGCTATGTGAAATTGGTTTATGATCACTTAAAATGATTACAACTGATCCTCAAAGGTTTAAAATATAAGCATAATAGTCTTAAGCAGATCGTATATAGAGCACTGATCAGTTGGCTTTGAAGAAAGAGTACTCAAAGAAAGCATTTCGAATCGATCACTGATCTTCGCTAAGGTTTCGCATGTGAAACATATATTAAACAACTCTAACAACAGTACTCCAACTCCTACTCCAACTCCAACTCCAGCTAATGTCCAAGTTCCTCCTTGTCTAATAGACTTCTACTACAGGGCCACACCCATGCTCCCACATAGAGTCCACAAAGCATCAAACAATGCACAACTGAGAGGTGCTTTAAGAGGTGGTTGTGGCGGTGGTGCAGCTGGAAATTGGCAGATGGAAGTTGCAAGTTGGCAGATCGATGCTGCCTGCTTTTTGATGATAGTCAGCCTTGGTTTTTTTTTTTTTTGGCTTGGTTTCGGCCCCTAAGGGCGTTGTGATTGAACTTGTTCCACATTTTGATTGTAATGCCGTTACGAACCCAAAAAAGAAAAGCAACAAAAAATACATTCAAGAGAGGGCCAAGACAAATATGATTTTCAATTTACTCTGATCGCTTTCACAAGATTTGCATTTCGGTTACCAGTTGACCGTTAAACACTTGGGAACTTGGTACAACTGTTGGCCAAAGTTCAATTGGAGTTCAAACTATATGAACTTCCAGTTATTGGTACTACTTGGCATATAAAGATATAAGTATTTACCACTACAAATACTACTACTAAAAACATTACCACAACTCCTTGACTCCTTGACTCATCTCAGCTACGTTTTGATGGCCCATTAAACCGTCAAATGGAAACCGCTGTGAGTACTCCAGTTGAAAACTGCTGCACAACAAATCAAAATATTTATGGCCCAAACCAAGACAGAGTCCGAGCAGAGTTCCACGGCTAATGAGTCTGGCAATTCTACACTGGGCGAAACAAATTCTGTTAAAAAGAAGAGGTAAACTATTAATTAAAATATTAAATAATAATTATTGAATAAACAAAAATACTTCATTTAAAGATTCAAATATACAACAGAAGTCAGAGAATATTTTTTAGTATTTTTTTAGTATTTTTTTTAGTATTTTTTTTAGTATTATTTTTTTGTATTTTGTTCTCATTGCTCTAGTTACCCCTTGCTTTCTCCCAGTGTAGCTGGGAACTTGAGGTGTGTGTGTGCTCGATATACCACCCAAGTGGCTACAAGAACTCGCCCGAACTGAATGCACCGCATAAATAGCCACAAAGTGTGTCGTAAATGTCGTCGCGATCATATAATGATTTCTCAGGCCTCCAAGATAGAGAACCGAAAGAGCGGAGAACACAAGACGAAGTGATCTCCAGTTGATCAGTCTGTGTAGAAAATGCAAATTTTAAGCCATAACTAGAGACGGCTGCTAGAACAAGTGCAGACTTTAAGACAGGCTAAAAACGAGAGAGAGAGAGAGAGGGAGAGAGAGAGAGTATAAAATCCATAACTTTGCAATCATTTAAACCCATTTCCATTTCGATTTCCATTCGTTTTGAACATTTTCAATACAGAATTTCATATTCGCATTCTCAATTCTTCCCCCTCCTCCCAATGTTGTGTACACTTTGGAGTTTATGGTAAAATGCGTTCGCATGCACATTTGAATCAATCGAATCAGTTTTAGTTTTGTGATCGCATTTTATGAGGACTTTCGAGAACCGGTTCAATGAAGCGAACGCTTTGAACTGCATTCGATATCAATTCGATTTGTGTCCAGTGACATTTAGCATCGCTAATTCATGCCAAATCACCAAAAGATTATGTTCATAAGCACACATTACGATTACACGTTTATTATAATTTAGGAGTTTAAGTCCACACTCCAAATCGGATGGTTTTTGGATGGTTTTGAATGGTCTTGGACCTGTTTGAGCTGAGAAAGCGTGTGACAAACCACGGAGTGATGCAGAGACAGAGAAAGAGTGAGAGAGGGGGAAAGAGAAGGAGATAGGCTGTGTTGTAGTTGCTCTTTGAGATCACTTAGTTTATATGTTTAGATTAGCGACCTCAAAAGGAACCAAGGGAAAGTTGCACTCACAAAGTGTCCAAACGTTAAGATAAACAGCTCAAATTTACCTTAAAACTCACTTATAACTAAGCAAAGGAGTGCGAAGGAGTTTTTTGTGTACTTTTTGGGGGAAAGTCTAAACAAAAAGTGAAAAATTGAGGTTAGAAACGAAATAGAACTTAAATTTATAAGGTATGACTGTACTGCTGATATAGGGTTGCCAACATACTTTCCTCTAACCTAAAAAAATAGTATTTATTTTATATAAGAGTTCTTTTTTCAGAGTTCACTTATAATTATTTGCAGTGTACTTAAGCCTACCTGAAATTGAAGCTTGAAATTGTTAGCTAAAGTCAGAGGAACTAGTGCTAAATAGGATCTCCTGTGGGGGGCGTGTCTTAAGGGCAGGTGTATGCCGAGTTTTGACTCCATTCGTTTGATGTTTGAAACTGATGCTCGTTTGTGACATGAGCACGGTTCCAGCAATCAAGAGAAGCAAATGAGCCCGACTAAACTGTGGTAAGTGTTAAGGTGGGTGAGAAGGGGAGGCGGGGCAGTGGAAAGAGGGAAGATTGTTTGGTTGGTGAAGTGCGTCGTTCTTGTGTCGTTGTCTTCGCACTAATTGAGCATTTAAATGCAACGTAATTACTTCTCTAACACCTTCATCAGTGGAACGTCAGTCAACCGGCTGCCTTTGATGCCCACTGCAAATTAGCATATAAATTGTCCCGTGTGAACATAAATTCAAATGACAAGAGAGTTTGTCAAAAAAACAGAAAAAAAAGAAAAACTTCAAACCGAGAAAATTAAAAGAAAAGCCGCTGCGAATGCCGAAAGAAAAGCTGGCGGAAGAGCGCAGTGCCAGGACATGATGTGGTGAAAAATCTAAGCTAACTTCTGTCTCTCTCTGCCAGTCTCTCCCTCCGTCCCACTCTACTGTACTCCAACTAACCCCACGATCATCATTAGCATAACGAACGTGCAGCTAATTGAAAATGTAACAGTCGAGAGTTCACTGTAGTACAGTGATCAATGGCAGCCAAGAGAGCAAAGTAATCCCCTAAATTCTAACAAGCGGCGCCAGCCAGACGTCTTTATGGCTTTAACTTCTTGGCCCTTGGGCTGCATTCGAAATTCGGAATTCGAATTCGGTTCAATTAATTAGGCATAAAACACAGTTAGACAATTGAAAACACCCCAAAAGGGGTAGGGGGGGCAGGGGGAGCTGCAGTTCATTCATGAGCAATGTGTGGGCGAGTTTTTTGACCCGAGTTGGGGGCAGGAAACGCAGCGCGTTCTGAATGCCAAGGCGTACCGTACCGTCAACACAAAACCAACGACAAACCACGATCAATGATCAAGAATCGACGACGAACGATCGACGATCGTTGCAACAAATGCGCTTTGCATAACTGAGTACTCGTAATTTGGTGTGGCAAGTTTACTTTGCTGGCGTTATGCACTTGTTGCCCACAGAGCATACCACTGTTGGGTGGGCATTTACAGGGTATCGGGCAACGGGGTGTAGTGCATCCGGTCAGTTTTAATAGCTATCAGTTCTGTCCCTCTTCCACTCTGTTGCCAACTGAAAGATCATTCGTATCGATAACTGAATTCATATATTCATCATTCAAATTACAAGTGAATCCATACACACGTGTACTCATAAACTGATTACAATTACTTTGCACCTGTATTCATATTTCTCTCTTTTTATTGCCTTTTCAAATTTCTATTATTATCCATAGATACAACCGTTTACCCGGAAGTCATAACCACGATCGATTTCTGGGGATGTACAGCTACAAAAAAACTACTAAAGTTTGATTTCTCCCTTTCCTTTCAGATTCCCATTCCCATTTAGTCAATTACAAATTTAATTTGTAGTTATAGTTCTGGTATTGCTTACATAACCGCGATCAGTTGTTACATGGATCGCACTCTATATAATCTGAACAAAGCTTAGCAATAATTTAAATCGTGATCTGTCGATTGATTGCAAATTTAATTGTATCAAATGAGATCATTCGATCAGAGCGTTTGACTTGAGCGAAACTAAGGTTTAAATTACAGACAGTACAAAAGGTATAGTAAGAGGTATATAGGGTTGAAGTTTTCGATCAAATTCTACTTAAATTCGATTTATTTATCACAAATTAACTTGTGATCATTTGGCGATCACTTTACACTGATCTCTCTTACTATATACGCATATAGCTCTCGCAAGATGTGTTCACTGAGGGTATTTCCCAGAGATCTGTTCATTGACTACGTTATTTCCCGTTAGCTTAACTTACTTGTGGCTTAAATAGATTAACGAGCATTTAACGAGGATCATCAGCTCATGTTTTGCCCAGACACGAACTCTAGGTGTGTTTTCAGTGTGTGTGTGTGTGTGTGAGTGTGTGTGTCAGCCACAACTTGTGCAATCTTGAAAATTCCAAAGCCAGGATCTAATCAAACAAGTCCCAACTGACAAAGTCGTTTCCACGGATTTAATTGAGATCAGTGACATAGGAAGAGTAACAAATTTGTGTGTGAGTTTTTGAAAAACCGCGAGAGAGTTTTTCTGGAAAAACTACAATGTTTCGACTTCCGCTAGGGGGTTTTGCCCAAGTTACAAAATAATCTTCAACATGTGGGTACTGATCATCGTACATTAACATATCGTTAGTTTGCCATGATCTGATCCGTGGGAAGTTTGCCACGATCATCTCTCTGGCTGCATTTGGAGATCTGGAAACTCCATCAAAGTAATGCACACAACTCAATTTAGAGAAAAAAGGATTTTCTGAAAAGAAAAACTCTTTTAATATATGTAAATTCCTTCAGAGAGAGAGAGAGAGAGAGGAAAAAACATAATTTTTACTAGAGTCCCAACTGTCATAATTATATCGTAATTATTATTTATGTTGTCATGCTCGAATTATAAATCGACAATTTCAATATTTGCCAAAATGATCAGAATCAACCCCTTTCACTTTTAATTCTCTTAGTGATCATAATTGGCATTTGCATAAATTCATAATTCTAGAATATAATACATAAAATTGACATTGCGATGATATAACACAAGTTCCAGTTTTGTGATTGTTTTGAAGATATATTTTTGGAATTACGTGCACTACGAATTTCTATGGATCCCAGTGAAAAGAAAGCCATAAATCATTGGGAAAGCCAGTTTAGACTATTATTTAAATATCTCTTAGTATATACGAATACTAAACGTAATGCACGTATTATCTAAGCCATTAAAACATAAGTTATTTGTCAGCTTGAACCAAACTAACAACTTATCAAATTCTTAGGAGTTTAAGAAATTGCACAAACAAGTTTTATGGACTTTTCTTCTGGAGAATATAACTTTCGGTTAGAGTGAATCATGTGATGAGCTATAAGGGGAAGTCTAAAATACTAAAACTTAACCTTATATCAGACAAGTTTAAAATACTAAAATTTACTTCAATTCGTTTTAAATTTACATATTTAATTAAACAGCACTAACTTTTCCCACTGTTCATTTCGATTTAAGATACTTTATATAGTACATATATATTCAGTTTATGACATGAGTTGCAATTTGTTTTTGTTCGAATTTTATTGTTAGACGGCATGAACTAACTAAAATTTAAAATAATCTGCTATTACCTGGGATTAACAACCAACTACAAACTTAATTTTCTAGCTATAGCTCATCGGTAGATCGGCCGATGGGCAGATCGGCAGGTGATCATGTTTATAGCACCAGTTAATCAATTTTATTGTTCAACGCGTTATTAAAATTATTAAAGCATGTCTACAAGTAATACAATATTCCTATATTGATTGCTTATAAGCCATTATATAAAAATAACGCCCCCTTAAATCATAAACTCAATAAAATTTGCGAAAAAAAAGAGGAAAAAGAGAAGTCATTGGAAATAATGAATAAAAAATATTCATTGTATTGGTTAACAAAAGTCTAAGCAGTTAATACGAACGTATTACAGCGGAATCTATGCATTTTAGCCATTTACAATTTACTAATGGCCAAGTTAACGTATTTTCTAGCATGTGTGTGTGAGTGTGTGTTTTGTGTGTGTAAAAATGAAAAATGTTTTCATTATTTTGTTTGGTATTTTATTTAGTGGCAAATCTTATCTTTGTGGACCAACATAGTACAACAGATTAATGTTAGCGCATCTCAAATGCAAATTATTCACACATAATTACAATAACAAAGCTCACAAAAACACATGCGAAGAAATATTTATTAGTTTATGGAGCTAACGAAGTTTAGATACTCTTTAAAAAATATTTTTTTTACTTTTGTTTGAGGAATTGTTTAACAAAAGTCATATTTTAGCGCTACTTTTTAGTAAAAGGTATCTATTTATATATAAACATATATTTATAAACTATAATTAAACTATTTTTTAATATAAATTAGTTAAAATGTATGTATTTTTTAACTGAAACATAAATTTTTAAAGTTTTCTATTCGTTAGCTACTCAAATTATATTCAATACTTACCCAATTTGGTTAGATAGTCAAGTAGATAAACGAAACCAATATACCCTATTTATAGTGTATTAAATTGAAAACAAAACGAAACGAGATGTATTTTGTTTTAAGACTCGCTCCAATCATTCCGCGAGCTGTTAAATCAAAAATATGCAAATCGCTGTGAGAGCCACACGAGCGACAGCTACAGCAACAGATACAGATAGACATACTAATACAGATTCAGATTGAGATTGAGATACAATACCAGTACAGTGGGGAGGGAAGTTCGCTACAAAGTGTGTTGATTGATATGTGCTGGTTATATGGCCATTTGGCCAAATGATGCAATCAAACTATGTAAATGCGAACGAGTTGACTTTTAAACTTATTCGTATAGCTCAGAAAATCACCTAATACCAGGTAATATCTTTAAAACAACAACAACAAGTAGTTAAGGCCTATTGCTAAAAGCCAAAGTCGTATTAAGTAGCAAGCCAGGCCATTTCCGACTTATATTTTGTTGTTGTATTTGGCATTTTTATGGCTAATTAAAAAGTTGACTTTTTTGTTAACCGTAAAGTCAAAAAGTCAGCGCATTTTTTACCAAAACTGTTTCTCATTTGGATTTATTTTTTTAGAGTCCGACGACGTGTGTCCTTGGATATGTTTCTAGGAAAATTCTCAGTTTGCATTTTTTACGCAACTTAACGGTAATTTGAAGAGTTTCCAGCAACCAGATGACAGTACGGGTACGGGTACTGGTACGTGTACGGGTATATAGAAATCGAAGGAGTGTTCAAGCAGTTGGAATATGGTAGTGTCACTCATCCCTTTTGCTCTTTTAAGCGGAAAGTGTTATGGGCTCTCGAGAGTGTTGCCTGCTCGACTTTTTATGATATATTCGCCTGACTTTATGACTCTTCCACTTTCCACCTCTTCTGTCTCCTACTTCTTCGCGCTTCTTTCGCGCGACACTCGTCAATTGCTTTTTTTTTTAGGGCAATATCTTTTTTGCGGCTACCTAAGCACGCGATTTTGTTACCTAATCGCGGGATCAGCATACCTAAGCTGCAGATTATCCTAGGATCATAATTATGATGAGCCTGCCTCAGAGTCGCGCCGTGTGCACTACTCTCTCAACTCGGTCTTTTTCTATTCTTTACTCAATACCGAACCGCGATTTTCCGTCGTTCGTTTTTTCTTTTTCTACGGGTTTCACATTTTTTTATTTGCAAAAAACTTAAGCCGAGGGGATTAAACCGGATTAATATGTCACAATGTCAAACCGTTTGTCCTTATTTTTTGCTTGACTTTACAGTTTTTAGTTTTCAGTTTTTACTTATTTTTCCTTTTTTTTTACAGTTTTTTGTCGCGCCTTCCTTTCGGGCTAACTAATTACGCTGCAAAATTACCCATTTGCTGCGGAAATTCGCGAAAATTTTCCCTGTGTTTGTTTTTTCTTCCAATTTTTTATGGCAGTCGCGAAAACAGTTAAATTGAATCGATTAGAAAAAAACAGATATTTGGAAGGTCGTCAGAGGCCCTCGTGTTTTGGGTTCTATATTCTTTGACTTTTTTTTTTAGTTTGCAAGCCTTTGTTGAGTTTACGTGGAATAGTTTTTTGACTTTTTTATGGTCTACATTGAGGTTGGTATGCTGCTGAGCTAACCTTACCTAAAAAATGGGAAGAAAAACAAAACATTTGTCGGGGAACTACTGAAAAACAGAGTTCTGGGAACAAAATACTTTTAAATTAAAATAAATTAAATATTTAAATTTTAGTAAATTTAATATTAAACAAAATATGAGTTAAACATATAATATTATTTAGCTTTTATTTTACTAAACACAGAATTTAACTCGGTTTCACACTTTTCATTGTCTCATTCTCTGCACTCACAGGACAAAGAGGCTTCATAAAAGGGTTAATGTGTGTGTATATATGTATGTGTATGTGTGCGTGTGACGAACAGGTAGAAAGAGTTGAAAAATATATAATAAAGAGTTAGCGGGCACATAAAAAGAGTTAACGGAGTGCTTGTAAAAACTGTCTTTTGAGGATGTTTACACAAAATAATGCCAGGAGCAATCATAAAACAAGGGTTAAAGTCAATGAAGAGTTAATTTAAGTATATCGCAAGATACGACCATAAAAAGAGGCATTGCCTAATTGGGATTTTAAAAACCAGCATGTAATTAATTTATTTAAAGCAATTAATTGATTTATTTATTTAAGTAATGCTAAAATCGAGACTTTATTTCTTGCCAAACAAGTGTGAGTTGAAGTACATAAAATGTTTGTACAAAAGCAATTACTCAAAACCGAACGCCTTTAACGGTAACCGCACTTATGTACAGACACTTCGCTAAGTAAATGGGCAACTCCAACCATTTCGGTGTAGAGCTAAAAGGCTCCGCCCATGCTAAATAAAATGAGCAACTGTTAAAAATGAAGTCAACAAGAGTATTTGTTTGTGTGTGCGTGTGAGCGAAAAAGCACAGCAGCTGCCCTTAAACGTGCGAGTTTTAATAAATAACCGAATAACGAATAATATCAGAGCAATGCAAATTGAGCGTAACGATCGACTCCACCAAAAACGAGCGCCCACAAACCAAGAGAGAGAGAGTGAGAGCGCGTCGTACATTCATTGAGAAGTTAACAGCGCTTTAACAGCGACTCAGACTGTGTGACTGCTTGACTCTGTTGGCTTAGGTAAGCCGCACTCGTGAGAGCGCTTAATTGAGTGCATTTGGCTTGCGCTCTCTGTTAATGCTGCTGCCGCTGCTGTTGTTGTAGCTGTGTTAGTGCACATACAGGCGATCAACTGTGATTTATCAGAGAGCCAGTTTCTAGTGGTGGTTACTTTCTGTGCATTTGTATTTGTATGTGTGTGTGTGTGTTTGGAGTATCGTATGCTCACACGTTGTTGTTGTACATAATCGGGAGTTTAGCCAACCGAGAAACGAACAGCAATGCTTCTTTCCAACGACAAGTCGGAGCAAGAAATCAGTCGTCAGCCAGTAGCCAAGGTGTGCGTTACACATCGTGAGTACAGTGCGCGTTGCGTGTGAGATCAACAGTAAAATACAACAAATACAAATACAAGAACATTGATTCGATAACTACGTAAAGTGAATTCAAATAACAGAAATAGAGACTGATCCACAAAACGATCAAAATTTAGTGTGTTGTGCGAAATAAAAAAAAACAAAAACTCAAGGCGGAATATACTGCCACGTGCAATTAAAAAGTCATCAGCTATAAAAAATCTTCGAACAGCGAAAACCCAACACAACCCAAGGTAAGTTTTTCAAGATCAGTTGAGATCGGTACCGTTTTGAGTTCTTAGTTTTAAGTTCTCAGTTCAGTTGAGGAAAAACGCGCCCACACTTAAAGTCAATTCACGTTTTTGCATTGTTCAGTTTATTTTGCCTTTTTTTTTGTACGATCGCAGCCGACGGCATATTTTATGAGTCCTGTTTGCACTACTTTGATTTTTTACAGTTTCAAGCTAAACACACACACAAACACACACACTCACGCACAGTTGCACTTTTATTTTTTTATTTGCCGCGCAAAAAAATTGTGTTTTGCGTTTTATGACACAACACGTCAAGGTCTTGAGGGCTCTATATAATTTTTTTAGACATAATGACTTCATATACAAGAATATATAAAAAAATTCTTCTTCTACCTGCCTGGCTGCCTACCATACGCATAGGGTTGCATAATCCCTCTCCTCCCCCGCATTAGCTTAAGTTTTTTGCCTGCAGATCATAAAAATCAGCACAAAACAAAAAAAAAAAATAGAAAGAGAATTTTCTCATAAGTTTTTCTAGATGTTTTCACTATAAATTCGAGTGCTCGGCACTGTCCTGACATCAGTCGCACAGCAGCGCAGCAAACGAAAGGAACTCGAGTAAACAGTTACGGAGCAGTTGCGGAACAGTTTAAAAAATAATTCTTAAAAAAATCAAAGAAATCTACAGAGACTTGGCACACGGCCAAAACATGGTGTTTAACTTGGTTAGTGTACAGAAATATATATATCACTTGGATTACGCTAAAAACTGAGCAAAAATGTTAAAGAAAAAATAGAAAAAAAAGTGTGACAACCCTAAGGAAAAATATTTAATATTTTTGGAAGGAAAATTGATTAAAAAAATTCTTAAAGAGTTTTAAAAATTGTTAAACTTAGTTTTTTATACCAAAATGGATTACTTACCTGATACTTATGGCTATATTATCCATTCAATTTTCCAGATGAATCAGACGTGCAAAGTTTGCGGTGAACCAGCGGCGGGTTTTCATTTTGGCGCCTTTACATGCGAGGGCTGTAAGGTAAGTTGAGCACAGTGGAAGAAATAACCTTTTTTCACTGATAAAATTTAAAAAATTCTTTAACTAAAGGAAAATTTTCTTCTCTCTTTTCATTGATCTTCTCTGTAGTCTTTCTTCGGCCGATCGTACAACAATATTAGCACAATTAGCGAGTGCAAGAACGAGGGAAAGTGCATCATTGATAAGAAGAATCGCACCACCTGCAAGGCGTGTCGTCTGCGCAAGTGCTATAATGTGGGCATGTCGAAGGGCGGTTCCCGTTATGGTCGTCGCTCCAACTGGTTCAAGATCCATTGTCTGCTGCAGGAACACGAACAGGCAGCAGCAGCGGCAGCGGGTAAAGCCACGAGACATGCTACAGGTTCACCTATGAGTTCACCTGGTTTTGGTGATCTTGCCGCGCACTTGCAGCAACAACAGCAGCAGCAACACCTCCATCAACAACAGCAACACCAGCAGCAACAACAACAGCAACAGCGTCATCCACATCTGCCACAATTGTTGGGTTATCCCGGTTATCATTTGGGTGAACCCTTTGGAGCACGTCACCCGGCGGATGCTGCTGCTGCCGCTGCTGCATTGCCATTCTTCAGCATGATGACTGCACCGCAGACGGCGTTCCAGTTGCCACCGCATTTGTTGTTCCCCGGTTATCATGCCAGTGCTGCGGCAGCGGCTGCAGCGGATGCTGCGTACCGTCAGGAGATGTACAAACATCGTCAGAGTGTGGACTCGGCAGCGTCGGCGGAATCCCTAAACCGTTATACACCACAGCAACAGCAGCAGCTGCAGGAGGAGCAACAACAGCAGCAGGAACATCCACAGCCAGCAGCGTCACCCATTGATGTTTGCCTGGGAGCAGAGGATGAGGTGCAGTCACAGCATAGTCACAGTCACAGTGAGAGTCACAGTGTAAGTCACAGTCCACATGGAATCCACACACCGATTGCCATACGTGCCACACCGCCACAGCAACAGCAGCATCAGCAGCTGTCTTCCCACACAGTCTCGCCCACAACGACGCCCTCGCCCACAGTTACGCCCACAGCCACGCCCACGCCAACACCCACCACAGCCAGCAGCCCATTGAGTTTTGCTGCCAAAATGCAATCACTTTCACCCGTTTCCATCTGTTCGATTGGATCCGAAACTGGTGCACAAAGCACCACCGCCTTCGGAGTGGGCGGTACTGCCGCTCAGGATGGTCCCATGGATCTGAGCATGAAGACCTCAAGGAGTTCGGTGCACAGTTTCATTGACAGTGATGTAGATGATCAGGAGATCGCACCACGTCGCAAGTATTATCAACTGGAAGCCGAGTGCACCACCAACAGCAGCAGCACCACCGCCAGCAGCATCAGTTCCGCATCCTCAGCTGTGGTAAAGCGGCAGAAACTCAACACGGAATCACCGTCGCCATCACCGCAATTCGGTGGTTTCTCAGTGGCTCACAATGCAGCGAGTGCCATGCGAGGAATCTTCGTCTGCGTCTAAAATTGAGTGGAGTCAAATCGAGTGATGTGGAGATTGAGTGAAATCCATTTGAGTGTTTTCGATTTGAGTCGAGTGGGTGGAGCTAAATGGCACTCACCTCTCACTTGTTGTTGTTGTTGTTGTTTTTTACACATTTCATTTATCTCAGTTTAGTGTTGTTGTTGTTGTTGTTGTCGTCGTGTTGTTGTTGTTGTTTTTACGGTTCGAATTCGATTTGCGCCGTCGAAATTGAAATTGCTTTTGGACTGGTTTGCGCCAGAGAGAGACAGCTAGCCAGCAGCCCACACACGCACACACACACCCCAACACACACACACTCCTGAGAGCTCAATTCCAAAAATTATTTTTACAAAAAAAACAAACAAAAAGTTTAGTTTTTTTCGTCATAGTCGCCAGAATTGTAAATATGTTTCTTTAAATATTATTATAAAAATTTCTCTAAAAAAAAACTATTTAAAAAATTTAAGAAAATCCATTTCCAAAAAAAAAGCAAACAAAAAAAAACAGATCCAATCCAACCCACCAAAATTAGCCTCCATTGTATTGTACATAAATTTGTTTAGTTTTAGTTTTCATTAATTAATGACATTTACTTTAAGTATTCTATTTTAGTTATTAGTATTTGTGTCCTAAACAATTGGTTTCTCAATTTGTATGCAAACAAAATAAATAATTATAAAAAATCAAAAAAACTATCTTTTTATTAACACTCTTTTCTAGTGAAAGATACTTTATTGGCAAAGATACAGTTTCCAGGAATTAATTGAAGTTGGCTTAATTTGGTAACGAAATGAGCAAACAGTTTTATAAATATACTGCTTAAATTGCTTAAGTAAACATTAATAGATTAATAGGAATTGCAAAAAGTTAAATTCGGAAACTTTGCTCGAAATTTGTTTGTATTGGAATTATTTGTGTCCCAGGGGAAGTACCAAAATATTGTGATTAATGCAAGGGAAAAAAGCCAAATTAATTTTGGTAATTTTTAGCCAAAAGTTTTGTTTAAAAATAGCAGCATGATTTATAGAATTTAAAGCTAAGATTTAATTAAACAGTTAACTAGAAGATACACTTCCTAAAAATTCATTATAATTATCTCTATTAATTTTTATTTGGGAGCTATAGGTAAAAATAGACGAGTCTTTCAAAGTAAACACTTAACTAAAATATATAGTTCTAAATAATTCCTTAAATATATTAATTACTTAGTTAAAAGTGGAATGAAAGGGGAAGAGGTTTTTTTTCAAGGAAGTTCTAAAGAAACAGTTTTAGAAATGTTTCTTTAACTCTATAAATTCATTGATTTCAAGTCGATTCTTTTTAAGGAAATGTCGATTCAGAAACTTTAACGATTATACAATTTAAAAGCAAATACTTTATTTTATAGCAAACCTTAATGCGAACTGTCTGATGGGTACCATTAACTCATATTACTCACTGAATGATTCAAAATGCGAATCCGAATCGAAAAGATATTTTATAGCTCTCGTTCTTAATCGGAATGAATTCTATCTGAAATTCCATTTGAAGAATTTGATAGCCACGCGGCAATTTGGCTTTGTACTCAAATCGTGGCGTTTGTATCTCAAACACGGGTGACAAACTGGGCGTGGCATTGAGTGTGGGCGGCCGGGCGGTCTTTCGTACAGTTTGTTACTGTTACTGGAGGTGATAGTGGTGGCGGTGGTGGTGCTGGCGGTTGTCAACACCAAATGGATTGGCATAAATTCATCAACGTAGCAGTTGAAACATTTGTTGCAAGACAAAATCGATTGAAATTTGTCGATCGTTCGATCGGTCAGTTGGATGGCTGATAATAAAACCGATATAGTAATGCTTAAGTGCCGTCTGTCTAATGCAATGATTGCTGTAAATTGTAAATTATAAATGCCACAAATGTTACGCTCAGATATTTTTGCCCCCAACTTCGATCCGATATATATATGTTTTATATGCTTGGGGCCTATTGGGTGCCTCGTATATGGGGCTGCTTGATGGGCCCAAAAAAAAAAAAAGAGGCCTATTGAGTGGCTAACTGACTGTCTGACTGACCACGTGCTGCTTCAAATAATAAACTTTATATTAACACATACAAAAGTCATACGCCTCGGCTATGGTCAGAATTTTAATCACTTAATTAGGCAGACTTCACGACGTTGTAGAGTCGATCCGAACTTGCTTTATGGCCTGCCCCCAGACGACATACCCAACAGACCCGACACAGACCCGACTGAGACCTCAGTTCTCAATGATGAATGGTACGAAAACTATGCAGGATCGTACAATCGAGTTGATAGCTCGATCGGTTGATCGCTTGATCGGGTTGATCAACTGCCTGCAAATATCGTTTACGACCATTGTAAAATGTGGCTATGTCAGAAAAGTTGACGCCTTAACGGACGACAATAAACAATGGAACTGAACTCGAAGAGAGCACATCAATATGCATGATGAGCTCTCTTTTCTTTAATCCAAGCAGGCGGTGGGCAGGGCAGGTGGGGACAGGGTGGTGTCTGTGGTGGTGCGAGAGGCGGTGGGTAGAAGCAGCGCACGCCATTGTGCGTTTTCTTAACTGCCGCTCGATCACATTCCAATGTGTGTTTTGTCGTCATTGTTTCTAAATTTATTTTTATAGTTTATTAAACAGTCAATAGTAATACAAAACCATCAAAAATTAACAACTAACAGGGGTTAAACGCACAACAGATGCCCTAGATTTACAAGAAAGGGTATCTTGAAACAGTTTGATGTAGGAAATCTAAAGAAAATATATAGTAATGGTGGTAGGATATGAAGAAATGTTTAATTTTGTATAAAAAATTAAAAAAGTATTTATATAAAATAGTTATTAATACAAAATTGAATTACTTTTTATATAAAATAACTTTTAAATAACAAATTAAATTAGTTTTTATTTAAAATAATTTTTAGTAACAAATCTGAAGCTATTAAAATTTTTTTAAATAAATATTTCCTCGATAAATTTACCAAATAAATAAATTTTTGCTTTCTAAAATAAACTCCCCTTTAAAACAAATCAAAATCTCGCTTAAAATTTGCCTAAATACAACCGTTTTCCACTAGTTAAGCTCTAAAATTAAACTCAATACTTAATTCCAACCTAATCATTGTGGAGCGTACGAATTGCTGGGCGGCCTGTCAAGTTTTTTGTCCAAGTCTTTTGTATCTGATATTTATTTTCTTAGCTGTCAGACTGAAAAAAGTGGTTCAACTGTATCGTCGCTTCAATCTCTCCAATCAAAAAGCCATTTAGAAAACAAAAGACCCAAAAATTGAGGAAGAAATAAAATCGATGCGACATAGAAAACAAAAAACAAAAAAACCAAAAACAAAAAATACCAAAAAAAAATCAAACTAAACTAAACCAAAACCGATTTGAAGAAAGACTGAAAAAAGTATAACATTTCAAAATTTTATTGACTGTCAAAATGCAGGCGCCGAAATGCATTGAAATGAAGCGGGTCTGATCATATTACGTGGCTTATTGGCGCCAGTCTTGGTAAGTTAAGGTTGATAAACATGCTTGAACATGCAGTGACATGCTTTATTATGTATACGACATAAAAGATGCATTATTAATAGACACAAAGAGTAAGGAAAGGGGGCAACTGGCAGGTGAAGATTGAGAGTCTCTTGTCTCCACAGAGATGTGGGCAGTGAGTGCATCTTTAAAAATAGTCCAAACTGGCAGCTGGTCAACTGGCTGACGGTAATAACTTGGCTTAAATACTTTCCTAGTTAGTTAAGAACATGTTTATTAAATTAAATAATTACAGAGTTAACGCTTCTAATGCATCATCAAACGAATCAATTGAAAATTTGCATTTGAAATTGACAGGGTACGAAACGATTATTATTGACACATTATAATGGAAACATGTTTTAATGAGAAATTATGCAAAGCATGATCAAGACATGTATATGTGTATATATATCTATATATACTCAACTCAGATTGTGCTTTTTTGTCTTGAAACTCTGCTGGTTTCTGTGTCCGGTAGCGGCCTTAATTACCGTCCAGAGTTACCCGGAGTTACCCATGGCCCCTGTCAGTGGTAGTATGAGCATGTTCGGGGCGTGGATTCCACTCTGACTGACAAATAGTCAAAACAAACTAAGTATATGATGCTATGTCATATCTTTTTCTAGACAGCTGCCAGTGAATTGCTTTTATAAAGATAAATGTGTGTGTGTGTGTGTGTGTGTACTGAAGAATCAAGATTATATTATGAAGATAAACTTCAAGTCGTTTTTACAGCAAGTGTCAGTTAGACAAAGCTGGAAGTTGTTTTTATAAAAGCAAAATATTAGAATGGAACTTTATAATTTACATATATCAAAGTTTTTTTAATGGAGAATTGTTTAAGGAACTATTAAAACCTTTTAAGTACTACTAAGTATGCTATCAATAATAATTTTAACACATAAGTTAGACACTTTCTTAACTGTTACAAGTAAACTTCGTATACAAAATTCCTCTAGAGTATCTTTAGTTAAACAATCTTTCATTCTCTGTAAAAAAGCACACACACACACACACACACACACACACACATTAAATTGAGTTACTGCATTTGAATGGCAATGCAATGCGATCAGGTTAACGGACAGCTCCATTGTTTCACAGCATTGGGGGGAAACGACATTAACCCATTTAAGGGGATGCCGAAAGTTAAGCAAACACTGGACCCACAAAAACCCACAATCTGGGAACAATCTTTATTGATTTTGGATGCGAGAGAAACCAAAAACAACAACTACCAATATGGAGGTTTACATTTGGACAGAGCTTGGCGCTTGGCGCTCACACGATGTGTAGCGAGAAGAGGGAAAAGGGGTAGTAAGAGGGAGAAGGGGCATGGTTTGGGATTGGGCTTTGAGTAGGGCTTTGTAGGAGTTGACTGCAGCTTGGGCTGGCGCTGGTAATTAGTGATCTGGTGCACTTGATATCCAGCTTAATTTAAACATTTCGTACACACCCAACCGATGTGCACACACGCACAGTATTCACTGTATCCCGAGCACTTCCCTTGCTGGCATCACTCTGGTCAGTGAAGCTTAGTTCCCAGGGAACTGAGTTCTTAAATCCCTTTTATATGCCCTGTAAAGGGGGTATATTAGGTGAAGGGTATTTGGGATGCTGTAAAGTAAATTTAATTATTTTGAGGAGCAGCTGAAGGGAAATCGGTACATATTTGTATCTATTAAAAGATTTTATAGAGGATTGTATCTATTTTTGTGAAGACTTCTGTTTCGAGTAAGTCTTCGTAGCGCTCTTTACTACAACTGGGTATTTTAAAGTCGAGCGTACTCCGCAGTCACTTCATTTCTTGAGCTGCGTGCAGCGCATGCCATTCGCTTGTTGCTTGTTTCTCCATTCTCCCACCCCGTCTCCTACTCCGTCTCAGTCTCAATCGCAGTCTCGTTCTCTTTTCTCAGACCGAATCTCAGTTCGAGTCTCAGTTGTGTTCTCGTTTAAACGTTTATTTAACTTAAACGAACTTTGCGTGTCGATTAAAATGCAGCGATTAAGGTAAAACAGCGCTCCTCTACACTCCGCTCCAGCCCTGTACTCCTACCTACCCCTCCACACCCCTCTCCACTCCCAATCACTTCGAGTACTGTGCGTGTCCAGTGAACTTACAGGTCAAACTTGAAGTTCAGTTTACGCATGCCAAAAGCCATAATACTCGTATGTATCTTTGTATCTTACGGATTGACCTGGCTATAAGAAATCCTTTTTTTTTTGTACCTCTTAGAGTTTCTCCTCTCAGGTTTCTGGTTTCCCTTGACTTTCTCCCAGCCCCGCTCATTTATTTAACGACAAATTTGCCCATTGTTCTCGATTTGATGATGTCCTTTTGTTTGGCTTGACTCCCTGGAACGCAACAGGACCACGAATTTTAGACCGCACAGCGATACAAACTAATAATTTGTGCACCTTCAGCTAAGAAGTGTGTGAGAGAGAGGGAGGGAGAGAGAGGGGAGAACGAGAGATGATCGAGTAGATGCTTATCGCAATCTCTGCTCTGCCCATTTTCTTGTATTTTCTTCTTCTTCTTTATTTTTTAGTGTTTGTCTTATCTGTTTGGAGTTTTGTTAACGAAATTAGATTTAAGGGCCAAGTGATTTTGATAGCTCGTAAAGAACTCAAAAATGGAGGTGGGAGACTAAAACTGGGACTCAGTGGAAGACCAACCGCAGCAGGAGTTGCTACATGAATTTATGTTGTACCTCATTAAATTAGTCTAAATGTGGTTTAAGAATAAGTGGAGGGAGAAGGGGTTGTGGTAGGAGTAGGGGTAGAAGAACATGTACAGCTGTTGCAGGTGGTAAAAGGGTTCGAGGGCATCATTAGAACACATCGCACTCGGAGTCAAAGAGATCTGATTCGTTAACAAATCTCAAATCTTAAATCTTTTCAGTCTTTTTACTGTGTATTCCCTACACTAAAGGTCTCCTAGTCCCAACTTTAGCAGACTTTTTGTTGCACAGTGTACCGCACAGTGTCCACTCTCTGTTGCCGACAATCAGCAGTGACACTTAAAGCTTCTTCAGCAGCAAAACTGGCAACACTTATGCCAACGGTTAGCCAGGTTATTGTATGGTTAACTGATATGCTTAGTGCACGTCGTATTAAGACCAGGCTCACAACGTTCTGGCAACTTGGCCCAAAACTCTGCTCTTGGTAGCCAGCCAGTGTCACTGTCAATGTCATTTAGTTGCCAACAGACGCTGATTCTGACTCCAACTCCAACTTCGACTTCAGTTCCAGCACCAGCTCCAACTCCAACTCCGACTTCGACCTGGCCATAAGCATGCACTTGGCCAAAGCCAAACAGTTTGTGGTGCTCGAATCTGTGCCTGTTGTCCCTGTTGCACGTTTCTCATTTCCCCTCTGCCCCTCTCCCCGTCCCCTTTTGCCCTCTGCCTACCTTTGGATCGTGTGATCCATTACCAAACGTGCGCGATCGTTTGCGCCTGTGTTTAGTGAGATTTTTGCTTACTTTTTTTTGCTCTTTATTTTTTTTTTAGTTTAAGCAAAGAATACTCTTACTGCTAAATGGGTCAAGTTATTTGATTGTAGATCTGGAAATAATCTTAAAGTGATCGGGAAATTTAAAGGGAAATAAACTAAATTGGAATTGGAAAAATTCCCATTTATTGTTAAACAAATTAATTAAGTTTGTATTTCATGTAGAGCATTTAAAATTCATCTGCATCTTTCTGTATTTGTCTTTGACATCTGGTAAATATGACCAGGCCAAAAGCACAGCTTGAAGCAGATGGACTAAGGAAAGAGGAAAGGGGGAGTTCACTGTATGGCAGACTCCTTCGACGGCTTGATTTGATTTTCATACCCAACTTTTGCTACATATGCAGAAACACCTACCAAGAAGTATCCGAGTCTGAGTTCGTTTCTGAGTCTGATTCGGAGTCCGTTTCGGAGTCCGGGACGAGTCTCCAGGCACTCAATCAAGCCAGTCGAATTGTTTGTCTAGTGCGGCAGCTAAAGAACATAACGAAGTTGATCATGATGATGATAATGATGTTCTGATCGGCACATTCTAATTAGCTGCTCTAGCTGGTCAACACAAAGGCGAGCACAATTTGAGTTTAGAGTTTTGGCTTTTAACTTTTTAACTTCTGCCTCAGTTTCTGTTTTTCAGTTTTTCAGTTTTTCACATTTCAGTTTTTGTTTTCCTTTTCTTACTCCTTCCCATTTTTATGACACTCAAAGTGACCGACACGACGCGTTGCACAATAAACTCCTTTCATGCCCCTTTTGGTGGCCAGCTTGTTAGGCGGGATTCCTTTCGAGTCTAGTCCGTCCGTCTGTCAGTCCGTCTCTCTGTCTGTCTGTCTGTCTGTTTGCACAACATGATCGGGGCAAGAGTGCGGCTTATTAGACCAACTTGGCTTTGAGCATTGTTTGCTGACCATTTGGCTAAGGATGCGCGGCGGTCAGTTGAAAAAAGAAGAAAATAGAAGAAAAAGAGGAAAAACCTAGGAAAAATTGAAGTAAACTAAAACTTAACCCGTTGCCGACAACAACTATTTGACAAATGCAAACAATTTTCCACAGAGTTTTCTATGTAAAATCGGTTTTCCTTCTACTTTGGTGTTTTTTTTTGGCTTGTTATTAGAACACTTTTCGAGCTGCTTTTAAGCCGTTTTCCATTTGACCGAAAAGGCCACTTAGGCACGAAACGAATCAAGTCGACCTCTTCAGGTTCCTCTTCTCTCTCCTCTCCCTTCTCCCTTTTCGACTGCATTATGATGTAATATGGCTTTTTGACTTTTGTAGACATGATAAAATACAAAACGTTGCGTGGCAGTTATATTGGCTAATGGCCGCGGCCTTTTAGACCATTTGTGAGTGAAGGTGTCAGTGAGGCGCGCGTTGCCTTCAATGAATGCCACCGACCTCCTCACTCCCTTTCCCCCTCTTCACCACAAACTGCTCTCTCTCTTCGCGGTGTCAGATCAAAGCGCAGCGACGCGGCCAAAATGAGCTCTTGTTCTTGTTCTTGTTCTGGCCGTTTGTGTTGTTGTCTTGGTGTCTTGGTTATTGACCAGGCTATTTGCCTCTTGCCGTGTTTAGTGTTTGAAGTTTGGTGTTTAGTGCTGTGTTGAGTTGCAAGTGCCTCAATAATGATGAACCAGCTGCCTGAACCGCCCAGTCCCCTCCCGACACTCCTTTCCCCCTTCCCCCCTCTCCACACTGTGTGATTTTCTGTACGTGTTTATGTCTTTGTGTTGTCTGTTAGTCTGAAATGCATTTAATCGAACATTGTGTGCACATTTCTCGGTTATCAATTTGATATGTTTGATAGTTTGTTATCTTTTCCGACAAGTCATTCAACACTGGAATTCTTTGAGGTCTCTTTAAGGCAGGGAATATGTTTTAGTTAATATTTTAAAGGTAAAACTGTCACAAATTTCTTAAAATTGTAAGTATATAACTTTTGAGAGTAGAAAGTGTTTCCATATCAGCCTTTATTTAATTTTTTTAATATTTTAAAAAATCCTTAAAAATCTTTTTATATTTCTAAGCTGTTTATCTATGCTTTCCCTAGGTTAAAGGCTTGATTCTGCGAATCTATTCAACTTTTTTAATACAAATTTTATGTGTTTATTAGGCTGACTTCCTCTGCTCTTGTCTCCTTTCATCTCTTCTGCTCTCTTCTCCTCCCTACCGATAATTGCAATTCTTCATTTCGCATAAAGAAAGAAGCAATGTGAAAATTAATGAAGTAGAATTTTATAAGCCTCACCCTGTTTTAAGTTTGGTTTGTGCCCTGCGCATGTCTAGAAGTTGTCCATTGATTGCCAAGCGTCCACCTGCCTTCCCTCCACTCTCCTCCCTCTTCCCTACTGCTCATTTGTATGCACGGATGCGACTGGTGACATGTGCTTTATATATAATTTAGAGTTGTGTGTGCTACCGTTGCAAGTTCGAGTTCGAGTTTGAGCTTGAGCTTCAGTTTGAGTTCGTGCCATGTTTGTGGCGTGCTTTTGGCCGTTTGGTAGCTGCCAGTTGGCAGTTGGCCAATGGAGGAGCAAGCGCGAATTTAGCTGTACGAGGTTTGAGGTGCGACCAAGTTTGTTGCCTAAGTCTTTTGTTTTATTCACTGGAATTGGCGACTCATTTCCGCAGTTAAACGACTGTGGCATGCTAGTTTTATGTACGCATTATCAACGGGATCACAAAGGAGCGCAAAATGTTGCGATTCGATATTTAAGCTTAAAAAAAGAAATACAAAAAACAGGTGCAAAATCGGTAGCCCGTCGATATAACTCGATATGAGCTGAAGAGGCTGCTTGTCTTCGCATTGAGCGTGTAATGCGTGCAACTTGTGGCATGTGGAGACTGCGTAAGACCCCGACGACAACAACAGGAACAACAACAACGGTAACTACGACAACAATCGAGTGGCTGCTACTGGACAACACAGACAACGACCATTTACAAGGCAATTAAATGCCAAGCATAACAATCGCAATCATTTGGACTGAGTTTGACTTGACCCTTGTGAGATACAGATACAGCAAGTAAAAAGTTTTAAGGGTAGTGGGCAGAGGGATGGGAGGGGTACGATCTTCGACTCTTATCAAATGCGGTCTATCGGTTTCACATTGCCCCATTTGACAAACAATTAAAAACGATTTAAGAAAGTAAAAACTTAGTGTGAATGGGCACAAGAAAACTCTGCTTTCCCCCTTCTCCCCTCCCTTACTACCCACTCCCCTCCCTGTACTACATCCCATGTTAATTAGCTGCCTAGGCGCCAGTCTACCAACTCCAACTTCAAGTGGTTGTACAATTAAAACGTGATCAGGCAGCAGCTACAAATTTGTCCAACACGCAAAATGTCTGCGTGCCCCAAAAAAAACAACAAAGGGGGCAGGGTGGGAGGAGGAGGGGCGGGGGAGCGGGTTTAAGGCAATTGTTGCATTGCTTTGGTTTTGGTTTTGGATTTTGTGAATTTGTTTTTCTTTTAGTTACGTTTCAGTTTCAGTTTTGGTTTCGGATTCGAATTCAGATTCGGATTCGGATTCGATTCCCAGACATGGCCCTAAAAATAAAACTAGTTTTGCATACTTAAACGCTGTTGTCGCCAACGTCTGCACTACTTCCCGAGGGAGCCAGACAAGGCCTTTAAAGTGTACCACACTCACTCCAGGGACACAGGCAGACAGACAATCAGCCAAGTGGACAGATAGACAGACAGACAGTCAGTCGGTTGGTTGGTTGGAGAGAAGGGGTTGGCTTTGGAGGGGCCTATTTGGACGAGTGGCGTCAGTGGACACAACCATTTATGAATTGTTAAACGCTTTGAGAAAAATATAAAAAAATAAGGCAATGAAAAAAGTGGAATTATGAATTGGAGTAGGCTGTCAAATACCCTAGGAAGGCAGTGATTTAAATGCATGAAAAGTATGAAGAAATTTAGTTTCAAGTTAACTATTTTGGTAAGAAATTTATATTTTTAATAATGATGTATAAAAATAATTGATTTTGTAGCCTTTTTATGGAATCCCATCTATACCTTATTACCATTTTCAATACCGATGTCTTCCCTTCACGTAAACACCCCTTTTCCTAGGGTTTTACAGGGTATACCGGCGTATGCAAGTGCACAACTTGTCAGGTTGTAGACGAGACGTTCTTTATTAGCTTTTTATTGCTACCAATCCAATAATTGTTAGGGTCGCTCTCACTGCTGTTGCCGTGGCTATTTCTCTTCTTCTTCTAGCCGTTGTTGTTGTGGTTGTTGTTGTTGGCCAAATGTCATCACATCCGGTGCCCTGCCTCGCGCTCGCTCCGAATTAGTATTCTAAGTTGATGACTGCAACTGCAACTGCAACTGCAGCGTCTATCATAGCCAAAGAAGTGCTGGGAGAAGAGTGAAGAGAGAGAGGGGTTGGGGGGGGTTTAGGCCATGACCATGTCCATGTCCATGTGACAACAGTTGGTCTGGTACTTTGCTTTGATTTCAGTCCCTGATTCGTATGCATTATCATTAATATTTCTTTCATTCATTCATTTAATTCATTCGATCGTTCATTTCTACCATAAATTTATGACCATTGACAATCAGTTAAGACTATCGGATATCTGGGGTAATAATTTCTAATGTTGTTGCACTCAACACACAGCACAACAACTACAACACAACAGCTGTGTGCCACTTGGTACAATTCCACAATTTGTCTTTGAGGAAACAACATTGAGTTTTTACTCTGGAACCAAAAGGAAGTTACAAAAACTGAAAAACCTGAAAAACTAAAAGGGAACTCGGCCCTGGGGCACATTTGGTTCTTTCGCTTCCGTTAGGGAAACTTGGAACATGTGACGTTGCAATGGAACTAGTAACACAGCAATAAGATCGATTGATCAGCCATTAAGTGCAGATGGGTTAAGTATTTGAATAAGGAAATTATGTGGAAATTTGGTGGGAAAAGAAAGTTTTGAGTTCTTTGAAAAAGTTTAAGAAAATTTCAATAATTTACTTAAAAATATATATGATAAAAGGACTATATTCTATGACTTTATTAGTGAAAGCGATTAAGCTAAGCATTGAGTTCTTAATAAATATATATAAGATAAATGCCTGAAAATTGCTGAAAATGTTGGTAAGGGAATATAAGTTTATAGCTGAGATTTGTACCTCATATTCTTCCTCATCGATGTACATAGACAAGTCTTTAGTCTTTACAATAAAATATATTAAAAATCTTTGTTAAAGTTAAAACCCTTTTTTCCGCTGCTCAACAAATTTATTGTCTCAATATCTTTGTGAATGAATGACACTGTTCGCTTCATTATTTTTTGTCGGTGTATAATACAGAGAAAAGCAATTCAGAGCACGAGCGATTTAAACAAACATTGACATGATTCATCATTGGCATTGTCATGCTTCAGGCTGAGGTTCATTGTCTGTTGCTGCTGTTGTTGTCTCTGCTCAAGTTGGTCTCAAGTCTGGGTTGAGCCTAATTGAAAGCGCCTCGATGGCGGGGGCACCAAAAAAAAAAATACACACAAATATTTAAACTCCCATACACACACAGAGAGTGAGAGAGAGAGAGAGAGAGAGAGAGATAGAGAGGCCGTAAACTGAACCCAACCAATTCCATAAAAATTAGCTCAAAGATATGCAAAAATGCCCGAAAGGCAAAAGTAATAAAGCAAAACGTTGGAAATAAAATAAAAATAAAAATGAAGATATGTAAATACAAATATTATTCTTAACCGACAACGAACAACAGCAATATTTGTCTAGAGTGTCTTCCCGCATCTTAAATCTGCCCCAGAGCCACCGCGCTTACGCAGATCGTTTAAGCCAGGTTCACAGTGGCCACAGTTTGGGGCTAGTTTCATAGCCAAAGTAATTGGGTAAACAAACATTAAAAAGGCTGAAAACAATTTGGAGTTTTTCGAGCTACTTAGATACCAGCACAGACAGCGGCGAGTGACCGTAAATAATTGAAAAACAAAAAAAAACAAAAATAAAAATAAAATCACCGCGAATCGAGAGCTCTAGAAATTGTATGAGTTGATCTTATATATAGGCATGATATAATTTCTGGTATCCCAGCTTATTATAATTTGCACAGATTGTTGACACCTATCGATGATTAGTCATGGAATCTCTTGCGGTTGACGAGTTAACGATCTGACGATCTTAACGATCGAACGATTGAACGATCTAACGATCAATCTATCAATTCTTGAGTATATCCAAGTCCATCAAAGTTTTCTAAAATTTCCAACTAAATAGAGGGTGATGGGGGCCTTTACCTTAACATAGTTGGGAAGCAGAGCTATTAAAATCAAACGCTCCAACAATTTGACGACATTAATAATGAGTTATGACAATGATTAGTATAAAAATAAAAAATAATAATGAAAATGATAAAAATAAAAATAATAACGATACTATACGATACGATACTATACGATATGAGAGCGGCTTAAGGCAATTAATTGTGTAGACTTAATAATAAATGTTCAATGTGGAGCTTTGGCAAAAATTACTGAAGCGTCGACAATAACTTCCCTGACTTGACCTTCAAATATGGGGAGCAAGTCATTAGCGAACAGACGGAGAGACGGACGGACGGACGGACGGAGAGACAGACAGACAGATCGAGTTGAACAATGCACAATTTCAGTTTCTGTGTCACTGAAAACGACAACGACAACAAGAAAAAAACAAAAATCACACAAGTCAGCCAACTATAGCCGACTTGGGGGCATAATTGTCGGCAGTTGAAGGTGCCAGTTGTTACAAGGGAGTAGTGTTTTAGCCAAAAACTAGAGATGGACTTGACAACATGAAGACTAAAAGGTTTTAAGAGAAAGGTTTCATTCCTGGCCAAGAATTAGAAGGGAAGGGAACTTTAAAATGGAATTGGGTTGACACTTTTGTCAAAGTAATGCGAACTACAAATGGGAAAGGTGCTAAAAACAAGTGATTCACTTGGGCTTTCTCTGCTGTGAATAACACAAGTATTAAAATTAGAAGCTACTAGACAGACATGAAATAAGTTAAAGCCAAGTTGAGTCATAATGAGTCAGATTACTGTACTTAAATTGCTGCTTCATTTAGTATAAAATATTTTAATGACTTAAAGACTTTGAACTTCGTGTCACGCTGCCATCACTAGTTGCACGACAGTGCCAATTTGCTGCTACAGTCTGTCAATTGCTCAGTTTCTGTTTATGGGGAGTTTACTGTGGCGTGTGCCTAGTGAAATTTGGACGCTTGTTAACTTCAAATGCTGTGACCTTTTGGCGGGGGCAAAAGCAAATAAACAAAAACAATTGTTTATAACTTTAATACACATAATGCAGAGGAAACAACCTTGATAAAAAATAAATAAATATATATATGTATGTGTGTGTAGAACTATGTCTTGGGGCTATTGCTGACAAATGTCATTGCATCATAATCATAATCATAATCATCGCTGGCACACTTCTAGGGTGCATTGTTCTTCCTCTTCCTCTGCTACCCTTTACCGTTCGTTCGACTCATTGAACCCAAGCGCATGCGCATGACAAGCTCTCTATACACACACCACACACAAACCACACACACACACTGTACAGTGTACACACATATCATAGCTTTAGCGCCGTTCTTTTGTCTTATGGCATTTTTTATGCCTCCAACTAAAACCAAAAAAACCAAAAAAAAATTGTATAAAATAATAGAAAAAAAATTAAAGTTTTTTTCTGGGTTAATTTTGATGCTTGTGTTGTTGTTTTTCTCTTTCAATACAATTTGCTGTCAAGGTTGGAATAATTTTCGGAAAATACTTGGCGGAAAATTAATAAACACACACGCATTATGCGCACCCAAAACAAAAGACTTAGGCAACGAACTTGTCTTACACTACACTACACTATGATTATGTTGTTGTTGTTGTCTTTTTAGCTAAGCAATTGAATGCTACAAATTTTCCAAAGAACTGTCTACAAGTGACCTTAACAGTAACCACAATAAGTAGATACAAAC
Source organism: Drosophila cardini (assembly GCA_018903735.1). Lineage (NCBI taxonomy): Eukaryota > Metazoa > Arthropoda > Insecta > Diptera > Drosophilidae > Drosophila > Drosophila cardini. The sequence goes on along the minus strand of JAEIGM010000004.1, from coordinate 4,619,403 downwards.
AGCAGTGGACTGAGAGGTAAAAGGTCAGTGAAAAGTGTCAAAGTGGCGCCAGGAGACCACACAGAATTAAATTCACTACTTAAACAGAAACTGTAGGTGCGAGCTGAACAAGTGATCTATTTACGATATTATGTCTTGATCTTGGACAAGTCAGATACACACACACACACGCACTCGCACACACAGGCATACACAGGCAACAGCTGGACAGCTGTGAGCAGTTCTTTTGTTGGCCAGAAACAGTAGGAGGGCCAAGAAGACTAAAAAACAGAAACAATTAGTTTGCTTACCTTTTTTGTGAGGAGAGACTGTGTGTGTGTGTGTTTGTGTGTGTGCGAAACATAAATCAAATCTGAACATTTTTATAAGTCTTATAAATCTGCAAAGTTGTGCAGTTGAAATCATATTTAGCGAACCGGAAATGGCGCATAACTCACTAAAGGAAATGCGCATATCCTTTTGCTTTTGACATTTCTTTTGACTTCATAATTTCTCTACTCTCATCATCATCATCATCGTTTCATATGTCGCTGGCGATTAATCTAACTTAAAGTTTGATCACGCCTCGTACGTGATGAGACTTGGCCCTCCAACAATTGAGGAAGGCAACAAAAGGAGAGAGGAAGAGTGGGAGAGGGAAGGGGAGAAAGGGAGCGACAAAGGGAGACAGAAATCCATTTCAGAACTGAGGTCCTTTTCTTTGGGCACTGAGTTTATCTTTATTAAGAATTTCAGTAGCTCAATGCATTATGCTGTTGATATCTTGATTCGATATGATTGTGATAGTGTGTGCGTGTGCGTGTGTGTGTGTGTGTGTGTGTGTGTGTGTTATGGGCATTAATCATATGCATGCATTTTGATTTGTCTTACTCGTTATGTGGCTTGCTTTTCAGTTATTTGTGTTGCATGCTAATTCTCTCAGCTCAAATACGCGTTCTTGCAACGGAAGCACATTGGGGACAATGACACTCTTCTTCTTCTTCTTGTTACTGACTTGTTGTTATTGCAAAAATTTCACCACATGAACTCTGACCAAACGGAGTCACAACAACAACTGCAACATGTAGACAAATTTGTCAAAACGGATTATCGCCCATTTTCACCCAACGCAGTCCGTGGCCTTTAGCCTAGTATTTAGACGAACCCATTAAATGATGAAGCAGCAGAAAGGTGGGGAGCAGTCGTAGTGGAAGAGGGGTAGGGGTGGGTAGGGAACGGGGGCTCATCGCTTGAAAAATTATCATCGACACCCAAAGCCAGGCGCAAGAGCACAATGGAACTCAACGAGGCAGGCATTCAGTTGACCAAGCATGTTGATAATTTGAGTATCTGAATGGCAACACATGACCACAGCATAGTCTACAGAGTCCACAGAGACTACAGTCTATAGAGTACAGAGTTTGGAGGAGGGAACAGGGAACAGGGAGCAGGGAGCAGTGGGAACAGCCCGCGAGTTGTTGTTTGGCTGCAAAAAAGCTTTGCTAAAGTTGTGGGCTTAAGATGACATACAATCATATTAAAAATGGTTGCCGTTTTATTTGCAACGTTTTCAGGTGACCTCTTGTGCTATACCCTGTAGGAGTATGAAATGCTAAGGTGTATATTGTTTCAGTAGTGGGCATAAAAGAAGTTGTACCCAAAAAAAACTCTGTCGAACTTTATTAGATGTGGTGAAAACTTTTCCTCCAAGTAAAATAGTCCTTATATTTTTACAGGTCATCTGTAAGTCTATCAGTTGTGGCGGCTTAGCTTGCCAGTGCCTACCACAGCGCACATAGCCTGGCATTATTAATAATAGCCAACTCTGTGCTTGCTGTTGCCTGGTTTGTCTGTGCGGTGACCACCGCCAAAGCAGAAACTCCCTGCTCCCTCCCCTCTCTCCTTTTCCTACCCTCTTTATCCCCTACTCTCCCAGCAAAGCAGTTTCAAATGCAATTTTATTAACGCAACGACAAATGATCCCCAAGCCGGACACTCTCAGTGGAGGAAGTAGAGGTAAAAGGAGGAGAAGGAGGAGTGAGAAGCGGTGAAACTGAACTGTGTGTGTGTGGGGGCGAACAGTCGCTTTGTAAACCCCTCCCTTCTGATCCCCTTCTCACCACCCCTTTTTCGGGGGCAACTCACAGAGAGACCCTATTAAAATTGAAAATGTCGCGAGATCACTTATCAGACGTAATAAAAATGGTGCTTTTAAAAAACAATTTGGCTTTTGGGCCGATTCGCAAAGAGACACAATTTCAGCTTTAACTTTAACTTTAGATTCAACTTCAACTTCAATTCCAGCTTCAACTCCAGTTCAAGCTGTGGGCTGCTATTGTAATTTATATCCAACTCGATGCGTAGACCTCCAGTTGGTAATGGGCTGAATATAGTGTAGGGGAGTGTAAAGGGCATCTCTAATGTTTATAGCAAACAGTTAACGGTTATTGCAACATTTTGCACTCACTTTCTTACTCTCTCTCTGTCTCTCTCTTTCTCTTTCTCTTTAAACTCCCGCACACACCAAAATGAGCTCAATGTTTGTAGCTCCCACAGTCTATGCAGTTTTGTTTAGAACTCTACACTGAAAAAAATCAAAAGCGCTCCCAAAACGTATTGAACTGATTTCTAAAGTAATGAAGTTGTTTAAAGATTATATGTTTCTATAACAATATCAGTAATTCCTACTTAAAATAAATGTATGTAATTTAAAAATTTAAGAGTGTGTTTTTTCTCTCTGTGTATTACCCCTGAAGGTGCTAATTACTCGCATGTTCCCGCTCGACAATCCAAAATGTAAATAAACTTGTCAAATGTTATTCTAATTTGAATTCCCACAATAAAAGCTTTTCGCTCTCCCTCTCTACCTCTCTCTCCCTCTCTTTCTCTCTTTCTCTGTCTCTCTTTCACTACCTTTTTGTTTCAGTCATTGTTTAGGCTTTAATAATCATCTAAATCATACATTTGTGATGCCTATGCTAAAGACAAACGAATATCAAGTCGCCAAATGTGTACAGCAACAGGTGGAGGGGTCAGTTGGGGGGTCAGTCAAAGGGGTCAGCTAAACATACTAATATGTGGGAGCGGCTCCAAAGTGTGTGTGGTCTCTCCGTGTTCCGTTGCAACCAGAGAACCGGACAATCGACAACAACAAACTGTGTCAATGAAAATATAGAAATTAAACAAACTCGTGCTTTGCATAGGAATGACTAAAATAGAGTCTATATATGGAGAAAAGTTTTGGAAGATGGAAAAACTAATAACGCTAAAATGTAGATACTTTAAGTAAAAGTTATAGATAATTGAACTAAATAGAGTACAAGCTAAATTACTCTCATTGTATATGATATTTTGAAGATACTTTAAAGATTCTTTTGTTTAAAATTTATAAATAATATACGTATATCTACTGTTATTAAATTAAATTTAAAATGAATCACAGTCACTTTTTATAGTTCACTGTATATTTTAAAAGATTCTAATCTATAAATATTGCACATTTGCATGTCTTTAAACAGAATTTTTCCCGTAGTTCCCATAACAATTTAGATTGATGGTTTCACTTTAATTTGTAGCTTATAGATTGAAATGCGTTTAATTATAAATCGAATGTAAGATAATAATTGGATTTCTGGTAATTTCTGCTGTTCGTCGACACCTGTAAATGCTGATCTATAATTTCTGACTAATTTCCGTGCACCTTTGAGCGTCATTAGGTTTTGATTGCACTTTACAGTTGCAATTACAAATCGAGGTGGGGTGAGTGGAGTGGAGAGAAGAGGAGCGGAGTGGAGTGGATAGGAGATGGGGAGATATTTGTTGCTCTTCACACATTGTTGGCATTTCGTTTGAATAACTCAATAAATGATTCGTTAGTTAGTTTGTGTGACTATGAATACATTTTGCAATCCATTCAATTAGTTGCAACGTTTGTCGTACAGATCCGGCTTCGAGAAATGAGCAAAAGGTTCAGTTTCAATTTCAATTTCAATTTCAATTACAATAACAATTTTAATATTATTAGATTATAATTTTTTTGCTGTTACGCCATTGTTTCTAAGTTTTTTTAAGTGCTGGATTTCCCCAAATGGAAGTCTAGTTTAGCAAATCACTTGAGCATGACTAAGTGCTCTCTTAAATGCATACAAAATTCCAGTACACCCCCCACTCCTCACACCCCTCACACCCCTTGTTATCATCTTTATACTATATACATTGCGACAGTAATCGTAATTTAGTAAAGAAGATGCTCACACTATAATTACCAGGTGTGTGTGTGTGTAATGTGTGTCCAGGTGTGAAATGCTGCAAATGTCTTACCAAATCATGCAAATCATTTTCTGTTGCATTTTTATAGTTCCAATAAACATATTAGCCAAGCTAACAGCCAAACAGCCAAACAGCCAACTCTCTGGCGTATTTGTAACTCATTTATTAATATTTTTCCCGCAGCCGCACGTAATTTCTAAACTTAAAGCCGCCGTTTTGCACCGCAATGATTTCCGGCTGACGCGCCCGCTGGCCATGCCTCCCTACCCAGTCCCTACCCCTTCCGTACCCTTCCTTTCTATGTGTCCCCCTGCCTAGCACCGCTGAAAATGATCACGTCCTCCTGCACCCAGAGTCAGCACTCGTATCTCGTCGGCTTTGCACACATTGTTAACGTCATTCACTGACTGAAATATCAAGCGTGAGAAAATCTATTATTATCTATAGCTCGATGTGTGTAGCCTCAGCTTTAAAAGTCACCTTTCAGCTTTCAGCTACAGCTACAGCTACAGCTATAGCTTTAAAGTAAATTTTAGCTTCAGCTTCTAAGCGTTGGCTGTAAGCGGAACTAGACGGTAGCACGTAGGGACTGGACTGGGATTGAGACTGAGACTGAGAGTTTGAGATTGGGATTGGGAGCGGGAGATGACATTGCGACGACGTCATCTAATGTATCTAATGGGCTCGACCAGCACTGCTAGCTGCTGAGATACTTTGTTGTAGTTTACTTACGTTATGTGGGTTAGGTTTAAGCCAAGACATCTGATTATTCATAGAGCATTTGTAGCAATTAATATTAGTAAAGAAATAAATTTATAAATATGTTTGCGTATTTAAATACATAATTATTAATCCAAGTAAATATTTGTAGTTTGCTTTAAATGTATATCTGCTAATCTATCTTCTCTATTTAAGTCATGAGTGGGTGTATCTTCCAAATAAGTTTATTTATATTTCCTGATTCTTTGTGTATTTTCCATATTCACAACAACTGTATCTTTCTTTCTGTAGCTGTAGCTACATCAGCACACCGTGTATCTTTTCTTAGAGTTTCTTTTGCTACTAAATTTAATCTATCTACAGTTTATGCAGTATATGTAGATACAAATCTTCTGCATTTTAAATTAATTTTATACTACTAGTTTAAGTGCACTTTAAGTACTTCTAACTTTTCTTGTAAATGTTTATATAAAACTCGCTATCTAATCGATGCTAAGTATCTTAATATTTAATGTATTGCTATGACATTTACAACTTTAACTCGTTAAATAGTGAGTAATTGCAACAACTATTTATTAACACCCTTTTTGTGATAGGTTATGGTTGGGTATCAACGTATAGATAGCATAACGCATTTATAAATAGACACATGAGTAAATTTATTGTTATGGCAATGATCTCATTACAATTTAATGCCCGCCAGTTGCATGTTAATGTTAAAAAATATATGTATGGTATATAAGAATTTAAATTAATTTAATTTAAAAACCACTTAGGCCCACCCCCAAGTGGCACACAAGTACCACGAGACCACGAGACCACGTCGGAGTCAAGCTGCAAAACTCTCTTGAAGTGACAAAGTGCGGCAAGCAGCAACTTGTTAGCATATGTTAATTAAAGAACAGATTCAAGACTCCAACTCATACCACGACTGTGACTGTGACTCGCATGCAGATACAGATACAGTTACATATATAGATACAGTTTCTGTTTGGGGACAACTTCGGGGGCAACTTGAGACACGTTGCCTGCTGCCAACTGACTTGGGTGACTTATGGGCTCGGGGTCTTGGCAGACAGTTAACCATATAACTTCATTTTGCACAGTGCAGCAGTCGTTGTCAATGCAAATGCCAATAACAATTCACATCTATTGTGCTTGTATCTCATAGATACAATTCGATTTGCGCCCAATTTCAACGCCTCAACACTGTGCGCACTCTGACTCATTGACTTCTATACATGTATCTCAATCTTGGTATCTGTATCTGTATCTGTATCTGTATCTATCTATCTTTCTGTGTATCTGTATTTATGCCACAGTTTGCAACTAACCGATTTTCTATAATAATTTTTCAATATTGTTGCTGTGCTGCGTTGGCGCTGAAACTAAAACTGAAACTGAATCTGAAACTGATTTGTTATGCATAATATCTGAACTCCTATTGATTTATTTCCATGCATAATTTCCTCATAAACATTGTGGGTGAACTGTCAGCAACTGTGCAAGATCAATATGCACTGCAAGAAATTAATTGCTTGATTTAAACATTAAATAATTTATTTAAATATAGTAAAATATTTCTTAAATTCTTAAGTGATTCAATTCTGTATCTTAAACTTAAAACGCAGCCGTAATTCCACTTTGTAGTTGAGTTGTTGGAGTGTATCTTTAAGATACTTTTTAGGTTTTGATATCTTTCATCTCTTAATTTGGTGTTTGCGTGTGGTGCTAAGTTTTGTTTGTATTTGGAGCAGGAAGTAAACAAAAAATTAAATTAGAAGTATTTTCTTTAGTTTTTTTTGGGTGTTTTTCCCACAGCTAAGTTCAGAGTTTCTGTAACTGTAACAAGTTGTGGCCCAGCCGTAATTTGGCCAAAAAGGAGACACTACCGTGGGAGCTAGAGCTAGATCTACTTAGAGACAGAATCGGTGATTCGCTTCCGTTGCTACAATTTCTTGGTGGTTGGCGTGACCAGTGAGTGGATCCAATTCAAGTTCCAAGTTCCAATTCCAATTTGAAATCGAGTGTCGATGTCGACACTCTCAGGGCCTCACTAAATATCCCCCTCCCACCCCCTGGTTTTCGAACTGAAGTAAAACGCGATGGCGATAACAATTTTGCGCCCATGGCGTTGACGTTTTGCACTTATTTATACCAAGGTCTGTTAACTGGGCTCTCCACCACCCACCTCCTCCTCCTCCTCCTCTCACTCTGTCTACCTCTGTGAGTTCTGTCTGCGACTCTGATTCGAATCTTTGGAGTTGAAACTGCAGAATTATGGCTGTCATCAGCCGTGCAGTTGACATAAACACTCAGTTGCCGCAGGGGGTCGATTTGCCAGTTGCCCATTGCCCATTGCCCATTGCCTGTTGCCAGTTGCCAGTTTGTCAGAGCCTTTTGTTCATCATAATCATGGTCATAATCAACATCTGTGGGCAATTTGCATGCCCTGCACGCAGCTTTGAGCCTATAAAGCGTTTAGACCTGACTGTTTTAGATACACTTACTCAAAGGTATTATTATTTGGTCATTAAATGAGATTGGAATTTTTTAAGACACTTAAAATTTAAGATATAAATCCATATATGTTTATGGTAGTATCTGAAAAACTCTTCAGTTATCATTCTAAATCACAAATTTACTGAGTTTGAAGTACTGCATCTTCAAACTGCCTTACTATAAGTTTCTTTGATAGAAAGTGTATCTGAACTTCGTTTATATCAGTATGTTGGTAGTACCATTTCTGCTTTTTAGTTTGTTTTTGCTTTTCTTTTTGTATCTGCGCACAACTAAATATAAAATATACTTTTAATCACATTTCCGCTGTGCAATGTTGTTGTAATCACTGTTGTTGTTGTTGTTGTTGCGACAAATAATTCCACACGAAACTAAAGTAAATCATTTGGAAATTTATGGGCCAACAAACCAAAATGATGAACGAACAAACGCACGTCTTAGCCATAGTAGTAGCTATAGTAGACCGCTTAGAGAGCTTAAGTTGGGCAGGGGGGAAGTGGCAGAAGGGGGTAGAGTGGGAGAAGGGGGTCTCTGTGGGGTGAACTGATTAATATGCGTGCCACATTTGTTTTATAAAATCCATAATTGGTTCTACTGTACTTACGCACTGAGTGTGCGCCTCGTACGTGTTGTTGTTGTTGTTGTATTATGATACACAAACAATCGAGACACTTATGGTCAACACTTTAGAGCCAGATTTGGGCCGCTGTCCAAAGCCAAAACATCAAGTGGCTCACAAGAGCCAATGACCCAAACTCGCGATCAATCCAAGTCAAAGACGAAGTCGTAGTCGCAGTCGAAGTCTCCTATTTGTTTAGGTCGCCAAAAATGGGTCTGGCATACGCATAAATATCAAAGTAAGACATATGATTTCTTACTATATATATTTATATATAACTTTTATATATATATCCGACTCTTTTGCTCATTTGAGGCTCATTTTTATTTGCGGTACGTGATTCGTTTGTTGATTAAGAATGAATTGAATTCGTTATGGTTCGGCATATATATACATATATTCCTATACGATATTTGCTATATGGTATGGGGTATTGTGTATTGGGTATACGGGATACACGATTGCGAAACCTTTTAGACATTTTGGTTATTGGTACAATTATGAGGTTTAATAGACGCCGTTATTGTTGTAAATCAAAGCACATTGTGACACTTATGACAACTAAAGTAGCTCACATAACCGTATTTATAAGATTCATATTCGAATTCGAATTTGTATTCGGTTTTGTCTGCTTATTTGTATTGCTGGATCACTCAATCGTTCAATCGTTTACTCGTTATGGTAATGAAATCAATAACTCGACTTACTTTCGGCTCTTCATAGTGTCACAATTTCACTGCAGTTGAAATGCAGTAGAATTTTCTGAGGGGGAATAAGTTAGTTACTACCTAATATGGTCTGCTGAGAGGTAGAAAACTTATTGCTTAAATTATTTTTAATATTTAGTTTAAGGACACTTTAAAGATTCCCTTTTTTGATAAAAATTTTCTTTTAAAATGAATCTTTTTTCCAAACAATAAATGTCTTTATCCCTCTTCCGCTTCTTTGCTCCGATTTTCTGCCTATTCCTCAAACACCTGTGACAGTTTCTCTTTCTCCTACACAACTCTGAGTTCTTTTGTCCATCTTTTTCATAAAATCTCTCCCACACATTGTTATAGTATACCTTAAAAAATTTAGTTCGCCAATTAATCACAACTGGCGCTTCGCAAAATCGAATCAAATGAATGCCGAATTGTACAAGTTTCATCCATCATGAAGACTTTGTCAAAGGTCACTCAAAAAGGCCACACAAAAAGCGATTGGAGAAGAGGAAGAGCATAAAGAAAAGAGAACTGAAAAGTGTACAAAAAATTGCAGATTGCAATTTTACCTGTACAGGTATAATTGATGTCTTACTTTAACTCACAATTTGCTACATTTTCAATTTGAAATTGAGCGTGCGAATTCTGGACCCTAATTATAAGATAGTTCCCTAAGTCTGTGTGTGTTTCCGCCGGAATTAAATGTATCTTTTTAGCAATTTCGAGCTACCAATTTACTGCGTGTCTGTTTTTTGTTGTTTTTGGCACTTGCCGCCGGCGTCGCAACGGTCACGTCACATCACATTAAAGTTGATAATCCTCTTAAATGAGTTGGTAGTTGAGATGGTATTCTACAGGGTCTTTTGGACATGGTTAGAACGTGGGCGTCAACGGAAGTAACTGCTGAGGGGCCACCTAGACAGCTTATGATGGTATTATCTTCATTTTGTGGTGTTTTTCTTTTTATGGCCAGTAATAGATACAAAGATCTAATGAAGTTATTATAGATCACTTGGCACTGGATTATGATTAAATATTAATGCAGTTGCCTTTCGCTCAGTTTGACTTGGATTAACCGCATTTAAAATGGGGGGAAAAAATAATAAAACGAATTGTATCTTTTAGTAGTAGTGAGTACTATAGTTCCTAGTACCGACTACCGACTACCGAATCACGATTAAGCAGTTGCTGGATCCATTTACATGCAAGCACATTCAATGGCAAAAGAATTCCAGTAGCAAATTGTTGCGTGCGGGCCACATTTGTGGCAGCAACAGTTGCAGATACAATATCTTTTGAGCAAGAACAACAAGAGAAACTACAACAACAACAACAACTGCACCTGACATCTTAAGCGCGGGGGAGCTCGGGCATCAATTGTCCACGATGTCGTCGTCGCTTTTGGAAAATTTGCGCAAATACTCAAATTAAATTCCAATTCATTGAGGGGCACACACAAAAGCTAAACTTAAGCTAAAGTTAAAGCTAAAGTTGAAGTTAAGGAAAAAGAAAAAGTAGCAATTGCATTGCATTGAGAATCGCATAGGAAGGCAGTTGATGCTGCTGCTGTTGCTGCTGCTGTTTCTGCTGCTTACAATGCGCCATGCTCAACATTAACATAAAACAAATTATTCCAACGTGACTAAGCCATAAATGAATGAACCTCAAACAAGTCTACAACTTGCTTTGGATTGGTTTTCTTCTCTCAACCGCCATCGACATTTAGAATTTTTGAAAACCCAACAATGCTCCCAATGAGGCCCTAGGCCTAGTTTTTAAAAACCTCTGACTATATAAACAACTATTCAGCACTGATCAGCTGTTAATGCTCTACCAAAAATATGTTTTCCATAAGAAGATAAATAAAACAAGTTTTTAAAAATAATTTGGTGTCAGCAAACATTAGTTTAAAAAAGTTTTTTTCAAATAAAACTTAAGAAAACGATTTATTTTTTAAAGATAAAACTAAAAATTAATTGAAACCGCATCAAATTTAAATATTAAATGCTTTTAAGCAAACACTTTTACCATTTACAGTAGGTCTTAAATAAATAAAATACTTCTATAAATAATTTCGTATATAGTTACTACCAAAATAGATTTAAAACTATGATGTTTTGTTTAAAATGTTTAAAGCGTATGCTACACTTATAAAATATTCAGAATTTCTATATTAAATTTAAGAACATATTTTATTTTCATTTTAATATATAGCAAACAATTTTATGACTAAGAATTCTTAAACTTTATTAAAAATATAGTTCATTATAAATGTGAATTTCCCACTTGTATATTTTGTTAGAGTATTTAAACTTCTTATATTGTTGGCTAAGATAATTTCCTTGTTTAATAACTGCAGTCATGTTATATCACCTTGTGACATGACATCACAACAGAACTGAACTGAGAACGCTAACTGGAAGTGGGACTTGAAGTTGCGACTGAAACTGCGGCACGTACGTCACGATATGAGCAAAAAAATCAATCGAGTGGCACACAAAATACTAAAAAAAAAAAAAAAATACAAAAAAAATATCGAAATATGTGCATTAAATGTGCATTGGCATTAATCGATGATGCCGAACGATCTGATCGGTCTGTGGGTCGTCAGAGCGAGTTGAATGTTGGTAGTTTTGGAAGTTTGGAGTAGAATATCGTATATTTATAACTGTTAGCCCCACAATATCGGTCATGTTCCAGTTGCTTGGACTGGGTAAACCACCTCTGACTCGGTGGGTGCACCACCGTCACAACGTCAACGAGGTACGTGCAAAGCACCACACAGCAACCACAACAACAACAATAACAATATAAGCAAACAAACAATGTTAAATAATTTATAAATTTATTTGTCATGAATTGTGAACTTCACGTATTCCTTTTAGCCAAACCTAAACTGCAGTTGGACTTCAGGTTTGCTATGGTGACTCCACAGGTACAGGACGACTCTGACTTCAAGTCGACACAGTTGCATGCCATTAGCATGCACAATTAGCCCAGTAGTGGTGTGGGCCCAAGAGGGGGAAGAGGAGTTAAAGGTAAAGGTAAAAAGGTAAAAAGGTAAAAAGGTAAAACTAAAGGAAATTGTCGTGATCTAACTGCACATTTATGAGCCACATTTGCGCAAATAAATCAATAGAGGCTACTGTTATTCTTTCATCAGTTGTACAAACAGGATCAGGACTAAATACGCAGGTGCTAAATTGCCAACTCATTCGAAAGAGTCAGACAACAGAGGGGAAAAGAGAGAGAGAGAGAGAGGTGTGGAGATAAAGAGCGGCTTCAATTGCAACTGAGTTTTGTGTGGTCTGTGGTTTGTCTATAACAAAATCAAAGGCTTCACAGCCGAGCAGCAGAGTGTAAACAACCAACAAGCGGCAAGCGGCAAAACCGACAACCAACAACGGACAACCAACAACGGACAACAACAACAACAACCGACAACCAACAACAACCAACAACAACCAACAACAACCGGAGATTGCCGACGATCGGCGGCTTGTTGTCCTAATAATTGTGTAAACAACAATGACGCGTTCGCTCCTCTAAACTCCACTGTACATTATACACTCTAAACTCTACACAGTATACAGAATACAGTTTACAGTACTCACTGGCTAAGCTCACTTGCCGCTTTACCTCTTCTTCGGTTTTGGTATCGGTTTTTTTTTTTTGTTTTTGGTCTTTAAGGAGAGTAGACAAACAGAGTAGGCCAGTGCTAGGAGCGGCATTCTTTTAACTTGGCCAAGAGGCATGCCATCCACTCGTTGTCTAGAACAAAATGCATTTGTCTGGCATTTAGAGTTTGGCTAATTTCCGTTCAGCTGCCGTCGTCGTGGACTCTTTGGGCCACTTTTGTGGCCTCTTTGGGCCACTTTGGTTAAAAAGCAGCTTACTTCTTGAGCAATTCAAATACATAGTAATAACAATAATAACAAATACTAATGGTGAACAAATACGTTCGTAATCCTCAACCTCAACCTCATCCTCAAACGAAAGATGTTCATTAAAAGTGTTTGGTCATTCGACTTTGTCTTCCTCTTCTTTGTCTTTAAATAGTCTTCTGTCTCTTTCATCCATCTTCTAACTCTTTTGGCTCTGAGTCCAATTCAAACAAGTGTTTCAGTTGCAGTTTGCTGACATAACTGTTCGCACTGCGAAAACTTCAAACGAATTCGATTTTTTTGCCGTGAATGAATTCCCCTCGGGATGCTTTCCGGTGCCTCGAAGTGCCACGCCCTGATGTCATTCTAGTTAGCTACGTTAGTTACGTTATTTACATGATTCAATGATTAAGTTATTACATTAAATACTTCCGTCTATTTGTTCAATAGAATAAAAAACTAATCATTCTCCTAACCTTATGTGTCTCTGTGTCTACTTTTTATCTGATCTTGTTGAACATCGATTCTCACGGATTGGGTGAAAAACCACAACAGTTTTATTAGAAAATGTATGCAAACAATAAAAATTACCAATTGATGAGTGCAAGTGTCTTTATAGCCCAGCCGGATTAATCAATTGGAATGTTGTTAACTTCAAGTGAAACAATTGAAATCGATTTCTGAAAATTTCAATTGATTTCAAGAAAAACTCCCTACTTTAAATTGAGTAATCAAAGCGGAACTAATATGGAAAGAGACCCTAAAGTGAATCCGGCAATGCTGTCAGAAAAGTCCGGTAATAACAAAGATGAGATATTGTTAATAAACTATAAATAAGTCGTAAAAAGAGAGCTATTTCCGCCCGTCAACATAAAAAAGATATATAAATATATTTCATAAATCAAAAGAATACTTTTTAGCACCGTAGAACTCTCTCTAAACTTTTACTATATAAACAATAAACTGAAGTGGTAACAAATCTGATTTCCGACCCAATAGAAAAACGGAATAACTTTATAACTTTTGTCAGCTTTCTAAGGTTTATCTTCCAAAATCGAGCTTAACACGCACTCGCATAAATCTATCACTTGCCAACGACTCGCAACATAATTCAAAAGCCATAAAAACGTATCAATTTTATTAGAAAAAAAACAAAAAAAAAAGCACAAAAAAAACAAACAAAACAAAATGGCTGCCATTAAGCCGATGAACATTAAAAGTTGTTTGAATTTTCAATGCAAGGCGCAATTTCCTGTCGTAAATATTGAAAATTGTGGGCCAAAGCCAAGCCCAAGACCAAAACCAAGACCAAAGAAGACTTTACCAATAACCTAATAGCTTCATTACCACTTCATAAAGTCACGTTATTGCTGTTGCGCTCTTCATTGATCGATTTTGACAAGTGATCGATGTCAAGTCGCTTGTCATCGATATATCGATTGTTCGATTGCATCTGCCAATTTTTCGACAGTTTATTAATTGAGTTGTTGTTAAAACTTTTCGACATATCATTTTGTTGTCCCTCACTTTTGGTTAAATATGCAAAACTTGTTCATGTTCCTGCGGTCAATACAGTTATCAAGTTATTGAACTCACCGACCAAGAATCGAACAGGTCCCAAAAGGTTCGACGTGTGTCAGAAGAAAGCTTTCGTCTTTCATTTTGGGCGGCATTACTGAAAAACATATAAAGAAACTTTAGGCTGATGTAACTGTAAAAAGAATCAAGTTGTTGTTAATGAAAATATTGTTTTAAAACAAAATAAATAAAATTACAGAAAAAACTGCTGTTCATTTATGCTAATTTGAAGTTCTTTTTTGCCTGTCAATTAATTGTACATTTCGTATGGCCGCCATGCACTTTGTCGCCCCAAAATCAAATTAATATGCAACAAGAGTTATCTCCATTGATTCCCATTGACCATCGCCCACTGACCATAACCCACAGCCCATTGGGCACTGGACACTGAGCACTGCACACTGAGCTTTGTGCACAGGAAATGAAGCATAAAAATGCATGTAGAAATATTTAACATTTTATTATTGTAATTATATGCATAGCACAGTTTGCTTACATCGATTTTAATAGTCAACTGTATCTAAATCTGAATACGAGTACGCCCCCAGAGTACTACTACCGAGTACCGACTACGAGTACGGGTGAGACCCGGAGCTTTAGTTTTTGGGGCACAGGGCGTGTAGAGGCCACAGCTCGACTTATTTCCCACATTAAGACAACAGTAACAAACGATTCGCAAGGCAACGTTTTGTGTTCCAAACTCAATGACACGAACAGGTCTTATATAGAAAGCTGATCGAACCAATAATATGCTGTACTCAAAAGCGAAAGAAATTTATTACTAAGTTTGAGTAGGAAAAAGATAGAATATCTTAAAGATATATTTACAAATAGTTACTTAAAGGATAGCCTATGAAAGATACAATAACTATACAGTGTTTTGTTAAGAACTTAGTTTGAACTGGCACAAACTTTGCCTAACAACCAATATACCCCACTCGAGAGACTAATAAACACAACATTCAATTGATACAGCACTTTGCATAGCATCTTTAATCACGTTTTTATTGTTTGTTGCACAAATGAAAACGAAAATTCCCGCCAAAGCATTAACACCAGCTACAGAAACAGACATAGAGTCTGAGACAGGCAGAGAGATCTGGGCAATTATAGCCATTGACCAAGTTGTCTTGATTGGCCTTACATAGTAAAGACTTGTTGTTAGTGCAGATAGTTTGTGTTATTTTGTGGGTGGTGTAAAAGAGCTGAATAATGATTGAATGCCGATTTAAGGTCGTCCCGAATGGCATCAATGATGATGGATGGATCATGGGAAATAATTCACATACGCCAAAGAGGAGACCACACAACTAACAACTCACAACAAAAATCAGTGACTAAAAAGCTTTTCACCCCAGTGCTAAATGAAACATTAAACAATACCAGTTACCAATTCGACATAATTAAAATGCAATCGTCGACAAGCCCCAAAGGAAAACAATGTGGGGAAAAAACAGGCAAAATGGAAACCATTTAAGTAAAAAACTCACTGCACATTCGATACGCTAGTTGAGCGCTTTTATCGTTGAATTGTCTAAATTATCACACACAACTGAAAACAGACAACAGAAAATAGACAACTCAAAACAACAGAGCACACAATACAACAATTGACACTAACAACAAAAATTATCAACAACTGATTGCCTAAGCAAACAGACGGAGCAAACCCGGACAATTCGGACAACCCGTTGAGCTCGATGAGACCAAAACATCCCAAAAAAAGATGCCAACATAAAAGGCATACTTAACACTTTTTGGAGCCCAACAAACAAGCTAAAGTATAGGTAAGGGGGGGGGGAGACATGGGAGTAGAGTTAGAAGGGGGTCACACATATTGGCATTTGTTTCAGCAACGCACGAGTTGAGCGGTCTTCAACAAGAGATTGCACATTGATTTAAATTAACTTTAACTTTTTTCCTTCTTTTTTTTTGGGTGCTAATTTCTAATGACAACAATAAGACATTAACCGACGCCCCTTGCCCCCGCCCCCTACACACATCTATCACCTTTACAATTGTAGCTGTGACAATCAGTTTTGAACTGATTTAGCATAAGTCAACTAACTGTAGATGCTTTGGCATATACTCAACAGAATTCATTGACATTTCGTTATGAATACGAACGAAAAACAAAAGACTTAAGTAACAAACTTGCGTAGAACTCATATTTTATTTAGCAGTCACAAAATACTGATTGCCATTTGTTAACCAGAGGAAAAAAATGAAGAAACCAGCTACCAAGAAGCATTAATAAATATATTAACTTGGCTATATGCAATCAATTAACTGAAATTCTTAAACGCAGCGTGTGGTCGACATTCAGTGTCTCGTTAGGCGTTTTGGCAAAAACGCTAAGACAACAATTTCAATATTTTTGACAAATAAAGTTATTAAACACCACGGAATGGGTGAACAGTTTAAAAACACACACACACACACATGCACACTTATACATTTATATATTAATAAATTATTAAATGCTAAAATTATTTAGATTTCGATCGCGGAAAATGAGACGTTTAGGAACAATCGCATACTCAGAATTCAAACATAGGTGTGAATTAGTCGTAATGACATCATTGAACTTTAACTTGCCAACTTGGAGAGTCGCCCCGCCATATATGAGTGTGCACACACAAGTGTTTGGGTAAGTGTATGTGTGTGTGTGTACTCGATATAACTGAAGCTTGGCAGTAACACACCTTATACAACACTATAACAATAGCTAATAGCAATAAAAAGCAGTAATAGACTAAAGTATATCGACTCAGAGTTTACTACGCTTTCAAAGCCAACTGATCAAATGGTTTATTTGAAATAAAAACTTTTTTCTAACTACTAAAAACTCAAAGTTTCCGAAGACTAGTTCAAGCACACCCCATTTGGGCATACTGCTACTTACAGGGTATTTAAACTAATGGGTAAATATTAAAGTTACAATCGTTTTCCATCAGTCTACAGCGGCATTATAATAACGAAAATGGGTTCAATGCATAATTGCTTAACTATAGTCTAATGTCAAGACTAGTTTCTGTGAATTACCAATCGATCTACATTGTAAATTTAAATTAATCGATTATCTTTTTTCGCTGATTGATTTAACGAGAAATTGTATAATTTGTGCGATATTTGAAATTCCACGAAAACAGGTGTTAAGTGAGGATTCACATAAAAAATCAGTGAAATAACAACAAAATAATAACAATTATAGCAGCAAAAGTGATGTAATTGTTATAGCTATTCTTTTGTATTGAAATTGACTCTAATGAGTGGGTATTGAAAGTGTTACTAGGTGAGAACTAGTTCCAAATTGTTTGGAATTGAATAGAACAATCGATAGATGCTACTGGCAATCAGCTTAGGAGCAGAGTAGAAAACCAAAAGATGCAACATTTGCCGATCCTTTTATGATGCTAATCACATCGGATGTCATTATAAAAACTATATTCAAATTCATATATATGGAGAAACGTAAAAGATAACGATTTATGACAGTCCAAAGTCAGTTGAAAACTGTGTTACAATTAAAAGATAAACGACCGCTTTGGACCGCTAAATATACAATATATAGACGATATAAGGAAAGGTTCAAGACAATGGACAACTGGAGATCAGGCGAATAATAAATAATAGTAGGTAAAAACCGGTTAAATGCATTTTGTGTAACAATGTGTCAACATATTATACAAAAAGGTGTAGAAGGAAAATGTTAGGTATTACGAAGGCTTCCCCATTGGGAAATGGAGCTAGAGGAGAATAAGATATAGAAGAAGAAGACAAAGAAGAAGAAGAAGAAGACATTCAGCTAAACATTTCAATTTTAATTAAGCATGATAAATGATTTCACTTGGACGCATAAATCTCTTTTACAGCCGCGATGAAACAATGAAATTCTTTTGTTTAACCAACTCGATCCACGAAAATTTGTTCGTTTCGGAGCAGTTTCTTTCTCCCTCTCCCTCTCCCTCTCTCTCCTACTTTAGAAGAGATAAGAAAGGCCCTTTAGCTGTGAAGAAAATTGATTTGAAATTAATGCAAGAATTTGTTATAGAAAAAATAACAAGCTCGCCTTTGAATCGCTCAAGAAAAAGCTGTTACGAGTCAATAAGCCAACGATTTGAATTGATATCGTTTAAAAAAAACTGAAAAAAACTAAAAAAAACTGCTATAAGGTCCCATCTATGGGCCAATGGGGAACAATACGATTTAATAAATATGCATGTGGCAAATGGACAAACCTGCTCGATAACTTGGCTAAGAGATCTTGTCTCAATTGAAACAGAAACAACGAAAAATAGAAACGAATATATATCTTAAATATATACATGAATATTATAGTAGTATATGGTAGTTTTTCGGTTTAGATTAACAAATGTTTATGGCACTTAACGATTGTTTTCATAGAGATAATTGTGTCAGTGCCAGAAAAACATAACGGATGCTACACGCTCAAGAGCTCCAAGTTACTGATTAAGGATAGTTTTAATAAAAAGTAGAGCTGACACTGTCAAATGGTCTAAACTAGTTTTGATTTAAACTATAAAACTGAGAAAATATTAATATTTATGTGAATTGGAGCTTTGAATTGGGGAAATATAGAAACTAAACACAATTTTGTTATCCTTCACTTTGTTGTACCAACGTCAATAAAATGAAAGATTGTCTCTAAGCTGGGCTCTAAAAAAGGTAATGTTTTCTTAAGAATTTGTATTGAGTTGTAGTTGTATCTCTTGGATAGCTTGAAATGGCATTTTGTGAAAGATATTATGTTGTAGTCTGGGGTTCTGTTGAGTAGCCGTAAGTGCTAATAAATTGTAATACAAATACATTAAAACTAAAGACTAATTAAATGACTGTACTTAAGTGGTGAATGGACTTGAGGCAGGCGACTTAATCGACCAGTTGGAGATGGAGTTGGAGCTGGGAGATGGAGTTGAAGCTGGGAGATGGAGTTACAGAAGTGTATATCTTTGTGTGTGCTCCGCTTTTTGCCAGAGTTTTAGCCAGAGTTCGTTCGGGCCTGGTCAGAAGTGAGCGGTGGCCTGGTAAGCCTTTTGTGGTCATTAATTCGCACTTAATATGCTTTTTATGGCTCGGCCAGGTCCATTTGCAACGGTGCGAGGTTATGTGTGCAAAACAATTATTCCGCAATTAAACAGTTTGCACTTCGCAAAACGCAGTCAGAGCCACATTGCCACATTGCCACAGAAAGACACGACAGACATGAGAGACACGAGAGACATGAGAGACAAGAGGACAGACTTGCAGTATACATATTAATGAAGTTGCTGTCTCTTCTACGTTTCTCCCTCTCCCCCTCTCTCTCCCTTGGGAAAGCTGAACAAATCACTTAAGCGGCAGCAGGCATGCTGCAACAGGCAACATGCAACAGGCATGTTGCAACATCGTCACCCCGAGGCAAATGACCACCAACCAACAAAATGCAACGGGCGACAATGCGTTGACTGCGTTTTTCTAGTTCGAGATATCAAAAGGGAGTGTTAAATATGTTGCAAGCTCACCGCAATGCACCGCCTTCTTCTGCTTCTTCTTGCCCCTCTACCCTTCCCCCAACAATCTGCCGTTCTAATTGCTGCCTCAGATCTGGGCCTGAATCTGGCCTGGTTTGTTTGCCTGGCCTTTAACGGCTGGTCATCATTGCTGGCCATCATTTGTTGCCCCCATGTGTGCAACTTTGGCATTGTTTCCTCTGTTGTTGTTGTTGTTGCCACTGATGCTGCTGCTGCTGCTTCTTGCTTGCTTGTTTTTTTCGAGGCAATTATTCACTTAAAGCATCAGGCATCAAGTGTCATGCTGAGTTGCAAGCTCAAAGCATTAAACATGCCAGTTGAGCATATTAAGAGCGAATTCAACTAAAGGGAAGATACCCTGTACTTAATGGGGGATATTGAACACAAGGGAGACAGTTTAGAGTTAAGATTGAAATATAACTTTTAGTTAGGAAAATAGGTGTGTTTCTATGAAATAAAATTTTAATAAAATTCCCTTTAAAGCTTTGATTTTGACACAATTTCTTTTCTTTGGACACACATGTCGTATACGTAATAGTTGTAAACTAAAGTTTAAAATGAAAATTTTATTGAATCCACTAAAATCATAACTTTTCCGTCAACTGCATCAATCAATACACCCAACTGGCTTACATTTATGACAACGACAGAAATTAAAATAAAGTAAAATAAAATGAGTTAAAATAAAATAAAAGCGAAGAAAATGCAGAAAACCGAAAAGGAAAATGGCGAAGAGTTGTCGGTGTCGCTGAGACTTGGCCTTTAATTCCGACAATTGTTCTATTAATAAAGCAATTCCAAAACGATTAAGAGCAACGGCAACAAAGTGACCATAATACCAACTTTTGTCTCGCTCACCCTTCCTCTCTCTCTCTCTCTCTCTCTCTCTCTCGTTCTCTCTCTCATTCCCTTACTATCTCTGGCTGTCAGTCTGTGTGTCTCGTGTGGTGGCTGATGGTTGATGGTTTCGCTGGACATTTATAGCCGCCGTCAGTTGATGAGTGGTCACAAATGTGTGGCAGTTGCAACATCAGCTTGACTCGCTGACTCTCTGCGGTGAACTTTTACGAGGGGGTTAGCTTTTGGGCCAAACAGTTATAAATCACAGCCAGGCTGTTGTTATTGTCGCTGTTATTGTTGTTGTTGTCATTGCGGTGGCCCACAGTTCACATACACTCACACTCACACACACACACACACTCATACGGAAGGCGACGCTTTCCTTTTCTGACGTTGCGGCGCCATAAATTTAATTTGAAATTAATTTTTTTGCTGCTGCTGCTGAGGCTGCAACTACTGATGTTGCTGCTGCTGCTGCTGCTGCTACTGCGGCTGCTGATGGGGCAGCCTAGCCGCACTCTATGTGCCACAGTGTAGCACAAATGGTTGGGTCATCAAAATGCTAAGCTATGTAAATGATAAGCACAATGCACGAGCTGCAAGTTAGTCTTCCCTCCGTGTCCTTCTCCCAGGCCCCATCAGTGCCTGCCTCTCTCTCTTCCTCCTCCCACTTCTCCTTAGGCCGACCCTGTTAACTTGGCTTATTTTTGCACGCCAACTAAATATGGTAAGGCACGCATTTGTTGTAAAATGCAAAATTGAATATCGAGTACAGGAGTTAACTTGGCCCAAAGCCAAAGCCAACGTTTTGCTGCTTCACTCTTTTGTGGCAACAGTTTGTGCCTTCCTCTTCTTCCTCATCTCGTTGTTTTTGGGCTGCTTTTGTAATTATGAGCAATGCACTCGATAAAAAATTGAAGTTTTCATTTCGCGAAAGTTGCTGCCACATTTGAATGCCCCAAAACGTTGCACACAAAACCGAAACCGAAACGAAACGAAACGAAAACATTTATTGTTCTGCCCGTTAAGGCAATAAGAGGAGACAAAAAACTAAAACCCCGAAAAAAAGAACACAAAAAACAAAAACGTTCAGCTTCCATTTGCTGCCCCTTCCTGTGGCAAAGTTACAAGACCAAGTTGCAAAAGGCGACCGCAAGGGCATGCGAACTAAATTTCGTACAATTATGAGACCAAAATGTGGCCAGGATGATGATGAAGCAACTTGCCAAGTTGCCAACTTGGTAACTAAGCTGGTAAGTTGGTAACTTGGCCAAACGGTAGCAGTGTAAAACCGCAACAATACAATTGAGCTGCATGTGGGAGGTCCTGCAACTGCAACTGCAACCCCGTAATGACAACAACCGCAATGCGGTGGACCACCAAGTGAGCTAACAACGAGTTGGCATGCAAATTTCTCTGCTGTTGTTGTTGCTGTTGTTGTGGCAACAGGCAGGCGACAAACTTACGAATTGCTCATGTCAATGCATCGGACGGTGGGTGGGTGGTTGGTAGTAGGTGGTTTGGGTGGTGCAGCGGTTCATTGTGGCACAGGGCGCCACGATCATAATCTCTATGGGAAGCTACTGTGGAAAGCTCTTGTTGTTGTTGTTGTTGTTGCTGCTGTTGTTGTTGTTGCTGTATGCTGATTGGCATTAATAATGGATTATCACGATCATGGCTATGTTGGCTATGTGCTGTATGGAAATATTGGGCAAACAGCTTTTTTTGTGCTTTCCTTAACAGTTTCTTTGGTTTCTCTCCTTAAGCACCTTCTTCTGCTTCTTCTTCTTCTTCTTTCCTTGTTTTTTTTTTGGGTTTTCATATCGTGCGATCATCAAATAATGTGAACGTGTGATCAACGCTTCGCTTTTGGGCTGGGATCTGTATTTTTTTTGGTATTTTTTTTGTTTTTTTTTGGTCTTCGGTCTCGTGTGTTACACTAACTTATTTATGCGAAATATTTTGAAATCGTGTTTGCAGTGCAGCGTGCGCTTGGACAGTTGGACATAGCAGACAGACGGATCGTTTCAACTGGACAACACAGACTCTCATACGTGGCTTTGGCTCTCTTTTTGGCCAGGGCCAACAGCGCATCGTCAGCGTCCTCAACAGCAACAGCTACAACAACAGCAACAACAACAGCAGCCAACAACGTGACCCTCTTTTTGCGCCTGTAGATCACGAATTATTCAGAATTTTTCTCCTTTTTCGATATTTTTTTTTGTGTGGTTTGCTTTTCATGCAGCTTTTTGTAGGGTATTTTCAGCATGGCATTGAATATGCAACACTTAATGGTAAAAATATAATGAAACATAAAATTCGTTTAAATATTTATAAGTTATATTATTTGTTAATAAAAATAAAATTAAAATAATTCCATTAATTTTATTTGGCTTTCAGCGCTCGATCAGTCGATTAAATTTAATTATTTTATAGCTTTTATATAATATAAATATTCTGCTCTTATTGTTCAGTAAATACATATAAATCTTGTTCGCTATAAAAAACAGGAAATTAAATGTTAATTTTATTATTTATTTTGAAACAATTTAATTTATTTATGATTAACAGTGAGTGCATAAAGAATTCGCATTTTGTATTCAGTAAAGGGGTTCTCTCTCTCTCTCTCTCACTCCCTCTCTCTCAATTTTGGGCGAACTCGATTTCGATGTGTATTTGTAGCTGTAGCTGTTGTTGTTGTTGTTGCTGTTGTTGTTGTTGGAGGTGAAGCTGCTTCTGCTTTGCTTTTGCATTTTAAGCGTTGCTTACAAAATGCTTTTGGCTTGTTATGAGTCATGTGAAAGCGCCAATAACAACAACAACAACAACAACAACAGCACTAACAACAAGCATATCAGTCTGTATGAAGAAGTTTTCAGAAGAGTCTAAAGAGTCTGAAGAGTCAGAAGATTCCAAGTCAGTTTTAAAGTCAAAGAAGTCAAAGGCAGAAAAAGATTTAGCTAGCAAGCGATCGAGATTTTGGCTGATTGTGAAAATTATGTTTGCTCTGAGCGCAAAGCGGACACACGAGGACAACAGCAATAACAACAACATCAACTTAAGCAGCAACAACCACAGCAACAACAACAGCAACAGCAAGAAGAAGAAGAAGAAGAACAAAAACAATGTGATGCGGCAGGTTCATGTGGCGGTGAAAGGCACCATCATCAGCATTCGCAGCATTTGAGGTCCAGAGAGCGAGGCCTAATCATCATTACCATTGTTATTAACATGATTATCTGCATTATGCGGCATGCCCCAAGAGCAAGTTGAAAGTTCAGAGACGGCGTTTAAGCATGATTATGAATTGGGTCAACGTGCGGTCGCCTCTCTCTCACCCTCTCCCTCTTCTCTCTCTCTCGTTTGTCCTCTTTTGTGCTGCTCAATTATGCCAAAACATTGCTGTATGCGTTTTCGGGCCCAAATGGTTTTTGGCATTTGGTCTTGGCTTTAACGTCTTGGCTTTAAGCTGCCAGCCAAATCAAATGAAAATGAGACATATCGCTGGAATTTAAGTCTGTCTTCTGACTCTGAGCACTGTCTCCCCAAGGATTGACAGGTGACAGCCGACTCTCTCCTATCTCTCTCTTCCTCTCCCTTCCTCTCTCTCTTCCCCTTTCTCTTTCTCTGCACTCACACTCGTGCTTTATATGGCTTGGCGGCTGTAGAATCACTGTAGAAACGTGTTTCACTATTGATGCGGCTTATTATATGCAAATTTGAACCACGCAACAAACAAAATAAAATAAAATAAAATAAAACGAAGCAAACCACAACGAATGTCTCTTCCTGACCGAAGCAGCCCATTCCGAGTGCTGCCCATAAAGAACAAATGTCAAGCAGGCGGTAGACGACAGTCACATGTTTCTAGGCTCTAATACCCTGTAATTGTGAGACAAAATAACTGTAGATGGTATGGAAAAATGTGCGCAGAATAAGGGGCTTATGTAACAGATATTTACAACAACAATTACATTTATTAATTTTATGTTTCAAAATGATTTCAATATAAATCTAAGCCTTCCCTTCTCCCTAAGTCTCTCTGGAGTATCTTTCTGTTGAGTACTTGACTGCAAAGTATCTTACTGTAGAGTATCTTATTCTATATCAAGCATTCTACTATCTATATATGTAAAGTAACTTCCTTTAAACTATTTAACTTAACGGTAAATTATCTAAGTGCAGAGTATCTTCTTGTAGAGTATCTCAATGTCTATAGCTACTGTATCTGAGCTTCTGTCTTCTTTTCTAGCCTGCGTAAATTCACAAAATATTGACACCGCGTCGAGGGCAACTTGACAGTGATCGAAATGTGTCTTGTCTACGGTTAAAGCAGCAACAAAAGCAGTTTCCACTCCGCTGGCTCCTCCACCCCCCTTTACTCCTCCCCCCCCCCTCCACCTCTTCACCCCTCCATTGTTGTTGTTTCGCAATTGCGGGCGGTTTGTTTGTGACGTTTGCTTAACAAGAAGAAAATTGCTGCAATTCTTTACAAGTTTGAGCGACAGAAGACCAAGACCAAGACCAAGACCAAGAGCAACAAGAGCTTCTGGGTTCATTTTTCCCATGGCATCGTTGTATTCGATCCTTTGGGTTACTTGGTCTGCTCTTGTTAGCCGTTTTGGCTACTTCAATGCGTTCGCCATGCGTTTGTCATGCCAAAAGTGTAGTAAATTGTGTGGCACTTAAGTCAACACATGCAACATGCCACAAAACAGGCACAACTTTGCCTGTGGCCTGTTGCCTGTTGCCTGTGTTTTAGCCTTCTACTTTTGCTGACTGCTCTGTTCCAGCCAATTTGCATGTTGATACAGTTGGCCAAAAGGGTAGGGAGAAAGGGGAAATGGGAGGGGGAGGGGAAGGGGCAAAGCCAAGTGGAGTGTGGAATGTGCAAAAGATTTCTGCGCTCTATTTTGACTTTGATAGATGTCCTCGAATTGTGTGTGTGTGTGTGTGTGTGTGTGTGTGTGTGTGTGTGTGTGTGTGTGTGTGTGTGTGTGTGTCTTTTGTCCAGCTGGAAAAGAAGATGTGAGTGCTGTGATTATTACACTCATTGCGATCGTTCACCCGCATTTGGGTCGTAGAGATATCGTGATTATATGCAGGCAGCTTAAAGGAAGGATTTCTGAACAGATTTCCCAAAGGGAAAATGTTTTGAGTGGAAAATATTTTGCCAAAAAGTAAACCAAACAATTTTTGATAAAAAGTTTGTTGTTTTTAGAAGTTATTTTCAAAAATTATCAGCACTTAAATATAAGTTTTCTTTTTTAAGTATTTTAAAAAAATCTTTGAATTAAATATTTCCTTTCTTTCTCCTTAATCTAACTATAATTCAATTTCCAATGTTTTAACCTAACAGATTAACTAATGTGCCCCGCTAACTTGCTGCTTTTCTAGCCGCTTTACAGCTAAACGTGTTCACCATCTTGTGCCTGTGACCTCTGGCTTGTGGCACTATAGTGGTCCTCATTATGCCCCCAAAATGAATGCAAAGCGTCGGCATTAATGTCACGTCGTTCACCATGCAATTAAGTGGACTGCGTGCCATGGCTAAAACAGTTGGCCAAGAAGTTTCATGCTGTTGGCTATCAGCTAGTTCGGTTGTTGCCTTATCACGCCTGCCACACTCTCACTAGCTGTATGTGGTGTTGTGTGTGTGAGTGTATGTGTGTGTGTGTGTGTTTGTCGTAGCACACAAAATTTGCAATTATAATTTTGCGCCTCAGAGTCAAGACTCTCGAGCGTCTGGAGAGACTCTGTGGCGGTGTTTTTCCTTTTTCCTTTGGCTTTAACTCTTTCAGAGGCTGCCGCAGCGATTAAATCTCTATTTTTTTCTGTTTTTCCTACATTTTTTTTTGGTTTTGTTGGAAGTCTGCTGTGTGCTGTGGATGCAGCCTGCTGCCAGCCCACAGAGCGTAGTTCAACAATTGAATTTTTTGTTTTTTTTTTTTGGCCTAAGCCGTAGCATGTAGCATCAGTCCAGCCCACCATTTGGGATCTCTCTTTCTAGTCCTTTGCATGTCTTTTCTCCCACCGCCGATGCGCAGAGCCGCCAGAGTTGCCGCCACAAGCGCAGCTAATTGGATTTCTCTCCTGGGAGAGCTTCGTCTACCCGAGCTCCAACTCCAACTCTAACTCCGACTCCAACTCTGACTACGTAAAACATATCGATAATGTCTTGATCAGACAGCACTCGTAGTCGTAGTCTCAGTCGCAAGTCCTCTACAGTCTGTGCTTAAATTGTAATAGTAAAGCACACGGCAAGAAATTGTTAATCAATTCATAGTTGTGGCCATAGTTGTGGCCTTTCCAATTCATAGTCAAACATTTCTCTCAGTGTAATGTGTTGTACTTGCATGTGTTTGCAGCAGATGAATGATTTCGCTGGCGAACGCGTGTAAAGCAGCAATTAATTTGTACTACAGTGTGTACACTCTACACTGTACACTGTGCACTAAACAAAAAGTGAGTGCGCCACTTGGAAATTGGCCAATTGTGATGGCAGCGTGATGTCAAATATCGTATAGTTCGTGCGTGAGGCAGAGTAAATTATCCAATTAGGTAATTTGAAGTAAATTGTTAAATAAAAAATACTTTAATATATTTTTTATATATTAATTTACCCAGTGCCATCACTATGACTTACTTTCGTTGGGGGTGCGTGCCTTCTAGAGTCAAACAAAGAGGTTACAAAGCAATTATAAAGCACTGCAAGAGGAGGAAAGGAATATACTCAGCTTTGGAGTACTCCTCAGACCGTGTGTTATAATTCTCTTAGCATATGAGTGGAGAACGAAGGGGGGGAGAAGGGGAAGGGACTTGGAGTTGCCACAGATCTTGGACAGCATCTCTCATGTAACCGCGACACGACGACCTCTATGAATATTGAGTCGACCCAGACGCAGAGACTCAGAGGGATTGAGCAGGGTCAGCGAAGTGGGAAGGACCGAAGCAGAGGTGGGTGGGGGGTAGGAGAACCGACTGGCACTGACCAAGTTTGGGTCTCAGATGCCAAGCGATCGACTTGGAATACGTTGTTGTTTTTGCAATCTACGCTATATAATCATGCACTGAGCAAATTCGCATTCGCCGCCCATTTTTCCACCCACTTTTTGTGGGTTTTTTTTTAAGGTTTTTTTGTTGTTTTATTTTGGCGTAGCATTCAATTTGTTGTTGCCGTTGTTGCTTTTGCTTTTATTGCAGCAAAATACACTTAATTTTGGCCTTTTTGCCGCAATTCATGCATTTCACATGGCCGCTCCCCGTCAAACTTCTCTCCGTCCCTTGGTGTGTTCTCTGTGGATCAATCGATCGGCGGCGCAGAGTCTCAGCGCCGCAAGATGATCTACATTAAGTGAGAGAGACTGGGAGGGAGACACAGGGGGGATAGATTGGGAGAGAGACAGAAATCCTCGAGCTTTAAATTCAAAAACAACTGCTTTAAGTCCGACCTTTTGCTGTAACCGCCGTCTCAATGGGCGTGTCCTGTTTTAACAGAGCACCTTCGCCACCGCCCTCTCCTGCCCCTTTACTGCTCTACTCTGATCTGATCCCAGCCATAACAGACCATGGTACAGTTTTAAGTAATTGCATTATGTTTAAGTTTCAGAGTTTCAGCGATTTTTTTTAGCTTTTTTTTGTTTTTTGTGGAGCAGAGTTCGATTTTAAGGTTTACCTTGAAGTTGGAGTGGGAGGTTTTCGAATTTAAGACAAATCAGTGGGTTAAGCAAATAACATTCAATACCAAAAAAGCATTTTGGAAACTCTACGAGTTCTAAGAGCTCGAAGTTTATGCTATTAGACAGAATTATAAACTACTTTAGTTAACAATCACTTTAAAATTATAAAGAATTATAGCCAATAATTTCAGTTTAGTTATAGTTACTAAAAAATTCAAATTCTATCACCTAAAATAGCTTTAAATGGCTGTGATATGAACATTAACCCATTATGGAAACAAGACCACAATTGATGACAATCAAAATGCTAAAAATATCCCATGGAGCGAGTGTATATATGTATATGTATAATCAGAATGCAGCTGATTAATCGGCTGAGAAACAGGCGGAGCCATGTAGCCTTTTTATAGTCAGAGACCCCCCACAAGTCGTTCAGACTAATTAAAACGCATATTACGAATGCTATTAACATGACAGCGAACACAGCGCCATCGAGAACATGGCTATTAAAATTGAGGGGACACAATTCGAATCACAAAAAGTCTTGAGAAAACTTGAGAAAACGATTCAAATCAATGTGCATTTTTCGAGATTTTCTGAGGCTACTGCAAAATTGTTCGAACCGATATTTAATCCAATTAACAAAGAGAGAGAGAGAGAGAGAGCGAGAGAACTGAGAATTGAGAACATGAAAATTATCGAAATCAGTTAACCCACACAGTGGAGAGCTATTGTCACTAATGAGTTATGAGGCACAGACGACATCAGAACCCATCAGAACCCATGTGGCACCAATCACAGCTGCAACATTCAAACTGACGGACTGACTGACTGTCTTGAGCTCTTTGGAGTTGACTTGACTTGACTTGACTTGAGTTCGAGTTGAACATTTTAAACCATAACATTTTATTAACATAATAAAATCAAAATTATCAACAAAGTCGTCAATGTCGACGACGACGACGACGACGTCTGCAGACGAAACTGAATCTCTGAAAACTGAAAATGAGACAACTTTGGAGGTAACGAGCTGCAGCATCAACAGCAGCAGCCGTACCACACTGATTGGCATCGAGTGAGTGCAACTGTATCTGTATCTGTATCTGCATTTGTATCTGTATCTGTATCATTAACTGTGTAGCTTGTTCTTAGCTGAAACAAAATTTGGAATTAAATTTCCTTAGCTGGCGCTATAATATAATATAATATGTAGTAAATGGTCGCATTAATGTCTAAAGAGAAAACTTAACTGGCCCACACACTCATTGTCAGCCCAGCGCCGTTCAAACAATATCTTAACATAGTTTAGAGTGTGGTCCACAGACAGACACTAAGACAGACTGTCAGACAGTTGGACAGGTGGGGAAAGACGTAGAGAGTGGAAGAAAACCGCATGTGGCGTCTGTGGAAACTTGTCTCTTCTTCTGAACGAGAAATTATGATTTACAATAATGAAGCGTTATATTGTCGGGCGATAAGCATCTCTCAGACGCTGGTAACTATCGTAAACCTGATGAGTTGTTATAGATTTTTAAACAGAGTTCAATAATCGTCATCGCCATAGCTTGGATGAGGTAAATTTCTGTTGAAATTAACGCCACAAACCATTGAAATATTTTTCTTAAGTCTTTTCTTTTGCATTGCTCATAAATTTTATTATGAACTTCAACTTGGAAGTTGTGGCATATGTGTAAGTGTATTTCCTCTCCCGTTGAGAGCACACACACACACACACACTCACTGGTATATATACAGATCGATGCGATGCGATGCTCATAAACAACATGCAGAAATTACTTGTTTAAAATTTGTCACACCATTAGTAAAAAAATCGGCGGCGAAAGGACCTCGCTGTGTCAGAGAGTTCCCCACAAAAACCAAAGATGGGAGAAGTGAGGAGAAGAGAGGTGAAACAACAACAACAACAACTGAGCAGCAATTCCAAGTGGAGTTTTCAGTGCCTTTTGCCTTGTTTGCTCTTGATTTTATCAACCGCAAAACATCTACTCAAGTGTCAGTGTCACTCGCACAGCGGGGCAGCGGCGACGACCGACGTGCGACGACGACGACGACGACCGATGAACGACTACGGAGATGAGACCCTGGACCATCCCAGGCGTTGAAAAATGAAGAACAGACAGACCAGACAATCCAGACACACTCCGGAGTTCACAAAATAACCACACGAGAGCAGAACACAACTGAATGCGTTTGGAATACATGAGAATGCTACAAGAGAAATACTCTATATAAAGGATATAGTTTTGGATATAGGAAAATACATTTTAAATACTAAATTTTAAAACAGATAATTAATTTTTGATTCTATTAGTATATAAAGTAAATAAGTATACATCAGTATTTTTGAGTCCTATGTAAAACATCAAGCATTGATATACCCCATTGGTTAGGGTATTGAAATGCCAAAACGTCGAGCTGTGCGCTCTGCAGCAAAGTCCGCATCGAACTTTATCCATATAATGAAAACACCCTCAACTTAAGTGCATAATTTATAACGAACGAGGCAGCGAGACAATGAAAAGGTTGAAATACCAAACAGATCGAGCCTTGGACTTGGACTGAGAATTACTCTTGACTTCACAGTATATATCCACATATACATATATGGATATATATGTATATATGTTTGTTTAGACCTGTCTGTTTGTGTGTGTTAATAAATTTCTTAATAAAACATGCAAATTCAAATGCATTTATCTAGATCAGCAAAAAGCGACAAAATTTTACGTTCATACCATTTATCAGAGCGTTTCGCATAATTTTTTTGGCACACGTCTCATCGGTATCCGAATCCGAATCCGTATCCGTATCTGTATCTGTGGGTTGGGCCAAGTCCCTGTTAAAAAGGCACAGAAACAGACCCAGAACTTCAAAAAGAGACCCCAATACCCAATGCCAGACCCAATTCGTTGCTCAACTGACCACAAAACCAGTTGAACTCAATAAATATTTTGACTCTTGACAAATGCGCGAAACAATGCCAACAATGCAAACAACAACATGGCAAAAATATCAGTTGGCTCATGTCCTCGACATACTCGTATAGCAGAAAATGAGAAAAAAAAAAGGGCAAGGATGTTTAGCAGTTAAGCCCGGGGGCCATTTACCTAACCACAGAATGCCATAAATATATCACAGAAATGAAAATGAACACAAAACATACAAATTGTTAGGGGATATGAGATCATCTCTCAATGAAGGGCAAAACCAGGGCAATTATATGTCAAAATTGTTTTGCTGAAAACATGAGAAATTGCCAAATTGCGAATTGTTCCGGAGTAAAATGGGTAGACAGGGGAGACCACTTGGCATATGGGAGAAATTTGAGTGAAAGGTTTTGGGACAGAGAAATTTTATTTGGTGGAGGAACAAAGGGATTTAAGATTTGTCTTGGGAAAAGTAGATAGACTTTTGAAATTTATAATCCAGTTTCCAGTATAAAAGAAAACTAAACCAAGAAATCTTAAATTTTATGTGCACAAAGTTTTAGTTAAAAACAAAATTATTAGTTCATAATATTTAAGATTAAAATAAAATATTCAGACCTTTTTTGAAGCGTTTAACAAATATACGATTTGATATCTTAAATAAATGGAACTAAACAAATGAACAGTCGTTAATGAGTTTTGATGGAGAGAGGGAGAAAACCGATCGAGTTCAACCTTTAAAAATGTGTAATCTTCACGGAGCATTGGAAATTATTTGGAGGCAATTATTAGTTGACATAAGCATAAAACGTTTATAACATTTCCGCATAAAGTTAACACCCGTAAAATATTATAAAATTTGACAAACAAAAACTGAAAACTGAGAAGAGATTCGAAACGAACTTTGTTGACTGCATTTGCATATTTTGTATGACAAACTTATAGTCGTACCGCCGCGGTGGGTCTCAGAGACCTGGATGAATGCTTGGATGGATGGATGGATGGATATCCAATGCGACTCTTCAAATACACACACACACACACTCATACAGTGATCGTGAACTGAAAAGCGTGTTAATTTTCACTGTGCATTTATTGTGGCTATATATTGAAGGGGCTGAAGTGGGACTACGAGGGGGGTATAGGAAGCAAATCGAACGTCTTATGTTAATGGGCGGTTCGGTTGGGATGCCCCAAAGTTTCACCGTTGAAAACGTATTGCTGTAAAGCTGTTAATTAAAATGAAAAAAAAAATAAAATGTACCAAAAACAACAACAACAACAGTGGTGAAAAATCAAAGAAGACCACACAAATGTATTTGATTCCCACCAAGCCAGTTTGTTGCCTATTTAAGTCTTTTGTTTTATGAATGCACTTGTCGCTCCGACAATGTCTATGTCTGCTTGTTTGACTTGAGCGAAAATTTGAATAATTTTGCAAACTGTACTCGTTTTATTGATTGATTCTCTAAACGTTAGCCACTCCTGCAATTCCCGGACATTGAAAGAGTCGAAGAAGAAACAGCAGAAGACTAAATGCTCTAAAGTGTAAGTATGTTATAGTTAAAGACCACAGAAGTTGGATCTTTACAACATGATCTTCCTGTTCAAATCCTTACAAAATGATAAATTTATATAAAGTTACCTTCTTTGATTACCATAACTTTAGTTAAAGGATAAAATCTGCCTTTTGTGGCAAAACTGCCAACAAAGCTAAACCCCCCTTCAGTCAGAGTATGAAGACAAATATGAGTGTAGATGGCAAAAAAAAAGCCAAACACGAAAAGCGAACAAGTCGAAGCAGGTTTGCATCATTTGTGGGTTATCAATCACACATAGAAACTTTTCGAACATTAGATGAAGCGCGAGTTTGACTGACTACGCCTGGGCCGAATGTTAGTCATTAATTATGCGACGAGAAGAGTCACAGTCACCACCACTAACACCACAAGCATCACCATCACCCTCACAGTCACAGTAACAGTCCAACAAACGCTGAAACGAAGGCATCAAGAATCCAACTTAGAGCTCGACTTCAGACGGATCATCGTCAATATTGACAGGCGAACGAATGAGCGAATGAACGAACGAGCAAATGAACGAACATGTTCTTAAAACTTTTAGCCTTGAATTGATGGCAGTCAACATCAGAGTTTGCACATTTAGTATTAAGTATATTTATATATATTTTTTGTTAAATAATTTCTATTATTTTTTGCAAAGTTTTTTTAATTTTATTTATTATTTTTTTTGGTAGATGCAGCAGGGTCTTTAGAGAAGCAGGTCTTACCGGGTCCAAGACACTGCGTCTGCTTTATTCTATTCACATAATTGTTGCTAGTTTTTTGTTTTTTTTGTGTTTTTTGTTTGTTGTCTGTTTATATTTAATTGCTAAAAACTATAATTCTGTCAAGTTTATTATGAAAATAATTATAATGCACGTTCTGTTTGTTGTTGTTGTTAGTTGTTGCTAGTTGTTGCCATTGTACAGAGATTGAGGTTTATCTAAGTGCGCATATCTTAAGATTCAGTCTCTGAACAATGGTCGTGGCTTGGCTGATTTAGCGTTATAATTACCCCGCAGACGACTGTGCACAACAAAAACATCGCAACACACACACACACACACACACACACACACACACACACACACACACACACAAGTCTGCATAAATTCTATGTAAATTTTGTAAAGAACTTGTCCATTGGGT
Source organism: Drosophila cardini (assembly GCA_018903735.1). Classification (NCBI taxonomy): domain Eukaryota; kingdom Metazoa; phylum Arthropoda; class Insecta; order Diptera; family Drosophilidae; genus Drosophila; species Drosophila cardini. The sequence goes on along the minus strand of JAEIGM010000004.1, from coordinate 4,585,418 downwards.
CATTGGGTTAGTGTTAAGTCATTTTCATTGAAATTAACAAAAACAAACAAAAAAATTCATAAAAAAAGAACAGAAAGTGAGTTTATAGTTGACATACTTTGACAACTTGTTGGCATGAGTCAGGAAATTGATGGACCAACAGCACAGAAACTGTTTGGTTTAAGCCAAGATTATCAAGCCAAAAAAACAAAGACTTAAAATCTGATACTTTGTGCTAAGCCAAGCGGCTTAGGAGTAAAGTTAGCTGAACTAGATACGAAGCACTTCTCATTAGACATAAAATCAGTTCTTGTGTTCTATTTTAGAGCTGTTAAAAGTTAAGAAATCGGAATAAGTCAAAGAACCTAAGGAAACTATTGTATTGTGCTTCAAACATTAAACTTATTCTTAGCCCAATTTTATCTACAACTTTTTCTTTAATACCCTGTACTCTTTCCATCCCCATTTCTATTCCCCTTTTGTCTATTCAACAAGTCATTAGCTATACATATTTAGTATAAACTAAGCCCCACATCAAATAATTAACGCCTTTTTGCTTGGACAAACGCTCTGATCAGTAGACCACAGGCTGTGATCATTTGTATGTGTGTGTGTTTGAGTGTGTGTGTGTATGGCACACCTTTTGAAAGTGTTGCTTATAATTACAGCGAAACCGAAATGCAGCCATAAATCTCAAATCCCATGAAACACACAACAAATTAACATTATTAAAATTTGGTTTCGACACATAAAACAAAACAAAAAAAAAAACAACAACATAAAACAAAAACAAATACTAATATTTTGATTTGGACTAAACAGTGCTAAGTGAGGAAGTAAACTCGACTGTCTCCCTCTTTCTCTTTCTCTTTCTCCGTCTTGAGTTTTTCCAAACAGCTGAGAATTCTAGAGTTCTTCTTTATAGCGTTTTATCGAGCTATAAAATCTACAGAATTTTCATGTTATTTTGGCCTTTACTCAACAACAATTTACGATTGATAATAAATCAGTGCTGAGATCCGTAGCAATAGAGAGCAGTACCTGAAATCCTAATGCACTAATTCATTTTTTATTAACGCTTCGGGGTAAATTTAAGAAAATACATGAAATATACGTAACAAAAACGTTCGAGAACTCAGTTAAAGAATTTCGAATGTGCTCCTATATAGATGGATATTTATAATCAATAACAATGCACAGTTGGAAATCAGGACACCAATAAAAAGTCAAGAGCATTCTCAGGCTGGGAAGCAAAACTCATCTAAATAAAAATTTCAGTTTTTTCGGGTTTTCTGTTTTTTTTAAGATTTTATATATATTTTGATGGTTATATGACGGTGATAACTGAGAGTGAACTGTGAGTCAGAGACAGAGAAAGAAGCGAGAAAGGACTGAGAGAATACAAAAGAAACTGGGTGCTGTATTGTCTCTATAGTTTTATATATAAACCATTTTTTTGTCGTGTTGTTGTATAGGAAGGCATGAGATCTTGTTGCTAGAATGATAAATTGCTGATCGAAGCCAGACGCCAGTTCTAACAATTGTTATGATCTGTTTATGCCTTGAACTGAGCAGCTGAGCCCGCCCGCCAATTAAACAGAGAGAGAGAGAAAGAGAGAGAGAGAGAATCAGAGAGATAGAGGGATAGTAGAAGTGTAGTATTTGTAGGTACAGTTGCTACCGTTGTAATCAAAATTCAATCAAAAGTCCTTTCACACCTCGAACAGCTTATCGCACACATCGATCGAGGAAGTGCGCAATTTATAACTGAATCCCGAGGTTCCTGGACCGATTCCCGTTTTCCCGTTGTCCCGCATCAACTACAACGCGTACCATAACAATCGTATTAATCGTGCTGATTGTAAATTAATGCAGTCGATTGTATAGTTCGACACGATTCCTGTTAGTAACGCTGATTAGAATCAGCCAAAGGCCTCACGCACACATAACACCCAACAGAGGACACATTAATGTGTCAACATGTGCGATCAGTCTAAGAGAATAGAGAACTGAACAGAGAATTGAACAGAGGATAGAACTCACACAGTAGTTGAAACAAATAATACGGATGTCTAGTTCCTGGTACTCAGATATGCCATACAAAACAATCTGATAAAGATCGCACACACTCAACAGAAAAACATACACACAACACACACACACACTCGTTTCATGCGAATGTCAACTGCGACCACAACAATGTGCGCATAATGAGCAGAAGGCAGAAGGCATGAGACAGGAGCAAGGAGACAGAAGCTAGGACACAAGGAGCAACCAACAACCAGCAGGATTTCAACTCCCTTTTTGGCTCAATTCCCAAAGCCATAAACTACTTTTTTATTTCACAACTTTTGAGACAATTTTATAGCCCGTTTCAATGCTCTTTTTTGCCTACAACCTACATAAATCTTTTGGCAGGACATTTCATTATTTTATAGCAATATGCAAATAGTTTGTTTCTGACCTTCAACCCCAAGAGAGGAAGAGATTTCAATTCAACTGCGGTTGACCGCATTCTCAAAGGGTTGCAGCTTGTTCTGTTTTTTTTACAGTTTTTCTTAACGTTCGCTAACAACTTGATTAGAAGAAAACTTGGCGTACATTATTCTTGATTAAGTCACATTAATTATGATAATGATGACGACCGACTCGAATCGCAGACTCACAGACAATAAGGGAGGGCAATTGAAATGGGAACAGGATATTGGCTCAAAAGGACAATGGAAGCGACGTGTGCGCGAATAAAAAAATGAAACTAAACTGAAGAATGCAGAGAATACAGAAGACAGAGAATCCAAAAGTGAAACTCAATGTGAATCCCAAGTATTATATATGTGGCGGTGATAAATGTCAATTTCCTGCTCAGCATCCGACACGCCTGAACTGAACTGAAATACTTGGTGATGACTTCATCAGAGGGATATCTAGATTATATACGGAAGTTATCTAATAGTGCCAGACACTTTTAATCCTTTTACGGAATTAATCAAGTGTGCCCGAGACGGACAGCAGCTGCTCTGCTGCAGATGCAGTTCTCTCAGTGTATAGAGTGTATCCTTAAATGAGCTACAAATAAATATTAAAAACATGACTAACTTACAGAAGATTCACTCACTTCCTTGTGGAGGTCAATAGCCAGCTGAGCATGTTACAAATTGATTGATTAAATGCAATATAAAGATTATAAAATGAAGAAAAGTCATAAAATGCAATTTGAATTATTCAGCTCACATGATAAGCGAGGCATTCATAAATTACCCATAAACCATAAGACATAGCATATCCAAAATATATAAAAAAAAAAACAAACTGAAAAAAACCAACAAAGTTACAAAATTTATGGACATTCATTGATCGGTGCATGAATTTTATGCTTTATGTTGTGTCGTATGTGATTTCCGTTCGGGAACTGCGCTAGGTGGGCTGAAGCCATCAAAATAAAACAAGCTAAAAAAAAAAATCTAAAGAAACTGAAAAAAAGTCAAGCTAGATATGCAGTCTGCATATTAAAACAATTGAGGAAAATGTCAGTGAGTTTTTCAGTTGTCAGACAGCTGCTTTGGATCCTTTTTGGTAGTCGCAGTCGCAGTTGCCTTCAACATGACAAATGAGGATCAGAATTTATACGAAGGCTGAGAGTTGTCACAACAATAAGGAATTCGTTAAACTAAAAACTGAACAATTAGAAAACAGTTGGAAAATGTGCAACTACTTGAACTACCGTTAAACCGTTCTACCGTTTACCGTTTACTGTTCTACCTCAAGGATTAATCATTAATCATGCAAAATACATAAGAAAATATAAAAAAGGTAACACTTAACGCTCTGAAGCAGATGAAATCAACTTAAATTTGGCAGTTTTCCTTGGTTTCCATTTACATTTAAGCACTTCACAGGGGTCGATAGTCCCATTCTATTGATTATGTCACCGCATTGTCATTAATTATACCTTTGTTTTGGGCCCGGCATGTCACTCTCATTGTGGTTCAATAGACCGAAAGTAAAATGGCCAGAATCTCGAGTGTTGTTTGTTCAACGGGTTAAATTTAGGTCTGTCTTCTAGGTAGGTTGGTTCGATGTTTATGAATTTCTAATGCCTGCGACTTACGACTTACGAGTTTCGAGTACATTCATTAATCACTCAGTCAAAAGGTGTTTTGATTTTGGCATACGTTCAAGGCTACCTAACTAGGAGCCCAAAACAAACAATTGCCATACAATCACACCACTAACACTCACTCACACACACTCACACACACTTGCACACATGAGTGACATTGGACTAGGCGAGGTCTCTGACTCTGACTTGAAATCGGAGGCAACTTTATAACTTGCAACATGCAATTGCCACCGAAACTAGAACACGAATGAGAACCTTTTGATTTCAAAGTCTATTATCTTGGGCTTTGTTTGGCCAAAAACGGCATAGGAATGGGCCAAAATGCAGTTAAGGTCGATTTTAATAGGGTTCGAGGCATTGAGGCATTGAACTTGTTTCGCTGGCAACACCTTGACTTCATTTTGGCAAACTACACCAAGAGAAAAATCTAAGAACATGATAAAAATAGAAGCGGTTTAAAAAATAAAATCAATTCTCTATAAAATTTTCAATCTATGTAGATTTTTAAGAAATGTTTAAGTAAAATTATGATTTAATTCTTAATTTGTTCTCCAAGAGTTATATTTCTTGTCACATTTTCGCTGAGTGTAGGGAACTTGCATAAGCACATGCTATTAATTTTTCAACGGTTGCATTGTTATAAGACTGTCGGCACAGACATTTGGACAGACAGTTGTTAACAAGACAGCGGCCTGAGGTCTTAAAGTTAAGACCAGGCTAAGCAGAAAACAACAACAACAACGACAACAGTAACTGAAAATTACAAGAGAGGAAAAAAGTATCTCATAGTTACACAACGCACAAAATGCGTTAATTAACAGAAATATGCAGCGCCCACTTGGCAACTCTGGTCGGCGTAGTGTTACGCCCCACAGCAGCATTCAATTTGGATATAGTCTGAACATATATATATATATATATATATATATACACGTTTATATCCAATATGGTCTATAGACTATGCCTTCGGCTTATTATTTACGATTTTTCGCATAAATTTACGCGAACGCTCGTAAAACTGCGTGAAATACGACATTTTGAGTTCTGTGAAAGTGTAACAACAGCAGTGAGCTGACTTTGGGGATTGCTAATACCTCAGAGTGTTCCAACAGAGAGAGACAGAGAGAGAGAGACAGAGAGCGAGAGAGAGACATATAGGGAGACTGGGAGGACTAACTTACCGTGAAGAATAAGGCAACATCGTGTGATTTGTAGCTTTCAGCGTTAACCTGGCAACAATGTTGCTAATAGATGTTGCTAAGCTGCCCACAGATACAGTCAAACAAAAGCAGCTAAAAGCTCTTAAGTTAACTGGAAGTTGGAAAAGCTTCAGCAATGAAGGTATCACTGGAAAGTGATTAAAATTATATGGAATCCAGAAGTCAATGGAATCCTGTTAAAGTTTTCGATCTACTCTTGAACTCAGCTCTCACCTCTATCTCTCCCCTATCTCTCCGTTTATCTCTCCCCTATCTAACTGCTATCTATTCTCTATCTTTCCTCTATCTCTACTCTGTCTCCACTTGTAGTCCTCTATCTCTCCTTTATCTCTTTTCTTCAATCCTTTTATAGTCCCCTATCTCTTCTGTTCTTCCATTGTCTCTCCTTTGCCTCTCCTCTCTCCCCCTCTATCTAAATCCCTCCAATCCCCTCATATCCAAATCTATGCAAAACGTTTTATTAATCTTACAAGAATATAATTGTTAAATTATTTTATGACTTGTGCAATTGGTAGAAATTTGCTATTAAGGTTTTTGGGTGATTATTATGATAGGTTTCTTAGGAAACCGCTTCAATCGTCTGCCAGATCCCCAACGGTTGTAACTGTAGCTGGCGGCGCAGTCGCCGTAGCTGCGGTCACACTGAAAGGCAGACCATGTTGTGTGGCCGAGGCCCAGCTACGTCTGGGTAGAATACGACCAAAGTTGAAGTATTTCTGTCTAAGTTTATCCTTGATTTCATCCTCGTTCATAATGGCGCTGGCCTCCCTAAAGTTTAAAAAGATGCGACCCTTTTCATCCGTCTTAATGGGTAGGATTTCGGTGCATACATTGCGGGCCTTGAGAAGGAATCCCTCCTCCTCCTGTTCCACTGGAATTATGGTTTCTCCGACGTCACCATGTTCGGGCAATACGACGACTGCGTCCAGGCGGGAGTCCATGGATTGGGAACGCGGTGCCTTCGACATGGCCACGTGATTCTTCCGCTTACGCAGACAAAACGGGTCCCGATCGCTGGCCTTGACATACTGGACAACAGGACGATTGACGCCCCATTTGGGTCGATCGTCCATTTTATTAGCATCCTTGGCATCTTTTCCCAAATTCTTCTTGTTCTTGTCCTTCTCCTTGTCCTTGCTCTTCGCCTTAAACGTAGTCGTTGTTGTGGTTGTCGTTGTTGTTGTCGTCTCGTGATTCTTATCCGCAGTGGACTCCTTAGCGGGTTGTGTCTGAGTCTTCGAAGTCTGCGTGGTGGTGGTCGTAGACACCTCCCGCTTCAGTAGCACCTTGTAGAAGTTGTCGTGGAAGAGACACAGATCACAGTTGAGCGGCAACTCTGTCTGTGTCTCCACATCAGCTTGGCTGCCCCTCCGCTGTCTGCCACAAGCGGATGCAGCTGCTGCTGTGGTGTTGCCCAGCGGTGTCTTCAGCGGTATCAGGGCCAGGTTGTCCGGCTCCACTTCTAGTGAATCGGGTGAGAAGCAGCCGCTGGCTGTCGCCAATCCAGTGCGTCCAGAGCGTGCTGTGTGCACCAGTTCCACCTCCGGTTCTGCCTCCACCTCCTCATCGTCCTCCTCCTTCTCCGCCTGGTAGCCATCTTCCGTGCAGATGGAGGTGTCAGTTCTCTGTGTCATTGTAGCCTTCGAGTAGCACTGCTCCATTCCTGTAGAGCTAGAGGGAGGCTTCATCTGGGGCTGCTGCTGTTGCTGGTGCTGCATGAAATACGTGGCAATCTGAAGATTCCCAATGGCATTCTGCAGTCCAAAGATGTCGCTGGTTACCGGTAGAGGAATCAACGTCGCCGGTTGCATGAGCAGAGCCTTCTCCTCGCTGAGGAATGTGGGTGACTCCTTAGAGGATTCTGATGCGGGTTGCTTAATAGGTTTCGTAATGGTGCGTCGCAGATTTATGGGTGTACCAATGAGCACCTTCTCTTCCGAGACGAGCACAGGAGCAGCAGCAGCAGCCGGAGGGGAAACTGAAGCTGGAGCTGGTCCTCTCGGAGTATGCGAAGTGGCCTCTGCTGCGGTGTCCAGCTCAGCAATCTCTTCCTGTTCTACATCGCCTTCTCCCTCCTCCTCCTCCTCCACGGAAAGTACTTGCAGCAGCTCCGGTTTGTCAATTTGCTCCGGTTTCGGGCCCTTCTCCATGGGCGGTACACGTTTCTGTCGCTTCTTTTGCTTTTCTATTTTGGCAGCCACCTCCGCCTTGGCAATGGCATCCAACATGACCATCTGCTTCTTCTTCTGTACCTCCTCGCGCTCCTGCAGCTGTCGACGCTCATACTCCAAACGCTCCTGCTCCATTTGCTTTTGCCGTCGCATCCGCTGCTCCTCCAGCTGTTCCTCCTGCCTATGCCGCTCCAGCTCCCACTTGCGTATCAGTTCCCGTTCATGCAGCTGCTTCTTGATGGCATTGTGATACTCTGCCGCCTTGCGACGCTTGTCCATGCGCTCGGCCAGCGTTTGGGCATCAAGTGGAGCATTCTGTCCCCTCAAATAGGTTGAGGAGGATTGCACCGACTGCACATCGTCCTCGCTGTCCTTCAGATCATGCATGCCACGACTTAGCCAACCAGGTGGTGGCATCATCATCACCTGCTGCTGCTGTTCCTGCTGATGTTGCTGCTGTGCGTTGTAGTTGGCCCAGCGAGCGCGTTCCCGCTCGTGTTGCTCGTGCACATAGTAGTCGCCCTGCTCCGAGGTGTTGCTGATGTGCACTTGGTAGGTATTGGATGTGGACACATCCCGACTGAGACTCATGTTCGAGGAAGTCGAAGGAGCGCCTAGATAACAGCAGCTGTAAGAACAGAAGGTTTTTAAATAAATGGACTATTTAAATGTTTAAATTATATTAAATTTATACATTAATATCATCAAACTGTTATTAGTTAAGAATTTAATCTATTTACTAAATTCATATTTAGTTTATTCCAATGGAAAAACCTTCACCACAAAGACAAACAATAAAATCGACTGTTTATTGAAATGAGAGCGTTTACATGTGAACGACTTGTTAACACTTTAAGGTAAGCAAATGGGTGGGGGGTGGGGGAAAGAAAAGTTGGTCAACTCACCTGTCAGCTAGGTAACCATCGGCAGCAAGGGGCTCATAGCTGTGACCCTGCCCTGGCACACGTCGTCCCTTAATGACATATGCGTGGTTCAATGCCTGTTTACACTTGTTCGCCTGAGGTGTTGCCTGTGGCCCCGTAATGGGCGTGGGTGTGGGCGTCGGAGTGGGCGTGGGCATAACTGCACCCTGTATCGATCGTCGCATACGTCTAGCACCCCCTCCTCCTCCTCCTCCTCCTCCTCCTCCTCCTCCTCCTCCACCGACTTCGCGGCCGGCAATTGCTGCACTAAGGAGACTCTCCTCGGCCTGGCTAGCACTACCCATGCCACAAATGCTCCCATTTTGGCTAACAGCGTCGTTATACCAAATGTCTGGAGTGTGGGTGTTCTTGGGCGTATCGCTTAGATAGCCGGAAGTATCCTCTTCCTGGCAACCGACGGCAATCGAGGCTTGATTGGGATTCGAATTGGTGTTGGAATTGGGATTGGGATTGTTTAATCGATGCCCGTTACCAGGATCAATGTTTGTTGCCCCCTTGGCCACGTTGCCAAGTTGATTGGCCGCCTTTTGTTGCTGTTGCTGTTGTCTTCCCGCGTAGTCCCGCTGCCGAATTGTTGGCAAACTGGGACTCCTGATACGCTGCTGCTGCTGCTGCTGCTGTCCTGGATGTTGCATGCGACCCTTTGCCGTCTGCAGGGATGTGGGCACCAGTTCCACATAGCGTCCAGGTGCTTGCAGCGGCAACTGCCTGGCGGACATACCAGGAGCATAACTTCCCCTTCGATTCCGCCGATAGAGAAGCTCATCCTGGTCAAAATCCGCATCCACATCGGCATCCATTTCTCCATTCACTTCCATGTCATCCATATACCGTTCCAACTGATTCATGTAATCCTCGCTGCGCTGTCGCTGCAGTTGTCGGTAGTTTGCCTGAATTCCTACATGAGGTTGATGCACCAGCAGCTGCATGGTCTGCGGTGGCGGAGCTTGCAGGCGGGGGGCGTGACTGGAGGTTTGATTGGAGGACGAACTCTGGCTGAGATCCAGATTGGAGTAGTAGGTGCGAATGGAGGTGCGTTCGATTTTGTGGTGCGATGTGGATGAAGTGTGCTGATGATGATACATCTGATCCATGCGCGCAATTTCCTCTAAATGGATATAGAAACGATATATAAGCGAGGGTTGTTCGAGTGTTTTCCGTGTAGTATTGAATCCCACCTCGCTCCTTAGCCCATTGCTGTTTCTTCAAATCCAACAACCTGTGCGTCTGTCTTGCCTCGGGACCTGTAATCATGTCCTGGCTTCCAGTTCAGTTCATTGCACCACGTAGCTGACGTCACTAGTCAAACACTGCAGCCGTGTAGCACCACCACTGCGGTGCAAGGCTAAATCAACAACTGAATGTAAGACACTCTACGAAATTCCATCAAACTCGCGACTTACGACTCAGGACTCACGACTCGCTACATTCGATTTTCCCTTTGCATTGGAATGTCCTGTGCTGTCCTGGCCAGAAAGCGTTTCCCTGGCAACCGAACAACACGTGTAAACAAATAACTTCCTCAATGACTTTGCACAGTTGGGGCAGAACGGGGTGGAGAACGGGGAGCTAAGAGGGAAACAGAAGTGAGGAGAAAGAGGTGATAGGGAAGGAAAGTCCTTGCACTCCACGCGCACTGGGTTAATGCTACCACAGCGACGGTTGGACGGAGGACAGAGGGCGGGGTCAGGTGTAGTCTGCGATTCGCGTGCCATTTGCCAATTGTTTTTTAACTGTTGTCTGTTCCTGCTGGGGTTCAGATACCCCAAAAATAGTATCTTTAGGGCTCCACAAATAGACATACATTAATTATTACTTTATGCCAGTGTTGGCCAGTTATTAAATGCTATTGATTACACTGCTCAACAGGGCTCAAGACATTTTTTAAAGAAAACTGTGCTGCTTTAAAATAGTGGAGCTTAAATTTGTCATATTTATATACCAAAAATAATTTAATTTTCTGAAGATAACCTTAATTTCTTTGTTGCCTAGTGTAACTTAAAGTTATAGCATAGTTTTAATTTGTTTGGCTATGTAAATGTGTTGCTGGGTTAAAGAAACATAACAGCAACAAGTCGAAAACCAACCCCAGAAACACTTTCAAGTAGTTCAAAAGTCAGACAGAAGGTGGACAAGGAATCGGAGTTGAACTCCGATTTGGAATCGGATTCGGGGTGCAAGCAGTGTAGGTGTAAGAAACAGAACGTCCTTCGTTTATAAAGCGAAAGGAATGCAACTCGATTAAGAGGGAGCAAAGGCTGGAGAACAAAAAAGAATGAGAGAAAAATAGAGTCAGAAATTTATTTCCCATGGTCAAATAGAAATGGCCAAAAGATAAAAGGAAGAAATATCTCATAACCCATTTTCCATAAACATACATAAACCACAAAAAGGCAACAACAACAGCAACAGAAAACAGCAAAAGTTAAACGAGAGGCGACTCATTGTTGCAGTTGTTGTTGCTGTTGTTGCAGTTGTTGCTGTTGTTGTTCTTGTTGTTGTTGCTGCTTTTGGGTCTGGTTTATACGCGTGGGCGTAGAAATCACTGCCAGTCAAAAGGTCATGTTATGATCTTGAGCGAACTATGTGTCTAAGTCGACGATGACGCTGAGAAGCATGGGAGCCCAAGAGCCAGAGCTTGACTCTGATTCAGAGACCGATCCAAAGTAGTTGCAGTTGTTGTTGTTGTAGTTGTTGCAACAACGAGTCAAAGAAGCAGCAAAGCAACAAAGCAGCAAAGACACAAGCTAAAGGCCAAGAGCAGAGCAAGAAAACGGATCACAGCATTGCTGTGTTGTACGGCAATCAAGAAATCCCACTTGATACAAGTGCATTTATAAGACATTATAATGAGTTTTTATAAACTTAAACAGGGTCGTCCCCTGGTCGAGGCAACTTTGCCTTTAGGGCGTCACTTATAACTAGAGTTTGAACTTGGACAGGCACTCGAGTCGTTCGGTCACTGGCACCGATCACATGGCTTAAGATGATAATTGCTTTCAGCTAGGTCAACAGTTGACTGACTACATGGAGTACAAGAAAGCAGAACAAACATGTTCATACATGTCACCAAACGATTAGGTTGCATCTCCTACAAAAGAAAGTGACCCATACACGGTGTACAGTGATTGGTGATCAGTAACCAGTGATCGCTATGATCGCTGTTCGCTGATCGTGTCTGACCATTTAGTCAGCAATTTTCATACATCTTACTTTGGATTTTTCTTTTACAGCGAATTTCACTTGGTGTCCGAGCGATCGAGCGATCGTTTGAATAGAGCGATCGATGCATCATTTAGTGTATAACCTCAATACGGCGATCAATAAACAAACAAGCCAAATGCCTAATAATTGTAATTTACCATATTTTTGTCGACTATATGCCGATCGATAGACGAAACCGATCACCACGATCGTATCCCTAGAGGCAAGCTGTGTGGGAGTGGCGGAGGCGGTTTCAAAACGTACACCAAGTCGGGGTATGTGTGTGTGAGTGTATGTGTGTGTTTGAATATGATTACGAGTACTCATCATGGGCAATACATATTGATCAAAATTGATGAGGTTGACACGAACTTTGAACGAGGCGAATGTCTTTAAGATCAGCTTACGAGCATTTGCCGCTCTCCTCTTCCTATATCTTCCTCTCTCACTCTCTCTCATTATGTTCTCTTTGGGTTTTCAAGGGTTTCACTGGCGATTTTCGTCAGCACTCGAAATGTTGAACGATTTTCATAAGTGATTTGGGTATATTCGAAACATATTCAAGTGAGAGAGTATCACACGCTTACTTATTGAATAATTTTTGTTCAGTCTTAGACACGATATCATCATGATCATTGAGAAACTATCGATGGATAATTTAGGCTAATTGAAGAACGTCTCTTGACACTTCCACTCCAATGACATTTCATAAAAAATACTACAAGAAAAACAACAACAAAAAGTGAAGAATTTAATTGTTATGCTCTTGTTGGCACCTTGGTTTGCCACTTGCCGCTTGGCACTTGCCACAAATTTGTTGTTGGTGTTGCAACGTTGCGTATGCACTTTCAATTTAGTTGAATTTCTGATTTTAGATTTAGACTTGGCCACATCATTGCCAAAAATGGTTAACCAGACGTCGCCAGCAACAACAACAGCGACAACAACAACACTGACAGGCAACAATGGCAACAACGTCTTGGACCAACTGTCTGTCCGTCTGTCCGTCTGCCGTTTTGGCCACATTATAGCGCCAACACTCCACAACAACTGTCAGGTGTTTAGATGCCTGCCTCAGATGTGCTTCTAGCCGAGTGTGTGGAATGGAGTGTGTGCGAGTGTGTGTGTGCTCATGTGTGTGCGTGTTCACCACAAGTCGCCTTTGTCTTTCTCCCAAAATGGGGTCCATGTAGTTTCACAAAAGACTTGTTAAGTCTTGAGAACAAAGTTTTTCTTGGCTTTGAGAATATATTTTTAAGCTCAATAAATATTTTTTCAAGTTCTGAAGTTTTTTTTTTACTAAGATAATTTAGTTATGTTTAAAATTAAATTTTACTTTAAATAGTATGCAGTATCCTAAAATAAATTTATAAAATATGATTCTAAAAGAGAACATAGTGACCATTATGTTTACCAGAGAATAATATTTAACTATCTATGTCTTTAGTATCTTATATAGGAGTTCGATAGTCATCCTGTGAGATTTTTACTACTAAGCTTGTATCTAAACATTTTTACAACTAAACTGTAAACCGTTTTTCATATTTTCTTCAAAATTTTAATATTTTCAATATATAATTTACTTATAATAATTTTTAAATCCACTTACCTTCTATATATTTGATTGATTTCCTGTTTCAAACTCCCATTCGCCGTTCTATCCAGTAAATTCTTAAAGTGTAATCAAATGGCGACTAAATGTTGCAGACACAAATTGCATGTTGCCGCTTGTAATTGCTGCCACTCGCTGTTGTTGTCATTGTCGTTGGTCGTCACAGCAGCTGATGGTGACCAGAAGGGGGGAAAGACTGTAGAGGGAGTGAGGAGGGTGGAGAGTGAAAAGTGGCGTGTGGTTAGTGGAGAGAGAGGAGTGGGCTGCTGGTGTTGCTGCTAGTGTTGCTGTTGTTGCTGTTGTCCTCCACATGACAACATGTTACACTTTGGTCACTATAATGAGCCGTAATTAGTGCCAATGTGTGGACAACTTAGATGATCAGCTACGTAGCTGCCATGATACTCTGCGTGTGAAAATTTGCGCGCTTTTTGATAATTGCGACAAAGAGTTGCCATTGTTGCTGTTGTTGTTGCTGTTGTTGGCACTGGACATGGCCATGTATCAACGTCGATGTCGACGTCGTTGTCGGTAAATGTCTGTGGAAATGAAAGGAAAACCGATTAGCCTTGACAAGTTCAAAATGTTTGGCGTAGGGTTGCCACCAACACGCATTCGATTTGTTAAAGAGTGAAAGCAATCGATGAAAATTACCCACAAAAATCAAAGAAAACAAATACATTAAAAGGTGCAATTTAACAAAAAGCTAAAATGTGAAAAATGAAAGAGATGGAAATAGTAAGAAAGAGAGAGAGAGAGAAAGAGAGAAAACAAATATCAAAATGTCCACTGATTGCCAGTGCTTGTCGTACAGGCCAAATGGCCGTGCGCAAACCAGCCAGCTAACGGTTAATACAGTCCATCATTATCAGCCACCAACACTGGTCTAGCAGTAAAAGAAATGCGTTACCAACAACAAGCGCTCTAAGGTCAGTTAGAGACCAAAAAAATTGTTGTGCACACACATGGCTCAAAAAAAGATTCTCACAAGGCGGCGGCTGGTTCAGCTTCATTCCGTCCACATGTCCATGCAGCTCCAGTCTCAGCCATAGAATCAGTCCCAGTCCCAGTCTCAGTCACAGCCTTAGCCTTAGTCTTGGCCAAGAGCCTGCAACATGAAACAGGTGTGGCACAATGCGCATCGTAACTACCAGGCCAAAAGCAACAAAAACAAAAACCAAAAAAATAAACAAAATCTACGAAAACTGGGAGGCTGCCGACCATTTGGCCAGGCTAACAGCATACATAGGTTTGGCTGCATCTGAGGCAGTAAGTGTGCACTGAGAGAAAAGTTAAAGGCAGGTGTGAAAGAGCTTTACATAAGAGAAGAGTAAGACAAAATTCTGTAATAATTTTAATTTTGATTTTTTTTAAGCTTAATAAATTTATAATATGTTTAATCTTTTCCTTCTTATTAGTATGTTGTCCTTGATTTTTCTGAGTGTAACTTTGGCGACGCTTTTACCGCACGTTCGTTATTTTTTCGCAATTTTTGAGGTCACAATATGCCCGACGACGACGTGGATGATCATCGCTGGAAATCTGAGGCCTGGTCTGGGTCTAAGTCGGAGTCGGAGTCGGAGTCGGAGTCTGAGTTGTAGTTGGAGTTGTGCTGCTGATGCTGCTGCTTATTCTGTTGCTGCTGCTGCTGCTGCTGAAGTTTCGTTGTTGTTTGTCGCCTTAATGAAACACGCGACATACACTTACACACATGGCCAGCTAGCGAATGTGGCCAAAAGCCTGTAGACCAGTCCGGCAATAATAACAACAGCAATAACAACAACAGCAACATCGAGACTGCAACAGGGCACACATGGCACTCTCAACTTTGACCCGGGTCAGGCCAAACTGCAAGTTGAAATTATGTAGCATGCAGCGTGGAGCGTGGAGCATGGAACATGGAGCATGGAGCGTAGAAAAGCGTTGTGCGAAATTAAAAAGATAACTCAGATGTGAAAACAATTGATAGTCACAGATATTGAGCTTTGACAGCCAAGCGATAGACAATTCATGATAATTTTCTAGTATTTTTGCTTATTTTCGGCTAAATTCTTGCGTAAAGTCAATTAAGGTTGTAGCTACAGATGACGATAATGATAATAATGATGATCATAATAATGATGATGATGACAATGATGGTAGAGATGAAGGCTTCAAGATGCAGTCAAGTCTTGTTTTGAAGTATCTTTTTAGCTGACATTTGAACTACTGACTCTGCTCATCGTCGCCATATTTGGACACTAAATGGCCAAAAACCAAACCAGATAACAAATGCGCTCTCCCTCCCTCTCTCTCTCTCTCTCTCTTTATCTCCAACTCTATCTCTTTCTAACACTCGCCAGAGGTAGCTAAACGAACTGTCTTTCAACTGCGCATTCAGTTTTGTATATTTATATACATAAAGATATTGTATCTTTTAGATATTTTTGTATTTTTGATTTTTTATTCAACTTTCGATGATTGATGGCCATGTTGCATTGTTGTTTGTGAAGTTTGAGCTAATTTATAACAATAACAACAACTGGAGATTGGCTAACTGAGAGTGTCTGTCAATATGTGAATCTTTGAGTTTCTGAGTCGCATCATGAGGCAATTTGTATGCCCGCCTGTCAATATCGAATCAAAATTATTGAACAGATCCTTTTGTTTGCCACATTTTGATTGGGCGTTATCTGTCTCTCTCTCTCTCTCTCTCTCTTTGTTATTCTTTTTCATATTTTTGTTGAATGTTTTCTGTATTCTGGCAGTATTTAATGCTACACCTTCAAAAGCGGAAATCCCATCAACAATGCGTCGTCAACTCTGATGAGTAATGATATTGGTAAGTACACGGAGGGAGGAGTGGGGCAGAGGGGCGGGGTATCTAAAGGGGCAGGGTTAAAGTCAAGCTGTGCAAAAAAAAACTGAAGGGAAAGGTAGACAGTCGTAGCTACCCCTCAGACACTTTACACCTTCGATGATCAGTCATAACTTTTAACACATGATATAATTTTGTAGCATTGTCTGCAGGATTGCATTCTCTGCTTGTAAACATGATTGATGAGCTCCACTCTCCACTCTCTCCCCTCTCACTCTTCCTCTTTTTCGCTTGATAGAATGCCCCTCTCTCAAGCACTCTCTCTCTCTCTCTCACTCTCTCACTGTTTTTCTCTCTCTTGAAATTAGTACAACAAACTGTCAATGATTTGTAATTGCATTTTCAATCATTCATACTGAGTTGAGTGCTCGTCTGTTTGAACAATCCAATTTTAAATGTTTTTTGCTGCTGCCAGCGAATGCCAAAAAAAAATAAAAAAAATATAATGAAATCAAAATCAATTCCAAAAAGTACAAGAAATACGTGAGTAAACGCAAAACACTTTCAATAAAAAATACCCTGGCTTTTGGGAACGATAGGGAGTGCTGATGCTTAAGAAAAGGTTGGAAATTCAATTTAAATAATTTTTAGAAATTTATTTATAATATTTTAGTTTTAAAGGCATATTAATAAACCTATATATACACTTAAAAAAAAGAGTTTTTATATCAATTTAAATTTATTTAAATATTTTAAAAGCTTTTAAAAAGGGTTTACTAACATTCCAGTTTATCTTCCTTCCATAAATCTCTAATAAAGACTTCTTTATGCTTTTACAGGGTATCTGCTCACCACCTGCTCTCATCCCGTTGATTTTCGTGTGGCGCCCCCTTTTCATTTTCATTTTCATTTTCAATCGCTGATGCACCACAATGATAAGAAATTTAATTGATTACCTTTTGTTTTCCTTAATTTTTTTGGTTTTGTTTCTGTTTTTTATTAAAACTATTTCGCTGTTTTCAATTCCCACGCCAAGTCATCATATTGGGTGAAGAAAAAAATGAGAAGCATTTGATTTATTATTGGGTATAAAAAAAAAAGAGAAAATACTATATCATAACGTGGTCATAACTGATTGGATTGGGTCAATGTCTGGGGCAGTGAATGGACTCTCCGAGTTGTACATGAATTTTGATTACGATTACGATTTTGATTTTGGTTTTGATTGTGATGTTGAAGTTGAAGTTAAAGTTGATTTTAGAGTTATTGTTGTTGTTGTTTTTCTCTTTTTGGGCCAGCAATGCGGAAATTCAGCTAATACGCAGGTGTTAGCTACCGCCCCGTTAATAACTCGTTGGCCCGCATGATATATGAGCTATGGAAATAAATCCATGGCATGACCTCAGCTATCAAACTTCACACGAAACGTGAATTTATCACCGCATGAAATGAAGCGCAGGCTTAAATCATCGCATGGCTCATTAACAAGAAGCTGCCTCTTGTGGCTTATGAATAATCAGTTTATTAATCAATGTGCCTTCATGATTGCAAATAAACGATGATGCTATTATAATGATCGCACTATTATGGATTACAGACGGACAAAACTAAAAGCTAAAAACTGAAGACTTCAGACTACTCACAGCAGATTGTGATCAAATTGATTCCCGATTCCCCATCGATGACCTACCTAACTGGGACCTACCTCTCTAATCTCATAACTTTCCTTAACTACATCTGTATCTCATCATATCTTTTAAACAATCTATATGTTTTCTTGGCCATCAAATTTGTTAGTTTTTCCTCTGTCTTTTGACCAATTTAGTTGTATTTTAACTGCTGCTGTTTCATCTGTTTCAACTGTTTTATCTGTTGACCCTCACGCTTGGTCACTCAATTAGTTGGCCACACACATACAGTCGCCTAACGATCCTGTTGGCCAACAGCTGTTGCCGTTTTGGCCCATCAAATGGTTCCGTCAACACTTTTGCTCTGCGTATTTGAGACTGAAATTTATGTTAGTTTGGTGGGCGTGGTCGAGAAAGGGCATCATTAAAGTCCAAAAGAGAGAGGGAGGAGAGAGAGGAAAGCAGAAAAAAAGATTTACAGCAAACTGCAAACAAAAAAAAATGTATAAAAAAAATACTAAATAAAATAAAGATCGTTTCAAGGATCGTTTGTGGATGAGCGATCTGTGACGTGCGTGTGTCGTGTGTGTGTTTAAATAAAAATCCAAAAACTACAAAAAAGAAATATGAAAATGTTAGAAAAGATTAGGATAAAGAATAACAACAATTGGAATTACCAATCGCCTGCCTAAATAAGCAAAAATATTTCCATATTTGTACATTTGCACAGGCAATTTGCCGCATTTAGAGCGCTCACGCATGTAATTAGGAGTTGCCCAGGATCATCAGTTTGGCCATGGCCCAAAGCAATGCCAAATGTGGCTAAGCCGTTGTGCGTGTGCTTAACTGAACGACGACGATGTGAGTGATTGGGACTTGAGAGAAGTCGATAGATTTGTCAACCGCAGACAAAGAAGTCTAAACAAAAAGTGAACAGAAGGCTTATTTAAATGCACATTAGACTGTCGTCGCATGTTTGGTCCTGTGCTGTCCTGTGCTGTCCTCTGCTGTCCTCTGCTAAGTCCTGTCACATGTCAGCAGTTCAAACTTCCTGCCGGCGATTAGGAAGTTTACTCATACCACTCAATCCCTGTAGTCAGTTAAATTAGTTGTACTTCCATACGAGTTTCTTACTTTTTCGGGTTATTTTGGGAAATTTGTAAAAGTCAGAACATATGCTACGCACAGTTGGCATCCTGTGAGTCCTGCGGCAATTTCATGCTCACTCAAACGGTACTTAACCCAACGTGCAACGTGCAACGTGCAACGTGTCCGCTAAACAAACATTCACATAAATTGTATCTTTCAGTTGGGACTACACAACATTGATACAGTCATTAGAGCCAACTGCGTTTTAGGCCTGGCTACCGAAATGATCAACAACATACCAAATACCAAAATACCTAAATACCAAAATACCACACAAAACGATCGCTCGATCGTTCAATCGATCCATCTATATCCCCCTACCCCTCCTTTACCCCTGCCCTTTACCCTGTTTCGGTTAATTACCCAGTTCGACTGAAATTAGGCTGTCATCATCATTTAGTAAGAGTTGGCAGTAGTTACAGCAATGGAGAAAGAGAGAGACAGAGAGCAAGTTGGAAGGAGCAAGAGCATAGAATATTTAAGAACAATTTGTGGAAGGTTTGTATAAATTGAAGGAAATGTATCTTAAAGATATAAATTATATATCAATATAATATCTGCAAAGTGGACTTTTATATTATTATTTAATATAATTATTTAACTTTTAATATAAGCATCTATTGTTAAACTAATACATAAAAACAGGCGAAGTCATAAATTATTTTTAAATAAATTTCTTAATAAATAAACTATAATTTAAATAAAAGAAAACTATAGCTACGAGTTTATTAATTTTTTATGACAAACTTTTTATTGTTAAATTTAAATATTTCAGTAATAAAAATTAAGTTTTCTCGACTTCCAGCAAACCTCAACAAACACAACTCTAGCTACGCATAAAGTAAACGAAACAAAGTAATTTATTATAAATAATTACGAGCTTATGTCTACTATATATATAGTTTTCTAATAGATACAAACGACACACCCAAAACTGCATCATTTTCAGTTTTCAGTTTCGCGACGATCGCGACTGTCATTAACAATGTTTAAACGTTAAAAGCTTAAAATAAATACAACAAATAATACAAAATTTGCATTTGCTATAAACAATAAGGTATTTAAACATTTAAGTATGAATGGATTGGAGGAGAAGGATGAAGTTATCGGAGGAGTTGCAAAAGCAATACAAAAATGGAGCTCGATCGATCGATCGATTGAGCGACTGATTCAAGTGTTGAGCTGCATCACGATCCACACACACATGTGTGTGTGTATTTTAATTCTAGAAAAAAAATCTTATTAAAATTTTATTGCAACAAAATGGAAAACTGGCAGCGCCTAAACAGCGCGCGAAAAGCTGCAGCTAAAAACAGAATTCGTGCGCATCAACAGCTTCAATTTGTTGTTGTTGTTGTTGTTGTTTAGTGAATCTTTTGTCTAGCGGAACACCTGCTGAAAGTCAGCAATGATGACGTCTACAGCCACAGCAAAAGATGCAGCTGTGATGTTAGCTGTTAGCTGTTTGCTGTTAGCTGTTTTCTGCTTGGTGTGTGTGGCAGACTCATAGACTGAGCTGAAGTCAAGTTGAAGTCAAGACAAGTCAGAGGCAGTCTCGACCTTCTTACCGCCCGTCCAAGCTTAAAACCGCCCCTCGACCTTAGCCATTTGTCAGCATCAACTCCAAGTCTAACTTTACCTTTCTGGGAACTGTTAATGCAGTTAATACTTCTACTACTACAGCTCCTACTGCTGCTGGTGGCACTTTCTTAGACCAAGATCAAGACGCGGCAGTTCGACTGCCTGACTAAATATCATTGGGTCAAGTTCAGCATTGCGCACATTTAAAACAATATTTTCTACCTTTTCTATACACATACACTATACTAGTATATACTATATATTTAAATATATTTACTAAGCACATCTGCTGGAAAAATTGAATTACTAAAGCTTTTCATAAATTTGATTTATACATTTCCATGTGTTTTATTATCGACACTCAAAACGCCTCTTTCTGGCACCAGCGTTGCAGTCATGTTTATGAAGAGTCCGAATACGAATAGGAGAAGGTATATATATATATTTATATATGTATAATGATTCATTTGGTTGTGATCTACAATGGCAGACAGTGAGTAAGTGGCAAAGGCATTTGCTGGCACCTGCAACCTATAAGAAAAGCTTCTCTAGAGACGCCCCACTTTGCAGCTAGTTGTGTACTCCGATTTGGGTCTTTCATTATCCCACTCATGGTCCAAACTTCGTACTTTCTCACATAAATAAATTTATTATTAAGTTAGGGTAGTGTTGGGTAGGCAGACAGGCAAATACCCTTTAGAAAGAAATCATTTTTTCTTATCCTTTCGTTTTAAATCCTTTCAATCTTAAACGCTTCTATTACTAAACATAGTAAACATTTCTTCTACCAATTTGTAAGCAATCCCTTAACAAACTTTCACTACAGGGCAGCTAATAGCGGTTCATTTCGTAAATCAAAATTAGGTCCCACTCAAATGACGCTGAAACTGGGCAATTGAACTTGGACTTCGACTGAGACTACGACTGAGGCTTCGACAGAGACTTCGACTTCGACTTCGATGGAGAATTCGGTGGAGAATTCGACAGCGACTCAAAGTCGAACTTTGCCACAAAGCTGTGGCATTATTCCAGTCGTTCACATTTCTCACAATCAGCTGTGAAAATCTTCCCATTTATGACCCACTAAAAAGAAACCGAAGCAAAACCAAAACGAACTACAAGTATTTGTATCTTGTATCTTGTATCTATATAGATGTGAGTTCATTTGTCGGTGTTATGAATCTAATGTATATCCATTATGCATAAATTCACGAATTCCATTCCATTTGTTACAGTGAAGACTGGAAATGAAGCAAATGCTTTGTTAACACACACACAGACGAGGTGAAACACCTTCTGCTTCTTCTTCTTCTTCTGCCATAGAGTTCAGTTAAACAATTTCATAGTCCATTTGGCAGTGTATTTTTTTCGGTATATTTTTTCTCATTTTTGAAGGTGTTAATAACAACCACAAAGACGTTACAATTACGCATTGAAATCGGTTCGAAAGCCCCGATGTGTGATGTCAACGTTTCGCAGGTTCCCACAGATCCCCAAAAAAAAAAAATACTAGAGAAGAAAAAAAAGAATAGTGTTGAACAATTGTTAAATTGGTATTTAAGCGCGTCTATTTTACGATTTGTTGCCACAACAATGCTCGAACTTGTCTCTCAGAGGGGAAATGGAAATGGAAATGGGCTAAAATCAGACATAGACCAAAAGATTGGGAAGACTCGAGTCGAATCTTCTGTCGCACGGAAGCTGTTCTTAACGCTTTTTACAGTAGTTTCTTTCGGTTAGATAAGTTTTGTTTTCAGGGAGGGAAGGGGGAGAGTTTTGGGAACCGTAAAACCGGTTAAAAACCATAAAATGTGGTATAATCTCTGCTTTCTAACCGATCGTGTGGCATGTAAAATTTTGTCATATCAACAAAAAATACTACAAAAAAAATACTAAAAAAAAACATATATCTTTACGATTTTTGGAGCAATTTGTTGTCGTTGTTTGGCTCATAGTCAATCCGATCTGTCAATTTATCAATGTCGAAAAATGCAGAAGCCTCAATTCATTGACAAACATAATTAATTTGATTAAATTCAAATTCGCGGCATTAAACTGAAAACTGGAAACTGGAAAATCATCCAACGGTCACACACACACTCGTACACACACACGCGACAACACAAAGCAAATCTTGATCAAAAACTCATCAAAAAAAGTCAACTTTTGTCTGTTTTTTGAGGAAATTAACATTTCTGTTTTTATTTTTTATTTTTTTGCTTTTCGGTTTTCATTATTGGCATGAGCGACCCCTTAGGGTCAAATATGATTTGGTTTCGAGTTATGTTGTTATTTTTTTGGAGTTTTTTTTTTCTGTTCATCTCTCTTTCTTTAGCTTAGCTAAGCTTTAGTTTTAGATATCTTCAAAAACGAATCGATACCAAAACAGATCAATGATCTCATTTGCATACAGCACAAAGCTGCCAAATGTGAAACATGCCGCAAGGTGGAAATCAATTTTTGGGGGCATTCAATCAAAATCAAATTCGAAAAGAAGAAAAAAATACCAAAAAAAATATAAATACCAAGCAACAAATATATAATAATTATAATAAAGGTGGCATTTTGCACAACGACAAACGAGTAAGTATGTGGGATGGGCATAAAAGACTAACAGATACCCTATGAAAGTGAAATTTGGCAGGAAATGAAGGGAAACCTTTGGAAATAGTTCAACAAAAAGTCTAAGATAAAAAATATTAAGCTATAGCTGTAAGTTATTAAAACAATGGTCACCCTAAATGAAAAAAAATCCACAAAAAGCAATCAAATTTTCTTAGCACTTCTTCTGATAATAAAGTAAATTTAATTTCTCTTGTTTTATACTTGAAAAACATAAATAAATTGCATTTTGCAATAAAATATTTGACATGCAGTTAATGAACTAAATTGGTTACACTTTTGGCCACATTTACACCCAATTGAATGGATAATATCCAGGGTATAATTAAGACGAAACACTGTCTGCATTGACGCAAATCAAGTGAATGATCAGCTCAGAGTATTGAAGACAACGGACGAATCGAAC
Organism: Drosophila cardini; assembly: GCA_018903735.1. Lineage (NCBI taxonomy): Eukaryota > Metazoa > Arthropoda > Insecta > Diptera > Drosophilidae > Drosophila > Drosophila cardini. The sequence goes on along the minus strand of JAEIGM010000004.1, from coordinate 4,561,985 downwards.
GCATAAATTAGTCACAAAATAAGCGCGAAAACGTGTTTTAAATTTTGTTTTTCATATCACGCGAGCGTTAGAGAAAGAAGGGGAGATATAGAGAGAGAGCGAGAGAGAGTGAGAGAAGCAGACGAGACGAACTGGGACGAAATGAAATGAAATGAACGACGAACGCTCATGTCAGTATTTGTCAAAGTTTTTGGCAGTGATTAATGCATTTATAATTAATTTATTGTATACAGATACACACACAGGCACACACACACTCACACACATGCACACCTTTGTAGAAATTGGCATGGAACAGATCCCAAGAGGAGGCAAAACTCCAGTTAAGTATTTTTTCGGGCATGACATAAGTTCAAGAACTGGAACTCTGAATGCTAAAAAGTAGCGCTGTCGCTGCTTCTTCTTCCCCCTCTTCTTCTTCTTCCTCTTCTGCTCCTCTTCTCCTCCAGCTCTTCCTCATTCTCTTCTCATTGTTGTTCTTGCAAGCCTTTAACCTAATTTCGGCAGAAATATTTATATTGATCCCTGGTCGGGAATGATTGATGATACCTGATTGACGGCATAGGACAAAAGCTGCCCAACAGCAACAACAACAACAATTTTCCTGCCTTTCCTTTGCTTACACTTTTTTTTTTGTGTGTATTTTCGCCAAGTCACTTAAACGGCGGCAAGAAATGTTTGAGGCGCGTTTTCTTCAGTGCAACTGATCTGGCCAAAAGTCACATACATTAGAACGCATTAAAGTGTAACCAAAAAGGGGCGAGGCCCAAGTTGCCTTTGTAGTGTGCGTGTGTGTGTGTGTAGTTTCTGCAGAAGTCACAGAAGGAGCTGCCTCAGCTGGAGCTGAGGAAACTGAGACTGAAGTTGCAAGTTTCCATAACAAACAAATCAAGCAAACAATTGAAAGGGATAATCTGTTGCTCAGCAAGGATTAGCCATACCATCAGAGCACAAGACACACACACACAGTCATACACACACATACACTTCTGCTTAACATATGCAAATTTCGAAATTAAAGCATGAAAATTTGTCAAAGGCAACCAAATCGAATTTTCTTTTGTAACTGTGTGTATGGGTGTGTGTGTGTCTGCATGCGGGTGTATAGTTGTGCGATGTCCTGCCGTCAAGAGGTAGCTCAAAGGATAACCGCAAGAGCAACCGCAGCGCCGAAAATCAGACCGTTTGCCTCTTACCGCTTGCCTCTTACCGCTTGCCACGCCTCGTAATGGGTTTAAACAGCCCCTTTTAGAGAATTCCGTACATCTCAGCGACCGTTTTCTTCCCTTTTCGCATTCGCATTTCTCTATTTTCCGGGGCGTTGCCCGTCCCTGCCCCTGTTTGACTTTTGCGCTCGTTGCCCGTTTTTCCCATTGTGGAAAAGGGTTTCGAACGGGCCAAGAAACAAACACAGATGATAACGACTTTGTGGGTTTACGAAAAAGGGTTTTTGTTGCCCTATCATAAAACTCGAAAATTCGACAAATTGGATTAACTTCTTCTCAATACTCTATTGAATGCGTATCGCTAGTTGGCTGGCGTCACGCCCCTTAAATATCAAAGGAAAAGACCAAAAACATCTGCAAATTCGTTCATTATCAGCCGGAAAAACATACGAAAGTGACTTTTCATGTTTGTAAGTCAAAAGCGGAAAAGAGAGGGAAATCTCTGACAGGAAAATGTTGAAAAAGAAAGTGTGAAAACAAACAAACTAATACATAACTTATATTTAGGATATATTTATTTATATATAAAGTATCAATGTTTTTACTCTAAGTCATTTATTATTTAAACAAATTGCAAAATCTATTTAAAATTAAATGTTGAAATGACCTCAAAATGTCGCTTAATCTTAATCTTTTCTGAAACTTGATTGTTTCCATAAACAGTTCATTAAGTGGAAATATAATGATAAATCTGGTTGAGTTAATGATACGACATTCAGTATAGCTTAATGCCAATTTGAAGATCTTCTTCATTCGCGACTGCGACGTGTTTGAACAAGTGTTTCTGGTGTAACGAGTGTGTTGGGAGTGGGGAGGGGCTGGTTGGGGTTGGGGGTGGGCAATTTTACAATTCAACTAATATCATAAAATGTCTTATGGCTATCAACAGATAACACTTTTAACGATCAATACTATGACAGCTTGACAACTGGCAAATGGCAAAAAGATGGCGTGAGTTAGCCAAGTTACACGGAGAAGAAGGGGGTGTGGTGTGGTACTGGGGGATGGGGTGATAGGTAAACGAACAGGTAGATGTCAATTCAACACCGTTAGCAATGGGGAAGTCAAACGAAACTAACTAACTAACTAACTTACTAACAAACTCGCGTGAGTGTTGCCCCTGCCAACGGCAATTGAATCCAGTTCGAGCGCATGCAAAAAAAAACTACAAAAACTAAAGAAGAAAAAAAACTATTTACGCCAAGCCAGTACAAGGAGTAAGCGAGAGAGTGAGAGAAAGAGTGAGAGAGAGCGCCCGACATTTGGAGTGGGGAGCAGACGCAACAACTATCGATCGATACATAGCAACAGTTGTGCCTGCATAAATAGACCACGCCCACATGCGACGGCCAACTGGCTGACCAGCCGAGCAGCAAATGTGTTATCAATACATGCAAACACACACACACACGACCACTCACTCACACATGCTCTGTGTCACTCTCATTGATGTGCGACGCTCTCATTTTGTATATGCATGCATCCATGCCTATGTGTGTGTGTATTTTGTGCTCTGCATTGGTCAATGAAATGAGTAAATAAGTTCGCGTTCACACGAGCAAAAGCAACAACGACTAGCGCTCACTCGCTCTAGCACAAGCAGCTGCGCAACTGCTCTTTATTTATAGCAACAACAACCACGAAACGAGCGAGCGCCAGAGCGAGCGATCTTCGGCAATAGTCGTGTATGCATGTGTGAGTGCGCTGTTATACTGGTTTATAACCGGGTGCTCCGATTGTGTTAATCGAGCCAATCAAATGTCGTAACGCTTGTCTTGCTGCGAGAGCAGCCACAGCAGAGAGCGAGAACGCAACTGCGAGAGCGAGCTGTCTGTTAACATGTTAAATACAAAATGGAGTGAGAACGTTTACGTGTGCTGCTTCATTAATAATATTTAAATAAAATAGCTATCATAATTTATGTATAATATATAAAATTAATTTGGTTAAGCAAAAACATAACAAAATTATATTTTGTGTTATGTTTATATATGTAGTTATGTGGAAAATACGTAGTAGCTGTTAACAGTTAACAGCCCGCTGTTAATGTTATTAAAATCACTCAAAGCTGCTCGCGCATATGCGAGAGCGCTTCCTCGCTCTCTCTTGTTCGGTTGCTCGTCGAACTTACGCTCAATTGCTCAGCAAATGTTGTCCAGCACCGTTAGAGAGAGCGAACGAGCATACGAGGGAGCGTCTTCTGCTTTGCATTGTTTGTCTTTGATGAGACAACAACCAGTTTGTTGTTTTTGTTTATAGTAGTAGCTTCTTGTAGTGTTGTTGTTGTTCTTGTTATTGTTGTTGTGTAGTAGCCCCGTGTTGGTAGCCGAAGCCGAAGCTGACTGTCGCTTCGTATTCGCGCCGTTGATTGCAAAGCATCTCCGGTGAGCTCGTGCGCATTTTGCAGAGGCCTCAACAGCAGCGGCAACAGACGTCGCAGCAGCAGTAACAGCAACAACAACAGTAATAGCAGCAGCAGCCGCAGCCGTCGTCGTTGCCGCGCAGCCGCTACCAGGTGCTTGGGGTATACGTAGAGTCTGAGCATTTTGCAGAACTGTTTAACATCAGTCTTTAGTGATAGCTCGCGCTTCTTGCTCGCACGCTCGAATCGCATGTCGGACGCTCGCTCGCTGCGTCGTCGGCTTTTTTACGATACCTGACCTGTATGTACTGTAATCAAGAAACGGATCGTAACGTGCGTAAACGCTTGACTATCGATCGGTTATCGGTTATCGCTGTGATCCATTTATCGACTTAACGTTGCCATGCCAAAACTTGAATACTTTGAAGTCTTATGCGAAATTCGTTGACCTAATAACAATAATAATAGTGCAATCGCAGAGTGTTTTACTTTTCACACCTTCACACACACACACACACACACATACACACTCGCCGATGATCGTCGTAAAAAAGAAAACAGAGGCGCGCGCTTGTTCGCCATTTGCCCGAGTCCAAGTCCAGTCCAAGTGCCTTTTCACCAAATAAAGGTGTGGCCTAAAGTGACAACAACAACACAACAACAACACAACAACAACAACAACGAGAGTTGAGCAACTTAAACTGAACAACAAGTCAAATACAACTTATTTTTTCAGTATGTTCTATATAAATTAGACGGCAGCAAATTGAAAAGTTACACACGAGCTGTGTGTGTTATATACACACACAGTCACACACACCAACATACACACACGCTAATTCACACTCTGTATGTGTGCGTGTGTCAGTTATCGAGTCGAGATCGATATATCTAAATATATTATATGTGCTTATTATATACTAAATACATATGCATTTGTGTATGTGTAACTTGTGCATGCTTCACGCTCATCTAAAGTTCTAAAAGTCAAGTGCAATTTAGCTACGACTAGCAACAACAACAACAACAACAACAGCAACAAAAACAACGTTTTATTGGCGCAAGGTGAAAAAAATACGACACAACTTAAATGATTTTCTATTAAAAAACAACAACAACAACAAACTACAGTTCAGTGCGCAATGAAAATTTGTAGCTGAAATACGTGAAAATTGTTTAAACGGAAAGAAAAGCGCTCCCAAAGGGAAAACTCTTCAGTTTTATAACGGCATTTTATTGGATTAAGAAAAATTCTCGACGAAGTTTTTCGGATCATTTCAAAGGTATGAAACTTGAACTTTATCTCTCTATTTTATATCTTAATCTTAAAGTCGATCTTCTGCTTGGGCTTAAAGTCCAATTTTATGGACATGCTAAACACAAGCAGTTCATTCATATTTTGGCTAGAAAAAGGCTAAGAAAAAATATATACAGCTATTAGCATAACCATAAGAATTCGTAGAACTTTTTGATTGGAAGATTGATGGCAGATGAGATGAGAGTATAGATGGGAGAATTGGAGTTGAGATTTAGCTTTAGATACGATAGATTGAGATACATTCATCATACGTATAAAAGATGGCATGGCATAAAAATCAAAACATGTGAATTTCATTAACGTAAAAATTTAACAAAACAACAACAGCAATAAGAACAACAACAACAACAATGAGAGACACGAGCACTGGGAAGATGGCGATAGCTGATAAAAGACACAAAACAAAAATAACAAAAACAAAAAGCTGAGCAAACTGACAAACTGTCCGTACGTCCGTCTGTCCCACTGCACCTCTGTCCCACTGTACCTCTGTCCCTCTCTTCCACTGTCCCTCTCTCCCACTGTCCCTCTCTCCCACTGTCCCTCTGTCCATATTGACGATTGGCGTTTCTGTGAGAAAGTTTTCAGTTTTGTTGGCCAGTGCACTTTTTAGTGTGGCCATAAAACAGCAACAACCAAACAACAGCAACAACAACAACAACAGTAACAATAACGACAAGGGCAGGCAAATAAACTTTACGACTATATAACAGAATCAATGTAAGGCAAAGCCTATACACTGAGCGAAAATCAACGCAAAATTAGTCACATGTATTAAAATACATAAATATCTGCTTTAGTTTAAGCTTGGCTATAACTAAAGCTGATTTATGCACACAAACTTGGCTTGATTAAGGTTAAATTACTTAAGTTAAGACATTTCCTTAAACTGTATAAATATGCAAAGCACAGATAAGCTAAATTTTAGATACTAGAAGAAGGTTTAAGGTATTTTTTATCTAAACTAGTTAAAGATTTTCAAAATTTAAAATAAGTTGTAGACTACAAAAGTTCATAAACATAATAAAATAACATATAATTATATAAAATTTATGCAATTTATCTTAATTTTACCAATTTATCTTTATCTTATTTAATATAATATAAAAACTTATAACTTTTCTTTCCCCCACTAACTTCCCCCCAATTTCTCACAGTGCCAGAATGTTTGCTTTATTGGGCAAATAGCGTGTAAAGTTATATTTGCTTGAATTTGTTACAAAAACCTTCGTACTATCGACTAGCCTAGTAATCAAAGAATTTTTGCGTTTAACGCTCGCTGACTTGGATGCTATTTTTTTAGCTTTGCATGTGCCGCAAATATTGACAATTGCTCCATAGTCAATGCGCTCGCGAATTGCCGCTCTCATGATCCACAAAGCGTGCACTTATTAATGCCCTGTAATCTAAGAAAATTATGGGTGCGATTAGCTTAGCTCACAAGTAGAACTGTCGCACGGGTTTATAAGTTGAGTTTTAATTGTTGAGATTGAAAAAGTTTTCAGTAAAATGATTAAGAAATTTTATGGAATTTTTTGTAGAATAGGGAAACGCATGCAAAACTTGTAGCATACTTTTGAGGGAGTTACAGATACTGCTCCCTTTAAAGAGAAGATAAATCTTATATACATTCCCCTTTAAGTGAGCTTTTTCCTCTACAGGGTATATTTAAGTTGAGTTTACTTACTCAGCGCCAAAGTTCATTCGTGTTTTTGATTAAAGCTTAGCGTAAACAACCTAAATTAAATAAGTTAAGCATGAACTGAAATTAGAATTCATTACAGAGTAACTGCTAGTTGAGCTAATTTAAGTCTTTAAACTTCAGCTAAGTCAACTGACACTTCAAATAGAGAATTTACAGTGTTTGAGAGCAAAAAGACTTAGACTTAGACAAACTTCTGCCCCGTCTTCGTACTCCCAAAGAAAAGACTTAGAAAACGAACTTCTTTTTGGCATAAAGCTGCTCAAGTTTGTTGCCTAAGTCTTTCGTTTTATGAACTAACTGCTAACAAAATCGGGTAAATAGAGTGTTTAGTTAAGCAGACCAGGTGTTTGCCCAACGACAAATTAACACATCAAGGTCGCTGTGGCAACACCAGCAACAATTGCTGTGGCAGCATCCTTAGGCAGCCGGAAGACTTCCTTTCCACCTGTTGCAGCCAAAGTGTGAAAGTATTTAGTACAAATGCGATAAGTTAAACTAAAGCAGCTAAAGAAAAACCAATAGATAACTCTAAGCAGACACCTGTTGTTAACACTTCTTGGGGGCAGAAGAGGGCTTATGGCCTAGAAGAGGGGAAGAATCCAAGCTCAGATTCAGCTGCTAGTAAAGAGGTAAAGATATAGTTAATTACAGTTACTTACTCGTAATCGTATGCAGATATGGAAGCCTCCTATATACCCTATAAATTAATTTAGAGTACATATAATAATACACTTTAATCTCTTATCTTTTGCAGCACATAGTTTGGAGCAGATTAGCTCCAACTTACAGCATTTACAATGATGAATCAAGACAATCCATATGCGGTAAGTTGAGCTAAATAATTTATGATTTTAAGTAAAGAAATCTATATAAATATTTAAAACTTCGAAAACATTTCTCTGCACTGAAACAGCAGCTAAATTTTATCTTTGAAATTTCCAAATCGCCGCTCAAATGTCTTGAGCTTAATCCAAACTCTACTGATCCAACAGATCTACCAGATCATATAATTTATATTGATTTTATAACAAGTCTCTGTGTTCAGCTGTAAGCTCACTCGTAAAATGACGCATAATTTAACACAAAAGCCGAACGCATGATAAATGCAGAGCGCCAAACACAATACCCCTTAAAAAAATAAAATAAAAAAAAAAGAAAAAAGAAGAAGAAGAAGAAAATCATATAATAATAATAAGAAAAGAAAAAAATTGTTGTATATTTTATGAGCTAAAAAGTGGACAAACTGATAAAAATCAGATAAAAATATTTTTATGAGCTACAGAGTCAACGCAAACGCCAAAGAATGTGTGCCACAAATGAGCAAGACCAGTAGATACCCTATAGAAAATGTTATAAATCAAATTTTAGACAGCTATAGTTAGAAAAAACGTTCAAAAAGCGATTAAGCTACCAATTTAATGAGTTAAATTTAAAACATAACACAAAGGAAATCTAATTTCTATAAGCAGTGTATACACCTTACACCACTTAATGATTACAGGGTATGCAAAACGATTAAAGCAAATCAAATGCAAAGCAATTTTTGTTTTTTGTGATAACCCTTTATTGGAAAAATAAAAGAAGAATCATTATCATTGATAAGACAAGGCAATGAAAATGAAAATGAAAAAAACATTAATTCAAAAAAAATCAAAAGTCAACATGGAATTTAAATTGTGCTTCCGCATCTCGCAAATGGGCGCAGAATTTATGAATTATGAGTTTTTGAAGTCCGTGCATAATTACCAATACATATTTGAGTTTTTGCGGTGAAAAATTCATAAATATCGTCAGCTAAACGGAGGGGAAGGGGAAGAAGGTGGAGGAAGATGTAGAGAAGGAATAGAAGAGGAGGAGGGAGATGAAACGATGGCCTAAACCAGTTTATACAGCAACTGGTGGCGAAAATATTTAAATGATGTCATAATTTTTAGTAGATATAAATATAATAATCATAATACACACACTACACACACACACTACACACACGCACACCACTTACTAGTTGGCTGCTCATAAACGGCAGCCGCTTCACCTGTTTTGTCTTAAACAAAACTGCGTTTTTGTTGTTGTTTTTTGTCTTTATTCGTGGACTTCATGTCAACTTAAATTAATGCAGATCAATTAGTTAATATTATTAAGCGTTTCGAATGCTAAAAACTGCGTATTTTAAATAGATTTCTATGAAACTGAGAGCAGTTCAGATAGAAACTCAACTAAGTTGCTGCTAACATGGCACTAAATGTCAATATTTGAATATTAAATTTTATTTAAGTGCGTTTTTTATGGCTCTAAGCCGATTTTCGTATGCTCCGAGAAACAGTCGGCGGTACGAACGATGGGTCGCCACCCCCCTCTGCCCCTTTCCCCGATCCCTACCCAAATTGAGGTTACCAAAAGAGGCGGATCCCCAAAAAGTTAGTAGTGTTAATTAGTTGAAATGTGAGACAATAAACTAAATGTTTGATTTAAATGAAACCAACAGTGCAGCATTAGATTTAGTTTAAGATTAGTTCGAATTCTAGCTTTAAAGCTATAGCTAAACATAAGCACTGCAATAAATTACTAAGCCAATTCGGCAAATTATCAAAACTCTTTGAAGGAGTTTGTTAAATGATACTACAGATTTATTGGCATTAAATAGGTTTGAAATGTTGGCAAATGTATTCATAATTATGTAGCTTAGTGTCGTCACTATGCAGATACAATTTCAAGGCAATTTTTTTAGTCAAATGTCACGCCACAAATCATTTTATTTGTACAGAAATCAAAGCTAGAAAATGATAGCTAAAAACTAGCAGCTAAAATTGGCATGTAAACGAGAAAAGTATTTAAATATTTACTACCGTAGTATATATAGTATATAGACAGTAGTATTTATATACTGCTCTTAGAATCAACACTGAAAAATAGTTATAAAAAAACGACTTATAGAATTTATACCACAACAGTTCTTACTGTTCGACCCTGTAGAGAATGTCATTAGTGTAAGCAGTTGATTGTAACTATAATTTAATTGGCATTCCACACGATTCTAATCCAAATCCGTTTTTAAGTAGTCTTAGTTGCAAATTTGATGGCTTTTTCTAGCTACAAAGTAAGCGAAAAAGAGTCGAAGTGTGTGTGTGTGTGTGCAACTGTCACGCCCTCAACAACATTCACTTGAACAAGGAACTTAACAACGTTTGGAAATCAACTGAAATTCGTATTGGCAGTTGAAGTCAAGGAAACGCATTACAATGTTGAGTTGCAGTTGCTGCTGTGACTGTGGCTGTGACTGTTACTGTGACTGTGGCTGTGACTGCTGCTGGTTGTTGGCTCTTTGTGGCATGCCCCAAACTGGACAGACACTTGACTGTGGTGGCTTACAGTCAAATGCACTTCGACTTTGGCTCACGCATCTGCCAAACAGGCAACTCCATTTGCAGCTACCAACTTCAAACAGCTAAAACTGCAAAACTGCTAAAACTGAAAACTCTTTGGCATCTTTTCTATTTGCATTACAGCAGTCGGCAGGCAGCTGTAAGCTGTAAGGAGGCAGTGTCTAGTTGCAACTTGGCTAGCTGCTGACCATTTTGGTCATAAACATTTGCGTAATGGATTTTTTCATATTTTGTTGGCCGCTGCGAACACACAAAGTAAATTAATTACGAGCTAAACTTGAGGTGGTGCTGAGGTGGTGTGCTGTGGTGGTGCTGTGCTGTGCGGTGGTGTGCTGTTTGGAAAATTCTTTAGTGCAGACGAGCGAACAAAAGTTATAAATGCCTTAAAAATAAATAAGCCAAAGCCATGGCTAAACATGGCCAAAATGTACAGAAAAAACAGAAGCAGCGAGCAAATTAGCAAAAGCCCAAAAAGCATTTGCCGCGTTTCAAACACACACAACAAACACACACACAACACACACATAAAAACACTAAATGTAATTACAGCAAGGCTGTGGTTGTACTAGCTGTTGTTGTTGCTGCTGTTGTTGCTGTTGTTTGCGGTTGTACCCAAAGCCAGTTGCAATTTTTCACATGCGTAGCAAGTTTTCTTGCTGTAAAAGTTGTTCATCTCAAGCTGTCGTTGTTGTTGTTGTTGTTGTTCCGACTCCTTGTTGGAATTTGTGTATGTGTACTGGTGTGTCTAGTGGTGTGTGTGTGTGGTGTACATGTTGCGGTTGATAACTCAATTAGAATGTGAAATTTATGTACGCCACAAGAAATTAACTTGCAATTAGAAAATGTTGGCAAAACGAAGCGGACAAAAAAAAAGAGTTAAAACTGAAGACTTAGGACACGAACTTGATATGTTAAAATCTGCACTTGGCAATTAAGAGGCAACAAAACAAATTGAAACAATTTAACAACTACAGATGATTTGTGTTACATAATTGGCCCCGACGTTTGTTAAGGGTTAAGCTACAGTCTTTTGGCCAAACTAGACAAGTCTATTGGTCTGGCCAAAAAAAAAACAAAAAATGCAGCCAAAACTAATGATGATGATGCACTGCACGCATTTGCACTATTTATAATTTCGTGTGGATGGCAGCAAGGCAACAAGGCACACACGATGTGGCATGGGGGAGGGAAGGGGTATTGCGGGCATGTGGCAACATGTCTGTCGAGTGCCAAAAGATCAATGATCCAATCCTGTGGCATGTTGGCTTTGGCTTTGGCTTTAGCGTTGCCTGCTTGATGACTTTACTAGTTCGCCGAGTGAGCAAGCTGCACGGCAGACAGACAACTTCATTTATTTGCAGATACATTTCAGGCGCCCCCAAAATGCAGCCTCATCCAACATCCTTGTGGCACAACAAAGTGCAACTGCAGCTGCAGACATCTATAACTTTGTTATGCCTTTTGGCAAACAACTCTTTGATTTGGTGGGTTGTGCTCATGTGTTATCCGTATTTCTTACATGATTAATGAGCGAAATTAGCAAACTGAAAGTTTTTTTTTTCTTCTTCCAAAGTTTTTTTAGTTTTAAAGTTACAACTTGCTTAGTTGCCAGTTTGTTGCCAAATGACTGAGGCAACGAACTTGAACGATACCTAAAGAACAACAACAATTACTATTACAATTACAAAGCAAACTTCCTCTCTATTGCGATCTCTTTCGCTCTGTGTCTTTGCCTCTCTCTCTCAGAAGATGCTGCTGCTGCATCGAGTCATTATATCCGCCCGCCGTAACTAGCTCTAGTCTACGACTTCTCGTACAGCAAACAAAGTGGATAACCTTGACTGAAAATCCTACACAGCTGAATGCATTAGTAGTTCAACAAAGCAATGAACAGCAATAAGAAGAGCAAGAAGAAGAAGAAGCTAGAGCGGTACTATAAGCAAAACTAACGACTTGCAAATGCGGCAAAAATACCGACAAAGTACACCGAAAACAAAACGCTATTAAACTTCTATTATTTAAGTACTACATTGTGCACTGATACTGAAAACGAAAACGAAGACGAAAATGAAAACGAAAACGAAATAAAGACGAAAATGAAACAAAAACAACAAAATACTATATAAAGTAAGCAGAAGACCGTTCCGATCCGTTCCGATCCGATCCGATCCGGTCAGCACATAACAATAATGAGGCAGCATTGTACTATAAAGTGAGACTATAGACTCTAAACTGTAGAGTCAAAGCTCCCTACCGATAACTTGAACTGTAGCTAACAGAGCATAAATCCCAAAGCCAAAGTACTTTGCAAATTATGCAATATTATGTAATTATACAGACAATCAGCCAAGGCCCAACAGGGGTGGGGAGCAGGAGAGGCAGGGGAGTGGAGGGGGGACCACTGCAAACTCTTAAACTTTAAGTTTGTTTTTGGATCACGGAAAAGTTGAAATCTGAAAATGATTGAGCGCATTATTTTCAAATTAACGCGTGGCTTAAATGTGGCTAAGAAGTGTTGGTGAGAGGGGTGGGGGAGTGGCTAAGAGAGGCTATAAGTACAATTCCCCGTTTAACGACACGCTTCGATAACGCACACCTATTAGTTAAGATCGGGCACGTGGCCTTGTCAAGGTCTTAAGTGGGGAGTAGGCGAAGTTGAAGAGGCTTGGGCAATAAAGTGAGATGAAGAGTTGGTAGTGGAAGAAAAGACACAGAAAGAGAGAGAGAAAGAGACGGAGGAAAGAAGAAAGGGAGGGAAAAATAATGTTTGACAACTTTTAAAGTCTTTTGATTTCTTGATTTCAAAAAAGAATTTCTTTTAGCAGTTATGAAAATTTTTGAATTTTAAATTTAATATTTTGTTTATAACAAATGATTCTAAACCAACTTAAAAACAATTTAAATTTAAGCCTTTGATTTAAACAATTAGTTCTCTACCACTTTTGAACACTTTATATTTTATTCCTTAAATCTACCAGTAATTTCCTCCTTAGAAAAAATTCTCTCATGCGATTTTTGCTCCCAATTCCCAAAGCAAGTGCATACAGAGTTCGACTGAAAGCCACAAACATATTTAAGTAGCGTAATTTACTCAGTAGTAGTTGTTGTTGTTGTTATCTTTGGTTTTGCTTTCGATTTCAAGTTCAACACTTGTCAGACACCAAATGCGGTTCCGAGTGGTTGAATCGCCGTGCGCCACTTTATTACGTGGATAAAGAGATGGAGAAGAAGGCGATCATGTAGGAGGGGGAGTGGTACAAAAAAGCTTTCCTCAAAGAAGCGTAACACAAATTGTTATAATTTTCGGTTTGTAATCCATAATAATAACAATGATAATGATAATGATAATAATAATGATAATAATGGTGCAGTGGCTAAAATGCCTTAAGGTCAAGGTTGTGAGACGTTTATTGGAGTTAAGTTTGCGTTGTTTGCGGAGTTTGGTAATGAGCTGCCAAATTGTTAGAATTGTGGTAACCACAAACAACAACAACAACAGTAACAACAACTGTTTAAAGCATTCAATTAATTGGCCAGCTGGCCATGTTTATAGAAAATAGTTAACTTTGAGTTAGGTTAAGTTGAGAGAATCCAAATGCGACGACCTCTGCACGACTCAGCAGCGATTTAGCGCAACAAATTGAATTAAATTTATATAAATTGCATAGAGACAAGTATCACTATATCGTATATATACATATCGTATATAGTATATGGTTAAAAGCAGCATCTGATGTCCGCTTACATTAGACATTAGACCCAATGAGCCGAGCAAATTGTGCCCATTGTTATATTGTCTGTTTATTTGTAAATCGCATTGCATTTGCTTTTGTTATTATTTTCATTATTATTATTAGCTTTATTATTTCTTTTATTATTTTTATTATTATTAACATTGTTGTTGTGGTTGGGATGAGCATGGAGGCATTGGCACTGGCATTGAGCACAGCTTGTGCAAAAATCAACAAACATTTTTGCTTTCAGTGATATTTTATCTATAACTTTAGATCTTCCCACGCCTCAAAATGAAACCTCAACGCCCTAATTTAATTTTAATTGAGTAGGGAATTTCAATTACTTTAAAATTCTGTATTGAAAATGCTTTTAAATATAAAGCAGACTTTAAACTCGTTTAAAATTAAAAAATTTAATTAATTTTTTTTTTTTTAATATTAACTATAACTTTAATTTAAAATATATATTTTCTATTCATAAATTCATTGATTTATTTGTGTATTGCCAAAAACTTTATTGCCTTGTCCAAAATTTGCTTTCTTCAATCAATTTTTTGGCCCAATTGTGCCACAAAGTTCCCATGGTCTCAATTGTTTTTGCACTGCCAGCTGATGGGCATTTAATTATTTGGCATATCAATCAAGCCAAAAGTTCAAAACATGTTCCCACGCCACCCAAAAAAAGGCCAGAAAAAAGCTAAGACCAAAAAACAAAAAGGAAAGCTAAAAAAATCAAAGTCAAATTCAATTTTAATTAGTCGCATTACGTATACGTAACATGCTTGGAACGCTGTGTGGAGCACAGAAATTATAACAGTTCAGTTTGCAGCACATTAACACTAGAGGAGGGGGAGGAGGTGGTGGGGAAGGGGGAGTGGCAGCAGAGGACAGGGCAGAGCCTGCGAGAAATGATTCATGTGGCGAGAAGTCGAGAGAAAGAGAAAGAGAAGCTGCAACTCTGGTGACTCCTGCTGAGTTTTTGGCCAGCTTTGCTTTGCAGTGCAACTGTCTGTCTGTATGTGTGTGTAGCTGTGTATGTGTGTGTATTTGGACCTGGGCTAAAACGTTGTCTCGCCGTTGCGCAGACTATTAAGTTTGAAAGTTGTTTAAACAGGCGATGCCAACGGCAACAACCTCCACCTTCTACTTTTTGCATTGGGCGAGCATCGTTGTTGTAGTTGTCGTCATCTGCCTCTCCTCTCAGCTGTAGAGGCAGTCAGATCAGCCAGAGCTGCTGCACAGTCTATACAGCAATTGCTAGCTGCAGTTGCAGTCAGTGTCATCGGCGTCGCGGCTCGTGGGAATTGGATCATTAGAAGCAGCGAGTGGCGCAGAAGTTGGTCAACTGGAGTCGTCGCTTTGCGAGTGGAGCGTTTTGCATGTGTTTTGTTGGTTGTTTGCTGCCAGTGTTGCCACCGTTTCTTGTTGTTGCCAGTTGCTTGTTGCTGTTGCCAGTTGCTGTTGCCAGTTGCTGTTGCCTGTTGCTGCCTTAAAGAGGCGCGATAAGTAAATGTGTCCGCGTCTCTTTTATTTGCACTTGCACACTGCACTTCTTTCTGGCTGTTGTTGTTGTTGTTGGTGTTGTCATTGTGATTGTTGTTGCTGTTGTTGCTGTTGCCCAGCCTGGGCGACCCCAGCATCGCTGTTGTCGTTGTCTTTTGTTTGTTTATTTGTTTTGGCTTTTTGTTGTTTGGGCTTTCAGCTTCTTTGGGCTCTATTTCAGTGTGTGTTTGTGTGTGTGTGTAGCTGTGTGTGTTTGTTGCATGCGATTTATTTGTTTGTTGTCTCGTTGTTATCTGTGCGAGCTTTTTTGACTGTTTTTTTTTTTCCATTTTGCATCACCTCCCCCAACTGCCAACTTGCTGTTGTTGTCTGCACATTTTTTTACTGCTGCTGCTTCTACTGCTGCCATCGCCTGATTTTGGGAGTCAAAAGTCAATTAAATAAGAGCAGTGCACAAGCTTGTACTTGTTATTGTTGTTATTGTTGTTGTTGTTGTCTTATTTTTTGCAAAACGAGCAATTTGTGCAACTATGTGCCTTTTGGGGGCGCTATGGGAACCACATTTCACCCAACAACAACCACAACAACAACAACAACTGGGCAATTGGGCTGCATTTGAGAATTTCTCGTGTTGATTTATGAAAAGGTGGCAAAGCGCAAGTTTGTTGCTTAAGTCTTTGGCTTTTTTTCTTTGGTTTACTAGCCAAATGTCACAAGAAATGTGTGAAAATGGCAAGTTGGCCAAGAAGAGAGTACAAGTTTGGTATTAGATTCTTCTAGGTATTTTATTATTAGGTATTTTATAAAGTATGCTTTAAGTTATCTACTAAAACTGAAGCTTTAAACAAAATTTAAGGACACAAAAAGCTGAAGACATACCAAATTATACAGTAGAATTTCATTATTTAAACATTTCTTCTACAAAATAAAAATCTCTAAATAAATATTTAATAATTATTTAATGTTAATTAACAGAATTATAAATTAACTTAGTATTTGTGTCACTTCAGTTATACATTAACTTACAAAAGACAATAAAACTCAGTTAAACACTATTAGAATCTTAATTTCTTCTATAATTTATTAAACTCAACTTTCTATAGCTTCCGCAATTGAATAAAGAGAGAGAGAGAGAGAGAGTAGTATAAAAAAAAGCCATCAGTAGTCAACAATTAGTTTGCTCGTGTCGCATTTGTGGCAGACACTTCACATCACTCCGACTGTCGTTTGTCGTTTATCGTTTGTCGGACAGTCAACTGCACCAACAGCAGCAGCAGCAAAAGTTGGAGAAAAACTAAATATATATAAAGAAAAAAAAAAAAATTATACAAAATGCGATTGCACACAAATCATGAGAAACGCTCCCAACACAGTTTTTAGCCCCCTGCTGCTGCTGCTGTTTGTCTCTCTGTCTGTCCGTCTGTCTGTCTTACTGTCTATCAGTGTACATGTCTCGCTGTCTGTATGTCTATTTGACTGGCTTTAAGCTTGACGTGCTGAGCTTTGAGTTTTTAGCCCCTTTTGATTCGCATGTGTCAAGTCATTGGCATCTAGTGCAGTTAAATGCTTATTGAATCAACAGCCAGCAGCCGCAACAACTCAACACACACACACATGGACACACACACATAGGCACACACTCTGTTATAGCCAAAACAATTTTATGCCAATTCATGGCCGGGCATCCAAAGTCACACAGTTTTCCAAATGCATTTTACTAATTTGTTAGCCAAGTTTTCCATCATTATTGAACAGCATTTCACCCGTAGGCGCCAGGTGGCAGACTGAACTGCCTGTCCAGTTGTGTGGACTCCAAAATGTAGCAGACAAACTTCAAAAATTTAGTGGCTCACACACGTTAAAAGGAGCGTGTGCACGGGCTAAAATGTCAAGCCAAACACTTGTTATAGCAACAATTGGCACAAGTTTGTGCCTAAGCTAACATTTAAAATTGTAACAAATGCCACAGAGCTTGGCAAAACGTGTGGCTTTAAGCCAACACACACAAACACACACAAATCGTTGCACCACCGCCAGCAGTAACACCGCCAGCAGTACGTACACCTCCTCTTCTAACAGCTCTGGGCAAAACTCTGAAGAAAACCTCGCACATTTTGCACGCATTTGCATAACAAGTAACGGCATCAAGAGCTGAAAACAACGAACTATTTAATACCCTATCTTAATAAATATATAACTTGAAGAATTTAGTTTAGTTAAGGGTATTAAAGATATATTTAAAGTGGATTATTTGGATCTCTTTGAATATACATAAAGAACTATAAGCATTTGGTTCACTTTAGGGTATTAAATTTATCTAAAAGGTGGATTATTCACTTAACTTATAGCTACTTTCAAACATGATCGAAATTATATATATTCCTATTGAAAACATAGCTAGAAATCAAGATTTTTCCCTCCGAGTCGTTAATCTTCCCATTCTCAAATGCCTTGCCTATTTTTTAGCTGTGTTGCCAACCCATTGACATGTTCAAAGTACCCAAAATTCGTAAAGCTCGATGTGAGCTTGTTAAAAGACCCACACGTAGTTGGAGCATTGTGTGTTTAAAAATTGTTTTGCAAATTTGTCTTGGTAAATCATACGTGGACTCGTATTCTATGGAAAATTAGACGTTACGTTTTTGTTATTCCTTCAATTCTATAGTTTTGTTAAGCATAAATTTAACCGTTTTGGCGGATGGTCACAAATTTTAAGCGGAAATTGCACAAGCACTTGGCACTTGGCAGTTGCAAGTTGCAAGTTGGCAGTTGAAAGTTGCCAGATGCCAGATGCCAGACTGGCTAAGCTGCTAAGCTGGCAAGTATTCTGGACAAAGCAGATAGACATAGTGAGTGCATTTAAATTTCACATGAGCTCATAAAAATAGTTACAAATTAATTATAATGACAAAGAGCAGAGTGGGGAGTGGGGAGTGGAAAGGGGTAGGGAGGGTCTACAAGGGGGCAATGGGGAATGCAGTCGTATAACAACAACAACAACAACAACACATGAGCACATTATAAATCTAAACATTTCCTGCTTGACAGCTTGAAGAGCTTGCAGCGAGCGACTGAGACAGCGACGATGATGCTTCAAGTCAACAGCAGCAGCAGCAGTAACAACAACAGCAACAACAGCAGCAATAATATATTAAAACTTTGCTTTTCATCATCATTGTTCATAATTATAGTGTTTTAGTTTATGTAGTTTAGACAGCGACTTGACTACGAGCGGCAGCAATTAGCTAAGTACAAATCAAAACGAAAGACTTAAGCGACAAACTTGACAGCAACTCAAACAGCGTGATGAATGCAAAAACTGAAAAAAATAAAAAACTATAAAAAAAAGGGAAATTAAAAAAATCAACAAAACAGGAATCAAGCAGGAAACTAGGATCTGAGAACTAAATGTGGAATTGTTTGGAATTCGCCAAACTGTGCAGACAAAGTGTAACAAATAATGAACACACACACTCGCACACACGCACACACTCACACACACCTATACAGATTCTTGTCTATGATTGATCACTCCCCGAGGGCCAAGTTGTCGTTTCGTTAAGGGCCATGAAAATGTGTAAAAATTCTTTTTTTTTCACTCCGTTCTGTCTGTCCACATTTCGTTAGTGCGTTTGCGTTTCGCGATGCGCATTTGACAAATTGCCGGACGAGCAGCGTTGTCTTGGCCAGAGTTAGAGTCGGAGTCGGAGTCAGAGCTAGGCCGTGACTAAGCTTGTTCTGGGAGAGGCCGAAACTAGAGAGAGATGGAGTGAAAACAAAGAGTAAAGATTCAGCGGGGTCACATTGAAATGCGATGCGTGTGCAGCTGGACTAAAGGCCTCAACTATTTGTAACGCGGCAAAAAGAAAGCAAAATTTTCTGCCAAATGGCCAGCAACGCAGCGAACAAACACGCTATATAACAATTTTGACAATTTTAATTTTTTTTTCTCTTTTTTGTTGAGGGGAACCAATCAAGTTTACATAGAGCAAACAAGTTCGCATTACAGAAATGACTCATCAACTCTGTGCTATGTAGAAACGAGCATCAAATGAAGCAGCAGCAGCAGTAAAAGAAGAAGAAGTAGTAGAAGTTGGATCAGGGGATGGGGTATGATGCTACATTCAGCTCTAAAGCAGCTGCCTTTAAAAAATAAAGCTGATCTAACTTGTTTCTACGTTTTTTTTTCCGTTTGGCGGATCTACAAATGCTTTGAATATGTTTGACAAATAGCACAAAAATTGCAAACGGGAAAGTTGCAATTATCTAAAGATTTAAGTATCTTATGTAGAAAATTTAACAAGAAAATTATATAAAATAAATTTGTCAGTCAAATCTATCAGTTTTTTTTTAATTTTGTTTAATATCCAACCTTTTGACCATTTTCAGAGAGACCAAAGAGAAGAAACAAACAAATTTCTCATTGAAAAAACTAAAATGTTTATAATCATGTTCAGTAAAGTTTAACAGACACTCAAAGTAAACATAAGCAAGACATAATTTGCCACACTGTGCGCACTGTTCCCACTGTGCGCTTTGCTGGCAGTCACAAAAACCTAGTTTTGATTGCACTACGCAAATCATGGATTATAATTTTTGCCAGTTTTTGTTTTATACGATATTTTTCCAACACAAGGCAACACCAACACTTGGTGCGGCCGTCTTCAGTGTCGACGAGTCATGAATAAAAAATTATAAAAAAAAAAGTAAGAAATAAAAAAATAGACAAAAACTAGAACAATTTGTTTTGAGCATTTTGCGCACAATGAACAAAGCGAGGCAATTGCTTTGTGCATGATTTCATTTTAATTAAATTATGTTTGTTATTGTTGTTGTTGTTGTTATTATAATTGCATGCAAACAATGCGAGACGAGCACTTGGCCCCCACTCCCCCCTCCCACCCTCCCACTGCTTTTTACCTCTTTGAACTGAGGGGGAGATGTGCAAATTTTGTTAGCCATGCAGCGCATTTTGGTATTGCGAGTACTCGTACTCGTATTCGTACTCATACTCTGAGTATTTGTGGCAGCTGCTTTTGTTGTTGTAGTCGTTGTTGTAGTTGTTGTTGCTGTTCATGTTGCCAAGGTCAAGTTGGGCAATTATCATAATTTTTTTTTTTTGCGCGCGCGCTTTTTTGGCCACGTTAATGGCACTTAGCTTAACTGCGAGACGTTGCGACGAAACTGGAGTAAACGTGCCTTTAATTTATATATATATGTGAATATAGATGTAATTTTTTTTAACTGAATTATTTTTAATAATTTTATATTATAATGAGCTTGAATTTTGATATATCTTTCGCCATTGCATCATCGCATGCGATGAAATATTAAAAATTCTACTTGCTATTTTGGCTTGCCTTAAGGTTAACAACAAATAACAAGAAACAACAACAACAACTACAACAATCAACAGCAGCTATAATTAATCACACACAAAATCAACAAGATCCAAAATATATATTTTTGTACTCACAGTTTTGATGATGACGCGAGAAATTTTTGTTATCGATCAACTGATTTGTGTAGACCCTGTAAAAAATAGGACTTAAATTGTAGGTGAAAAAATATGGAAATAAAATAAATCAGTTAAAATTTTTAGATTAAATTAAAGCAAACAATGTTTCCTAGGAAAGAAATTTAATTTTCTATAATTTTATTTTAAAGAAAACAGAAAGACAGCGTATCTGTTAGTCGAGCATTGCCATCACTGTATTGCTTTTGTAATTGGGGGACTTTTCTAAAACATACTAAGCACAAAATATACCAACTAATTATAATAAATTGGCTTCAGGCAACAGACAACTGAATTGCAGTCAAAACTAATCAATATGCTAGATTTGTTATTGGGGACTAGAGAGAGGGGTTCGGGTATTGTTTGGGAGGGGAAAATATCTAACAAATTGGCTAGCAAAATACTAACAGCAATAACATATTCAAATTGCATTGTTTTTAGTATTTTTTGTATTTTTTTTTTAGCTTTTTTCTTTGTTAATTTATAACACTTTCACTTAATAGCCACTAATTGTGGCTTTAACGTGTTGTGGTAGCAGCTCTACGATCTGGCTTTTTTCCCCTCTCTGGACTCCAGCAGAATTATGCAATAAGCCAAGTTATAAATTTTGGTAGCAAACCTGTACCCAAATTAGTGGGTCGCTTAAAAAGATGATCAAATGAAGTTTATTTTCGTTTGTGTTATCTTTATTTATTTAATGAAGTCATTCAGTAAATATGAAACATGATATGGCCAAAACAGAGGGTATTTAATGAGCTTCTATTTGTTAGTCGAACATAAGAGAACTTAACGAAGTGATAAAGTTTTAAACAAATATCTAATTTATTTAATTATTTCCATAAAGGAAAAAACAAGCAGAATTAGAGTTAAACTATTTTCATAATGTCCAATAAATTAGAAATACAGTTTTTAACTAAAACTGAATTTTTATAGATTTATTTTCTTACCAAAAATTACCCTAGAAAAGTACTTGGAGGGGATACTTATATAATTGGTAAGAAGTATATAAACTGTTCCTTTGTTATCTTAGAATCAACCCACGTTAAAGCATTTTGTTTTGTTTAAACTGATTGTTAAATTTAAAACGAACTCGCAAATCATTCGCTGACACTTGAAGCAAATTCATACACGACTCCGAAACAAGTTCAGTATACAAATATAGTATAAGTATCGTAAAGTATATATAGAATATATATATATATATTTATACATTTATTATTATTTTTTAATTAAATGCTTAAATATAGAATCGTTTATATTGTGTGTAAATTAGGCAAACAGCGACTAATCAGCAAAGCAGAAGCTACAACTGAAGAATACGCTCACTTCTGTCTCTCTCTCTCTCCCTTTCTCTCTTTCTCACCCTATCCCTCTCTTCCTCTTTCGTTCTTAGTCAGTCAGTTTAACTAGTAGAATGTGTCTTTGTATCCGTTGTAAAATAAATGTTTATTGCTTTTTAATATTGCACATTGTCTGCATAAATTTCACGCCAGAAAGACAGACAGACAGACAGACAGTGAGAGAGAGGGAGGGAGAAAGAGAGGGAGAGAGAGGGAGGGATGATCGCAGGCTGTGCAACTTTGTTATTATTCTTTCTTGTTTTTGTCTCTCTTTTTTTATTGTTGTTATTTTTTGTGATTTAAAATCAAACTAAATCTGCTGCCAATCCACAAGTTGTTGAAACTTGAAACTCATAATTTTTAATTTATTTTATGTGATTTTTATTTGTCGATTAATCCCAAAGCAACAGCAGACACACAAACAGCTCGCTCGACGACGCTTTATGAAACCTAAACGTACAAAATTTATTTCCTACCCAAACCCAAAGCGCAGACCTCAAACTGGGACTGAGACGGAGACAGAGACGGCGACAGAGACTCCGATGGCGACTGCGACTGAGACCCAAAACAAGACGAGGATCGATCGAGGTGCTTTTGGTGGCTGGGGAGGATCGAGAAAACTTAACTCAACTCAACACATAACACGAAATCAGATTAGCATGTTTTACAGGCACAAAAACAAGCTAAAAGGAACTGAACTGAGCGAACTAAGCCAATTGGTTGGTGGTGCTGCTGGTGCTAGTGGTGGTGCTAGTGGTGCATTCTTTTGGGGCCACCAGAGGTTCGCACAGGTTTGTCTCAGATTGGCCAAAAGTGAATGTGTTGAATGTGCTTTCTCTACTTTGTAATGTGCCAATTGTTTGGACAGATGGCAAAAATTATTGCCACCAATTGGCAGTGGGGCAATTGCGGCTATAAAACATAAATCCCACCAAAGAAAAAAACACCAACTCTGCTCTCAGTTCATTTCTAGCTGCCACCTGTTGCTGCCACCTGAAACAATTTCTTTTTAAAAAGAACTTAAGATCAAGCGATGCTTAAATTGAGCTCATAAATATATTATTTATTGTTTATTGTCTACAACTAAGTTAATGGTTGAAAAGAGTGCTTTTGTTTAACTGGAAAATGAACCATTTAGAAACGAGCATAAGATTTTTATGACGACTGAAAGTCTTTCAAAAGTTATAACAATTTCTTAATTGGTTGTTAAGACTTTGTTTAAACTTTGGTTTTCCTTGTTAATTTTGACTATTGAAATGTATTATTGATTGGCCAGAAAGGTTGGTAAAACCCCTTAGTAGAACTCCCAGTGAGTAACTACTTTCTTAAACAAAGAATTTAAGCTCTTATTTTAAATAAACAATTATTTCATTCAACTTTATTCCACAAAAAGAGATGTTAACTTCTGGGAGGCAATTTCTTATGCAAGACGTCAAGCAATTCATATGATTTGGCCAAGATCTTAAGCCAAGTTTTGTTTTCTTTATGGCATATCAGTATGCCACACGTATGCTTGATCTGTTTGGGGTTTTGGGACCCCAAGTCTTGGCCAAGTCTCCCACGGGCAGGGTTCTATTGCGTGTGTGTGCGTGTCAAGAAGGCATTGCTCCAGTTAAAGCTGCAAGTGTACAAGGCACAAGCTCCCCGAAAATGCAAACCAAACACACACACACACCGTACACAAAACAAACAACAATGATGGCAATTTGTTGATAAACATTTCGCTCGCAATAAATAAACAAATATACGACGAGTACCTTGCCACGAAGCCAATTGCCTGAGACAGTTCAAAGGAACCCAGAGCGTAGATTGGAACAGGCCACAGGAGGAGGGGCAGGCACCAAGAGGGGAGTCTTGAGCTGAGAGTCGAGAGTCGAATTGCAAGTTGCAAGAGGCAATGCCATATAAATGCAAATGCTCTACACGCTGCTTGTTTGTTCGCTGGCTTTTTTTTGTGTGCTGCTCTGGGGCAATTTTTCATTTGATTTCATCTTCATATTTTATTATGCCCCAGACCCAGTGCCAAAGCCAGCGCTTAAGTCTCAGAGCCAAACCAAGCGTTGTCCATTTCCATTTCCATTTTCAGTCGTTTTTCCTTTTTTCTTATTTTTATTTGTTTCTTTTCTTTTTGTTGATACCAATTTTGCGATATGACAAACTATGTTTGCATTTTAATTTTTAATGCGTGTGAATTTTGCTGGCGGCGCACTTGCCTCTCAGTTTTCCAATTGCAATCGAGGGAGTCCGAGGGAGTCGAGGGAATTGCGGGTCAACTCCTGGGGATTTGGGGATGGAGAGCGATAGATGCTCGTGTCATGATTTGCTGTTGCTTTTAATTGAAATTTTATGAATTTATTGCTTTCGTTTTCAACTTGTCGTTTTTTTTTTATTTTTCCCTGCACGCAGCGAATTCTTCGTAGTTTTTTACTAATATGCATTTTCCTTTTCTACTTTTCTTGTTCTGGCAGATGAATCAGACGTGCAAAGTTTGTGGCGAACCGGCGGCTGGATTTCATTTTGGTGCATTCACCTGCGAGGGTTGTAAGGTGAGTAAATCGATAAACGATAACACAATAAAGTGTGCTTATATAAATTTATAACTATGATTACCATATCTGTATCGGTTTAAGTATAACTACTAACAATGATAGTTAACAGATTGCAAATTAACACATTTCTACATTAATCGAAGTTATCGATAACTATGTTATGCTAGTTTTGACAGATATTCCGTTGCATTGACTATAAATATATTGATTTATATAATTTTTATGGAAAAACACTTTTGTTACACTTCATAAAATGCATTTTACTGACTGATTTATGCACATCAATTTATATTATAGACTTTCACTGCTCAGAGCACAAATAAGTGCACACTGTACAGTAAAACAATCGATACAAAAGGCATTTCGATACGCTAGCCATATAAAAAACAATACTATTGTAATAATAATCGACACTAAGGCGCCTCCCATGCCAATAATATGAATAATAGTTATCGATCGCTATTGGCATTCCATAATAAATCGCATCGTAGCATCGTGACAAAGCCGTAGAGTAAATGGTGCCATACCAAACTGGAATGTTCAGTTCATTACGAGCAATATCAATCGCAACCACAGCAACAACAACAACCAGAGTAACAACAACAACAACAACAATGAGATAAACGACAACAAAGAACGCCTCAAGCTAAGGTCAAAGTTAAACAAAAGCAGAAAGAGCGCTCCACAAAATGCATAATTGATTTAAACACGAGTACTTTGGCGGCCTATAGTTAAGGGGAAGAGGAAGGGTAAGGGGTCGGGAGAAGGGGGTAAAAGGTCAACTAACGTACAATTTGTGGGTCAACATTATTTGATTTGTGCGCCATCGCGTGGGTCGTCTAATTTGACGCCCACCAAAAAAAAAAAAGATCCACCAACAAAAAGCATTTGAAGCCAAACGAAGCGAAGCAGGAAGAAGCAGACTCTGCTGTACAGTGGGTAAAACAAACAAAAGTGAACTCGCCTTGCCTTGGCGCATACAAAATTGCTTCGGTTCTGTTGATCTTTCAAATGAAACTGAAAACGAATAAAAGAACTGAGAAGAATCAGCAAGAACTACACACAGAAAACACACACACAGAGAAAACTACATACTATATGAATATGTAGAGACTAGTTGTATCCTCCATTTCCATTTCCATTTCCGACCCAGTAATCTTGATGCCCAATTAACCTTAAAAGTGGATTTTCGCATTGTTTTTGCTTCGTTTCATCGTCGAACTCCACCTACGACAACAAACCGAAACCAAAAACGAAACTGAAACTGAAACTTAAACTGAAGTTGATGTTGAAGCTGAAACTGACTGAATACTGACAGACATGACTGTCTGTCTCACAGTCTCTCCAACTGTCCGTCTGTCTATTGTCCATACGCCAACTTGATTGCAGCGCAGCGCTGTGATTTACGGCCAACATTGCAAGTTGGCATAAGTGTTGCACAGCCTATAACCTTTGCAACATGCTGCGACGACTCTCAGTAACAACTACAACTACAACAACAACAACTACAACAACAGCAACAGCAACAACAACAACATGTTGTAGTCATTTTCGTGCCGCATTGAATTAAATTGTTTGTTTGCTTTGTTGCAATTGATTGTGCCCCAGCCAACGGTTAATGGTGCACACCAAAGTGTAGGTGGATGTGGATGTTGCATGTGGAAGAGCAGCAACAACAACAACATCCCCAACTGTCGCTGATGAATCATCAAAAAATTTAATGAGATATTTGTGTATTGAATGACATCATGAATCAAATAAGAAAGAGTCAAAGAGAGAGCGATAGAGAGAGAGAGAGAGAGAGAGAGAGAGAGAGAGGAGAGTGTGCGACACTTGAACTTCAATAAAATAAAGCATCGAACTTAGTATCGATACTGTAAATAGTACAACTAGTGGCGCCCTCTACGGAAAATCTATGCAAATACATTTCCCAACGTTGAGTTGAAAGTAAAGCAACAATAGATCAATGATAAAACAAACATATCGAATAGTTTCCCAGAAGCAGTGTGTCAACAATTGGTTAAGCCTAAAGGATGCTCAAGCTCAAGTTGTAATTGAGAGATGAGAGCTAAGATGAGAAGCGAGTAGAAGCACGTGTGAGTGCTAAAATGTGTGAATAAATGAGTGTATTCACTACTCAAGAGCAGATCAAATGCCAAGAGCTTGGAAAATGCTAAAAAGTTCTATAAAAAAAGATCAATCAACAGGTGTTAAAGTTGCTGATCGCTTGTAAATATTCGACAGAGTGAAGAAGTGCTCAAAAGAACTCAGTTTAAATCGATACTTTTAGATTATAGTATAGAACGAAGTATAAAATGGATTAGTTGGGATTAAATGTAGAATTCTTATACTTGATTCATTAGATCTTTATAATACTTGATATACAGCTTTAAAACTGGCAAATAAAGTTTCAGATTAGACACTCGATCTGTCCATAAAACGAACTTCAAAGAAAGTCAATCAAAGAGACATAAAAGTTTGTTAACGATCGAATAATGAATAAATGAATAACTCAAATATTTTTAACGATCAAGCAATTAATAAAAAGCGAGAAATTTTAATGATTATTATTTAGTTTCTTACTATAGCGTCTTACAACAAATATTCAAAAGTTTCAGAAAAAATAACTCCCAGAGAAAACGCAATATGTTTCATATAAGATTAGACTCATTAAAATAAATTTAAAATTAGCTTAAAATATTAAAATTTATAAATTATATTATATACCCAATCTAAACTTTATATCTTAATAATTGTATCCCTCTACTTTCAGTCCTTCTTCGGTCGTTCTTATAACAATCTCTCCTCGATATCGGACTGCAAGAATAACGGAGAGTGCATCATCAACAAGAAGAATCGAACCGCCTGTAAGGCGTGTCGCCTGAAGAAGTGTCTCATGGTGGGCATGTCGAAGAGTGGATCACGCTATGGCCGCAGATCGAACTGGTTCAAGATCCACTGTCTGCTGCAGGAGCAGCAGCAACAGGCGGTGGCAGCCATGGCAGCGCATCACAACAATCAGCAGGCTGGCGGCGGTGGCGGTGGTGCAGGCAATATGCATGGCGGTGTTGGTGGTGGTGGCACCGCAAATGGTTGCATCAAGTCGTTGGGTGGCGTGCCAGCGCCGGCGGCAGCAGCTGCTGCTTTGGGTATGCTGGGGCATGCAACGGGCGGGTATCCGGGATTGTATGCGACGGGGCCACCGCGTAGCAAGGAGGAGCTTATGATGCTGGGACTGGATGGCAGCGGAGATTATGGTGGCATTAAGCATCCATCTTTGGTGGCATCGCCGTCGGTGAGTTCACCGGATTCCCACAATTCCGACAGCTCCGTGGAGGTGAGCAGTGTGCGTGGCAATTCACTGCTGCAACTGGCAGGTGGAGCAGGTGGTGGTGCTGGTGGTAAGCATAATGCCACTGGTGCTGTCACAGCAGGTGATGCAGGCAGTCAGACGTCACCAGGACGACCGCCACAATTGCGTAAAGATTTGTCGCCATTTTTACCCTTGCCGTTCCCCGGTCTCGGCTCAATGCCAGTGATGCCACCGCCTGCCTTCTTGCCACCATCTCATCTGCTCTTTCCCGGCTACCATCCTGCGCTCTACTCCCATCATCAGAGTCTGCTGAAGCCCACGCCGGAGCAGCAACAGGCGGCGGTGGCTGCGGCTGCAGTGCAGCATTTGTTTAACTCGAGCAATGCGAGTGGACAGCGCTTTGCACCACAGTTGCATGCCACATCGCCATTTGTGTCAAGTCACAACAACAACAGCAACAAAGAGGAATCGACTCTCAGTCCCAACCACAACAACAACACTCTGTCCAATGGGAGCAAAACAACAACAACTGCAACAACAGCATCGAGTGCTGCTGATGAGTTGACAAAACGTTTCTATTTGGATGCGGTGCTTAAGTCACAGCAGCATAGTCCACCGCCTTTGGCCACTAAATTACCAGCACATGGCAAACAGGATTACTCCATATCGGCGCTGGTCACGCCTAACTCGGAGAGTGGGCGGGAGCGTGTGAAGAGTCGGCAAAGCAATGGCGAGACGGAGGCGGAAGCAGAGGCGGAAACGGAGGACGAGGAGCGTGAGGAACGCAGTGATAAGACAGCAGAGGAACATGTGGAAGAAGATGACGATGAGGAGGAGGATCTGGTGGTATCTATGACACCGCCACGCTCACCAGCCCAAGAACAGCAGCCACATTTGGAATCAGAGCCACTGCAGCATCAGGATAATCCCATAGATCTGAGCATGAAGACCACAGGTAGCTCCAGTAGTCGCAGCAGCAGTAATAGCTCCCAAGATATCGACGCTGTGATCTTTAGTGATAATGAGGAGCACTCAAAGAAATCAAAAATCAGCGATGAGGAGCAAGAAACGGAGAGGGAAGAGGAACAAGCGGAAGCTGAGCAGGAACAGGAACCGGAACTAACCGAGCTAGAGGACAGCAGCAGCACGGAAACGGTTAAAACCAGCATTGAGAAATCCCACAAACTGAACAACAACAACAATAATAACAACAACAATAGCAGCAACAACAATAACAATAACAACAACAATAGCAACACTAGTGATAACGAGGCAAGCGATAACATAAAACGCAAACTGAATGAACTCATACAAGAATCGAATGCTTCGAATAACTCAAAGCGTCTGCGCTTGGATTCACCGCCAAATCTAGCCGTTAAATTAGCCACCTCAACGGCACTTGATTTAACCACCAAGGTCTGAGCGATAAACGATAGACACTTCGATAGACAAGCAGCTAACACACAAAAAAAATGGCGTCCATCAGTTTTTTAACACTATGCAACAGACATTTTGAGACGCAAGCAAAATTTTCTATAGAATTATTAGAGAAAAGTTTACATATAAAATTTAAAACTATTTTCCATTTAGTATTTAGGTGAAGACAAATTTTTAAGTAGAAAACTTAAAGGAAAAAATTCAAAAATATTTTAAAAAACTAGCTAAATATTAGTATATAAATTATAGTTATATAAAACAAAGAGCTTAACATAAAAGAAATTGCCAAATAAAAACAATTAAAATTGTTAAAAAATTGTTACACAAGAAAAGTTAAAAAATTTACTAGCCAAAATGAAGTATTTTTGACGTATAATAACTTGTCATAAATGTGTTGCATAGTGTTAATAGTAGAGTATATGATATGGCCCTAAATCAAACCGTGCCCCTGACTCTCCAACTCCCCCTGCCCCTACCGCAATGCCAAATACAACAAGAGATACAAAAACAAAAGCAGAAACAGAAAAAAGATGAAACATTTAAGAACACGAATCGTGCCGTTTTTAAAGATATTATCACATCGTTTAAAACAACTAACTAAATGGCAAATATATGCAAAAGGCGCCGCCGTCTGATGCCGACAGAGAAAGATGCTAAATTAGCATAACATACTATATATATGAATCCAAAAGTATAACACAAACGGTGCGAGGAGAGTCGAGGCGACTTCAGTTAATTAGATGCAACAAATTATAAACAAATCTTTCGGTTAGACAAAATGTTATGTTCGAGTATTTTAGAATGATGACAAAAGAAATGAAATGGAATGGATTAAAATGATATGAAATGAAATCGAATTGAATCGAAGTGGAATCAAAATCATATGAAATGAGACCAGCCTAAATTGTTGCAAATTATGCAAGATACTTTATCTGTATCGTTTGCATAATATCTTAGTGGAATTTATAATTTATAAGCAAGCGTTTTTATTATACATAGATAGACTTAGTTGTAGTTATAGCTATAGGCATAATATACTTATTATACCCATTATACGATGTATACATGCATATATCTTATAATAGAATACCTAAAGTTTCTTAATCGACATGTGAATATGTCAAGTATTTCATAGATTTTAATATAAATTTATCTTTTCTTTATAGCGAATTTCAACTTTAAACTATTGTATTCGTTTGCTTTAGTTCTCGAGTTATTAGTCACAATTAGCAAATTTGTATCTTTAGCCTTAGACTTATAGTATAATACGTATATTTTTAATAAATGAAATCAAAGCACCAACTTGTATAGCATAAATTATTATACTATTTGTATATTTTAGATCTTTATTTTTCTCCCTCTGTGTGTGTGTTTTTTTTTTTGCCTTCATGCTTCGTATGCAAATTGTGCGATACAACATGAAAAGAATACTAAAAAAAAAAAAAGAAAAAAATACGAGGAACAAAAAAAATATATAAACAGAAACTGAGAAAAATATTATTGATATTAAATAAAAAAAAATACACAAATAAATATTTAGATGAACGACTTTAATGGGAGTTTTTATCGGCTTTTGGGTGCGTTTAAAGCCATGAGGAAGTGGGTCAAAGATCACAACAACAAACAGGCACAGACTTGTTATAAGCTCTGGTATTTAAGCACTGATTTTGAGCTGTATCGGTGGGAAAACTCCAGAGAAAGTGGAGTGGAAAAATTTGACAATTTATTACAAATTTTTATGAGTTGAGATGTTAATAAACAAATTATTAAATTTTATTTTAAAATGTGTGAAAACGAAACGATATTTTCTCTAGGAATTTCGAATTTCAAAACAATATATTATTTATTATTTAATTCATTTGTTACTTTGCTCCA
Organism: Drosophila cardini; assembly: GCA_018903735.1. NCBI lineage: Eukaryota > Metazoa > Arthropoda > Insecta > Diptera > Drosophilidae > Drosophila > Drosophila cardini. The sequence continues at coordinate 4,530,725 of JAEIGM010000004.1, read as the reverse complement.
GTTCCCTTAAAGCCTATTAAAATTCTTACACGCTACTCAAATAGAAAAGTATCTGAGTATCTTACAGCAGTGTATCTACAAATCAGTCCCCAGACTATCGTTGGCAAGTGCAAACTACAGTTCAGAGAGAAAAGAAGAATTCCCACACACAATAGCTTGGAAGTCGGATCGATTTTCTCAGCTCTTAGCTATTTAGCTTTTCAGCTTGAAAATTGAGGGTAGCTCAGGAGCTGGCTGGCTGTGTCAATGTGCATACCAGAGAAGCCAATCAATCCGAAATCTATTTCAATCAATCTTTGCGTAATTGTAAATACTTTCAACATATTTCTCGCTTTGCCTTGGAACTGTCAGTTCGCGACGTTGCGATGCGATGCGATTCAATGCGACGACTCGACGGCAAATGGCGAGAAAATTATAGCAAAATGCTTGAGAACGGTCAGGAGGAGAAGAGGGAAGATAGTGGGGGATGGAGGAGAGAGAGAGAGAGAGGGCTTAGAGGAAGAGATAGACTGTAAGACCTGAATTCGTTTCTATTTATTTCACACTTGAATTGATGCGCTGCAACCGAGATTGACATTTTGCAAATGCTCAACGAACGAACGAACCTCGGGGCCAGCTTAAAAGTGATTCCCTAGATCGAGGGGACGCTAGACGGAAGACAGAAGAAGAAGAAGACTGAAGACGGTAGTCTGAAGACTGAAGACCCGAAGATCGCAGACAGAAGCCAAGCGACAAATGCTGCCGTGTGCAGGCTTGGCCGAGAGACGAGAGACAAGACTTGACGAGTTGACGGGCAAACCAGTGAGATCATGATAGAGGAGGAAAGTGGTGAGGAGAGGAGAAAAGGGTAAGAAGAAAGGTTATAGAAGGAGGGGGGAGAGAGAGGTGTACCGTCCCTAGGCGCATTGTCAGCACTGAATAGTAGTGCAAATAAATTTCAATTGCGAGACACATTCTCCCACTGACATTGTTTGACACCTTTGACTGCACACACACACACACACACACACACACTTCTCACACACACATATACTTGTCTAGTTATCCAGAGAATTTGCATGCAAATGCGTTTAAGTGAGAGAAAGAAGTGAAGAGCTGAGACATTTGCCAGATCGGAAGAGATTGAGGGGCTTGGTCCGTCTTCAGGCTTATTGTTTGATCTGCACAGATTGGCCAACACCCAGCGGCGTTGGTTTTTTTTTTCTGTACCATTTGGCTAACAAGCTGGCAGAAAGCAGTTAAGAGTTAAGAAACGTCTTTGAGTTGGTAGAGCTGCGACGCACCCAAAGCTACCAACTGAAAGTCAAATGGGATCTCATCTAATACTCCATTTATATGCTCCAAATCCATTAAGTGTTTTGCCGCTTTTATTTGCTACCCACAGACATACACTGAGTCAGAGAGGGAAAGAGAAATAGCTAGAGAGAGTGAGGGAGAGGGACAGAGAGACTGTGACTACACCCTAAACTCTTGTCGCGCTTTTGGAACACTTTCCGCACCTACAACAGCGACAGCGCCAAGTACAGTGGAGACTGCCGAAGTACAAACTGGAGTGTGAGGCTAATACTTAGGGTGACCATACATTTTTAAATAACTGTTTAATGCACTTAAAAACGTTATCCAAGGTAGCAGAACGATTTTAGGGAGACCATATTTATTTAAATTTACTATAAAGATACAAAAACAAGCTTCACTGCATAATTCTATACTTTCAGATCGTTTTTTTATCACCTCAGGTGTATAAATTTAAGAAACAGTTCATTCTTGCGTTGTTTCACTGTATAAGAAATGACACCAACGCCAAACAGAGTCGGGAACTCCCAGGTTGCCACAGACAACACACGCATCATGTGTTGCATGAAGCTGTAACCATTTGCTCCAAGCCCCAGTTTGTAGCATGCTGTGTACGTGTGTGTGTGTGTGTTTGGAAGTGTGTGCCAATATTAACACCTAACACCTAAGCAATGAACTGATCCAAAACCAGACTATGATGATGCGTTGAAAGACTTAAAGACTACTTTTAATGCATTTAACAAGCAGAGAGCAGACTGTGACTGTGAGAGTGTGTGAGTACTTATATTGAACACTGTAATCAATACGCCTACACTTGCAATGCCTTTTGCCAGTTTTGTCAGTTTTGGACTAGCCCCAGAAATGCCCAAAGACCATACGACCATTATGCATACTATATCGTCTAAGAAAGTGACTATTAACTGGGTTAACAGTTGCGCAAATGGAACGGAAGTCATTGAGGATAAGCAGATAAACTGACGGGGGGAAGTGCACTTTCAAAAAAAAGTTAACATGGAGGGGCAGAAATTTATGACAAATACCAGGCAGCTACAAGCAGGCGTTAAGTGGGAGAGAAAATCTATAAAAAATATAAAGAAAATGTTGGAAAAATCTATAAAATGAGTGGGAATCTGTGGGAAACTTACGAGAGCTACAAGAACTCAATGGATTTAAAGTAAACTTTAACTATTAAAGATTAAAGTTATAATTTTTATAGGTATACAAAGAGTTGTAGAACGTTATGTTGCTCTCTAAAAATAAAGTTGTCAATTTCCATTAAGGATTTTTTTATATTTAGCTGACTAAAACAACAACTCAATTAACAAATCCATTTGAAATCATAAATAAATTAAACTAAAATTATAGGTTTAATTTTAGAGACAGACAGTTTGTGTCAAATATATGAAGTAGCTAGCACTCAGCGGTAACATTAACATATTGATCACGTTAAAATGAAAACGCGATTAGAGACGAGAGCAGTTCTTCGAGGCGTTTCCCAGTTCCCAGACAGACGAGGAGACTGGAGAGGGAGCAGAAGAGGGAGGTGAAGACGGAGTTTGTGGCTAAAGTCACAGCCTAAATGCCGCTAAGTGCCAAAATGACAAGCATAGCAAAATGTTGGGGGATTTGGTGGGTTGCTTACCAGCTTGTCTGGTGGTGTTGATGCTGAAGCTGATGATGATGGTGGCTGGTGGCTTGTGGTGGCTGGTGGTGCTGATGGTGCTAAGGCTGTTGGCATGACTTTGCTCAATGCCATGCGCGCATACCATGGCCACATTAACTACTCCATAAAAGGTGTAAAGAAATCACTTAAGTACTTGTATGTCACTCCTTTGTCAAAGTAAATCATAGTGCGGTACCGTCCGGACGGGTTTTTATAGCCAGTCAAGCGACCAGACAACAGCAACAACAACAACAACAACAACAACAACAACAACAACAACAACAGGGCAGTCAAAAAGTCAAAAACTGAATAACCAAAGCCTGTGAAAGAGATAGAGGAAGAGAGTGAGGGAGAGAGAGCTACACAGCAGCCAAAAGAACTGAGTTGGTAATGGTTTGGTTTGTATATATGTATATAAATAAAGGTATATCTATATATGTATGTATATGTATAAATGTATAAATATAAAATATAGGCGTAGAATGCTTTGGGTTATAAAGAATAAACGGGGGAGTTTTATTGACAGCCGCAATTACCACATAATCATGCAACAAATATGATGCTTGGATGGCAGGCAGCACGTTGATGACGTTGCGTTGTGGATGGACCATGAAGTAGTTCCAAACCAAAACGTGCTGATCCATTACGGACTGAGAGGGGAGTGGCAGTATGAGAAGGGGTGTAACAAAGCGACAATCACAGCACAACACCAGCTACATTTTGTCTAGACTTATTGAGTGATCGTGGCAGGAGCCAAGACCAACAACCACAAGAAGGCGCAGCCGTTTTTTTTAATGGGGTGGCAATCACTTGGACAACCGACCGACTGAAAGACAGACAGATAGATCGACCAAGCGACGGACCAAGTTGAACAAGAGAGCTCTAGGGGCCCCAAAGCCAAAGCCAAAGCCAACATCAAATTATGGTCAAGAGGCAAGAGTTGCCAACAGGCCCCTACTTGCTGCTGTTGTTGTTGCAGCCTCGTTTTGTGCTCTGAACTGGGTTGGCAGATACTTAAGAAATATGTTATTAAATAATAATGGAGTGCGTGGTTAATAGATACAACAGGTAACCAGCAAAAGCAACAACAACAGCAACTTCGACTGCAACTGCAACTGCAACTCAGTTGCAAGAGTGTGAAAGAAAGAAGTGTGCGGCCCCCTTGGCGCAATCATTGTTAACAATCAATTAAGGAAATAAGTTGTTTATAAAATGTTGCTATTACTTTTCGAACTGAACGGAGCTACCATAAATACGACTAAGTATGGGTTCTACTCACCAACTAGACACTTACACTCGACAACAATTTAAGAAATTTCACCGGGAAACACTGTTTTCGAAAGTGCTGCTGCTGGAATAGGTCAAGGTAGAAAAAATGTGAAGCTTTTTAAAGACCATTATTGAAAGGAATAAAATAGATAAAATGTTACAGAAAGTTAAATTAAATAGGTAGCTTAAAAGTTAGTTTAATTCATTGTTTTTAGTTTAAGTAACAGATTTATTTTAAGATTTTCAACTCAAATTTTTCAAATTTGCTTCCAAGAAAACACTTTTCTAAATGGTAAAAGTTTCTAAACAGTCCCAAAATCAAACCCTTTTTGAACTTTAACTAAACAATCACTTAATGGTATTTACAAATAACCAACTTTGTTAAACAGTGTTTGATTTGGAGTCAAAAGACGAGGGACAATCACTTTAAGGCCTGCTTTTTGCTGTTGGCTAAAATGTTTTAATTAATGCGCGTGTGGTAGACAGTTAATGAAACTGTTATAGTTCTACATCTGACTAACTGACTATCTGAGTGACTGTATTGCCATATAAGTATGGGGCCATAGAAGAGTTTATTAACCTGTCCCTTGTTAAAGACAAAGATCCAAAAAAGGGCCCCGCTTTGCTCTGCTCTGCACTGCTTTGCTCCGTTGTCTTGTGCTTTGCTTTGCTTTCCGATCAGTGATCTGTGAAAGATCATTAATCAAGACACCCAGCAGGTGCGGGTCGAAGTTTTTTTTTTTTTTGGTAGTAGCCATCACCGAGAGAGACTCAACGACTACCGAACTGTACTACAAATATTACCTACAAGTCCATTTTGGGGTACATTTACTTCATTATTTGGTTGGCTGTGGTCCATACATGATTAGTGGCGGTGGCTACTTTAATGAGCGTTAACTGCGCCTTGCAAAGTTCATTAAGTGCAGGTGAACACATGGCGTATGATTGATGCGCGCACATTTGTTCGTCAAACGGTTCAGTTTGGATTCAGTTGGTTGTTGGATTCGGGTTTAGTTCACTGGAAAATTCAGTGCCAAAATTGGTGTTTAAATGAAATGCATTAATCACAAAAGTCAGCAAAATTCTTTGCGCAATTTGCATTGCTTTGATTCTGTTGGGTTAAAGCATTTCTTCAATGCGGAAACTCAGCCAAAAATTTGATGATTTTTCTACAAACACACACACACACTTAGAGCTAGATACACACACACTTACATACACCTCGGGCAGCGCATGTGGCATTAATTTTGATTAATGGCCAAAATTGCTGACCATTTTCGAAAAAAGATTTTTAATTGTTTTCAAATCGGCGAAGAGGGCGAGTCGAGTTGAGTCGCGACTCGTCTTGTCTTGACTTGTCTGGTCTCGTCTCAATTCGTCTTTAAACTACGCGTTCTACAAATAATTATAAGCAGTTTTTAATGATAATAATAAAAAATAGTCAAACAAAAGCTTTGTTTGGCAGCAGCACTAATTGTTACAGATCTGGCGAAGAGGCGCACAAGTTGCTACCAGTTCTGACCCCCAGGGCCAATTTTTCTATATCTCGGCAGGTTTCTTAAATCTATATATATACATTTTTCCCCTTCTTCTTCTTCTTCATTTCTTATTCAATTCATGAAAGCAAGTGCCGCTAAATGGCCGAAGGAGGTGGAATATGGAGAGGGGGGTCAAAGCACGCGCTAAACACAAAGAACTCGAAAAATAAAACAATTAACAAAAGATCCAAAAAGTGCCACTAAAAGCGTATTAAGAAGTGTGGCAAGGGGTAGTGGAAAAGCTGTGAGCGCAACATTGAGTTATCGATAAATCAGCTATCGATAAGGGGTTTAAAACGGTTCGATTTGCTAGAGTGGATATAAATAAGCTGATATGACAACACTGGCACTGTTTGACATTATAGAAAATCAATTTCAGAACTACAAATATTAAATTTAAGTCTTTATGCTATCGATAATCGATTAATAACATTGTTGAAATCGCAATCGAATTGAATTTATTGTGGGAACGTGAGGAATTTGAATTGAGCTTGAAGCCAACAATTCAATCCATCAAATCTTGTTGATTGTTCTTAATTGCTCCACAGCTGTGGCCCCTGCGATCTCCAGAGTTGCCAACTTAGCTCAGTGCGACGCTGCTGTAGATCCCGTACCAAAAAAAAAAACAAAAAAACTAAAAAAAAACGTTTTCAAAACGAAAAGTATTTACAAAATGACTTCAAAAAAATAAAAACGAATATTGTTGCTGCTGTTGAAGTTTGAGTTGGAAGCTAAGTTTGTGAGCTGGAGTCGAAAACTGAAGCTGCTCTGGCAAAATGCTGTAAATTCCATAAATCTGTCAAGCGAGGCAACGTCTGCACTTGTTCGGTTGGCCTGGCCAGCGCCTTTGCAAATCTTGACATGTGAAATACGCAGATTTGCCGAGTTTTATGGGCCGCACAGACAATGCCCAATGAGAGAGTGAGACAGAGACAGCCTTAGAGAGAGAGAGGGAGAGAGAGAGAGGGGGAGTGGTGAGGGGTGTTGCACGCGTTGCAGCAGCATTCCGTGGCAATGCCATAAACTTGGCTAAAGCGCAAAGAAAAGCGGCTGCCTTTTGAAAGTGGCGGCAACAGCAACACGTGCAGAGATGTGGATGATGATGACCCGGCCACTTGAACTGACTGAACTGACTGACTGACTGAATGACTGCCAGACTGGCAATGTACACTCACTTGCCTGGATGGATGTATGGCTAGATGGATGGATTGATGGATTGTTGCTTTTTGGTGGCATCGTCCAGTGCAAATGAAGACCTGTGTCTTAGCCTTTAGTTTGGTTTTTAGCCTGGCCTGTTCGCTCTTAACCTGGCCTGAGAGTTGGCCACTTGTTGCTGGTTGTTTCCCGCTTGTTTGGCGGCACCAAAAAGCACCGAAAAGCTAATTTAAAGCAATTTAGTTTGAACGCGCGCGCATTTCCATGCCGCTAACACTGAGCTAGACAGAGAGGGGCAAAGTGAGATAGAGTGAGACAGACAGACGCTTCATGAAGTTTTGCACGAAATGAGGCTGAATGATGCACGGGGCAACAACTACAACAACAACAGCAACGATATAAACAGCATTGCAACAACTTCAACTGGACGGACATTTATTTATTATATCAATGCAAGCAGCAAAAACAACAACAACAACAACAGCAACAACAACTGCAACTGCAAACTGCAACTGCCACAAGAAGAGGCAGAGCCAGAAACTGCGAGATGGCCATGAGTTGATAGCACATCATAGCCACATTGACACAATGGGCCTCCAAAAGTACGAGCAACTGCCTCAGTAACTGCCTCAACATTCACTTCACTACACAACAATACAATACAATGCGGTGCACAGCAAAGCACAGCACAGCACAGCACCACCAAATAGCACCGCCAGCACCACCTTCGCCTCAATTATTCGATTAGAAATTCCGTTAGACAGACAGTTGCCGACGTTTGGACCTTTTGTGATGCATGCTCACCTGAACTTGAACCCTCGCTAGCTGAATGGCTGTCCGAGAGGCTACCAACGGCATCACTTCACTAATCCAAGCACACACATCACACACACCCACATCACATACACACAATCGCATTGGCTGCCGACACCTCCCACAAAAGAACTAAAATATTAGTACAGAAATAAACCTGTGAACCCTAAGGAAGAAATCTGTAAAGGAGCACAATTAATACTCTAACTATCTAGTTGAAGATCTAGTATATGTGTGAAGAGATTATATTTGATTAAAACACTATTTATATAAGAGTTTTAAGGGTTTAAGCTAAAATGTGGAGCTAGGAGTTGATAATTATTTACTGGCATTACATTGCCCCTAAAATATTCTATATAAAATATTAAAATATTCTAAGTAAACCCAACTCAAGTTTACTTATTCGTCTAAGCTCAAACTTTTAAAATCTTAGCTAAAAATGATGGATTGCCGAGCCGTGTGTTCGTTGACTTGAATCTGTTAACAGGTCGTATACTTAATGGCAATCCTCAAGACTCCAATGGACTGTTATAATTATTGTTGGTCGTAAAATATAACAAAAAAAAGGTGGAAAAAGTGTAAACTTATACCGTAAGTTCGTTACTTCTGTCTTTTGTTTGTCTGCTCTTTAAGCCGAATGGAGTAAAAGCCAAGTTACGTGTCTGTAGGATTTAAAATGGACATAAGAAAAGCGTAACCACATGAAATTGATTTTAGTATTTTCAATTTTTGCAGCACTTAAATTTCACTGAACTGAAAATGTAATTAATTTCAATGGTTATTGGCCAGTTGATCCGTTAATTGTCTTAATGCTTTAATGAGTTCAGTTAATTACATTTTGGGCAGCTGCTTAAGTAGCTGAGAAACTGTGGAAAACCCGAATTTAAGAAACTTTTTTTTAATTTAGCTAATTTAAGTTAACAGCAAAATTGATTTTTAAAATTAATTGTGTAAAAGCTTAGAAAACTCAATGGAAATGCTGAAAATCGGCACAAAAGAGTTGTATTAAACTTAAGCTAGTTTAAATATTCAAAAACTAAATTTGTATTTTCTCATACTATGGGGTTACAATGACCTTAACCACTTAAACTTTTGGCAGAGCCAGAGTAAGCAGCACAAAGCAATCAAATCAACTGTGAACTACTTAAAATCAGACACTAAAAACAAACGAAAAGGCGAAAAGAATCAAATTGCTTTGTCGCTACCTCAGTTGCTGTTTGGACGTGGCTTTTTGGTTTTGGCCAAAACCGAACTGCAGGGCTAATGAACCAATTACTAGTTGAGGCCATAAAAAAACAGACCAACAGACAGTAAATGCGAGCAGTTTCTATGTGAAACGATGCTGCTCAGAGGAAGGAAGACAGACAGACAGAGTGAGAGAGGAGTAGGAGAGGAGTGAGAGAGGGGGGAAGGCGCACTAGAATTCCCACCAAGTCAAGCTAAGTAACTGCGATGGAGACTGAAATCATGGCTGACCTCTATCTTTGGACAAAAGCCTTACTAAAATGAAACCGAAATGCAGCTCAGAGTCTCAACTAGACCGACATTAAAGAGCCGAGGACAAGGCACAGCCAACAAGATGAACAAGAAGAAGTAGTAGAAATGAAGTAGTGGGAGGAGGAAGAGGAAGAGGAAACAGTGGAAGATGGAAGATGGAAGGCCTCAAGGCAACTAAACTGCAAACTCTAAACTACAACTCGAACAACTTTAAACTTCAATAGCAACAACTGCAAAAAGATCGATTCAAAGCACGAAAATATGCGCCTCCACAAAAGATACTGCGACTGTCATAAAACAATATTATTGGCATTATTACATTTAAGTGTTGACAGCATAATAAAATAATTGTCGACAGACAATTTACAACAACAACAAAAACAACAACAGCAATAGCAACAACTAGAGAAACTGAAGTCATGGACTCTCAATCGATTCTAGTATCGTTTTGCAAAAGTGTGGGATCGATAGGCAGCAGAAGGAGGGGGACTAGCAGGGGTCAAAGGGGTGCAAAGGGGGGGGGTCATATCGTTGTCGTTTTCCCATGTAAAACACTTTTAAAAATCACACTCACAACTCAAACCGAATGCAAAGTGCAACAAGTCATCAGACACTATACAGATCTTTCATAAACCTAAAACTATCTGGACTCCGAGTCCGTTTGAAGATCAAAAGAATTGTGCGGCGCACGAGAGAGACAGCTATAGGCACTGTATGTGTGTGTGTATGAGAGACGAAGAGAGAGAGAGAGAGAGCTCCCGATGCTCATTCATATAATTCACCCTCATTTCATAATAAATTGCTCTCAATTGATCACGACAATCGACAGCGATGAAAAGTCATGCCAAAGTTGACTCTCTGGACGATCTGGCCAAAATGCGAGGGGAACTGAAAAAAAAAACATACGACGAAAAACGAAAAACGAGAAAAGCGAAAACGTAACAAAACACGCCGCAAAACTTTAAATTGGCAACACAATATCAAAAAAAAAGGCCAGAAAAAAAGCCAAACAGGGCAAAGGCAAAAGGTGCAACGCAATCGATTGCGATTGTTGCCCCGGTGTTAAATTGTAGCTGCACTGGACAATGTCTCTCCACCTGATCGCCCTCAACTCAGCGCACCCGCTCCTTCCACCCTTTTTCGGCCACCTTCCACTTCCACTTCAAGACAAATAAGTCATATGGCAATATGAACGTAGCCAAAGGTTTTCAGTATACGAAACTACATAGGAAATTGCTCCAATATTTTGTCGAGACTGCCTGATTGCAAATATTTCAATGCCCGCACTACAAAACTGCCTCCTTCAGCCCCTTTACCAAGTCAGCTCAAGTTAACTTGGTTATTTGCCCGCAGGAAATCGCCATAATCTCCGGAAAAAAAAAACAGTTGGCACAGTGTGGATTGATGATGAATTATGTAGAGCACGAAATACGAAATCTATTGCTTGGTGGTGCATTTTGTGGTGCTGAGTGGTGTTGCCTCTGTACTGTTAGTGGTGGTGCTGCTGCTGCTGGTTGACTGGTGTGGGAGTTGTGCTGATTTGGCAGCAAAGCTCACGAACTCGTTCAGGAATTTTAATGAAAAAAAGTGTACAACTATCAAATGAAAAACAACCAAAAGTAAACCTTAAAAAATATATAAACAATTTTGAATAATGTGGAAAGGAAATTTCAAAGTGCAAGAAAAATGTTTACAAATAAATCATATGAATGCTCAAACTAAATAAAGATGTTGAAATGCGTTTAAGACAGCAATTGGAGATGGGGAGAAGTTTCTTATGAGAAGTTTCTGAGATATAATTTTGTTCCCTACAATAAAATACACTGAAAAAATATGGTATATCAGAAGAATATTTTTAAACGCTTTTCTATCTAAGAAATCTTGTGACAGCTCTTTTGAACACCTAAAGAATTGCTGGGCATTTCAGAAACGTTTTTCAAAGCTGCGTATGACTCCAATCTGCGATCACAAGAGAACTGCAATTGAGTATAGGACCAAATGTGACCGTTACATGTGTGTTGTTGTTGTTTTGTGGCTTTGTTATTAGTGGTAATAACCGCGGGACATAGTCAACGTCGTCACCACGCACCACCACCAACACCACTGACACCACTACCACCAGCAGCAGATGATGCAGAAGAAGAAGCAGATGATGCCACGGTGAACCCACATGCACTTTGCGGTAAATGAAGTCTCGCTACGGCACCAAATTGTGTTATCAAGTCATGGGAATTGCCCTGCATGCCTAGTAGAGACCCATACGGGCCATGGAAATTGTGCAAAAAATAACAAAAACAAAAACACAAGCAGAAAACCAAAAAAAAAATATGTTGTATGAGGAAAATTTGTACAGGTAGCCGCTATGCGAGAGAAAAACCCAATGAAAAACTCGTTAGAGTGGCCCACTGCGTGTGAGTGGAGCTAAAACTGCAATCCACGGTGCCACAGTGTCCAGTGCAGCACACACACACACACACTCAAACACTGGCTGCATTATTTCACCAAATCATTTCATGCCACATTAATCCACTTTACCATCATCATCATCCGCATCGCCGTCGCCTTCGCCTTCGTCGTCGTCGTCTTCGCTTGGACATCAGCAAGCAGCCAACACGATCCATAGTCCAAAAACTACAACTACAATGTCTGGGAACTTTTCTGCTGCTGACGACGACGTGTGCCTAGAGGGTGTCAATTGTTGCATATGGAAAATAAAAAACAAAAAAAAAAACAGAAAAAAGAAAAAATTGCAATTTGTATGCGCCGTTTTGGGGGCTGTGTTTTCAAATGTGTATACCCTGTACAGAGGGAGTATTTTTAATCGAGGGGCTATGCCAAATTAATCTCTTTTCTATAACAAATGTACATACAACAGCGGTAGATAGTTGAAGGTTTATTTCTATAATATAATTAATATAAATTAAGTTAGAAAATCAATTTTCAATTAATTTTGTTAATTTTTACTTGTTCTTTTCTAATTAGTTTATAGAAATAGTTTCTAAAAACTAATGTTTTATATGAAAGACAGAGTATTTTTCTGTCGTTCACACTCTTAACAAACTGTTATACAGTTGGCATGTGTTGGAGTAGAGCATTTGAGCTATGAGTGTTGAATGCTGAGCTCAATTTACTATTAGCGTGACTTTTGGGTTAGTTTTTCTATTCGTCATGCAAAGCAGTGCTTATTGGCGGCATTTCTAGCCTGTCACTACCTCTAGCCATCTCCCTCTCCCCTTCCCCACTCTTTTTCACTCCCCTACTTCCTCTTTCTCTCTCCCGTTTTAAATGTTTTACTGCAGCAAGTGATCTTCTATAAACTATAAACTATTCAACTGAAACTTCATTTATATCCAAAGTGATCTCTATAATTTTGTCGCCCGATATTCGGCAAAGATGATAGAGACTAGTATATAGCTGGGAACTGTTAGAAACAGCCTCATAAAGTATTGATATTACCTAAAATTACGTAAGTCAAGTACTAAATTAATAAAGCAAACTTAAACCACTTCAGAGAGTGAACGTTGAAAAATTTTCTTTGAGGAAATCTTGTAATAAGGACACAAATGGACCAACAACCATTAGATATATATCAAACTTTGTCTGGCTAAAATGGTATAAAGATAATTTAACCGTTATTGCTGTAGTAAAATGATACCGGCTTGGAACGAATTGATTTAGCTCCAATCAAAATTAGAAGAAAGTTGTGAATTGTTTAAATTGAGGAACTAATTTAATAGTAAGATAATAAACACGTAATAAATTAAGCAAAAAGATTTACAATGAATACGCTTGAAATAGGATTAATTAAGCATTTAATTCACTTAAATTAAACTTAGTTAAAGCCCAGTGTCATTGGCCTTTAATATAATTTGTAATGATCGATCCTGCACAGAGAAATTACAAATTAAATTTACAGTCAGCAGTTTCACAGCTGAACAACTGAACAACTGAGCAACTGATCAACTGATCAATCCTTGAGACAGAGTTGTTGCTCCTCTTCTATTCATTGCTGATGATGATGAATGTAGAACAACGTGAGGAACATAAAACTGATTGATCGTTACAAGCTTTTATTAAGTCATAGAGCTTGGTTAGTTCATTGGTTCGATGGTTTTCTACTTTTTTTCTTCTTCTTTTTAGTTGGATCTGTTGATCATATGTAATTTATTTGTCATATCACGTGTTAAACATTTAACAACTCATGGGCTAGGCCCAGGTCCCATAACCGGAGGCGAACAAGTGCACTCATCGAACGAGTTGCAGCACAAATCGAATAAAAAACAGCATTGGAAAGAAAAGAGTGGGAGAGAGAAAGAGAGGAGAAGAGAGAGAGAGAGGGAAATGAAATATATATTTGCACAAAGATCAATCTTGAGTTGCTTTGGCTGGAGCAGTAAGAAAAGCCAGGCAATAAGTCAAAACAATGGCCTGTCGCCAATGTCGTCGTTGTCGTCATCATCATCATCATCAACATGATCATCATTATTATCATTGTAGTTGTCGTCATTTACGTTGAGTTTTGCTACGTTGACTGGGCAGTCAGTCAGCTTGAAGATTAGCCTTTGGTGAGCATGCTAAACGAGTTGAATGAGTCGGGAAATGAGACAGTAATGGGCCTTCTTAGTTGGAGATACTGAGACAAGAGCTGTAGGCCTGCTTGCGTGGGTGGAATCGTGGTAACAGGAGACGACACTGATTGTTCCATTCAGTTCAGACTCTCCACAATCCACACTCTACACTCTTTAGACTCTAGACTCTAGAGTCTGTAGTCTATAGAGTTGGCACTAGAAGTTGTGTTAGATAGAGATGGTTAAAACTAGATATGACAACTGAATAGCATTAAAGTGTGTTAGAAAGTGAGACAGAAGGTCAGCTTTATGAACTTAACTAGACTTTAAGATCAATATTGACAAGCTATTAAAGGGAGTTATGCTGGTAATATACTCTATTTAAACCAATTAAGTTAAGATGGCTAAGAAAAGTCTTAACAATCATTATTAAATTGAATTTAGGTTTAGTAGACTTAAAATAAAAAGAATTTAAAGAGTGTTTGCTTGTAGTTTTACTATAAACTACTTTGCTTTGATTAATTTAAAGTGAGAAATAATTTTTTAATTTAATTGAAAATAAAATTATATGTTATTACATAACTAGATTTTATATTTATAATTTTATTATGTGATAAACTTTATGATTCAGTTGTATGCTATTCTCCCGTACTCTAAAAAATAGTAAAGGAGTCTATTAAGTTTGTCTGAAGCGAATGTGCGTAACAGGTAGAAGGAGAAGTATATATATTCATGATCAGCACCAACAGACGAGACGATATAGTAATGTTCGTCCGTCTTAATCATATAGAAATTGTCTGCACATTGATATGATAAAAACGACAGCAGCACCACCAGCGAATAGCCCCACAGAGGATTAAAAGGGGAAAGAGGAGTACTACCACTACTGCTTCTACTAGTTAGTTGTTAGTGGCTTAGTAGTTAGTTGAGCCTGCTCCGTTTTGATCATTCACACGTCTTGTTAGCGCGTCTTAATAAATTGCACGCAATCAAGTGGAGCGCTTAGCTCCATTTAAGTGTGGCAGAGCGAGTAAATCTTTGGCGAGAGCACAGCGAGCGGACCACAGCAGGTGGTGCAGGTATTGCTAGTGGTGGTGATGTTGGTGGTGGTGTGCCTTTTACTGGAGGATAGAGGGAGATGGACTGCCAGACAACAGACAAGAGCCAACGAGCAACGTGCAACATGTGGCAGCCACCAGCCGGTAGGTAATTGATTGCACTTCAATTGCAATTACCGGATCAAGGCGAATCTGGAAGGAGGCGCCTTACGAAAAGAGGGAAAAACTTGTAATTGTGTCGTAATAATGCGATCTGTGAGTGTTGCATGCTCCATGTTGCATGTTGGCGACACATTTAGCCCACATGCTGGCGCCACCTATGAGCCACATTTGTAAATAGTAGTACATATATATGAAAGGTTTGAATCTTGAGCTAATCACAGTCAGTACAGGGCGATATATTCCCACGCAGGCCACCAAAGTTTCAGTTACAAACAGACGATGGCAACAACACCTCAACTTTTGGCTAAAATTAAACTTCTTTATTTCAATTAAATGAATGTCTGTCTGTCTTTCGGTCTGTCTGGCTGTCCGTCAGTTTTGTCATCGCCGTGCCCATATGTGTGGCAAAGGCACACGATATATTTATATATATAAAAGTTATAAAAAACCAAAACAAATCAAAAAGGAAACGCAAACGGGATTGGAAATGGGAATGTGAATTGGAACAACGCGAGCAATGAGTTGCCTTTGAGTTGCTGTTGTTGTTGTTTCTGCTGTTGTTACTGCTGTTGTTGTTGTTGACTGACTCTTGGGCTTGGGCTATAGTCTTGGTCTCTGATCTCTGTCTCAGTCTGTGTCTGAGACTGAGCTGCTTGTAACCTCACCTTTAACATCCCACATGCGTCGCCTGTTTGTTTTTTTTTGTCAGACTTGTGGCCTATTCTATATCTTTTAAAGCACTTTTAATACCCTGCATAATGCGCGTAATGTGCGTTTGTGGGTCTTTAAGCTTATTAAAAGCTTTTGCAACCGATCTGTTTTACAAAGATACTTAATTTGTTAACCCTTTTGAAAAATGTTGCTAAACAAGTTTTATAAAGTTAAAAAGAATCTTTCATTATTTTTTATTTCATTATTATTAATTAATATATTAATTTAAATATTAATTTACTATATTTAACTCCTTTTCTTATTAATTTAAATACATTTTATTTAAAAACTTTAAATTTAGCAGCGCATTTCTTGGTCTACCTTAGTTTCCATGCCGCCTGCACCTACTGTGCTTTGCCTTCGCCTTTTAGCCAAGAGTTCTCATTGAGTTTACTGCCACATGTTGCATGCAACACGTCATTCATCAGTTAAGACGCTACTCGGGGGCATGTCAGCTAAGTCCAATTGTCAATTAAGTCAAATGCAAATGTTTAATAAACCAAATAAATAAAGTATTACTATATAATAATTTGATTAAAATTCATCGTGAAAAGTTTTAAAGTTTTGCCACGAAATCAGAGTGCAATAATGATGATGATTATGTCTTGAGCTGCCACTGTGGGCGTAACGTGGGCAGTTCAATGAGTTTCAAGTGGAGCTACTGTAGTTAAAGAGTGGAGTGTGTTTAAGTGTGTGTGTGTATGTGTGTAGAAGTGTGTGTGTGTGCGCTAGCGTTTAATTAGCTTGCCAAAGCCTTGAGCTCAATCTGTGTATGCAATAAAAAAGTGCAACATTTTGTCTATTTTTGGTCTGGGTGGCCCCACAGGGCACACACACCATACACACACTCGCACACACACACACACACACAGATCGAGACACAAATAAAGAGTCTAACAGGAAGTTTACCACACGCAATCAGCTAAAGACGAAGAAGACTTCACACTAGGCCGGGTCCAAACAGAGGTCGCAGATTCTCAAGTCACTTTGTCTCTCTCTCTTTCTCCCTGTCTCTCCCTGTTTCTCTCTCTGTCTCTCCAGGCCGCATTCCAACTCGAACTAGACAAATATTGATGGCCGCTCATCAATAGCCACAGCAGCCAACGCCGCCGACGTCGCTGCTGCAACAACTACATGAACAACAACAACATCGGCACAAATAACAACAACTACAACAACAGCGAAAAATCAAACGCAGCAAAAAGAAAATTTGCAGTGCGATTGATTTATTTACCACGGCTTAGATTTACCGCCTTGCAGCCGAGTGGCATTTTGGCATTGTACTGATGATGCTTTCCCACTTTTGAAGCTGCTCCCGCTTACCCCTTCCGCCCCCCTACTTGCCACTCCCCTCCTTTCTTCCCGCCCTTCATCTCCTCTAGCCTCTAGCAGCGGCAACAGTCGCATCATCAACAGGCGGCACCAGCGGCGCAGGCAGCTTTAAATGTTGCGTTTGATTTGGTTAGACCAACAGTCAACTATTTATACCCGTTAGAGCAGCTGAAAAGGGGTATATACAGTAAGCTTTACTACAGCTTGAAGCTTAAACTTAAAGAAAAAATTAATTTAAAAAATTTTGTTATACAATTTAAGAGTTCTTTAAGCTATACGAAATAATTAAAATTTTAAACCCTACAAAAAAGTATGCAATATATTTTAAGCTACTTCATTTCGATATTTATAGAGTTTATTGGATTAACGGGTATCTAATAGTCGAGTAAAATCATTAAGCTTATTGTTGCTGTTGCAATTGTCGCTGTTGTTGTTGTTGGCTGTCCATCTTACTATCTGCATCGTTACACAAAACCACAAACAATTTATATTCCCATCAAACATTTGACCGCAACGCTGATTCATCTTAATCAATTATAATCTTTTGGATCGAGTTTTTCCGCTGTAATGAGCGAAAAAAATACAACAACAACAACAAGTCAGAGGAAAAACTTATGCAGTCGCAAGAGGTCGCCACTTGGGGGCACCTCTGCGTGTAGAGATTTGCGCCACAGGCGTTGCACAGATAACAGAAGACACCAATGCAATGCAGCTCCTCCTGCCCCTCCTCCTCCTCCTTCTTCTCCTCGTGCCCCTCTAGCCACAATGCATTGGCTAAACGAGATGATTGCATGCCAAACAATGCACAATCCGCACAAAGACCCAAATAACTTAGATACTTTGATAGATAGATCTATGGCAAAGAACGGACATAATAACAAACATGATACGATCAATCGACCATCGACAATTGAGAACTGAGAGAATTGTGTAAGCATTGTTCACTTTTTTATAATGTTTAAAGAATGCTGTTAACTCGAAAACTTTTGGTAGACTTTGGGTTTATATGTTTGATAACAGGTTTTAAAAGAACTTACGAAAAATAAAGCTAAGTCCAGCTTCAAATTTTAATGTTTTCCAAGAATGGTTTTTACTAAAAATTTGTAGTTTCAAAACTTCGGGGTTAATTCACCGATTTTCAAATTACTATTTAACTATTACTATTACTATTACTATTTTAACTATATTTTGAAGCCTAAAATTCATCGACAATATTTAAATTTTTTCATTTTCTTCGAACTTTTTCATACACTATTTTTCAAAAACTTTGAAGCTTGATAACTTTGCCAAAACTTAATCAATTTCCACACGGTATACCATTCCGATTATGATTTTAACTCTAAATTAAGTCTGCGTTTAACTTGAATTTTAATCATAAATTTTTTATTAATTTTTCTCTATTTTACACACTTTAATTCTCAAACAATTCTTTCAATGGCATCTAAAATTCTTACCCACTTCCAACAAATCGAACAGATCAGAGGTAATGAAAAGAGAAGGGGAATCAGCTGTCAAAGCTCACACTGTTATCGTCATGCTCAATTTTCAATTAGAATTATTGTTGTTGCTGTTGTTGTTGTTGCTGTTGCTGTTTTTGTTGTTGCATG
Source organism: Drosophila cardini (assembly GCA_018903735.1). Classification (NCBI taxonomy): domain Eukaryota; kingdom Metazoa; phylum Arthropoda; class Insecta; order Diptera; family Drosophilidae; genus Drosophila; species Drosophila cardini. Next base: position 4,512,059 of record JAEIGM010000004.1, on the reverse strand, counting down.
CGCCGCAATTGTTTAATTTACAAATCATGTGAACCAATTAAACACATAGACAACAAACAGCAACAACAACAGCAAAGCCATGAACAAGGCTTAAATAGACTTTACTTGTTAACAATTATTAGGCCGAAACGATGACCAACTCCAACTGAGGCAAGAGAGACAGAGAGAGAGAGAGAGAGACAGAGAGTGAGAGAGAGAGAAGGCAATGAGCAATCAAAAGCAAATCAAATGATAAATGACAACACCAAAACACAACTAGCCAATGGATTGTACTACTATAGAGCAGGTCGCAGGTTCAACACCGTAACAGCAACAGAAACAGCAACAGAAATAGAAACAGAAACAGAAACCGAAACCGAAACCAAGACGATGTCGATCCATTAAGCCCCATAGCACCCGCCACTTGACGGATGAGTTTGAACTCACATGTCTGACCCAGAGCGCGAACGTTGAGAGGGTGTTAGAGAGAGAGGAGGGAGGAGAGAGGAGAGAGAGCAGAGGAAAAGGGAGGGCGCTATACCTTATGTATCATAAGGTAAATGAAACTCACACCACGGGCATCCACATCTAGGGCCCAGAGACCCAGGGAGCAGGCAATCCATGAGCTCCATCTCCATTTCTGGAGCCAAGTTACACATTATTTGATAAATGGCACACAACCTTTTCGAGGTTGATTATTGTGTTTTGTCTCACTGTGCTTCGTTTCATTTGTTGTTGTTTTTGTTGTGGGATTTCTATTTTTTTTCTCTTTACTGATATTATTTCTGTTTGTTGATTGCCCCGCGGGGTTATATAGCTATAGATCGACCACAAATTTAGCTACAATTTCAAACAGTTTCGTTGTTTTTTGTTGTTGTTTTTTCCTCCACGATTCCCCCTCAATTTTTTGGGTTTGTGTTTTAACCATAACGGGGCCTTCGTTACAAAATTGGCGAATTGAATTAATCGTTTCCATTTTGTTTATTTGTTGGTAATTAAACACCTCTGCTTTGATTTCTTATGTCTGCTGTTCAAGCAAAGCAAATGAATCATTTACATTTTGATTTGTTGTTTTTTACATTTTTGACTTGTTTTTTTTTATTGTTTTTTATTTTTCACTTTTTGGATTTTTTTAATGTTGAATCGTTGTAAGCCATAAATTGTCGGTTACGCTAGTGTGGCGTTATGTGGGGGCCATGGGAATCTTATATTTCTTCTTCAAATTGGGATTTTTTCCCCTTTTTTTTTTTGATTTCGTTTATCATTTTTTGCTTTCTACGCATAGCAAATGGCGCCTGTTGAGAAATTATTAGGGCAGAATTATGGCAAAATCGAATCAGCTAATGAAGTTTCTTTACAGGGTTTTGAAAAGAGTAGAAAAGGTATGGAGAATATGTATGTTTGTTAGGCATTAATCCTTTATAGGAAAAATATATTGAAAATAGAATAATTTATCTATTAAACTAACTGATACATAGACTATATAAATCTACTTTAAACTTTATGATATCTCTTTGTTAGGGCATTTAAAATTCTATACGATCAACTTAGCTCTCGATCAGTCTCTTTACTGTTGATTCAACCTTGTTTCGGTGCAGGTTCGCACAATTTTGCTATTTCAAATTTCAATTTATAGCAAAATGTTAGCAGCAGGTGTTCGTTCGTTTCGAAGAAAGAAAAAATAAAAAATAAAAATAAAAAAGACTGAAAACTTGGAATCGCCACAGATGCAGCTCATCAGCTTTTGCTGATCATCATCAGCGGTTCACGTTGTAGCTCGAGTGGTGCTTCCAAAATAAAGCAATTTAATGTACGCCATTGGTGGTGTTGTGTGGCTTAGTGGTGCGGTGGTTGGCCCCATTTGCCATACGTAAAGTGAGTATTCTTCTTTTATTTTTTGGGAAAGTTTTTTTTGGCGTTTGAAAAATTCTGCAATGTCAAAATGAAGAAAAATTTGCATTAAGCCAGGCCAATAGCAGAATGCAAGGCTTTAACTTAGGCTTAAACCTATGCCTCAGTCTCTCTCTCTCTTTCTTTCTCTCTGCGGCGGCTCTGGCGGTGAGCGCCCTCAGGCATTCAATTACAATCGATTCTGGTGTGAAAAAGTTCAATTTCTTTTTAGCCAACCCGTTCGCAGTCTCGGGCTAGTAATGAGGAAATGGCAGAAAACGCAGTCGTCGTCGTCGTCGTCGTCTTCGCTGTACAGTGAGACTGTGGAACAGACAGACGTACGGACATACAGTGGCCATATGGAAAATGCAACTCATGCACTTCCTAGATTGAACAACTGGTTGGCAACGCCGCTGACTTGGCTGACTTGACTTAACTTGACTTGACTTAACTTGACTTGGCTATGACTATGACTCTGTGTGTGTGCAATATCTACATATGTGATTGCCATATTGTGTAGATAATTGTGAGCTCCCTCCCCACCCAAAATGCTCCTCCCTTCCCCATATTTGGTCCACATTATTCTCATCAAGGCTCTGAGGCTTGCTCAGTGAAGTGCTTAATGCTTTGTGACTATTCATGGGCACTCAAAAGCACCACTAGCATCAGCAGCACCACCACCAGCAGCAGCAGCAGAAGCAGCAGTCGCATTGCAGCCAACAGAAGCAACTTCACTTGGCCACATATGCAAATCACACACAGGTGAAGTTCGACAGGCTGGCCACAAAAGTGCAGCACTCCAAATGGGCAAACACCACAGACACACATACCTATATATATATAGATATGGTACTACACCCGGGAGAAGGTGGAACTGGGCACTCAACCATTGACAGTTGAGTGGTCAACGTTTTTAGCTGCACCACCAGGCAGCACCACTAACAGCAACAGCAGCAGCAGCAGGCAGCGTCAACAACAATAATTACCCACTTGCCTGCACTTGATATTAAAATCAGACAAAAGAAGAAAAAAATATATATATATGTATATTCATACAAATATATATATGTCTGTTCCTCTGACTCTGCAGATGCTTCACTCAAACGGGTCAAAAACGAACAAACGAATCACAGCAGCAGCAGCAGCAGCAGAAAAAGAGGAAGAAAACGTGCAAAATACAAGAAAAAAATAGAACCGTGCAAAATTATCAAAAATCGTTCATCAAATTACCGAAAAGAGCGCAACGGGCCACTTAACGACTCTATTACGAAATGAAGAAGAGAAGAAAAAAAATTTAGTGGAATAGGGGATTAGAGGAGGTGAGGTAGAGAGGGCAAAAGGCGTTGCAAAAATTGCAAAAGCGTCAACACAAAAATTATTTTAAATTAGAACTCGAAACTACTCACGTTTTGCAATTTTCGCTTTTTGTGTGGAATGCCAATTGAAGTGTTAGGAAAATAAACAAACGGCTAGTTGCAAAAACAAAAACTGAAGCATCATCAACAACATTGTGTGGCACAGCGGGGAGTGCTATAGGGTGGGATGAGGTAGTACCAGTGGGCAGGAGATAGGGGCAGGAGTAAGGGGAACAACAGCCAACGGTAGCACTAAAATAACAACAGCAACAACAATAACACGACTTCGATTGGAAACTTGCCTAGGTAAACTTCTCTATTTGTCTCTCACTCTAGTCGACTATCTAACGCGCGCGCTCTCTCTCTCTCTCCCTTTGTCTCTGGCTTACCCGCTCAGTTCATCTCGCTTGCGCTTTAAACCTGGCAATCAACGCAAATAGCTCAAACGCCTCAAGTGTTTGCTGAAGATGTCACCCACACTTCAGGCTTCGAGGCTCTGAAGTCAGCCTTAGTCAAGTTCGTTGCTTGAGTCTTTTGTTTAGACAACGTCGCTAGTTTGACTTTTGCAATTTGGCACAGCAACAACAACAACAGCAACAACAACACAAATATTGGCAATATTTCGATGTGACTTCAGCTGCTGTTGATGCTGCCTAGGAAAATATCGCTTACAGTTAAATGGAAATTGATGCACTTAGCTGACTCACTCACTTCTGTTTTGCTTTTGCAGCATACGGGCCATAACGTACTCACTATATACATACATATATATAAAAATAAATATATATATATACCTCTATAGGAACAAGTACGAGTTGCCTTCTTTATTTTTTTGTAGTCAGCAACGTGACTTTGAATAAATTAAGTGCATATCATATGCATGCGCCTCTCTGTGCCACAAATAGAGCGAACGATGGTAGCTACTAGCTAGAATGTAGCTATGTGGCTCGGTTGGAGTAGCCACTGTTTGCTCAGATTCTACATTGGAAAGGGATCACAGCTAAGGCATGGATAAAGGTCATTGCAACAGTTGAATGTTGAATCAACTTTTAGAAAATGCAACGAACTAAATAAATATTTTATAAGCACAAATAAAATAAATAAAAAAGTTGAAAAAAAAAAAATAATAATAGTGGAAATATCAACGTAATTAGCTAGGGATTGAAATAATCCACTCAATAAGTGTTAAAAGCAAGCAACTTTCACCTACAAACTATTTAAAAATTTGTTAAGAATTCATTTAAAATTAAAAATTATATATCTTAAGTTCTCATAAAGCTGATGACAGCTTTTCATAATATATTACATGTTAAGTGCACTAAAAACTAATGAACTTTCAAAAAAGAATTAACTGCATGGATTTTAGCTAGTTAACCAACACTGGTTGGAAGTGGTTGCCAGTGGTGATTTATGAGCATTGTAACCCGAAACGATGCCAAAAACAAAAATGAAAGAAAAATATAGAAAAACTAATGAAAACTTATGACTTTTGGATAACAATCAGAAACCATAACTCATGTATTTATAACTGGATCCAAGGAGTCATATAGTCTAAAAATGTAGATCATAAATGTCACAAGTGGATGATGATCGTTAAAGCCGCAACGGCTATCTATATATATTTGGCTTAATTATCAATTTAATAAATTGCAATTAATTAAATTTAATTAACAGCAGACCCAAGTTAGCGTGAAAGAGAGAGAGAGGGAGAGAGAACCAAAGTGAGATCAGTACGGATCGCAACGGGGCTCGAAAGTCTCATTTTTATTATCAACAGGCTGACAAAATCAGTGGCACGCGGCCATAAGATATGCCACTTTATGTGCAACATGGCAACAAATTTGTGCAACGCTACCGAGAATCCAGAAAAAGGGGGAAGAACTCCACCCAAAATGCATTAACTGATGCGTTTTAATGTCATTGAGCTTATGATTTCTTCAAATCTATTCAACTGGACAACTAACAAATTAAAAGTCACTTTAATTGCCACTAAATAGAAGCAGTAAGAGGTGGAAAGAGGGGAGTAATGAGGGGTAGGAATAGAGAGGGTTACTTCAGCTGCAAAACTTCAACAACATGGCACATTCAACTGTAAACTGCCGTTTGCTCAAATATGCGAAATTAACAAGACACAATTACAACACACAAAACGTAGACAAACACGCCTAGACAACAACTCCCCCTTGCTCACTAGCTACCCTTCCCTCTGCTCCTCATCACCCCCTCTTTACCAATGTCTTCCAGTTGCTGCTCCTCCTCTGTTGTGTTATCGTTTAGTCTATGGTTTTATTTTTATTGCACCAAGAGATGCGCCACACCAAAACCACACCACGCCACACCACACCAGGTCTGACCAGGCCATGTGTCCACTGTCCAGCGGCCAGGTCCAGGTTCCCATTCGCAGCATCAACTACGACTTGCTGCAGAAATTTGCGAGATTGTTATCAGCAGCCGTCGCAACAGCAGTCGCAGCCGCAGCAGCAAGCAGCAGGAGCAACTGCAACAGGCAGCAGTGCAATAGGCACAGTGGATCAAAGTCAATTTTTATTCGAAATAAATTTGTTTGTAATAAAATAATTAATTTAAAATATTAAAAAACTTCTTCTATGAACTCTAAAAATTCGTTAATAAATTTTAACTACATTTTATTTATAATTATTTAATTTTATACACAATTTTAACAAACAAATTCAAGAGTTTTTTAGTTTAAACGGAAAATATATCTTAGTCAAAACTATATCTCTTTTCCTACTTTATTTTTAACCTCATATAAAATCTATTTTATATTTCCTACTTTTCCATCATAGTCCTAGCTCGTTTTCCCACTGCCGTTCCACTGTGCGGAGGCGTTGCAGCTGACTGACTGAGCACTGGCAAGGTGAAAACGCAATGGAAACGCGCATGCAAAATGGAATTTATTGTATAATTAGGATTTGTCTTATTGGTAATAAGCCGCATTAAACACAGCCGCCCAAGCCAATGTGCGTGGAAAACTGCATTTTCCATAGGAAAAATTTGTTTGTTGCACAGCTTTCTACGCAACACATCGACTACATACGATTTTTATTTTTCTATATCTATTTTTCTATTATTTTTTTTCTTTTTCTTAGTTTATTTTGGGGCGCGTCTCTTCATATTTTGTAGACCTATGCGATGTTTGTAATGTAAGCTCATTACGGCCTTACCAGTTCTTGTACTTTTCTGTTCTGTTCTGTTCTGTTCTGTTCTTTTCTGTTTGGTTCTGTTTGGATCTGTTGTCGCCGGGGTGTCGAAATGTACAGCCAATTACATGCGACAAAAACAACAGCAACAACAACAGTAACAACAACAGCAACAAAGTTTGTTGTTCGTCCCGCTGGTAAAAAGGAATTCAAGTCCGATAGTCGTCGTTGGTTGTGGCCAGTTTTTAAGCATCGAATTTCATGAGTTTCGATCGGTTAGCAGTTTGTTTCGACCAGGTTGCGACCTCTTAAAGCCATACCAATCGTCTACTATGGAACACTCATTGTGCGTGTAATTATATGGGCATGCTATGCGCTTAGGATCTCTTTTCTCACAACAAAATGGGGTCGGTTGCCTGCTAATGAACATGCAAACCAAGTGGAATCTTAAATATGTACAGCTTGGTAGCTGTAGTGCATAGACCGATGCGATAAACGGCAAATAGAGTTTGCATCTATCGAATGGGTTATCGAATATAGACGAAGGGAAGTAGAAAAACAGATTCAAGGACTACAGACACAGCGAATTATCGATAAAATACTACATGTAATAGATAACAGACTTATTCGATAACTACATACCATAAGTTATCGAATGTATGTTGTTTATTACCACAGCAAAGTATTAATCTGATAACTTCTCATTTATCGACTAATGTGCGGGTTTTAATCGATTTATAGTCGATTATCGTTATATTATCGTCATCGTTATTTATCGAATGAACCCCAAGGGCATTCCCATGCCCTTCCCCGTAGCTAAAACTAATCACTTCCGCTTGTACCGACTTGTGCTCCTTCAACTTTTGCCTCTCACTTTACATGCAATCGATTGCAATCGATAATCAATGCGAAATCACAACGATGTGTGCAAAATGCAAATACTGAACACGCTATGAACTCTATGCACATCATTGCAGAAGATCACATCACAGCAACTGTAGGTGGGCAATCAATTGTTGTTGTTATTGCTGTTGTTTTTGTTGTTGTTGTTGTGTCTTCTTTTTTGGCCACGCTAATTTTGTTGACCTGCTGATTGCGCATGGAAATTGAAAATTATGAAATTATATTTTTCTGCACCTACAAAAAAAAGCTCAACACATGCGAATGCATCAATAACAATAACAACAGCAACAACAACAACAATAGCAACAAATGCATCATGTCAATCGTGATTTTGTTTGCTGGAACTTTAACATTTCATCGACGTGCCGATGTGATCCCATGTGATGATGATGTTGATGTGTTGATCGAACTGAGCTTTAAGTCTGACTTGGAGTTGGAGTTGGATTTGATGTCGGTGTTAGAGTTGTGGCTAGGCCAGGTGAGGGCACGAATGCTGCACACGCTCCATGGCTCATCAGGCCACACGTCATGCATGCCCATATACAAATTCGCTGCGCCTGATTACAAGATCAGTGAGAGCAAGAGAGAGTCACATATAGAATGTGTGACAGAGAGAGAGAGAGAGAGAGAGGGTGGGAGAGCGAGGGAGAGCGGGAGGGGGAGTCACACCGGCCGTGTGACTTACCTACGAGGCTATGACCCGAACGTTCAAAATTTGTAGCAATGACCCACGATTATGTTGCTCATTATGATGATCGCTCATAATGATTATGATGATCGGAAAGCTATTCGCACGGCCTAGCTCATTGGAACGATGCCAATGGCTTGAAATCAATTGCCAGAGCATAGCACTAAAACAGAAATCCACAATTGGGGTTAAGAACAACGAATTTTTAATGCTCTTTAAGAGAAAGAATTTAAAATTTATTGAAAATTATATCTTTTTTCATTAACTATATCAAGTGAAATTAAAAGATTTCTAGGTCAACTTAACCGATTTTGAATGTTTTAATTCCAATTCTAGAGACCCTTGAAGCTAGTGTATGCCAGAAAGATACTTTTCGGCGCTATTGGCTGTTTATGCTATCCGCGGGGCACTCAGAATGCCAATGAGATGAGTTAACTTGGATTGAAGATGATTCCGTTCCGTTCCGTTCGTTGCAGCAAGTGCAGTTAAAAAGTTCGCGGGAACGTTCACTAGATGTGAGTGTGTGTGTGTGTGTGTGTGACAGCTTGATCTTTAGCCATATTAAATTAGCCAAAGGCTAGCAAAGGCTTTAGCTTTAGCTTTAGCTAATGTATGATTGATCAGCGCTCGTCTCGGCCGATTACACAGTTAGAGTCAAGCGAGTTGATCAGGTCGACTAGACTTGGTCTTTTGGTTTTAGCTTTAACTTTGGCTTTGGCTTTGCTTTGGTTTGGATCAGTTTGGGTCGCGTCGCATTGCATGCATAATCTGATGTGTGTCGAAGTTGTGATCCAAGAAGTTCATGTAAAAATTTACGTATATTTCTGCATCATCATCATCGGCATCATCGACTTCTTCATCTTCAGCTCAATTTTTTATTGAGTTATTGACGGCAATTGAAAGCAAAACTTTAAGGGATTCAAGCAAATGATGTGCACGTTCTGTCTTAAGGTTAATCCTCATATCGAATAAGTTGTGCAGTTCTTAAGGTTAAAATTGATTTCCCGTCTCAAATAACAGCGAGTTTTGATGGGTAAACCGATACGTATTTCTTAACTGCCCCATTTTAAACATACTTAATATTAATCATAAAAACACAACTTAACTTTCATAATTTAAATCACCGAATGCATCGATCGATTATTAATTTCAATAGCTTCCAGTTTAAAAGAGGAGCTGAACAAAGTTTCTATGCCTTTGGCCAGATTATAAACAATATGGCTATTGATTGCAACTAATTGTTGTAGTCGACATAAAGAGATTTATCAAACGCCCATAAAAACTATATCAACAGCATAACCCCCGAAACATAAACCAAACCCAACCCAATCCGATCCGATCCGATACAACCTAAGCGCTTCGAGGGCTTCAGTAATCATTCAAAATGCTAGAAATAAGACCCCGAAATCGTTTATAAATTATGAAAATATATGTACATAATGCATATGAGTATGAGTTCAAAGCGCGCCGTTATCTTCTGTAGGAAAGAAAACAACAAAATATGAAAAGCGCTTTTTATGCTGTTGATTATTAATTTATTAACTAAGAAAAAATATATATTAACAACAACAGAAAAAATTCAGATTTCTATGTCGCGCTGCTGTTTTCGAATCGTCTCCGATTCGATTCGTTTCGTATATTTTTTTGGTGCCTGTCCATTTGTTGGTCACAATAATTAAATTTAGATTAAGTTTAGAAACGAGCTGGAAACATCGTCCACAGTAGTTTAATGTATGCAAATTACACGCTGAGGCCCCGACCCCCAATAGTCCCCTCGTTCCCCTCATACCCCTTAAGACCCAACATTCTTCCACTCTAAGCCAAGTTGACCCAAGTGGATCGTTTTTACTGTCGACATTGAGCCAAAGCCCTTTAAACGTGACGAATCGATTCCAAACTAGACATTGAGCACAAAATTTCTAGACATTTTTTTCTCATCTTCTTCTTAAATTTGTAACACATCTCTCATAACTCTATTTGGGTGGGGGAAGAGGAGGTAGGGGGTGGGGGTCGGACAGGTGGCAATCGTAGGAGGTTGGGGGTTTTTCATTTCATTTGGTTTATGGACAAGAAACGCCCATTTTCTCAACTTTTCGACTTTTATCGTCTGAAGTTTCCAAGTCGTTTGTATAATTTCTGTTACAAACGCTTTCCATTTTAACTACTAATTTTTTTTTCATCTGTTTCTTTTGGGACTTAACTGAAATCCCAGACAAACTATCGCCTTACCTTGCTCTGCCTGGCACTCGTGGGCGTTGCTAATTAGTGTTGGAAAATGCGCTCAATTTGATTTGTGGAAATTTATGTTTAAGAAATTACAACGTTGTTTCGTTTGTGGTTTACGATGTGTGAGCTTTGGGGCTGAACGCATTTTAAATGAGCCTATAAAGGGAATGGGAGTAGTAGTAGTAGTAGTATAAGTAGCAGCTATAGTAGTGTTGTTGTAGTAGTAGTAGTGGGAGTAGGAGGAGTCTCAGACTTAATTAAGTAAAACGAAAATGTTTTAAAGCGTTTGAAATATTTTTAACGGCGGGGAGTTTTGACTTCTAGTAGATACAAAAAAACTTAGTGGAGTAATAAGTTAAGATAGAGAGGCAATAATTTAAGTATTAATTAGGGTTAAGGGGAATATGGAGAAGAGGAGATGATGCAGAAGTGGGGGTAGTAGTAGTTGTAGTAGTAATAGTAGTAGTAGTAGTAGTATTAGTAGTAGTAGTAGTAGTAACAATAGTAGTAGTAGTAGTTAGTGCCTTTTGGTTAAGCAGCAAACAAATGGCTTAAACGGCTGCTGTTGTTGTTGTTTCTGTTGTCGTGACGCCATAACAACAATTTAAAACATTTGGCCCAGACTTTGAAATGGAGACAGAGTTAACATTTAAGCACCTGGCTGACAGCCTGGATATGCGCAGTGCAAGAGAGTAGAATACGAGAATTGCAATGCAATTCAGAAGACGTCAGTGCGACCGCCCCACCCACCGTAACAACGCAACGCAGCGCCCCGCCCCCTCCACTCCACTCCTCTCCACTCTCCCGCCTGCCTTTCAGTGTAAGCTGTGGCAATTGCACAGTAGTTGTAATTAAAATCTTGTGAGTCGTAAAAACAGAAATCATTTGAGAACAGGTCGGTCTGCTCTCTATGAAGATGATGTGCCACACACACAAGCCCATACACACACACACACACACACACACTCACACACAGTCACACACTCACTCATATACGATATGAACGGGGCGTAACGCGTTGAGTAAAATTAATTTTCCATATAGTAGCTATAGCTAGGAAGAGGGTCGGACTTGGAGGCACTTTTCTGACTGACGACCTGGTCGCTTGGCAGCCTTCAATCACAAGCAAAAATGTGCTAATTGCAATAGAAAGACAATTTCTATCGTAAAAATTTTCAAACTAATGAAGCAAAAATGTATTAAAAAAAAAGTTAAAAAAAAACATCACAGCAAACTAAATTAACAGCAAAAGCAACAACAATTTCTACTACAACTTAGTTAGTTTGAAATGGCGAAGCGACTGGCAAAAATTAGTTGTTGAAAATGAATTGCACTAATATCGAATTTCACACTGTTGCGCTAATGGCCGAACGACAACAACAACAACTCGCAAACCAGTAGAGTACATATGAGCAACAACAACAACAGCAACAGCAACAACAACTATGGCAACTGCAACAGTTGTCAGACGGCAACAACAAAGCAGCCAGCAAAAATAAAATGCAATCAACATGTGTTGATTTTTTTTCCTTTACGTTGTTTCTTCTCTCTTCTCAGTTGTTGTTGCTGTTGTTGTTGCTGTTGTTGCTGTTGTTTTGTTTTTGCTAATGTGCAAAGCGCTGATTGGACGAAACCTGACCGCAAAATGGAAATTATGATGCGGCCCCGTTTGAGTAAAGAGCACAGCAACAAACAGCGAGACGACAACAACAACAACAGCAACTTAAACAACTTGTCGACAACTTGTAGCGGGTTTCACTTTTTTCTCTTTTTTTCTTATTTTTTGTTTGTTGTTTTATTTTCTGTGTTTTTTGGATTGAGGAGGTTTCTGAGTATTGCGAATTCCCAGTGCAAAGCGAAGCCATAGTCAGTGCCAGCCAATAACAAACTATAACTAACAACGTAAACTGATATCAAGCTGCAAGTTTATTGGTCAATCAATGCGGCCAGCACACACACATACACACTCACACGTACTAACACACACCCAGTCAAACCTACACACACCTGAGTAGGCTGAAACGGAGTGAGGACACGTACAGTGCACGCTACGACAGATCGTTGCATGTTTATGCTTGTCTTGATGATTAGAAATTTCAGCTTTTGGGCACAGTTAGTTGTCGTTATCAGCTGCATTTGGTTTAAAGCAGAAATCTTATGCATGCCAAAGAAAATTAATATAAATACTAGAATTTTTAGTATATAAACCAATTAGAGAATTTTAAGCCAGTTTCAATAGGAGTCTTAATTAAATGTTTCCTATATCCAAGTAGTATATATACACAATTCCCTCATCACATTTAGGTCAGTTAATTTTTCATTTACAACAGGTGTATTTTTTCAATAAACAAGTTAATAGCAATTATAGCTAAATGAAATGACTTGAAATATAAAAATTTTTAAGAGACTTAAGTCAGCTATAATTGCATATTGGTTGCATTGATTACTTGGGCTAGTCCGTGCTCAATTTGGCCAGGTTTTCACCGTAATGCAATGTAAATATTACAGTCTATTCAGCTGGGCTGTCACCTGTTTGTAGCTGAATTGGCCAAAGATTTACTAAGGCCATTAAATGCCAACTGGCAACTGGCAACTGGCAACTGGCAACGGGCAACGGGCAACTGGCAACGGGCAACTGGCAATCGATTCGCATGTATTACCAACTTTGCATTGCCTAATGATGAAATTATATGAAGGCATGAAGACACTCGACTTCAAGTTTTAGTTTTGCCTTCAATTTTGTGGTCATGGTTGTTGTTGTTGTCGCTGTTGTCGCTGTGCCCGCCCCAAACTGACAACAACAACAACTTTACCATTTGCTTTAATTTATGTAACTTATTATGCGCTGAACACACAACAACAACAACAAAAAATCAATTGAAAGACAATAACTGAGACGAGTGAGGCATTTAATTGGCTAAGAAATTGGCCATGGAATCTTACCACAAAAGAAATAATACTTTAAGCTTATAATAAAAGCTAAGAGGTACAAGAAATAATTTAAAATTTAACAGAACTGAAAACATTTGTAAAATAAATAAGAGTTGTGTTTTCAATTTTTTAATAACAATTAAGTTTAGAGAAAGCTTTAAAATTGGTTTGTAAATTGTACATTGAGTATTTACTATGGACATAAACCCCCTGAAATGCTCTTGGAAAACGAAGTAAAATACTTAACAAAAAATAAAAATAAAAAAAAAATTAAAAACACGCAAATTTAATGTGAACAAAAAACGTAACAAGCTATTAAAATTGTTAAACAAAATTGTTTATTAAAGATGTGTATATAATACGGACATAAATTGCTGGTGATGCTTCAGAGGCATCATAAAGTGCTAACAAACTGAACAAATATAGTCAAGTATTTTGTTGCTGTTGTTGTTGTTGTTGTTTGGCGCACCCAATCTGACCCAGAGCCAGAAACGCAATGGCAGTGCCATGGAAAATGCTACGGGAAAATGCAAAAGGATGGGGAAGCCTACAGATATACAGACAGATATATAGAAACTTTCCATTCCAACTGAAAAATGTTATCAAATCACAGCACACAAACGAGCGACCACAAAACTAAGCAAAGCCAATTTTAGCTCATATTAACCCGCAGCACAAAGGCCAAACTGGCAAACAGGCAAGCAGGCAACCTGGCCAGCATTTTCAACCTGGCAACAACAACAACGGCTAGAAGAAGAACAGCAAAACGGGCTACAAAACGGGCCATGGTACGGCCTCTGGCCACAGACGGACGGACGGAGAGACTGGGACGAGCTGGGACGGTTGGAGCCCATTTCAACTTTCTCACGCACTTCAAATTTCAATTGGCAATAAATGTAATGCAAAGCAACACTTTAAATCATTGCGAGTTGGCCAACAACGCCAACACCAATAAGCCATGGCCAAGACCAGCTTGAATGTGGCACAGGTTCTCTCTCTCTCTCTCTCTGTCTCTCTCTCTCTCTCTCGCTCTCGTTCGACTTTCAGGCCACAAGGAATAAAGGCAGAACAACAAAAAACTATGTCTGCTGTTGCCGTTTTTCGCCTGCAGATGGCGTGGGTTGTCCAAGTACCCCAAAGAATGCTCCTCTCTCAATCTCTCAGACTGGTAATTAAACGTTAACTCTAATTGCCATTTCTTTATATGAGCCAAATATTTGCCAGTCATAAAAAATGAAGAGAAGACAACGAAGTCGTTGAAGTTGAACAAAAAAGAAGAAGAGGAAGAAGCAGGAGAAGAAGGAGAAGAGGAGGATGAGGAAGAGGAGTATATTTAGCATATTCAATCGCCTGTTGGCTAATGCATCCATAAATCGCACTACCAAGCAGCGTTTAAGCCAGGCTCTAAGACGGAGACAGCAACTGACTCTGAGGACACACAATAGGCAGAGCACTCGTAACAGGCATCCAAATACATTAAATTATATCTTAAGCGCACCTACTTATATTTTATTAGAGGTCGCAAATTTAAAAGCAAACAATCAGCTAATGCACGCACTCTAAATACCCTAGATTTAGACCTAAAAAGTATTTTTCCCATAAAAAACTTTAAAAAGCTTAGAGCTCTGAGTTTTAAAGGAGTTTCTAAGCCAGAAATTTATGAAATGAAGTCTCTGACTATATATAAAACAAGTTAACAGTAGTTAAAATAAATTCAATTAAATTAAGTATTTGGTTGTCTAAAAAACTTTAAATTTAAATTTAAAAACAATTTTTATTAATTTCAATCCATAAACTCCGTTTTGAAACTATTGCTAATAAGGCTAATTCTACAGAGTATACAAAATGTGGGACATAAAGAAAGTGCTTAATAAAACTTTATGTTTATTCGCTTAAAAAGCGTAATTTTAAAGCCAGTTGTAAAATATCTTTTGGCATATTTAATGCGTCTAGTTTGGAAATTAATGGAGCGCACTTTAACTATACTAAATCGGACAGCAAGTGTTATATATAAAGCTTTGCTGAGCATAAAAAAAATATTTTAGAAGTTCAATAAATTGAACAAAACTAAAAAAGTTCTTATATAAAAACCAGTTAAGCTGAAATTCATTGAAGTTAGTCATAATAGCTTAAGTATGTGTTATATATAAAGCTATAGTTGAAAATAAAATTAATAATTATAATGGCAGTAAAAAGATAATTTTAATAGTTCAATAAATACAAATAAATTAGTTAAGAATTAAACAGAAGTATGTTATAATATGTTTATAATATGTTGTGAGTGCTTGCTCTGTTATTGTTACACTGTTAATCGCAGAAGCTGTTAAACTCAGAGGATTCACAAGTCTCAAGACTTTTAGCTATCTAAGTTCATGCTCTTTTAGTCTAAACTAAGCCAACATGAATGCGAATTTCGAGTGTCTCGAAATGATTAACTCAGGCAAACAGTTAAAAGAGCAGAGGAATACTTAGGGAATGGAAAGAAAAGGAATGGAAATGAAAGGAAAGGTCACGTTCAAAAATGCTCGCGAACTTGAACTAATTTACATAAAGACAGAGTCGAGAGTTTTGGATTGAAGCTGAAGCTGTCTCACAGAGTCTCTCTGTCTCACAGTCTCTCTGTCTCACAGTCTCTTTTAGACTCTCTGAGGAGACAACACCAGACTGAACGACGCGTCTGGGACAAATGACTGACAGTCGTTGGCCTGCGGCTGTTGCCACAGCATCCAGCACAGCAGCTACTTCAGTAGCTAAAGCCGACAGGATGATGGCAACACACAGAAAATAACAAAAAGCTAAAAAAAAAGAAGCTAAAAACCAAAACCAAAACAGCTTTGACTTTGAGAGTTAACCAAAAACAAAAGACGCACGGCCCTGGCAATGACTTTAACTGTGACTCTTGCCTCCAGTCTCAGTCCCTGTATTCTTTACCTGCCACACCTCCTTACCATCCCCCCACTACCCCTTTTCCCACCCAGACTTTTTAGCCAAATGGGTAAATGCGCGTTAAATGATGCTTTCGTTGCGCATGCGCTCGAGTGGCAAGCGAATGTTGCCTCCATTCCATTCCATACCATACCATACCATACCATTCCATACGATTCCTTACCATTCCATTCCATAACATTGCTTTACACTATGGGAGAGCCGAAAACGCCGACGACATTGCGCTCGTAAAAATCACGAATTGATGGAGTGTTCAAAGAGCGATCAGCAAATCATTTTCAGGCCGCGCAAAATTGCCGAAACATATGCAGATGAGAAGCGTGGTGAACGTGAACGTTTGCTTCCTGAGCAGCCTGAGCTACCAACAACAGCAACCAACAACAGCAAACCACCATAAGCAGTACCACCAGTAGTTGTTCGAAACTCTACAAGAAGGTTCCTCTCAGTTCCCACTGGAGCCCTCAGGTGCACTTGGTGTTTGTTGTTCAACTGCCTTCCCTCCACTCGTATGCAAACTCAAAAGGCACTAACTGAAGCTAAAGTTTACCAACTATAATATACTCTAACTGTATAATAAGGGAACATATGTGGAAATTGAAAAGGAGTGAATAGTTCTTTAGACATGCTGCTATCTATAGCTGGAGAAGTTTTCAAAGCTTGATTTCTATAAACTTTAACTTTGAACCAGTCAAAGTTTGCTCAAAAAATCTATTCTATAGACACTGATATACAGAGAAATGTACTGTATCTATTCTATACCTATTCTATTCCAATAAAGTCAACTAGCTAAAGAGCTTCTCTAACTGTAGAGTATAAGCAAAAATCAATTCACACTCGATGCCTGCTCTGACGTTCTTCTAAGCTTTTATTATTTGCTTTTGGGATGCTGCTGCTGCTGCTGCTGCTGCAGTTGATGTTGCTGTTGTTGTTACTGTTGTTGTTGCTGTAGTTGCCGCAGTTTTCGCTCTCTAGTGCCGTGGCAATGGAATGCCACTTGTCTGTCGTTGAACAGAGTCTTTGGGTTGATGCCTGAACTGATCTTTTGGCTGCCTTGCGGTTCGTTTTGCTGCTGAATTTATGTAGGGTTAGAGGGCGCAATGCTCGATGAGCCGTTGAGTTGCATTTGGAGTTGCAGTTGCAGTTGCATTTAGAGTTGGAGTTGGAGTTGCAGTTGAGTTGAAGTGCCTCCTGACTCAGTCTTTTGACTCAGACACTGACTTAGCAGCAGTTGTAAGCGTGGCATAGCGAAATGATTTACATTCGCAGCCAACATAAATTTCACATTGCAGCCGTGTAACGACTTTGCTCTGTCTGTGCAACATCATATCTAGTGGCAACAGCAGTCGAAGTAACAACAGCCACCAACAACAGCAATACAGTGGTTGCGGTGTAGTAGCCACAGGATCCTTTTCGTAATTAATTCTGTAATTTTATGCATATTTTTAAGAGTACAATTTGCCGGGCTTATCGATATATGACCGATGATAATCGCAAAGACCAGTAGCCCAAACACACACACACACATACACGCAGAAATATATGTACACTCGCACACACAGTCAAATAATCTAAAACTCTATCATTTTCATTTTTGCTGCCACAATTTCTGCACAACACGGTGGCATGTTGCAACTGCCGCCAACAACATGCGCTGACCCTTTCTTGTCCAGCTTTTCCGCCACAATTTTCCCTGCCCCTCCTTACCACTCCTTTCACCCCTTTCCCCAACTGACCCGCAATTGGCATTGTCGTTTTGTTCATGTCGTCTTCGAGTTGGTCTTGTGGCTCGAAAAATATCGATTACATGTGAGTTGCTGCCTCTTCGTTTTTGCCGCCTGGCTACCTCGCCTCCAGCTTGGAAATTCAATTCCAATGAAAACAGTTAAATTCCGGTAAAAAGGTCTCCAGCATGCGAGCGTGGAAACTTCGAACATCCCAAGTCGAAACATCGAACGACGAACGATGAACGTCTTTCCACCCAAAGTGGGACCATGGTGGTCCCAACGATTATCATGAATTGATCTGTAAGATGTCAAAGCGCACAGACGCAGCAACAGCAGCAGCAGCTGAAGCTGAGCTGCAGTCGAAAGCGGAAAGCCGAAAGCAAAATGTGGCCAAAACGAATGTGGCCAATGTGAAGAACTCTCACACACATATGAGCAATTCTCCCAGTCTTCTAGTCTTAGCCACTTTGTCTGTGGTTACTGCTGCTGGTCTAGACTCCAGACTAGCGCGTTCCCATGTAAGCCAAAGCCAAAGTCTTGGCCATAGCCAAAGTTGAAGCCAAAGTCTAAGCCCAGTTCAGCTGGCCAACTCACACACAATGTTGTTGTTAGAATTGCGCGCAGATAACAGCAAAATGTTGGCAGCACTGTTGACATTATGAATGACAGCGGTTATTTATTATGTCTTGAATTCTTCTTAGCGAGGGAGAATTGTAGCCAACTCTAAGCTGGGAAAGGCAACCACCAGACGAGAGTCTAGATCAAAATGCACACAAATCGCATATTTATAGGGTCACAAAATTCCTAGCAATGAATTTAAAATTCGGAATCCAAAAATATATCGATAGTTCTTCAAAATATTCGTTAAAAGTCAAGCAAAACAAAGTGATCAACAATTAAATTAAATTTTATAGAACTAACCACAGTAGTTAAGTTTAATTAATTACTCGCCAGCATATCGATTAGTTATCAATAACTGCACATTTGTCTCAACTTAATTAATTACCCGTAGAAAACTTTCTTATCGACTTACATATCAAATTCAATTCTCCATTCGTTAAAATTATAAAATATTTGTCGACTTTTAATTGTTTATCGAATAAGTATCGCTTGCTTCTCAATTAAATATAACTATAACTAGTAGGAATGTCTACAGTCGAGTCAGGCGACTGTAAGAGACCCCATACTCATTCCAGTGCCCATTTTTCCATACAAATAAGAAACTTTTCCCATAAAAATAAACCGATTTAACATAATTTAATAAAAAGCAAAGACAGGAGCTTAAAACAGCTATATTAAAATGGATTCAATGTTAATTAAAGTTCAAAGTCACTTACCGCCAAATATTTTCTAGCTTCAATAGCAATGCGTGTGAATTTAATTTAATTTACTTAAAACACTGCGCTTCTCACTTTACTTTCACTTAATTTTTAATTTCACAATAAAAAAAAATAAAATAAAATAAAATAAAAAAATAACTTAGATCAGCTGTGCATATTACTTTTTTTGCACAAAAAACTGCACAACACTTTTTCACTTCACTTTAACGCAGCATTTCACATTATTAGACTTTACTTTTTACACTGCACTTTACACACAAAAAAAAAAAAAAAAAACAACAACACTCAGCCTGGCCGAAGAGACACGCGCTTTACATAATCTAAGCGAAGAGCGGGCAAGCAAACGTACTTAAAAGAGAAATCGAAGGGACGCGTCGCGAGTCGCGACGCGACATTTTGCTGCATATGTAAGAGAGCGAGCGTAAGAGTTGACAACAACAACTTTGACTAACGGCGACAAAGAGAGCAAAGAATGTGGCTCACAAAAGATAATGCATTGTAATTGGAGTGGGAGAGTGTGAAAAAATGTGGCGAAATGCGCGCAAAACGTGGGACGCAACAAGCGGCTCCGGTAATAGAAAAATTTTTAAACGTTAATAAGAGTATTTAATTCATTATAACTTGCAAGTTTTTTATACGCATATTGTGCACACGACAACTCTCTTTCGTTTGATACATTATTTATCCCGATTGGACCGAAATTAATTATTTTATCACGCTCGAAACGCGGAGCACATTATTAGGAGTGCAGAAAAACCGATGCGCAAAAGGAACTAAACGATTAGCAAATATCAATTATCGATGAGCGATGGTGAAAGCTTTTAATATCGAACAGAGCTTTTGCGCTAACGGAGAATATTAAAAAGCTTTTGACATATATTAAGAACTTATTAAGCAACGGGTAATCGGCAATATTTATAAAAGTAAATTTAATTAAATAGAAAGAGAAATAAAATACAGAGAAGTGTAATGAGGAAAATTTAATAGTTTTTGTGTATCAATTATTTTATTTACTCTTTTTTAGAACCGAGCATTTTACCAAACAATATATGTATATACTTTATGGGGTCGGCCACGCCACCTTCTGCCTGTTACGCACATTTCGCTTCAAACAAACCTAATAGACCCCTCTACTCCTTTTTAGAGTACGGGGTCTAAAAATAAAGCAAGCAAATGTTACAAACTATAATATACTCTAACTATATAATGTGTGGGCCTATGTTGAAATTGAGTTAGAGTAAATAAATAGAGTAACTCCACATATTACACTGCACAACTCTTTTCCACTTCACTTTAACGCAGCATTTCACATTATTAGACTTTACTTTTTACATTGCATTTTACACACAAAAAAAAAACAACAACACTCAGCCTGGCCGAAGAGACACGCGCTTTACATAACATAAGCGAAGAGCGGGCAAGCAAACGTAATTAAAAGAGAAATCGAAAGGACGCGTCGCGACGCGACGCCGCGCATGCATTCTGCTGCATATGTAAGAGAGCGAGCGTAAAAGTTGACAACAACAACTTTGACTGACGGCGACAAAGAGAGCAAAGAATGTGGCGCACAAAAGATAATGCGTTGTAATTGGAGTGGGAGAGTGTGAAAAAATGTGGCGAAATGCGCGCAAAACGTGGGACGCAACAAGCGGCTCCGGTAATAGAAAAATTTTCAAACGTTAATAAGAGTATTTAATTCATTATAACTTGCAAGTTTTTTATACGCATATTGTGCACACGACAACGCTCTTTCGTTTGATACATTATTTATCCCGATTGGACCGAAATTAATTATTTTATCACGCTCGAAACGCGGAGCACATAATTAGGAGTGCAGAAAAACCGATGCGCAAAAGGAACTAAACGATTAGCAAATATCAATTATCGATGAGCGATGGTGAAAGCTTTTAATATCGAACAGAGCTTTTGCGCTAACGGAGAATATTAAAAAAGCTTTTGACATATATTAAGAACTTATTAAGCAACGGGTAATCGGCAATATTTATAAAAGTAAATTTAATTAAATAGAAAGAGAAATAAAATACAGAGAAGTGTAATGAGGAAAATTTAATAGTTTTTGTGTATCAATTATATTATTTACTCTATTTTAGAACCGAGCATTTTACCAAACAATATATGTATATACTTTATGGGGTCGGCCACGCCACCTTCTGCCTGTTACGCACATTTCGCTTCAGACAAACCTAATGGACCACTCACCTCTTTTTTAGAGTACGGGGTCTAAAAATAAAGCAAGCAAATGTTTAACTGGTTTACGCTAATACCCGCATAATTCAATTGATTAATATTTACGGCTAAATAAATATCGATTTTCCATGATATCGAATAAATCTGATACTCATATCTTAACAATTTGACAGTATTACCAGTCAAATTTAACGCTTCATTTACTACAGCTTAGAATTGCGTAACGAAAAGAAAAAAAACTTTAAAAAAATTGGAAAACTCGACAAAAAAAATCGGAAAAACTGAAAAGCAGAAAAGACTGAAATAACAGCATCAAGTGCTGCTCACCCTGCTGCAGCTGTAACAACCGTTAAGTGGCAGGCTCGACTTCATTAGATTGTAATAAACGCGCGCTGGTTACGGCCTCAAAACAACAACAAAAGTAACAACAACAACAACAATAACTGACAGCAGCATAAAGAAAAGGCTAAGAAAAGTTTAAGCTTGGCTTATAAATGCAATTTCGTTCGCACAAACTTCAATGGACTTCATTAAAATATTCGAAACACAAGCAGTTTAGACTCCCAATACGCTTGCAACTCCTCTGGTCCCCCCAAACTTCACTCCTCCATACTCTTCTCCTCCCCACTCCTCTCCTGCCCAATCCACTCCTCTTCTAACAACTCTCCTCCTTACTCCGCTCCTCTCCACTACTCTTCTCACCATCCCTCTCCTCTTCGTTCCTCTTTACTCCGCTCCTCACTTCCCTCACTCTTCGTCCTCTGCCTCTTAAAACTTGTCAGACGCACTATAAACGCGACTTTGCAGCTTACACTGCTCACTCTCTGCGTGTGAAAGAGAGAGCAAAAAAAAGAGAGCGCGGCTTGGGCAGGCGGCGAGTCGAGAGTTCAGAGGTCTAATTGAAAATGCGCAAACTTGAAGAAATATTGAGAGAGCCACAAAATACATGCTCCTCTTGCGATATATATGTATATTTATTCAATGCCATTAGAACTCAATTTGCTCGCAACGCATTCACAAAAAACGCCCACAAGCCAAAAGGTATAGACTCTCTCTCTCTGTTCCCCACTCTATCTCTCTCTACCTCTCCCTCTCTCAGTTGCTCTCGGTTTCGCTGTCATGCAAATTTATAACACTGCAAGCAAATTGGGGCCAACTTGTGACAATTTACGATATTAATACTAAATATTTGTGCCCCGTCGTGATTTACGCTCCAAAAACGCAGCAGCAACAACAACAACAACAACAAAAAGTAATACAAAAAAATATTTGCAAGGATTATTTTGAGGTTTATGTATTTTTATTGTTTGCTTGCCATAATTTCAGTGCTTAAGCGTTGCCAGACATTGCCAATTCATTGGAGACGTTGCGCATAAAGTGGAGCAGATCATAAAATTTTACGATAATTGCAACCTGGCGAGCCACTGACAAATGAAGTGATTTTAAATTTAACATTTGCCCGATTGCCAAGTAACCCCAAGACACACACACACGCACACACGCACATTTAGTTCGATATGAATTTCTTTATTTTTCCAACTTTTATTTTCGCATGATTTAATTATATACGTTTCCAAATCTTGAAATGGGGCCCAAGCGAAATGGTATTGCCGCGCCCCGTTAACATATTTAAATCAAATAGCTATTGATTTGCTCAACTAGAAGATACCCTTTATTAAAATTATAGAAAGACAAAGCTTTATTAACTATTAAATGTAAGTTTTATAAATTTTAAATATTAAAGCTTTAAATAAAAATACTAGAGTTTACATTAAGTCTTAAAAGGCTTTAATAAAGTCTAGCTCATACCACTGTCTTTAGTAATTCTCGTCAAATTGAGCAATTTTCTTCAGTAACCCCCCGTTGACTACTACAACCACTTACCGTTTATAGGGTATCTAAAATAATCATAATAAAATTTCACCCAAAATTAAAGTTGTGCGAGCGCGTAGAAATCTCGAATCGCAGCAATTAAGAGATCAGAGAGCTGGGAACCAAAATAAATTCAAAATATGAGGCGTACGTAATGAGAAACCTTTTGGGTCAATGAATTTGTTATCATCAAACTGTAACCGAAACGAGCGTCATGCACATTTGCATGCCATGGAACGCAAATTACAAAAAAAAATTCGAAATTTATAAGACAAAAATATCAGAAAAGAAAACAACAACAATAATTTTAGCTTTAATAAGCAACACCAGCAACAACAACACCACCAGCACCACCACCAAGACGAGCATTTTATGAAACCACATTGACGTGGCCTGACATAGAAATCTGCACCGTTGGCTATTAGCAATTAACTGGGGCTATTATGAGTCCAAGCCGACAAAAATATTTGACGTGCTACAAGCAGAAGAAGATCGAAACGAATCGATCGGAAGACGCAGTCAAACGATCAAAGGCGGGGGAACTTCCAACGAAGTAGGTGATAGAGGGGGGTGGAGTGGGGTGGAGTGGGGACTACGGTAAGAGGAAGAGCTGGGCTAACTTTGGGGGCAGTGCGCATAAAAAGCCAAAAAATGCCATAATAGCCAAATTAATCAGTCACAGGTAACAACCCAAGAAAACCAACAACAACAACAGCAAGAAGTCTTAGCTACGTATACGTCCCGTTGTCTGCGCTGATGACTTAACAAAAATGTCAAAATTTTGGACAGTACCGCAGGGAGTTAGAGAGAGCGCATTGAATATACGAAACTTACATGCTCTCCTAACAGGAGAGTAACAATGCAGAACTAAATCTATTATAAATACTTCAAAGTAAATAAGTTTTAACAAAAAAGTATTTAAAAAATGGATTGAAAGTGGTATAAGGTATAGCAAGAGATATGGAAAGAGGATTAAAATCTTGAAACTGATTATTAAAAAAAGAAATCTAGTAATTGTTTAAATCAAAATTATTAAATAATCTACTAATTTAACTATATCAAACAGTTCATTCTAAAAGCTTTCGAAATTTTATGAAATTTATTCACTTTTGTTAATTAAAACTTTCTTAAGAAACAACTAAATTTCAATATTTAAATCAAAGCATATTAACATTATTAAATTTTCTACAAATTCTGTTGATTGTAAAACCTCTAAATGTTTTATTTTATTTATTTACTATTTCAATTTCAAATTTCTTAAAATTCCAAATAATTCCTCTTAACAAACTCCATCCAAAATTCATTATATCCAACCTACTCTCTATACTTTACTTACGATCACATAAAAGGGTTTTTTGTCAGACATGTGATAGCCAAGTATGCAAAAAGCATAAAAAAAAATTGAGAGTATTACCAAAATCCATTGTTTGTCTAACGTTTGAAGGTTTGTGGGTGGTTGGTTGGCTTAAAGCTTAAAGCCTTAAATGCCCGCTGGCTTTGGCTACCGTTTCGCAGTTGAAGCTGACAAAATGTAATTGTTATATAGTCGTAAGAGAAACAAAAAAAAGATATAAAAATGAAAAGATATAAAGTCGGACTTAGTGGTGCCATCAATAAAGGCCGTTCCAGAGGCTGACAGCTGGGAACCAAACGGGAAAAACGCATGAGGAATGAATGTTAATTGAAATATGCGTATGAATGATGGACGGACAGTTGGTGGAGCTGGAACATTGGCTGCAGCTTTCACAATTATTGATTGATTTATTGATTGAAATCTGCGCAGTCGAAGCAGCAAAAGCAACAGCAGCAGCAGTTCCAGCAGTGAAGATGCTACGACTGTTTTTAGCCAAGTTTTCTTTTGCCGTACAAATTGTTAGCGTTGCCAAGTTCGTTGCCTAAGTCTTTTGGCGTCCAGTTGGGATGCCGTCGTCGTCGCCGTCGCCGTCGCGACGCACAAAACCAAACAATAAATAATTAAAGCAATTAAAAATGCTTAAAACAAACATTTAACAAGCAGCGGCAGTTGAAAATTGTGTTGTGTACCAACATTTGGCCAAAACTCAACCCAAAAAAAACCACAACAAATTTACTTATCTTGGCCCCAAATCGCGTCTAAATGTTGCACATTTATCAAAGACCCTCGTAGTTTTTTTAGCTTTTTTTTTTGGTATTTTTTGCGTAAAAAGGTCAACGCACAGTTATGCCTGTTGCTTGTAATTCTCATTGCTGTTGTTGTTGTTGTTGTAGTGGCTGCTGTTCTGGTTGTTTATACAAACTATTTCCGCTCAACACGCTAAATATCTGGGAAATAGGTGCGCGAATCTTAGGAAAAACAGCTAAAATGCTTGAAAAAGTAAACCTTGAATTAGAATTTTTGCACATGAAATCTAATTTTTTGGCAATGTGGCAATTAAAATGAATTTTGTGGTGCGAGATACAGTATCTGTATCTGTAAGTTAAGACTCTCTCACACAAATAGAGTCTCAATTGTAAGCAAATGTTTAATAGCTAAAAAAAAAGAGTTGAAAAAAAAGGCTATTTCCGTTTTCTGTCGAATATTTAATACACTAACTAAGCAATCAATATATCAATCATTTTTGTAGATAAATATAATAATTAAATCTTACTTAGAGAAAAATGTATATTTTTATTCCATAAAAATCAGAGGAATATTGCAAACTTCAGACCGATTTCTATAAATCACTCAATAAGCAGAGAGTTCTTAATACAATCCCTCAATTTTAAGTCCAAAATAAAATACCTGTAGATAAAAGGCTTCAGTTAAAGCTCTACATATCTAATCAGTTTTCTATATAACTCTTAGTATTTTTAAAAAATACCTTACAGAAAAGAAACTTATCCAATGCTTAACTCGCTTTAGAGTGTCTTAAGTATAGTTATCTCTTGTTTTTAAAATAAGAAAAACCTTTTTGGCTGATATGCAAATAAGTTGATATACAACATAATTAAATTTCATTACAGCAACGCCCCGTGGACCCCAAGTTTCTTTGGTATATACTGCATACTACTACTACTACTATAACGAACGATCTCTTACCTGTGGCATGTAACAAATTGCCAGCCATTAGTGGGGGGTATCTCAAGAGAGTCCGATTGTCGATTGTCGGTAGACGATGCTTCTCTCAGTCTCAGTCACTGAAATCGGAATCGGATTTGGAATTGAAATCGGAGTTTGAGTTGAAGTTGAAGTTGAAGCTGAAGTTGGTATTGAAATTGGCCAGCAAATTGATGTGTGATGCCAAATTGGAGCTGCAATCCATTTAACTTCTGCATTCACATTTGCATTTGGATGACTTTATAAAGTTGTCAGTGCGAAACGTAGTTTCCATAATGAAATGCACAAATTAATTGAGACTGATTGCGTATTAAGGATTTCAATTTGAATAACATGAATCGATTGAGCAGAGCTTTAAAGTGCTGTGAAACAAACGTTTACGAATGAAGTGGAAAGGGGAAATGTGATAATGGAGGGAGTTGGAGGGAGAAAGGGTGGATATATCTTCCCATAAGGTTTATTGACTTATTTGTATTTTGAGAGCACAAAACGTTTACGAATACAGAAAGTATATTATCAAAGGGAAACTAAGGAAAAAATTAGGGGAAATTAATTTATTTTCCATCCCATTCAGGTAAATAAAAGGTTTAAAGGAAAAATTGGAAAATTTTCTTATTAAAAAGCAAAGGAAATTCGAAATTCTTTAAGTAAAAAATTATTTAATTTAAAGACAGAATTAAAAATAAATTAACCAACCCTTTGACTGATGAATCAGTCTAGTTTTGTGTAATATACCGCCAGCATATAGAGCTAAAAAAATGATGGGAAATCATTATAAAGTCACACGCAAAACGCTCGCCCACGATTAGCCCACATAAACCCGCGTCTCCCCAAAAAAGATGACGATAAGAACGAAATGTATCTTAACTGGAGTGCACTCGACTTGCTTTCCATACGACCACAACGACGATGACGACGACGACAACAAAAGAGGCCACCTTTTAGTTCCAATAATTTACCAATTAATCATATTACTCAAGACTCGAGCTCTTGTCCACAGAGTAGGAGTATGCACTGCTCTCTGACAATAGGTGCTGATTGCTGGACTCAGTTCACTCCTTTCCCTTCCGCCCCTCAACCCACTAAAACGTTGAAGCGAACATGAAACGAGTGGAGCCTGGTTTTGTGGTAACTGCCCCATGGACGTGATAAATGATTTCGATTAGTTTGTTCTTGTAATTCGACGCCTATAAATGGGTCTATGATTGAGCGCCGACGACTTCGTTTACGTCAGACGTTGTCGACATCGTCGTCGTCGTCTGTTGGCTGCACCCCAAACGAGGGGGGAGAATATTCTCCACAAAAGAAGAGCAGGAGAGTAGGAGCGAGTAGGAGAGCAAGAAATACAACCAGCTTGATTTTGCTGTTGTTGTTGTGGCTGTTGTTGTTGTTGTTGTTATTGTTGCCTGTAAGTCATTTGACAAATTGTCTATAATTGAAAGATTAGCTTTCCACACACAACACGGTTGACGTTGAGAAGAAGAACACGTCTCGCTGCAGCTGAAGCTGGAACCGGGTTTCTTTCCCCACACTCAGAGAAAAGGATGAGTTAGTTTTAAGAAAAAAAATTTTTATTTTTTTAAATATGAGCAGCTTTTTGTTAAGTAAATGATATAGTAGTTTAACAATATAAAGTTGTAATAAACTATTATTAATTAAAAGTGTTTTTTATAATTTAAGATAATTAATTTAATTTATAATTAACATTTAAACAGTTTTAATTTGTATTTTGATTGTTTAGTTTTACTGCCTCACTTGTATGAATTTACTCTACTATTTTTCTGAGTGCACTTGCAGCATGCATAGCGTCTCCTGCTCTACACTGTTGCCGCTAGGTAAACTTATACGTTGCTGCTTATCAGCTGTGTGGCATCTGTTGCGCGTTGCGAGGTTTTATTAATCAAATTCACAAAATGGTTTTAGGGGCTGGCAAGTAGGTGGAGCGTGTTTACATAGGCAGCCAAACAAGTGCCTCCTCTCGCTCAGGCAAAGGCTCAGTCGCAGACTCCCCCACCCTCGGCGTATACGTAATTGGAAATGGTGTGAAATTCGCGTGCCAACAAAGCGACAGAGGGACAGAAGGACAGACAGAGAGAGAGAGAGAGGAAGGAAGGTAGAATCTGAGGTGTGTGTGCTAGTAGAAAAGAAGCCCACCAACACGACTCGCAACGGAACCAAACGAAACAGAACGGAATGGAATGGAATGGAATGAAATGAGTGGAGCGTAGAGAGAGAGAGAGAGGGAGAGAGAGAGAGCCTCATTGGATTTTGTAATGCGTGAAACATGTCAGCGCAATGCGATTGCTTATCGCTGTCAATTATTCAAAAGGCAGTCACTAGACAGGCTTACAAATTACCCTCTTAAATATAACAAAATAAGAGACTTGCGACAGACCCAACAACACGTTAACAGACAAGCGTCTAGTTGGTAGAGGGATGAGTTGGGGAGTGGGCGAGTGGGGGAGGAGGAGAGGGGAAGGGGAAGATGAGCTGCAGACGATCTGAAAATTTAAATGTGGTGCGATTTCCTGGTTGAAATCTTGAAAGTTTAGTTAACGAGTGCGTTGAGTTTCTAAGGAGAAAATGGATAAAGAAAAGTCTATAATCTAGGAAACAGGAAGGAATTTTAACAGGAAGGTATAGGTATAGGTATAGGTATAGGTATAGGTATAGGTATAGGTATAGGTATAGGTATAGGTATAGGTATAGGTATAAGTATAAGTATAAGTATAAGTATAGGTATAGATATAGATATAGGTATAGGTATAGGTATAGGTATAGGTATAGGTATAGGTATAGGTATAGGTATAGGTATAGGTATAGGATCCATATCAGATATTTTTAAATCAGACATTTACACTAAAAGTATTTAAGAATATAGACTTTACACCAAATTTTACCAAATTTTTAGTTAAACTTTTGGCAACACCAAACAGCTGTCTTGAAACTTACCAAACTCTAGAAATAAACCCCGTTTAATTCTGGTAGTTGATTGGTAAAGCCAAATGTGCCTCTCAAGACTCTCACAATCAATGATAATTTCTCCAAATAAAGCCGCTTTGAGTGCTCCAAAGCTGAAGGCATTGTTCTACTTTATGGTATGGCAATAGC
Organism: Drosophila cardini; assembly: GCA_018903735.1. Classification (NCBI taxonomy): domain Eukaryota; kingdom Metazoa; phylum Arthropoda; class Insecta; order Diptera; family Drosophilidae; genus Drosophila; species Drosophila cardini. Next base: position 4,482,649 of record JAEIGM010000004.1, on the reverse strand, counting down.
TGCGATTTGGCCAACTTTAATGGTTAACATTAATTTTGCGGTTTCGTCTTCATTGAAAACTATTTAAGCCAAATTGTTGCGCTATTTTGTGCACATGATTGTTACAAATTGTTCAATTAAAGGCTTAAAAAAAGCCAAGGCGAATTGGCCTGGTCAACAGAGCCGAACAGAGCCGAACAACTGGCCAGGGTCTAGTCAAGTCTGGTCTAGTCGGGGTCTGGTCTGGTCAGACGCTTTGGCACATCGGTAGCCAGTTGGCCAGAGGCCAAAAAAAAAGAGCGAGAAACGGCGATTTAGTTTTTTATCCCCCCTCCTCCCCCTCCTACCGCTCCCCGATCTACTCCTGCTGCTGTTGTTGTTGGCAGGGATAATGGATGTGCGTTTAAGCAGGTAACTGATAAATCGCCGAGTGGAACAGCAGGTGTCGCACCCGTGGAGTGTGAGGAAAAGTGTGAGAATATTGCGTGGAAATTGTACATTTTCCGCAGTTCGCACAATTTATTAGAAAATTCAACAACAAAAAAAAGCGAAAATTTCATATAAATAAACAACAGCAACAACAAAACTCAATTGCCATGAACTGTGCTGCACTTCGGGCCTAAACGGAACATGGCCAACAGGCAATATTGTTGTTAGTTGCTGTTGTTGTTGTTGCTGTTGCTGTTGTTGTTGATTCGGCAATAAGGGGCGTGATTTTAGCCATTGTGCATTTAGCATAATGAAGCGCAATAAGTGTTAATTGGATTTGCATTTTGTATATTGCATTCCACATACCCTTGCCCCGCCCCGCCCCGCACCGCCCCTCCCCACTACTTCCCTACCCGTACCCTTCCTAATTTCCCACTCAAAATATTGCACGTGGCTTGATTTAGTGCAATGAAGCGCATAATTTATGACTAAATTCTATAGTACGCTTGATTAAGTTGCGAAATAAGCAATAAAAATTAAAAAAAAAAATGGTTAAAATTATAAAAATTGCAAACAGACGCGGGAATTGGATATGGTAAAAAGTGTAGAGTTCAGTTCATTAAACGATTTAAAACTGAAATAGTAAATTATTTTGCAGTAATTAATTTAAAATTTTCACACAGTTTTTGACACACTTTAAATTTAATTTAAAATTTAATTTTAACAGTCTTTAAATTTAACATTTCTTACCAATCAGTTCAAAGAGTTAAAATTGTTCGTTAAACTTGATTAAACAGCATTTAATCACAGACACTGGCCCATAACACCGAGTGACTTACAACAGCTACTAAACAGCTACTAAAGTAAATCGCACTAAATTAAATTAAGTAAAACTATCTATAGTAACTACCAAGTGAAAGAGAAAGTGAAAAAGGCATAGATCAAGTGCAGTTATAGCCATGGTCAAAATGATCACATGAAGCTAATGAAATTTGAGCGCCAGGTAGTAGAGACTGGAGATGTAGGAATCTGGGGGGGAGTGGAGACCGAACTGTAGACAGTAGATTGGAGACTGAAGACTGTGGACTGGAGTCACGGGTCTGGGCAATGCCATCAAATCATGATCCTCATCAAGGCCAAGGCGACAGTCAGCAAGTAATCAGCAGCAGTTCGGGACCAGGTTCAGTTTGGGAGATGCTTATCAGCTGTAGACTGAAGACTGTAGACTGTAGACTGCAGTAGGAGCCAAGAGCAGTGTCTACTTGTGGCAATGTTGCACCAATTTATGATCGACAGAAGGCCAAAAGGAGACACCAGCAAGAGAGAGACAGAGAGAGAGAGAGAGGGAGAGGGAGATGGAGTCTCTGGCATTGGGTGTTGGCAGGCTGCTGCCTGCATTGGACCACAATGATAAATTCTCATCAAAAAAATATTTCACACTGCGGGATATCATCAACCGAAAATGCCAGAGAAGAGATCTTTTAGATCTGATCTTGAGTCAACATCGAGTTGTGGCAAACCAAAAGATGCCACAAATATTTAACAAAAAGAAAAAAAGTAAAAAAAATACAGAAAAAATTATTAAAGATCATGCAAACAGGCAACAAAAGCAGCCAAAACACGCGCTCATTTTGGCTTAATTAGTGAAACATGCCAACAACAACAGTAACAACAACAACAAAAAGCTACAACTTGCCACGATCCCGAATCTGGATTTCATTTTCGATCTTGATCTGTTATAGTAGAGCTCTTAAATATCGCTCGACTCGACTCGACTCAAAAGCGTCGCGCACTAATTAAAATTTATTTATTTTAAACGCATAGTTTTCGCTCGACTTTTTTTTAGTTTTTGTTTTTGATTTTATTGTTATTAGTTTTTCCCTGGCTTTATTGTTGTTAGTGTTGTCTTACGTGTTCTCAGCTTGTTCGGCAGCCATTGAACCAATAAATCTTGTAGATAATATGATTTTATTAACTTTTAAATAGGCAAAACATTTGGCGCCTATATCGTTAGACGACTAACTAAACTTTGTGGTAGATGTGCGATACCCTGTACTTAGAGTGGCGGTAAGTGGGGTATGCTGGCGCTTAGACTTGTTAGGTAACAGGAAGTTAATAAGTTAAATTAAATCAATTAATGAAGTAAATTATATACTATAATTATAGATACATTCTTAATCCCCCACATACCTCTTAAATTTATTTCACAATTTTAGTTCCAGAAATTTTCAGTGACTCAAAACACTTTTAGCTTTTTATGACCAGGGAATTTCATAGCCGTTTCAACGACAATTTTTTATGTTTCTCACTTTTTGGTTAAATATTTAAAACTGATGCCGTTTTTGACAACCAAATTAGAGTACATACTGTATTTTTGTTGGGTTTCGTTCGTTTTAGCTGCATATTTATCGCTTCGATTCGACAACTTTGAATTAATTAAATATGCAAATGATGATCGAGATTTGCGGTACTTGCCACGCACCGTCCTCATCGTCATCGTCATCATCAACAACAACAGCAACAACAACAGTAAAAATTTGTTTTCTGTTGGAATTTGAAACTGCTCGACATGGAAATTCCTTCGATTTTTGGCGTTAGTTATTTTTATGAGGTGAGCTCATAATTTTAAGTCGATCTTTTTATTTTTTTTTTTGGGTTTGTCTCATCTTTTGGGTCAAACCTTAAAAATCCCCAAGTGTTTAACGTATGGGATTTAAAATTGGACTGAGTTTGCTAATTAACTAAGAGTTTGGCTTATTTATTAGATCATAGATTAGCCCTTTCTATAAATAGGAACAACTAATATTACTAAAGTATTTTTATAACAAATTATGATTTACAAACTAAGTAGCGTTAGAAAGATTAAAATTTGTATTGGGATCACTGATTCTACTGTATTTTTACAGCCATTTTTCTTGCCATTATATAAAATTGAATAATTGACAATATCATGGGGATTATAGTCCTCATTTTGGCAATTTTTTTTCAAAATTTCCCAAATATCTTAGTCCGATTTTGAAACAATGTGTTTTGGTATCACTAAGTATCCGAGTTGGCTTATAGTTTTCGGTTTTAGCCGTTATTTGAAATGTTAACGATTTCAATTTGATCGTTTTGTGTTCCGTCAACGGTGAATCTCCGAATGAAACCAAAACAATTTCCTTGGTGCCCCCTGAGGAACCCCTAAGCATATAGGTACTACCTGGATTTGTGCTCAAGTCAACCCAACGCAATAGTGATGACACCTGAGCAAATATACGATAGTTTCACAACATCCGCATACGAACAGTTGCCAGTATTACGGATCACTGACTCAGCTTTCGTCACTAGCATGAACAACTTGAAACAAATATATACTTTTCTCTACTGTAGTATGGTAATTTCTTAGCCAAGAGTTGGAATGTATCTTAACCCCTTGTTGACATCTGTCAATTAGAAATGTCTCAACTGTTGCATGTTGTTTGGCATAATAAAACCACATGTGGCACGTAGCAACAACTGTGGCAAATGGCAACAAAATCTCACTGGCATATATGTAATGACAAACATTGCAAAAATAAGCAATAAAATGAGTTTGCTAAAAATTTCACCAAAATAATAAAAACATGTGAAATATGTTCGGGCAATGCATTGGAACGATGCAATACCGATTTTGAGATTTTATGGCCTATTAAAAAGCCTGAATCATTAAGCGTTTTTTTCTTGGCCAACCAGAGCCACATGAAGCAGTCCAATAGTCTCAGATGGGGGCAGGGTGGCAGAGTAATAGGGGCTAAGACACACACACAGTCACACACAGCAGATCACCTCCTCTATCTGGTAATACTCTCAGCTCCTCTCGGCATTATCCTCTATCTATTCGCGTCCTAACTGATGTTAGTTCATAATTTTCTTTTGGAAAATGTAGCAATTAATTGCGTTGTCCATAAAACGCGTCGGTGCCCCACTGTGCGAGCCGCACATTGCGCAATGCGCCGCATAAAATTCCCCAACGATCGTCCAATAAAAGTTTACAAGCCAACAAGAGTATCAGAAAACACAACTAACATCGGATAGCAAAGACCCAAAGTCGAGAACTGTAATACACTTGCCAACGATAGCAAAACCTGAAGAAATTCATACAAAAATTGTCTTAAATTCAACTTAACCTAAAAATAAATCGAAATTTTTCAGTATTTTTGCAAAAATTGGGAATTTGTTAGATAAAAGCAGTTTGTTTTAATCCCAAGTAAACTTTTTTGCAGCGCTGCCACTTCATAGCGTTGCCACATCAAGTGGAAATCTCAACTTAATGAGTAGAAAGTTGCAAAAAACAGGGAAAAAGTTTGGATAGCTCCAGTTAATAACATCAAGGTTGTCAGCATTCTATGGGGATAATAAACAAACAGTAATTCCTAATGAAGCAAGATTAATTTGTAAAGAGTCGTTAACTTTTAACAACATAAATAATTGATAATTGTTGTTGTTTTTTTTTGTTTTAGTAATATTTATACAGGAAACTTGTAAGTAGTTCCACCATAACTTTATGCTGATGAGAGCAATACTTAAAATAAAAATGAAAAATATTTTTAATACTTGGAATGTCCAAGTGCATTACAAATTGTGTATACTCTGTGTAATTGGTATTTTTGTGGGTGTAACGAAAACATGTGTGGGGTTAACAACTACTTAAAGAGCCGAATAGAGTCTGGTAAACAAACTTCAGTAATTAGAACAACAACAATAAACTACAACAACTACAACAAACAACAACAACAACAATTACAACAAACAACAACAATATGTCAAATATATTAAAGTTTTTAAGTGATTTGTGTTGAGCATAAAATTCGTTTTTAGCCATTTTAAACTAATAACGATGAAAGAGTTCAAGAATTCAAAGACCTGTATAGATCTGAAGACTCAGAAGACTAGAAACACTGAGAGACTGGAGGAGTTGAAGACCACCGCTGCTTACACTAGATCAACGTAGTGCGGTGATTTACTGAAAATTAAATTTTTCGCTTCTCTTCTCATTTTATTCCGCGAAAGGTCGAGAGACTGCAAGTTAATTATGACTGCGGTTTCAAACTGGAGAACAGAGTGGGGCACTGTAGGGTTAAGGGGGGTGTATGGTATAAATTTATGTGGGTAGGGGTAGGGTTGGAGGGGCAAGGAAAACAACAAACAAGTGCGCAGGTTATTTTCTGTTAATTAGTGTTACGTGATGATACCTCACATAAGCTGGGAATGGGAGGTGCCCACCAAGACGAGAGTTAACCCACGGATTTAATGATCGTATGGCTTCGCTATGGTAAAGACTGAGACAGTGGGACAGCGGGACAGCGGGACAATTGGACGGACTGGCCAAAACAGGCAGGTCAAACAGATGGTCGACGTTATAAACGCCAAAACTATAAACAATTGACAAGGAGTGTGCATCTGCATAAGTGCATTCGTGTGTGTGAGTGTGTGTGTGTGTGTGTGTGAGTGTGTGAGCCAACAAACTGTGCACAATTTTCACCAATTTACAATTTTATGATATGGCAAACAAAACAATAAAAGCAAAAAGAAAACTTCATTAAAGCATTCGCTGCAAAAAAAATTAAATAGAAACGAATAAAAAATATATATATTTATGTTGGCAATTTAAATACACAACGCACAGCAACAGAAAACAGCCGAAAAAAAATAAATAGCTAAATAATAAAGGAAGGTGTAAAGAGTTAAAGGCTGCAAGCCAAGCCGCCAGCAAAACACCAAAGACAACAACAACATCAACAACACAAACAACAACAACAACTAATCGAACTGGTCATCAATTGGCCAAAGCCTAGTAATGGTCGCCCAGTGAGTCCCAGACCAGACCAGGCCAGGCCAGACCAGAGCTGACCAGGCCACAACACAGCAGAAAAGACCTGGCCAATACACTCGATTCCCAGTCCAGACCAGGCTTAACCGATCGATCGACAACGGCAACGACAACAACGTCCAAGTCACCTCCAAAGCGGCAGCAGCAACGGTCAAAAAACACAACGACGATCGATCTTAACAGTCGCCGACGACGCTAACGTTGACGTTGACGTCGACGGAGACAGCGGCAGCGACAGCAGCAGAGACTGAAACTGAGTCCAGACTTCAGCCAAAGTGGGTGATGCGACACACATGTGCAGGCAGCAGTGCGCACAGTGTCCTAAAGTGCTTGGTACGAAGAACAAATTTCAAGCTTAAATTCGTGTGTACACTTTTATAGCATACTTTTGGGTGCATTTAGTTTTATGGCAACTCTAAATCTATTAATTTATTAAAATTATAAACTAATACCAATTATTCATTATATTTCTATATTTTTTTATTATATTAGCATTTCACCTCCTTTTTACTAATCATAGTACCACTGTGCGCTGCCTACAAACGCTTTGCCCCGCCCTGAACCACCCGTCAAATGGTTCAACACATGTGAACGCAAAAGAAACAAAGCGAAGTCTCAGTCGCAGTCGCTGCTTTTGGCCAACTCCCCCTGTACCCCCCCCTGGAGGCGAGAAACTTCGCCACTTATGGACCACAGCCTGTGACCGTATGGGGCAAGTCAACGGGCGGCCGATTCACCTGTCGCTGCTTTTTGTTTGCTTTACGCAGATGCAAATGGGTGGAGCAGCAGTCAGATAAAGATAGCAACATGTGAAGAGGGAGAAAGGGAGAGAGAGAGGGGAGAGGGGAGTGAAGAGAGGGGGAAGAGGAACTGCGACCTGGTTGCTGCTTTATGCGAATTCCATGAATTTGATCATTTTGGTAGAAGCGTATTAGATATTTGGCATCTTGGCGTGCAGTTGCCGACAACAACAGCAACAACAACAACAACAACGATGACGACGACAACAACAGTTGCTCAAGTGACTGACGTACAATGCAGCAGGAAAAAACGCTGTTGTTGTTGTTGTTACTGTTGTTGTTGGCTTTTGGCAGAGGTCAGCGCACACACGTGACCCGCGTGGCATTGCCAATGTGTGTGTGTGTGATTTTGTGATTGTGTGTGTTGCATGATCGATGGAATTGCCACAGCAAAGCCTAGAAATAAAATGGATTATAATTATTATGCTATGCACAGTTCGTGGCCAAGATAAAGAAAAGGGGATGAGGGAGGAAGGGGGTAAGAGGGGACAGGGAAGCAGCCAAACACTTGGCTCACTTTTATTGTCAACCAATAAAATAGCCAAAGACGACGACGACGACGACGACGACGACGACGAGCTTACAAGTTGCAACAACAAACCTGGAATTGATTTGGCCCGCAGCGACTATTAACAGCAACAAAGCAGCGACAAAATGAAGTAGAAGAAGAAGAAGAAGAAGAAGCAGAGAAACCCTCAAAGCCGCTGCCAAAGTTGCAGCTTGAAAGAATCGCCAATGCGAAGACGTCGCCGTCGAAGAAGACGAAGACGAAGACGTGTCTTCAACTCGGTTTGTTGTTGCTGCTGCTGGAGTTGCAGTCAGATGGAGATGAGCATGAGGATGATGATGTTGTTGTTGATACAGCGAACAGGCCAGGCCGAAAGGGGCAGCAATAATAGTTGACATCAGGTGCGAATTTGATACAGTGGGCTCTGGCTATGCAAAAATAGTGAACAGTTATGCTAAACAGCTGAACAGAGCTAACATAAGTAAGGTTAAGATGAATTTGAGGTTAGGAGAACCATAAAAAATTATTTAAAGAGACAAATTAATAATTTAACACTTAAAAAATGTATTACTTATACTTTAAAACTTAAGGATAGACTTAATAAATAAAGAAAACATTTTTGTAACACTAATTTCTATAATAACAAGAATTTTATAGTAGCTTAGTACCACTGTAACTAAATTCCAATAAGAATTTTTTAGGCTAAGAGACAGCAGTGCCATACTGCAACAACAGCAACAACGTGGCATTGTAACAACATAAACAACCGAATACTATTTGGCCTTTTGCACCTTTTTGGCATGAAACAACTTTGGCAGCATTGGATGAGCTGTGTTAGCCCCCAAAGATCTTTATTTCGGTTCGAAGGATGCGCGTATGCAGCTAGACAACAACAACAACAACGACGACGACGCCCCGAAAGGCACAATTAAAATTTCACGCTGCCGAGTTTTCAACTTAACCCCAAAATGGGGACAACATGTTGACCATTTTTGGGCTTTTGGTCAGCCCGAAAAAAAGTGCGGCGGCATCTTTGCTTTGAGGTGAGCAGAGGAATATGTATATGTATTGGAAGCATGTTTGAATCTATTTAAGTATCCCAAGTTAGCGGTAACTCACTGAGTGTGTGCCACGCGTGCAATTTACACTCGCCGCCTGGGGAAATTGCAAGAGCTTCTGTGCCCGAAACACACACAAACACACACACAAAGCGCTTGCAGGCACACAAGCTCACACACACGCAGACACACCACACACAATAGGGGAAACAAAGAGCGCGTGCTAATTACCTTTGCGGTTTCAAGACTTGCAAATGGCTTACGGCGGCAGTTGTAATGCACATATCAATAAGGGCGTGAAGTAATGAAGTTTTTGCTTTGTATTCAATTACAGGTAACATAAAATAACACACCAATCGAAATAACTTTTAAATTAATGTAAAAGGATAGCAAATCAGGTCCGTCTATGATTTAAACGAATAAAATATATAATTTTTTGTTTTCCAACTATATATACTTATAACTTTATTCCTATTTATCATTTAAATTTATTTTATTACTTTAATATACTAATTTTAAATATTTCCGCAATTATAATATAAATTCAGTCAATACTATTACCATGCACACTGCTATCACCACTAAGCTAGCATAGACAACCACCTAAATCAAGCGGTCTGGCAACGCTGTTAGCAAACCCATGTTTTATTGTTGGTACACTACAGATTTATTGGTACAATGGGTACAATATTCACTACAGCAAACACTTGCAGAGAAAAGCGTATTCTAAACGAATAAATTTTATGCTATAAAAATATATTATAAAGTTATGAACATATTTATAGAATATATTAATTTTTACATTTGTTACACATACCTAAAGCCGCCACAAAATATTTTTGACAGGTGGCAACCAATTCAACCACACATTACCAGGGTTGCGCACTATAAACAAAGCGCGCCAGCGTTGCCACTGCAAGCGCCAATAAGAAATCGAAGCTGTGAAAAGCCGCCGTGCGCTGCGTAGATTAAATAACAACAAGAATAACAAATACAATATATTATTAACATACAATAGATAACAATACCCACAACTACGCATTATAAACATTTATTTGCCAACCTATATTTGTATACAAAAAAAAACCAATCACAACAGCAACAACAACGAGTAAAAGAAGAGAGCGATCGACTGTTACGCTCACTAGCGCAGACAGAGAGGCGCGCGTCTATCTTACTCACTCACGCGCTCTTTGCAGTTTTTGCGGTTTTGTGTACATGCCTCAATACAAGTCCAACCAGCAACGGAATAAGACGTCTTTGCGGAACGTGAACAAACGAAATACTATACTCACATTTGAGTCGTAAACAAGAGAACAACAAAAAACAAATAAGAACCAAAACGGAAATCTGTGCGAAAACCAAAACCAAGAAAACTTTTAATAAAACGCCAAAAAAAAAAAAAATAAAAGCAAATACAAAAAATTAAGCAGAAAACACACGTGTGAATTCCTGCCTTTAAAATGAACAAACATAAATTCATTGCCAACGACGACAATGTAATTTAAATGTTTCTTCGTGCAACATTTAGCAAATTATACACACAATAACCAACGGTAGACAACAACAACAACAACAAATTGTGTGTGTTTTTATTATTTTTGCTTAAGAAAGAGGTAAGTACACTTAACTGATCGTGGACAGGCAGGCAGGCAGTTCAGGCAGCAGCAGCGCGTAGGTCTCATTGCCCCAATTTCATTATGTAGTAGTGACGTTGTCTCTCTGTCCGTCTCGACCATACGTCCATTTGTCAGACAATCTTTTTCGTCTTGTCTGCCTGTCTTACAAATCTCTATGTGACTCTGTGTGTGTTTGTTTGTGTGTGTGATTTCTTTTTTGTAAAAGTTTAATTGCTGTTAGCGGCTGTTCGACCAGTTTGTTTGCTGCCTTATGACTAACAAATCCCCAAGACGTCATTTAGTGTTAGGCATCTCTCTGACTCCCCCTGTTTCCTTCCCACCACTCTCCTCCCCACAACGCTTTTCGGCTACTCTTTCCCCGCTTTTTGCCTACTCCTGCATCTTTTGTTGGTCGTTGGCTTAAAAAACTAAAAAACAAAAAAAAAAAAAACAACAAAAACTAAAATTTGCGACGCCAGACTTTTCAGCTGGCGCTGATTGCATAAATGCTTCACGTTGTTATTATTATTATTGTTATTTGTCTGCTGCTGCTGCTGCTGCTTCTGCGCTCTTGTGAACGCTCAAGTTTTTAACAATATAATTTTCGATATTATTTGACCTCTAGTGTTGACCTATGATTTTGCCAGAGACTAACTTACACTCATATAACAGTTCATTAATTATGTGCAACAGTTTTCGTTATAACAGTAGATTAGCAGGCTGAAGGAGACAGGCGTATAACAGTTTAAAATTTTATAGCAAAAAATTTACAAAAATTGCAAAAATTTGTTGGGAATTTTTCTGCAAAGTCTGCATAATAGATTTACCTGTATAAAATCCACAAAATCAAGACAAGAATTCTATTTTTGGTAAATCATTATCAAATTCTTTCAATCACTATTTTGTATTTATAACAATTTTGAAGTGTTATAACAAATGACAAGCACAATTTAGAGGTTTATTTGGTGTTATTTAAAACGCGTTTCCGTATCTTTTTGGTTATGTGATTTGATTGTTCTGGATTTCGATATCGTGTGAAATTTACAATGTTATAAATAATTAAATTCACTTATTGCAATCTTTAATTACATAAACTCGAGCAGTTATCTTTATGTCTTTATCTCTATACACACACATGTATCTGTACAATTACTACGTTTTGGGGGGAAACTCCCTTTATCAAGTTTATGTAGATCTTCGATGTGTACCGTAGACTCATTTATATCTTGGTCGTTTTTTTTTTTTGATTTTTTATTTGTAATTCTTGTTTTGTGCTTTCTTTTTTTTTGCTGCTCTTTTTTTTTTTGTATACTTGCGCAGCACAGTTGCTGCGCGTGTCTTTGTATGTGTCTTCATAATTTTGTATTATTTGTCGATTCGACAAAAAGATAGCTTATCATGCCACTATAACATATGCCAAACTGATTGGCTTGATAAGTCCTACTTGATATCAGTACGACAGTTTCAAACGCCAGCCCCAACACAAATACCAATACACGGATACCAAAACACCAAAACCGAAACCAACCACAAAACAAATCACACAACAATTACATGGTAGTCGCCAGTTTGCATACCCTGTAAAAGGTGTAAACGATATGGGGCTTGAAAAATGTTATTTAAAAATTGTTTTAAAATATTTTAAAGGCTTTTAAAAATAAAATACTGTAATAGAAAGAGTTATAACACATATTTTGACACTTTAAGTTGAAAATTTAATGTAAAACTAAAATTTAACTATTTTTAAAAGCTTTAAAAAAAAGCTGCTTGGACTTTGTCCCGTTCTTAGCACATCAAATAGTAATTGTAGCTAACTAGATTTAGTATGAGGTGTGGAAAACAACTCCACTTACCACACATACTACCCCATTGCAATTTAACTTACAGGGTAGAAACCTTGCAGACAAGCTTACGGCGCAATAAAAACTTTAATGTGGATTGCAATTGACTAAAGCAAGAAATAGCCTTAACTATATACACATAACTCGGACTGTCTGGCACTGGCAAATACCACTAATACCCCTCACGTCCCTCTCTCTCTCTCTCCGCCCTCTCGCTTGCTCATATACCCTCTGCATGCGCCTAGCAACTGAAATTAAAATTCAATTGGCGAATTTTGCTAATTTTGATTATTTTTCGGTATTTCTTTTTTTTTCTATTTACAGTTTTCGGCTTTCAGGATCTCAACCTACATCAACAAAACGCGTTTTATATCAATTTTTTTTTTTGATCATATCAAATTTACATAAGATTTGATTGTGTATATAAAAAAAAGAAGGAAAGAGAAAAAAAATAAACAATCTACGTCAGATAAAGTTGATTGAATCGATTCAAACGACTTGTTGTGACATACATATATAGAAAACAAAATAAACAGATCGATAATTCGATAAGCATGGCACAGATTTCGGGTCTACAGATATTGAGTATATGTATCTTACTGCTTGGAGCTGGATGCGAAGGTGGATCAGCATCATTATTATCGTCAATATCGTCAGCAGCATTGTCAGGTGAGTTCCGAGAATTACTATATATACATGTATGTATTTTGGTAATTGGCATAGTATGTGGAACATACGACGCATTAATTCAGGGCGGATTTTTTAAAAATAGATAAGAGAGAGAAATTTTTTTGCTCTACGCTATGTTTTGACCATAAAATAAGCAGTTCAATCCCAACAAATGAACTCATTTATAAACTCATCAACTGACTCATCGACGCTTAATGATCTTTTGTTGATCCGTTTTTTTTTTTTTACCCGCTGTCTTTATACTGTGTTTTTATGGCTTTAATAGCGCCCAATAGCAGACTGCCAAAAAGAAGAGGAATAAAAAAATGTATCTGAATATGCGACCTTATTACGCGAACGATATTGAGATTTTCGAGATTCCCAAAATTATTGAAAGCAGAGGGAAAAAAAAGGCAGAATTTTTGGCAAAAACCAACGTCATTTGGGGGCAGACTGTTTGTTCATTACTATAATGACGTCAAGAACTATTATACCAGAATTTTTAGTTTTTTTTTTTTTAAGGTGGCATCACAGACTATATCTGTGTATCTGTAGATACATTTATAGAGAGATTGTATCCACAGTGGGTTTGTTTTTGTTTATATTTTGTCGTTGCTATTTCTTTTTGGCATTTTCTACAAACACATGTTTTGTTGTTTTTTTTTTTTTTTTTGCCTTTTTGTTTTTATAATTTGTGTATATATTTCACTGTTTTTTTTTTTTTTTTGATTGTGTTTTTGCGGTTTTTGTTTTTGTGGGTTTTTGAAACAATTTCATTGATAATTTCGATAGCGTGTTTTGGCTTTATTTTTGTTTGATTCAATTTGTTTATTTGTACTTTATGCGAGAGCTTGCCCTTGTGCCCATCACACCACATAGAGTGGGCAGGCGAACGGGGCGGGGTATGGTGGGGGGTATTACCTATATTACGTGTCTGCTTGTTATGGGAGGTGCGTAGTTTGAGGTAACCCAATTAATGGTACAACTTTTAAAGCAACGATCCCATGCCAAAATTAATTGAGCAATTGAGTGTAGCGTTTTGAATAATTGTTTATCGCTAGATAAAAAAAAAAAAAACCAAAAACAAATGAAAATAATCGAAAAATTTATTAATCCAGCAAACTAATCGATTGGCACAACGAAAATAAATAGATACTAAAAACAATATGGGCAGAAAGGAATGCGGATATAAACAAATAACAAGCATTTTGTATTAAGTAAGGTCATTTTTAACGAGATAAGTTTGTTTGAACTAAAATCATGCTTGAAATTGGATGACTAATCTGAAACATTTTGATTAGTAGAGCGCAAAACGAACTCAATTTAAATACAAAATTAGCAGTAAAAGAAGCAAAGCTAAAAAGTGTCTTAAGATTAGAAAAACTTAAACTATTTTGTAACCATATTACGCAAAGAATTCCTCAGTTAGACGTGGTATCATAAACCAAAAAGAAATATTTAAGATTACGTTGCAGATTCGTAGAATTCCCCCGTGATAAGGTTATCAGAGCAGCAACACTGGCGGTATCCTAAACTAACCTAACCTAATAAAAAACTATAAAAATAATATAGAAAAGAGTAAAGAATTTATTCATTTTAAGAGTGTAGACCAAAATTCCCCTAGAAACAATCAATAAACTATAAAAAGGGAAGAGAAATGACTTCCGCAAATGGAGTCGACAGCTAGAAATGTCCACCAAATAGGAGCAATGACAATCAATAACCGGAAGAGAGGACAAGGGAGAGAGAAAAAGAGAGAGAGAGGGAGAGTCAAAGGAGCGCAAGAAAGGTAACAATTGGCTTATACCAGCAGGCATCAAGGCCAAAACCAAACCAAATTTGCATAACCCACCACCAAAAACTTTCATTTAGGGGGAGTCACAGAGTTACCTGTTAGTTCCAGGTTAGACCTCTAGCTTTAGGCCTAAATAAACCAACATTTTATGTTGACAATTTGCATAGTCAACTCAAATGCGACTTCAACTGACATTAGAGAGTGTATGCGAGTGTGTGTGTGTGTGTGTGTGTTAGAGTGAGTGGTAGTTTTTGTGGCTTTTCGTGGGCAACAACAAGGTCAAAAATATGCCACAATTAGCCACGAATAAGTTAAGGCTAAAACCCAAAAAACAAAAAACCGAGAAAACAAAAATCAACCAGGTAAAAGTGACAGCTGAACGAGTTAAATTTAGACAAATCAGACCAACAGACAGACAGACAGACAGACAGACACACAAAGAGCATTACCAAAAGCGAAAGGTCTTGAAAAGAAAGAAGAAAAAACAAGTAAGAAAGGCTACAGTCGAGCGAGCCGACTGTAAAAGACCCCGTACTCCTTCTAGTGCGCGTTTTCCATACAAATCAACAATCGTCGACCGATTAGTCCTATGGGAGTTACAGACTACAGTTTTTCGATCAGGACCAAACTTGGTGAGGACAGTAACAATGGAGCCCTACACATAATGTGCTAGTTTGGTTGCAATCGCTCAACTAAAACTTCATGTTTCCATACAAATCACCAATTTGCGACCGATTTGTCCTATGGGAGCTATAGGCTATATTTGCCCGATTCGGACAAAACTTGGTGAGGATAGTTTTAATGGTACCATATATATAATGTGTTACTTTGGCTGCAATCGCTCAACTAAAACTTTATGTCTCCATACAAATCATCAATTTTCGACTGATTTGTCCTATGGGAGCTATAGGCTATAGTTGTCCGATCCAGACCAAAGTTGGTGAGGATAGTTAAATTGGTACCATACACATAATGTGTGAATTTGGTCTCTCTAGCTGTAATCGTTTTCAAGTTATGGTGGTGTGAAAAAAGTTTTTTACAATTTGCGTGGGCGGTAGGGAGCGTGGCATAAATTTGAAATAAACTTAACCTGCCTGACATATAGACGGAATTTCATTCCAAATTTGGAAGCTCTAGCTCTTGTAGTTTAGAAGATCCAGGTGTTCATACGGACGGACAGACAGACAGACGGACAGACGGACATCGCTATATCGTTTCGGCTGTTGAATCTGATCAAGAATATATATACTTTATACGGTCGGAAAAGCCCCCTTCTGCCTGTTACGCACATTTCGCTTCAGACAAACTTAATAGACCCCTATACTCTTTTTTAGAGTACGGGGTCTAAAAATATAGCTGAAATTGAGATCAGAATGTGCAGATATTATGACTTGATTGATGGCATAATACCCTGGATTAACAGCTTGTTAAATATGTTAAATACACATGTATGGAGATAATGAATTTTACAGGGTATGCGTCAAGTATACGCCTTGTTTAGCCTATGATATTTAAATAGTAAACTGATTTCATACTTTGCAAGTGCAATAAGTATCTATATTTGTATCTCAAACTGTAGCTGTATCTGTATCTGTTAGGTGTATCTGATGTTTGTGTGAAACTGCTGCTGTTGCTGATAAAATAATTGTCTTCTTTTCTATTTTGCAATAACAATAACCACCCGCGACTTGGTTAGCGTCGCCCAAGATAATTCCGAGATAAAAATGGATAGAAAAAAAAAGTCAAATGTAAACAACACATTCCACATTCCACAGCGTCTAAAAAAATAAAAAACAAATTCCTTTCGTTTTGGTTATTTTCTTTTTTTTTTGTGTCTTTTTTTGGTTTCTTTTCCACAGTCCACTGACGACAGGGCCATCAAATTAGCAACTCTTCTTCCTACTACTAGTACAAGCTGCAATTCAGTGTTGATAAGCGACTTAAACAAATGACAATCTCAACTTGAACTTTGCACTTGCTTTGACCTTCAAGAACTGTAGCTCTTCTAGTGCATACAAACACACACACACACACACATGTGTATATGAATGTATTCAAGTGCTCTGAGTACTCAATGTTGGCCAGAAAGGCAGCTAGATAGATAGATAGATAGATGGATGGATGGACGTATGGGAATAGATAGCTCATAATGTGCAGATCCGCATGCCTTAAAAACATTCCATAAATTCCATTCACACACTTCAAGTACAAACAAACACACTCACACACACACACACACTCACACATACTTGTGCATATATATTTATTGCACTTTTATAATCACTTCTTAGATTGTTTTTATTATTTTTTTTTTTTTTTATCAATTACTTGAAGTACAACGTGCGTTGAGGATTATCAACAAAAAATAAAGCAAAGTAGATTGTGTATAAAATACTATAGAAAATTTCACAACTCTACTAAATTTTGTCGACATGGAATGCGGTATTTTTTTTGAGGGAATGAAGTATTTTCTTGACATATTTTGGTACTTATCGCCGTTTTCTATAATTTATATATACAAGTTCTTTGAAAACAAATAAGGTTTAGGTTCGTCCAACTTATAGTTGAGTATATCAGAAAAAGTTGTATATATATATATATATATATATATATATATAGAACGTATCTTACCCCTTTTAAGCTAAATTCTATTTATACTTTTTGTTAAAATGTTTCCCGTATTTCACCACTTTAACTCACTTAATATTTATTTAATGAGTCTATAGCTTTATTTATTTAATGCATTCCAGTTGTACTGAGATCATTTAACTTTATCTAACCGTTATTAATCCAAAACGCAGTTGATGAATCAGTACCCAAACTAAATACCTCAAATAAACGTTATGCAACAATTGCCAAAGTCAAAGAAATTGAAAGAAAGCGTTAGAAACAAGTTTCCATATTTAGAAAAAAAATACTAAATAAATACTTAGACTCTCTTTTGATATTTATTTAGTATGCATCATAAAAAAATGTTGTGTGTTTTGTTATTGTTGATGGCGTTGATAAGACCGGACAGTCCGAGTTGATATCGGAGCAATAGCAGCAGCTACGTCATATCTTAATTAATACGGTTTAGTCACCTTACGGTTTAAGCGTTTAATCTTTTTTTGGGGCTATGAGAAATGCAGTTATTAGCTAAAACGCTATTGACCTTATAAGTTTTATTTATTTATTAATTTTTTCTTTCTTTGCTGTTATCAGTCGCATGCCAATGCATTAGTCATTCATCTTTTCCCCTTTATTTTAACCACGTGTTTAGTTTTAAATTCCAGCTAAGAATAGTGACAGATAGAGAGAGAGAGAGAGAGAGAGAGAGAGGGAGAAAGAGTCAGCGTTAGTTGGTGAGAAGAGCATAGAGCAGCACATAATTATTCATGTGTTTTGGGATGCGTCATTTCGACACATTTTCGATTAAGTGTATTATTGCCCGTCTCGACTGGCCCGGTCAATTGAGTTGGCCCAAAGCATTTCTACGTTGCCAGGGCATTTTTATGTCCGGAAAAACAATTCAGATTAAGTGCAAAAACATCTGTGCGAAGGTGGACAGACAAAAACAGTTCACTACGTACTCCAAATTTATTGAAAACTATTTTCCTTTAGATTTTTATACACTTCGAATGCAAAATGGGAAAGAAGACTAGTTAGTTACCCTAACCACTGTGTGATCATCAATGAATTGTAGGAGTAGTCATAGTATACTATATAAAATAGAACAGATTAAAGATCTTTTTGAAATACCGCCGTTATAATTAAGAAGAATATAGCTATAACGGAAGAAAATATACCTACAATCTCTATAAAATATTCAAAGCAAGTAGTAAAAGTGGTGCAACTGGTCTAAAATATACCCTATAAATGTCGCACAGCTGATATTTGAGTCTATAGATGCATCTCACGTATTATTTAAATAGCAGATATAAAGGAAAACTAGTTGAAAGACCAAAAAATACCCTATAAACTGCTTAAGATATACTTTAATCGGTTTAAAACTAACATATCTGGAAGTATTTCTTCAAATATTATATACAGTTCAATTCTGTTAGTAAGAAGTTATATAGAATACTCTAATTAACTAATAGATTTGACCTAAAAACACACATTTTTAAACAGATATAACTTCGTTTCTCACAATTAGAACCCCCACGTGAAATGTTTTTCTAGTTTACAGGGTATGCTGCATGTGTATCGTATACGTTTCGCTTATTTCAAAGGCATCGATTACATGTGCGATTGATATCTGTTACAGTTTTGTGCAAAAATGAAATGAATCGTTTATAAAGCTGAGCTCACACATGTCAGATATCTGAACAAACATACAGACATATAACTATATAGTGACTATATATATATATGACATACGCTTACGTGTGTCTGTATGTCTGTATGTGGTATATTCGTTAGTATATAATTAATGTCTGTCATTAAGTGGAGCAAATTCTCTTTAATCGTTTGTTGTGTGATTTAATTAATTGTTGAAATGACAAACTATTAACACAGTTAATATGCGTTGAGACAGGAACTGAAAACTAGAGAAGACTGAAAACAGTCAAGAAAAAAAAAACATAAATTATGCGAAAGAGCAGAAAAGAAACTGAAGATGATAAGCTAGAAAATACCCAGCAGAAAGCTTACTTTTTTGTAGGAAATTATATAAAGTTTTAAGTATTTCTCTTAGCATTATCTTCAATTTAGTAAAGAAAAGCTTAACCAAAGTTTATTATATGAGTATAAAAATAGATATAGATCTAAAGTCTGCCAAAAGTCTTCATAACTCCACATAGACCCCTTTTGTTATAACCAATTTGACTTTTACTGGAATACCTAGAGTATATTGCTGCGTCATATCTATAAATAAACTGGTCAAAAGTTGGAGAAACTTTACGCTAAATTTGTTAGCCATAACTCTTATAGTTTTGGAGTTACAAATGAGATCTTAGGTTGATTTATAGCGCACGTAGCTTTATAAGGTTAAAAAAAAAAAGATTCCGATCTTAACAAGCCCTTCATTTGCCCTTTTATATTTGTTTAAAGAGCAGCGAACATACATCCATCAAAATGAGATATATACATATATTTATATGTATATAGATTGCATCAAGAGTCCAGTTGAGCTGCACAGTCATGCATTATAATGAGTCTCCTGTACATATAGTATGTATGTATATAATATATATCCTGTGCTGATATACTCGTTAGTGTGCTCATATCTTCCAGCTAAATCCCAATGCGCAAACCATTCAAATAACAATATAAATATAAATATATTATAAACAGATATTAATGACATCTGTTCAGCGAGATATCATATAACACATTTACGGGCATTAATCAGACACTTTTGTCTCATAATTTAATTTGTAATTGTTGCAATTTGAGCGCGAATAAAACATACAAAAAATACAACAACAAAAAATACTAATACCATAACAAATAATTACCACGAATAGTCCAAAGTTCAGAACAAACGCTACCGGCATACTAAATGCCATAGATATTGTATTCCCCTTACCGACCTTAGTCGACACTCTCTATCATGCTGCCATATCTCTATCACTCCCTCTTCTTTCGCTCTCCTCTCTCCCTTTCTCTTGTCATATCGCACCGTCAGTCTATATAAGGTAGCGTTTATTTTGACGCATAATTAATAATGTGAATGTGTTTTGCTTGGATTATATTATTTTTTTTTTTTTTTGACTACTGGTCATAGCGTTATACGATTTATGTACAGATGTGTACGATCATATATATTATAATTGATCTATAATTAAGATAAGCTTTCTACATATGATGTTGATGAACGTTGTTTGTTTACGCAATTTCCAGCGAATAACTCGTATAAACCTTAAGTACACACACCCACACACACACACACCCCTGGGAGTGTGTGTGTGTGTGTGTGCTTTACACATTGAGTGCTTTGGATATAATTAGATAAAGTCTATAGCGAAATCAAGGACAACATAAAAATAATACAAGCACAAGTCCACAAACTATACAAATAATTATTTAAGTTGCCCTGTACTGATGATTGATCAATCATAAACACATACACTCATACTTTTGTGTTAAGGGGGATTTTATAATCAGTTTGTTTGCCATATCATTAGTGGGTAAGTGTGGCGAAAGTGGAAGCACTTTAGACAAACAAATCACAATCATAAGCGGGTTGTGATCGAAGAGTCTTAAGTTTAACAAAAAAATGAAGCGCGTGCCAACAACATACCCTGTACTATAAGCTAAGGGAAGTTCAAATTCCCAGCTTCAAAATCCATAAATTAATGCGCAAAAAGAGTAGTTTCCCACTAATTTGATATATAATCAACTGTTTTGGGCATTCATAAATTATATAGCAATGACAATTTAACGATTTTCAAACATTGTCAAATTTGTCTGTTTCTAAAGCTACCCAAAAACAAAAAAAAGAAAAACAATAAAAACCTGACAAATGATATACGACAAATAATTATGAACAAATTTACAGAACGTGATTGACGTGCCTCTCTGAAGTGCCGGGTATTTTCGGGGTGGTGACGATGCCATAGACAAACCAAAATATTTTGACAATTTCGAGCATAATTTGGGTTCGTTTTGGGTTTTGGGTTTGCGGTGGCGGTTGTAGTTGTGGTTTGGAGTGTGGTAAACCCGTAGTTAGTTTTAAGTTAAGCGACAGAAACTTCAATTATTTCAGACTAAACGGAGTTGTTGTAACGACGTTTACTTGTTGGCTGGTTTCTCCTCTCGACCTTAAAATTACGAGACGCGTCGACCTCCTCTTCATGTTTTAAGCAGTCATTTTTTTTTTTTTTTTTCGTTTTTGTTAGTTTTTGTTTTGTTCAGTTTTTTAAGTAATTTTGCATGTCAGGCAACAAACGAGGCTGACAGGGAGGACTGAAAGGCGACAGGGAGGACGCTGCGACGTGTCAATAAACTTGCCAGCTAATTGTACTAAGATAAAAATATATTTATTTATTTATATATTTGTGTAAAATGACGATGACGCTAGAAGTTTACTTATGTCGAATCGGTTGTTTCATCTGGAAACTGGAAAACAGATTGCACTTTTGCATGCAACCTTCGACTGTAGATCAATCAAAAATATATATATAAACGAGAGAGCGAGAGAAAAACAACATGATATATTGTGGATATATATGACAACAACAACAATAATAAGAACAGTGTCAGAAAAGTGACGTAATTAGCACTTCTGGAATTCGTTTAGACGTATCTTTCGTAGAGTAAAGCCCATCACCTACTACCAAAACCGCTAATGAGAGCAGTCGACCCAATTGTGAAGACGGATATGTGCCTAGTTAATTTGCATCAAGTTGGAGTTGGCAGACCTTTGAACGTGTCTATTTACCACTTGTTTTTTTTATTTCTGTCTTTCCCCCACAGTCTTTATTTTTGCCAGCTTAAACTGCGTATCTTGCCATTTTTCTGCTGACCAATCGGGTCAATAAACCCAACAAAATGAAACAAATAATCGTAAAAAAAAAAAAATGAACTGAAAAGCGAATAGCAGAAAAGCGAAAAGAAAGCACATCCAAAGTGATTTTGTTCTTCTTCTTTCCATTTTTTCTTCATATTTTTTTTTTTAGTTTATGCTGAGCCAACATTTAAAATCGTTTTACAGCGTTTTTCCAGCGCTTCACAATTCGTTTCAGAATGAAATTTGTAAATTCTGCAGATCTTTAGCTTGATTGATTCCCTCCCTTCACCCCTTTGTCCCTCCCTTCTCCCCTCTCTCCCTCCCTTCTCCCCTCTGTCCCTCCCCCTCTCTTGGTACCCCTTTATATAACTCGATCCGAAGTGCCCTAGAATTCTACTTTTATGTCACAGATCACGCAAACTATCGTGACGCCCTTCTCGGTGCTTCTCAATAACATAGCATAGCTGTAAACGGTTAGTTTACGCTGCTAAACGACCGTCTTAATACTCTACTCGATTTCGTTTCCATTTCGAGCTAATTTGTTAATATAATTATGATTTTGTGCGGTTTTAAAGTGTCAAAACTTAGTTTCTCATTCCTTTGTTTGCCGACTGAATAGATTTCAAATAAACTTACAATTTATGAGTTTGTTTTTTAATGTCGAAAAAGTTTTACATAAAATTATAGTTATTTGATCAATTTTATTTCTGTCAGCTCGTTAGCATTGTGAACTAATTATGCTATAGCTTTTCTAGAGTATTTATGGAATTAACATATATGTTTAATAAAAATTTAGTTGTTATAACTATAAACCTTTGGAGACGTATTCTTAGTAAATTTCTGATTTTTAAGTATATAATTTTGGGAATTTTTTAAAAAGTTTTCCTACCCTTAAAGTGTTAAAAACTCTTTCTTATAGAGTATATAAACCGATCCCATATATATTGTCATATGCAGAGACATGTGTATAAAGATCAAATTTTTGTGATAGCGTAAGTTATATCTATTTTAAATTATGTTCAATTGAATGCGCTACGCTTCACCTATATGCGGTTATATGACGTCAATTTATCATAAACAAAAGAAAAGAAAAGAAAACAAATCAATAGCCTCGATAATATTTAGGAAATTTTGTTTGTAATCAATTGCGACGCACTTTGTAAAGGGCAAACTATATAAACTGTAATCAATAAAATAATAATAATAAAAATAATAACAATAATAATAATAATAATATGGCTAAAGCGATCCGTAAAATAGAACGTGATATTGAAAATTATTGATTCATTGGCAGTAGAAAAGAGATCGCAATATCTTTCGGATGGATCGATACGGTTCAAATCGATTCGATTGATCGGTGCAAAGAAATTCTTCAGCAAAACTAAAAAAAAAAAAAAAAAAAAAAAAAAAAAAAATAAATCAAAGACACACAAATATTTCTTCTTTTTTGTTCTTGTTTCTTTTGTATGTGTTTTGAATGCCATTCTCTGTCTCCCCTCTTCCCTTCTCCTCTCTTTCTTTTTGGACACTCTTCGCTCTCGTTACGTTCAACATTTGAGTAATTCAATGATAAAATGTCAAAAATCAATAACAATAAATATAAACGAGAGTATGCCTCTTTGTACTTTGTATCCCAATTTCTAGTCTTCTTTTTTTTTGAGGCAGGGCTGTCCCTGGTCGCTTCTTGTCTGTTCGATCGTTGGTTAACTGGACCACAATTTAATATATATATGTATATGCACACATATTTGGCTAATTAAATTGCAATTTTTATAAATTTACCTAAACATTGTTTGATTAATGCGCTCTCCATATAAAATACAATTGGAAGTTTTATGGTGATCGATAGAGATCGATTAGTTTAGAGAACTATATAGTCTAGTCCTCTAAAATTGAGGGGAAACTTTAGCTTGGCATTGACTTATGTTCCACATGTCAGCTATATCACTTATCGAGGCGGACATGTCATTGTACCCTAGATAACAATTTCAAAAGTAAACCACTTACAATCCACACACAATCCACTTCAGATAAGTTCCAAAGTCTAGTGCTATTAGTTGTTAAATCAATTGCTCATTACAACTTTCGCTTAAGTCTATAGTTAGTGTAAATCATTTAGGTTCCACAAAGAGTTAAGACGCATTATCAATCAAAGCCACTTAGCATCCACATACTATTTACTAACTTTGCACTTACCAGACACATATGATCCACACATTTGAATAGCATAACAAAGCCAGTTCTAAGCATTATTTATAGGCACGCGAGCACATACAATCCACATGCCATCCACAATTTTTGGCAATTCGCTGTGAGCTAATCGAGCTTATCAATCATTCCGAAAACCTGTCACTTAGGTGTTAATTAAGCTTTTGCGACCTCTTTAATTGCAGACTCTGAATCACATATTGACGAATGCGAATATATCGAGTGTCCGGAAATACCGGAAACGGAAACAGAGGCCGAGGCGGCGTCGAAGACGATACTTTGTCCAGCCGATAGCAGTATTGAAGTCAAGGAATTCGATGGAATCCAATTGAATCCATTCCAGTTCAGCCATGACACAAGAGCCAAACGTGATCTCCAATCAAAATGTTGCAACACACCACGTTGCCGTTGCAACGATTGCCCCCAGAAGCCACACTGCAAGGCGGACGAGGTGCTCATCGAACTGAGTCCGGGTAATGGACAGCCGGGCAGTTGTTGCACCCAGTACAAATGCGGCAAGGAGCCGGATTGCGAGGGCAGTGGGATTAATTACTGGATAAAATCATGCATCAAGTGCAACAGCTGCAGAAGACCGTGCATCAATCTCTGCACGGAACAGAGTCCACCCAGTAATTGTCTTACTGATGTCGGTGAGATTAAGGTCAATGGCATGTCCTGGACAGAGGATAATGGGTGTGTCAAATGCACCTGCACGGAGGGCAACAGATCGTGTGATGTGCCGCATTGCAAGAAAGCCGAGTGCGAGAATCCCATCAGATTACCCGATCAATGTTGTCCCATTTGTCCGACCACGACCACGACCACGAGCACGAGCACGACAACCACTGAAGCTGCTGTGTTGCCCAGCAGTACCACCAGTGGGGAGTTAACGACCACAGAGCGTATCCAACATGAAGTCAATGAATCCTCGTTAGCACAGTCGGAAGAAACCACCTCAACGATCTCCAGCAGCAACACCACATTTGAACCACTTGAAGAATCCACAAATATAACAGATTTGCCCACAGTGGTGGAGCAAAAGTCACTTGAAGTTGAGATTCCTGTTGAATTGACAGAAGTAAGCGCCGAGGAGGAGGAGGAGGTGTCCGTGACAACGAACAGCTTGGAAACGGAGACTACAGAGGAGCTGTCCAGTTCCACTACAAGCACAACGCTCAAGGAGGAAGAGAAGGATGAGGAAAAGACAGAGGAGAAGGCAGTGGAGAAGGCAGAGGAGAATGCAGAGGAGAAGGCAGAGGTTAAGGAGGAGTTGAAGGAGGAGAAAATGGAGGAAGAGCAGACGGCTGACAACCTGGAGGACACCACCATGGATAGTCCAGAAATAGAAAGCCAAAGCAGCACATACAGTACGTCCAGCCCTGCAGCCCCTGTCGACTCCACACTGCCCACTTCCACCGTAACCACAGAGCATCCAGGAGCACCGGCCACCTCATCCCCTGCCGCACTGACACCTGAATCCACCAGTTGGCACCGTGACACGAACATCAACGATGAGGATTATCGCCTGGCCAGTGCCAGTCCAAACGATGCACTTGGTCCAGGGTATCTTAATTTATTTTTAGGAGTATGCGCTGGTTTGACACTCCTGCTGTTTGTGATCCTGGCAGTCTACTTGATTGTCCATGCCTGGCAACGGCACAAAGCCATGTACAGCTCGGTGCCACACTCGGATTGTAATCTGAGCGAGAATACAAATGTATCCGATCTTGTGCTGTGCATCGATCAACCCGATGACCACAACTTGCCACAGAAACAGCTTCAAGAGTCCGTGGAATAGTTTTTAATTTAACAAACAAATGAAATTGTTTCTTAAAAATTGTAAGGAAACTCTTGTTTCACTGATGGCTCTCGCCTCCAGACAATGCTCCAGCAAAATCTGTAATTTTGCAAATTGATTTCAAAGAAAAGAAAGAAAAAGAAACAAAAAATATATATATATATAATAATTTATTCTAATTTTGTATTATATAAAGATGCATTGTGATAATATGGCATCTATTGAGTTAAACAAAAACAAAAACAAACAAAAAAAACACAATTATAGTATTATTTGTTCAGGTTTACACGATGAAGTGAATACATGAAGTTTAAATCGTTTACTTTGTGTAGATCTCATAATTACTACTTCTACACATTCATCAATATATATTGACAAAAATATATATATTGATCATGCATTGCGTTCATCGTGTAACCCAAAAACTTTACTTGAATTTTGGCAAATTATATAAGTCAAGACTTAACATACCCTATATTCTATTCACGCACAACAACAACACGAAAACGCTTGTCTCAAAAAACAAAAAAAAACGTAAAAAACATAAAAATAACGAAAATAATACGAAGAAATCAAAAACAAGGAATTTACCGCACTGATTAAACATTCCTTTTAAAAGCGTTTTTTATTTCTACTTTAATTACATATTTACATATACGAAAAAGAAAGAAGAAAAAACAAAAAGAAGAAGAGAAAAGAAAAAGAAAATCATGAAATGAAATGAAATACCAAAGTTTTTAGTAGTATCGTTGACGCCTGGCCCCGTTTTATTTTATATTTTTTTTTGGTTAACTGTAATAAAAGATAACGAAATCTACTACACAACTTGCGTCTCAAATATATATATTGATATATATATAGAAATATATATATATATGTTCATTTTTCTGGGTGGGGAAATACTTACGCTTAAGCAGGCGCTGTCACTGCATTCGTCAGCGCATCCAAATGCTGCACAATACCCCGCAATACTTGCGACGTACTCGAATCGGGTAGCTCGTTTAGCACTGAAGCCGTTGTGCCTGCCAAGACCCCAACCCGGGGATCAATGGGAAGTGTGCCCAAGTGCGGCACTTGCGCCATTTGTGCCAACTCTGCGCCGCCATTCGAGGAGAAGATGTTGGTGCACTCAGTGCAATGGGGACAAACGAAGCTGTGGGTTAAAAGCGATTTGAATTAGTTGGATTAATCTTGAAGTAGGGAAATTAAGGGCTAAGAGTAGGGTTAGAGAGTGGTAAACAGCTTCTAGATAGTTGGAGATAGCTTTTGAGCCAAAGAACTCTACAAATTATTGAGTTAAAACTCTCTTTGAATAAAGTACTAATAAGCATGCATTAGTCTTGATAGCAGTCAATTTAACTCTACAAAATCTAGCTCACAACAGCTTTGTTTTCATCTTCTCGTATGCTTTAACTATCAACAGAGCTTATCAGAGCCACTCACTACCTCTCACACTGACTGCCTCTCACACTGACTGCCTCTGACACTGACTGCCTCTCACACTGACTGCCTCTCACACTGACTGCCTCTCACACTGACTGCCTCTCACACTGACTGCCTCTCACACTTACTCCCTCTCCCACTCACTCACCCGCTCATGTTCTCCACAATGCCCAGCAGCTTAATGCCTGTTTTCTTGCAGAATGTTATCTCCTTACGCACATCGTCTAAAGCGACACCTTGCGGCGTAGTTACAATAATCGCGCCATTACAGGGCACTTCGCGCATGCATTCCATCACCGTTATATGTTCGTCTGAGGTGCCGGGCGGTGTGTCTATGATAAGATAGTCCAGCTCCTCCCATTTAACGTCTGTTAGGAACTGTCTAATCATCATTGTCTTCTTGGGTCCACGCCAAATGACGGGATCACTGCGATCTTTGAGCAGAAATCCAATCGACATGACGGCGAGAGTTTTACTCTCATCCGTATAGATGGGCACCCAGCCGTCATCGCATTGATAAATATCGCTGCCCTCGAGACCCAGCAAATACGGTACACTGGGTCCACATAGATCTATGTCTAGTAAACCAACCTAAAAATAAAAAAACATACAAAATAACAATGTGATCGAAGTAATTATAATGTAATTTACCTTGTGGCCTGTAGCACGTAATGCCAAGGCTAATTGCGTGCTAACTGTTGATTTGCCCACGCCACCTTTGCCAGAAAGCACCACGATGACATTTTTTACTTTGTCCAGCATTGTTGATAACAATTTAAAATAATATTTAATGTAATTTCATCAGTACAACAAGTGGAACAGCTGTTAGCCAGGGCTGCGTTGAAAAATAGTATGTTGGTCAGACAAGTGTTAACAGGACTGTTAAATAGTTTGCGTATTTTATGTTAAGCGTAGTGAATCACAATTTAGCTGCCAGAGCTGCCATTAACATTTTTTCTTCCAGCGCTGTTAAAATTGTGTTTGCTTGAACAACATACCTTGCTTTCTAACACCATGCAAGCATGCTGTGAAGCGAAACACAACTGCGTGGCAACGCTACGCACTGTGGCAACGCTGTGCGCTCACAACAAATTGTAGTATGTAGTTGCTGCCCGGCAAGTGCGTGTCAGATTAGCAAGTTTCTTTTGCTCATCGCACTCTCGAAAGCACCGTGCAACATGCTGGATTAATTAACACACAGAACACAAGCCAATAATCATCAAATAAAACATTAATCAATTCAATCAAACAATTGATAAATGCATTAAGCGCTACTGCCACCACGCAAAGCGTCAACAAAAACCCAAAACTTGGAGCGCCAAGCATCTGTATAATTTGGAAACGAATGTTGCGCAATCCGCTGCTGCTGCCACTGCTGCTTCACCCGCGTGCTAACTCAATAACACCACTATCACTACTATCACGCCATCACTGATAATCCACAATGAAAAAACGCTCCAATTCACGCGGCACGCCCACCACGTCCTCTGGCGGTGAGGGCGAGAATGACAACGAGCGTTCCAGTTCCAGTGGCGGAGACCAAAGTAAAGCATCTGCAAAGTACAAATCCGGTGCATCAAGTGCACCGGCAACACCTGCGAAACGCAGCAGCGCCACCTCCAGTGGCAGCAACAATAATGGCCAGAAAAGCAAGGAGGAAATCGCACAGACTTTCGTCATAGTCAACGAACGTCCTGTGGATGACATTTCACTGGAATTCTTCTATAAGCCGCATACGATTACACTCTTGGCCATCTCAGTGCTGGCGGTCATGTATACTGCATTCGTCAGGTAAGAAAAACTGTACAGTGTACAGAGGGGTAGGGGAGGAAAATCGCTGATTTCATTTCAACACTTGACGGCGCCAAAATTATCGATCTTTCTATTTTTGGTCAATGGAGGTTTTTTTTAGCATTAGCATCAGAATTAACGAACAACAACAATTAACTTGGCAAAACACACGTCAAAACTAAAAAGAAAATGTGAAACAATTGTTGCGCTTTCCTCGAGGCTCACGAGTCTCAGTGCTCAGTGTTGAGGGTTCGGTGCTCGGTGCTCGGTCTCGACATGTGCCAGTCAACCTTGGTTGACTTTTTAAGCGTTTTCGAAATTAAGAACACAACAGTGACATGATTAGAGCTCCTAGAGATGTGTGCGTGACAGGACGAAGAAAGTGTACGATTGTTTGACAAGTTTAATTAATTTATTAACATATTTAACACATACAATTAACTGATATCTTTGTGTTCCTATGGTGATAAAGAACTAGAGATGGGCAATTATGCGATAGTTTGGGAAGAGTAATTCATTTAGATGAGCCAAAAGAGTTATTTGTATATTTTGTGAGTAGAAGCTAGAGATGACAGCGTGACAGGCTCATGTATTTACTATATGCAATAGTTTAAAAAGATTTTTGAGTTATAAATTATATATAATTTACTAATATCTTTGTCTAGTATAAATGACAGGAAATTAGGTATGACCACGTGACACGACTTACCATAGCTAATAAAAGGCGAGTACACTATGTACTAAAAAATACAGCTTCTATACGTACGCTTCTGTACGGTTCCAAAATTTGCATAAACTTTACATAATTGACTTGGTGAATTAGTCATACCAGGGTTAATGGATGTGTAAAAAACTTTTAAAAGCAAGAAAAAACATGGAATATTCTGAATTTACTGTGTCACGTGACACGATACAAATTGAGGCACTTTTAGGTAGAAGAATATATCTTTAAACCAACTTAAAGGTATTCAACTATTTGGTAAATGATTGCAAAACTCTAATTAAGTTAAAAAATAAAACTGCGTGTCACGAATTTGTAATTACTTAAAATTTCGAATAGTTATAGCTTACTGGGAAATTCAAGTCGTACTTAAATTGTGTAAATGTAAGTAGTTTCGTAATGGCTGTTGTTTCCAATCTAATCGTAAACAAAAACAAAACACTTGTCGTACAACAACCACTATCGCAGCTGTCGTGACGTGGCCTCGTGTCACGACCCGCCACAATTATCTCTAAGATAGGGTGAGAGAGGGAAAGCTAACGAACCGCGTGTTGTGCGTGGACAGTTGCCAAATGTGTCGACAGAGGCATTGAGGCGCCTCCTCAGGGTCCCCACGAACCGAGACGAGAGAAATCTCAAATCGGTTTCAATTATCATCAACACAAACCACGCACAATCATTTCGGCTTCGATTAAAGGTCACTAAACCCGTAGAACTGTACACGAGCTGTACCAAAGTCCAAATCAGATTAATCCAAACGGCAAATGGGAAACATTACAACAGCGACGAAAATACCAAAAATTGGATTAATAATAAAAATATGAGCAGAAAAATTAATTGAACTAACTGCGGATTCTTTGTACATTTACAGGAACGAGGCGAATTTGGATGACAACCTTTGGGCGGGACTTTTATGCATTGTGTTCTTCTTTCTGATCGTTTCGGTAATTGCATTTCCAAATGGACCATTCACACGACCACATCCTGCCGTTTGGCGCATCCTCTTTGGCTGTTCGGTGCTCTATCTCCTCATGCTACAGTTTCTCATGTTCCAAAACTATTCGACCATACGGAATATATTCTATTGGATCGATCCAAAGTTGAAAAACTTTCACATTGATATGGAAAAGGTGAGCAGGAATCGAATTCCAATGTAACCAATACTAAATTCTTATGATTTCCTTTAGGAATATGGCGTCAATTGCTCTGATGTCAGTTGGGAACGCGTTAAGGGTCACTTGGATGTCTTTGCCTGGGGACACTTTCTGGGCTGGGCCTTCAAGGCCATACTCATTCGTCATATGGGCATACTGTGGGCCATTTCAGTCATGTGGGAAATAACAGAGATCACCTTTGCCCATCTGTTGCCCAATTTCATTGAGTGCTGGTGGGATGCCATCATCCTCGATGTGATTATCTGCAATGGTCTGGGCATCTGGGTGGGTCTCAAGATTTGCAAGATTCTCGAAATGCGCGAATACAAATGGGCGAGCATCAAGGACATCTCCACGACGACGGGTAAAATTAAGCGTGCCATGCTCCAGTTCACGCCGGAGAGCTGGTCAGCCATTCGTTGGCTTGATCCCAAGTCCACGGCTATGAGATTCGCAGCTGTTATACAATTGGTCATATTCTGGCAGGTCACAGAATTGAATACGTTCTTTTTGAAGCATATTTTTGAAATGCCGCCAAGTCATTTCATTGTTATTGGACGTTTGGTATTCATTGGACTCTTTGTTGCACCCTCTGTTAGGTGAGTTTTAAATTGTTTGAACAGTAAGAATTGTTGGAATATTAATGAGATCGTTTTACAGGCAATATTACGTATACGTCACCGACACGCGCTGCAAACGCGTCGGAACCCAATGTTGGGTTTACGGCGCTATTATGGTCTCCGAGGCCATTCTGTGCATCAAGAATGGCAAGGAGTTGTTTGAGCGCACGCAAGCTATCAACATTGTGATCTGGCTGACTGTGCAGGTGGTTATATCGGTGGCATTTGTCTACGTTGCCGTTTTATGGCAGGTAAGAAGCTAAACACTATCAATTCGCTGACGCTGTTATTAACATGTCATTAACATTGCAGCAACGCCAGCAGAAAAAAGTTCCCACAACGCCGACGAAGAGACAAGGAGACAGCGCTGTTAACACACCAACCAAAGGTATGCGATTAGCATAGTGTAGTCATAGGCGCTCTTAACTTACTCACTCTTATACTTGAGCTCTCGTATACGTTTGGATCGTCGCTCTTTTGCTGCAATCATTTCGCACTCATTTTGTACATGTTCTCTTTCACTTTCTCTCGCTGTCCGTTTCTCTTTGGAATTGCATTCGAACGTGTTAAGCACTTTTGCCACGAAGTAACTCTAGCACTGCGCACTACGACATCAAAATCAAAATTGTTTAAACTTGTTAATTTCAATAAATTTGTTGTTTTTTCTGTTCTGTTTTTCTAGGAAAATCGTCGCCGCCAAAAGAGAAGAAAATCAAATGAGGCCATTTTAAGTAAACCAAAAACAAGAAACTTTTAAAAAACCAACAAATTGAAACTAAACTAGTTGCAGATAAAGTAAGAAAGAGAGAAATATATATCGCAGATTCTATTAAAATGTAATAAAAAAGAGAAAACTATGTACATACGATTTATGCAAAACTGTACTGATTAAATTAAATTTATATTGTGTATGTATAAAAATGATATTAAAACCAACAAAACAAACTTTGTTATTAAGCTAAAAAAATGTCTAAAAAATAATACAAATTTTGTTGTTAGAGAAAACTTAACGAACTACATAAGCAAATCATTAATAATACATATTAGATAGTTAAATACAAAATCTCTTGACTAAGCTCTTCTACACCTCAAAGCAAGCCGAAACTGTGCTCCTAACGGCATCTCTCGCATAGGGAATATAAGAGAGCGAGTACCATGTCATGGCCAGGGACTGGATGATAATGAATATAAGCGTGAGTCCAGCTTTTTTCAACTACAAATAAATTAAAGAAAATGGATTTGTAAAAATTGAAATAAAACTAAAAAAAAATGTGAAATATGATTTAAATAATAATAATAATATACCACAATGGCTGATACGAATGTCATGACAATTGCAACGATCACAATGCTGGTGGCAATCAAACGTGTTTCGGCAAACATTTTCTTGATTTGCTTAAAGGGACCCATTAGGAAGCAGGTGCTGTAATCATGTGTATACGATAATTAGCGTTAATATGTTAAATTCAGTTGACAACTCACCTGGCCATGGATACCAAATTGCCGATCGTGTAGAAAACGGCAAAGACAACGATGCCTGTATGTAGAAATAACGCAATGGAGCCAAGAAATGATAACAATATGCCCAAGACGAAACAGATACAGAAGGCCTTAATGCGGGTACTCCAACTAAGCGTTGACATATCATTAATCTGTAGTTTATAAACAAATAAAACATTGATAAAAACGTTGACTCACAGGTCGTGTGATCGGCAGGAGAGGAGGTGGGGAAAAGGGGCGAAAGAGGGGCGTTTTGCCGGGTAATGGCATGCCCGCAGTTTTTCATTAACGATTAGTGCATAATTTTTCTTTAATAGCACATATTAAATGCAAATCGAAGTGATTCAACAAGTGAGAAATGAATTCATATGGTTTCACCTGAGTTATGATGCTGCTCTCCTCCTCTGGTGTCGGCTCGTCGCCACTTAACACACGGCGAAGTTTATCCATATCTATTTTAATTTACTACAAATTAAGTATAATCAAAAATAAATTAATTACTGTTGTTCTTTTATTTGATTTGGTTATCAAGAGGAAAACACACAAAAGAACAAGAAAACAAGATCGGAATTTCTGATTAGTTGTTTAGAGTGGCCATGTATTAGTGCGAAAATTAATAGAGTGGCCGTCATCAAATTGGGTTTTTTAATCGAAACTACGATACTATCGATAGCTGAATACATTTCTGACGTCACAAGCTACGTCAAATAGCGTAATCTTGTACACTGAAGGAGACAGTCTGGCAGCACTGTCAGTCATGTTTAGCTCATGGATACGTAACATTGGCAGAGTGCATAATGCAACACAAATTACAACAAAATGCTACACAATTGGCGAACAAATACGACATCTACGTGCATTAAGAGGTGCACAAAATGAAATCAACGTGCCAACTCCGGTGGAAACAGCCCAACCGGATAAGTCAGCGGAATGTCGGCCTACAGAGCACACGGAAAACCAAAAAGAGATTGCACTTGACTTCAGCAAACGTGAGGCGCACGTGCCCACCTTCAATCTCGCTGCCCATGTGAACAGTTCGGCGACGCTGCAGCAACTGCTCAGCCTGGGAGTCGATCTGCACAGTATAGAACGCCGCAAAGGCCTCGGCGAATTTGTGCTGCGTCTGAACTTTGAGGAGAATGTGAAGCCATATTTAACGTTCCTAGTGGATCAGGGCATATCGCCGGATGACTTTGGCAAGATGATTACAAAGAATCCACTTTTGTTCAAGGAGGATTTGGATGATTTACAAACACGCATGGAGTACCTGAAAAGCAAACGCTTCTCTCTGGAAGCGCGGCAACGAATATTAACACATAATCCATATTGGCTCATGTTCTCCACACGTCGCATTGATCGCCGCTTGGGATACTTTCAGAAGGAGTTTCGCTTAAGCGGCCATGATGTGCGTCTGTTGGCCACAAAGGAGCCACGTTTGATTACCTACAACATGGAGCATATACGTAAATCTGTGTTTACAATGCGCGAGGAGATGGGATTCAGTACAAAAGAGCTACAAGATTTGATTGTGCGCAAACCACGTCTGATGTTGATTCGTAAGTAAACTAAATTTCCAATTTAAAATTGTATTAACTGATGATTTCTTCTTTAGCTCCAGACGACATCGTTGAACGCTTCAGTTATATCCACAACGACATGGGATTAAGCCATAAACAGATTGTACAGTGTCCAGAACTCTTGGCTTCCCGAGAATTTCGATTGCGGGAGCGGCACGAATTCCTGAAATTATTGGGTCGAGCCCAATACGATCCACAAAAAGATTTATACATATCGCCAAGCGATGTGGTTCAGGGCAACAACTTTTATTTCGTGCGTAACGTGGCGAAAAGTGATTTGCAAACATTTGATTTGTTTTTAAAAACACGTTAATAAAGTTTTACTCCGCGCAGTGAATAACAGAAATTGAATTGATCTGGCAACACCATCCACCGCTGTTAAGTTTAACATTCTTCGTCGTGTTTCGTTTTTGTTTTCGTCTGTTCGTATTATTGTTGTGCTTGTGGAACAGTCAACTTCGTGTTTTTCAACGAACAGTTTGTGTTTTCTGCTGCTTCCAGCAGCTTTTAAATAACTACGCATTAGGTTTTTTGCATCGTGCGTAAAAGAAAATTGTGAATTACACCACAATTGTACTAAATAAAAGCGGTCATCATTAATTAAAGTAAAAAGCATTGTACAAAACAGCAGCTGCTGAGCTTAGCCAAAAGCACAACAAATAAAGCAACCAGTGCAGGCGGAACAGGAACTGCTAAAAGTAAAACGCATATTCTCACGCATACAACTAAACCGATACAAATACATTGAAACGCAGACAACGACGGCATATGTGCAATAAAAGGGCCGCTGTGGCAAAAAGTTTAGTTTAATCTACATAAATTTAATCGTACGCCGCAATAACAGCAAACGAGTTATCTTTAGTCGACGTGTTTAGAACAAAAAAAAATACAAATAAGCTAATAAAAGAATTTCGACTGCTGTACGAACGTATCGTACCATAACATACACAAACAAAAACACACAGAAAAACAAAATGTCTACGACACCAAAATCGACAGAAGATTTGCTGGGTGGTAAGTTTGCGATCGCTCTCACACAAATACACATGCACCTTACCGTATGTATGTATGTAAAAGTGCCTGTGTATGTGTGCCTGGGTATTTGTCAATAATAACAACAATGCACACTCGTGTGACGTGTTGTTATTGTTATTATTGCTTGTGTCTAGTTAAAAATAGACGTAGGTTTTGATTTGTTTGTTGTATTTTACATAGTATTTATATGTATGTATATGTTTAGTACTTTTGTAAGTGTGCGAGTGCTTGTAACTGTATCCACATCTCCATTGCTCTTGCCCATATACGATTTCAAGGCTTTGCTTTGTTGTTGCCAGTCTTGTTTTGTTTACATACATAGTATTTCTCTCTCTTGCGCAGCAGCCATCAAGCCGATGACAGCAGCAAAAGCAACAGCAACAAAGACTCACAGCCAACTTCATTTCAGACAAAGGCGAATATCAAAGAAAAGAAGAGAAAAGGAGAAGTCACCATTCATACGTGTCCCTCATGCCATCTTCTTTTTGTGTTTCTTTTATTTTTTTTTGCACTTGCACTTTAAATTCGCTTATTTATGTATTTATCTTATTTTGCCTAATTGACGTCACTTCAGCGTATTTTTGACTTTACTGTACATGGTACACGAATCTAAATGTGTTTGCAAAGTTCATTTAAAGGCAATTGTGGGAGGGCATTTGCCTTTAAGCACTTGCGGTTTTTGTTCTTGGTTTTTCGCATAGCCCAGAAATTGCGACTTTAGTCTAGCGGCAATTCGTGAATGACGCTTCGGGTTCATTATCAAAAACGTGTCTATATGTATGTATGTAAATGTATTATATACGATTTTATATATGTATATTTGATAAAAGCAAGCGAATCTGAGACCAATACCTTTACATATACAACGAAGTCAACAAAAGGCGGTTCATTGGGCTGAACGCCTGACAGCCTCGGCTCAGGGTTTAACAGCTGCGCATGATGCACACACAAACACACTAACACACACATACGCATACAGGCGCAGAAACAGATTCATACATTCACAGTTATAGGGAGATAGAGGGAGAGAGTGAGAGCCCTGAAACTTTGTCTACGTGCCGTGAGTCAGTAAGGCAAGGTGTAGCCTACCCTTATTATTGTTGTTGTTTACTGGGTTTTGACCGCTTGTAATGGTACCTGTTAGTGGGCAATTTCGTATTTGTTTTAGGTGTACATGCACAAACATGGAAGCAGCTACCTGTTAAATTTAGTTTAGATTCCTGAAAAACCCATCCTGTCTGCAAATTTCAGTTTATTTTCAACTGTGAGTGCATTGAGATGATCGGTCTGCCACGTGAGTGACATTTAGCAAGCTTTGGCGTAGTTAATGGAATTTGTTTAATAGTTATTGACAATTATCATCGGTTGCTGTGACACGCTTGTCAAGCACTTTTCATTTGCAATCTTCGAGTCCGGTCGCCTGTTTAATTAGAAAATGAAATTTGTTGATTACCATAGACAAAACAAAACATGCATTTCAATTGCATGCATAGTATACTGAAACGGAAATTGTGTTTTTTGTTTACGTTATCAATGGCGCGCACGCTCCCAAAAACACAAACAAACACACACACAGACACGCAGTCATGCAAACATAACAAAACAAAGGGGCGGTATTTTTTGGTTTTACCAAAGCGCAGCTGTTAAAAGTAACTACCACTGTTAATTAACATAACAGAGCCGTAAACTTAACAAAAGAAAAAGGCTAAACAGCCGGAAAAGGCCAAAACAAAGAAAATTTCTGAACTTGCAGGTTGCCGGCATGAAAATATATATAGAAATAATTAAAAAAAATAAAATGTGTCACTGGTTTATTGCCTTGTTGTTTTGTCAAATACGCACATATATATAAACAGCTGCTACGTAGCATGCTTAATCATCTGCTGCATAAAGAACGCGGAACAGATTGTGGCATTTTGGGAATGTTATTAAATGCGAGGCTATAAAATATTGTGTTTACTGTTAATAACAGTGCTGTTAACGTGCATATTTTGGTATTTTATGTTTGCTCTGAATAAATGTCTGTTTGTCAACACTAGTTTTAACGGCTGTTAAATTTAAAAGCGAAATGAATGATAATTTTATGTATTTTACAGAATCTTGGATTGAGTTAAGCAATACAGCTGCCATGGCTGGCATTAAGAGTCCCGACAGAATTACCCCGCTGCCGTTTAGCAACGGTGAGGAATATTTGCGTCTGTTGCGCGAGGCGCAACGGGAATCAAATCAATCGAGTCGTGTCGTATCTTTGGCCAGCTCCCGACGTGACACACCACGGGACAGTCCAAAGAGTCCACCAAACAGTCCACAATCTGAGCAGTGCCCGGACGATGAGTTGCGAAATGTATATATCAATTATTGGAATAAGGTAAACAACGATATAAACATAAACTGTCCTCGAACTATATTAATTATATATGCATTAACAATAATATAGGCTGGCGATAAACAAAACACCGATAATGGCGATTGGTTGCAGAACTGGAATCGCGGTACCGATGAGCAGCCACCAAAGTAAGCATTCAATATATTATAAATGTACATAAAAGTATATTTTACGATATTTATTTACTAAATCTGTTTGTATTTGATATCGTATCGCTTGCAGAGATTGGAAATTCGAGCGTGATGGCGATGAGGATGAGAAGAAGAAGACAACCGGTTATTCCATACGCTTAAAGCGTTTGGGCGCCAATTCATTGTTCTCCCGCGAAATCCTCTACTCGCTGCTGGTGACCAATGTCCTGTCGCTGCTTCTGGGCGCCGGCTTTGGGTAAGTACCAAGAGATTTCTATAATTAAAACAACTTTATAAACAAATATATTACTTATTTACAGATTGTGGTTGAGCAAACGCGGTATACTTCTTACCCGTGTGGTCATTGACTGAAAGACGCCATAAACAGAGAAGAAGAGAAAAAAAAAACGTTTTCAATAAACAATATGCACATCAGTCCATCAACAAATAAGCGAAAAAACAGAACACTTAACGTTCCATATATAGAATCAGATCGTGACGACAAGAGAAAGAATGAGAAGTGAGAAAAAGAGAGGCGCATTGTCAATATAGCCAGCCAAACGTATTCCAGCTCATCCCATAATAATTTTTAACCGACTACACTTCAGATACATATACAAAGATATATATAATTATA
This sequence comes from Drosophila cardini, assembly GCA_018903735.1. Taxonomy (NCBI): domain Eukaryota; kingdom Metazoa; phylum Arthropoda; class Insecta; order Diptera; family Drosophilidae; genus Drosophila; species Drosophila cardini. Next base: position 4,443,664 of record JAEIGM010000004.1, on the reverse strand, counting down.
ATACTATATATATATATAAAGTTAAGCAGCTAATGCCTAGGCAAAGGGTTTAGATTTTTCTATATACATATATTTTATACAATTTTTATATAAAGAAACCAGCATAATTCAGAACGCGCTCATGATGAAATACAGTCTAATATCGAAGATCTTTTTGTTTAGTCAATCAATCATTCACAAACCCAAATCATTCTTAGAACTTTTGACTCTTTAAACGTATACATAGACAAAAAAATTCATAGGCATATTGTAGTTGAATCACATACATAGATACAAAAGTATAATCGGTCTATATATATATATATTATGCGTCAGATACGTTTTGATTTTCAACCTCACATCAAAAAGCGAAATTTTTGAGGACAAGTTAAGTAAGGGAATGTACCCTGAGAAGAACTACACACACACACATACACACACCACTAATTTTAAGTTATAAATGTAATCATTTTTATATTAAAAACATATTTTTCAACATTTATTTTAATGCAACAAAAAACAAACGTAGTTTTCATTTTGTAATTAAAGCGAATGCAAAGTTTGGAAACTTTAGACTGACGTATTCGTGTGTTTACCCGTTTCATTATAAAGTGCAAATCACGGTCAACAAATGACTAACGAATTTGTTTATTTCTTTGTTGTTAGAAAGAAAACAACGTCATTAGGTTGTTTATCAGTGGAAATCAATTTGCTACTATTGTTTATGATGAAATAAGTGCAATTTAATGATAATAAAGTACTTGAAACCCTGCACTTATTTGAGAAAAGCAGTGCAAACTAGTTAACTGCATTTGTAGACTTATGATTTCAATAACTTTATCATCTTTATCTTATCTCAACGCCCAGAAAATTTAAGGCCCTTAAAAGCGCAGCGAGTTGAATGGCCGTAAAATCAACGATATGGCAACGTCGCCCAATGCACGTTACTTTTTGAATTGCAGTGGAAATGAAATGTAGTCAGAAAATTTGTTGCATAGCATTTAATTTTTATTAAGTAATAGTGACTAAATACTTAGGTGATTAACACAGTTTCAAAACTAATACATATATGGCAATTAAAGCCAAAATGGATTTTTTTTTTTTTGGGAGGGATTGGGGAACAGGTTGTGTCTGCTGTCTAATATTGGTTTAAACAATAATTAATCATTGTTTATTTAATTGTTGACAGACAAGTGAAAAGAAAACGATCGCCAAGTGATCGTTTAAATTTCTAGCTTTGATTTCATGCTTTTTCTGCGACAGCCATTAAAAAGGTGAGTGTGAATTTCTGACAAATTATGATTTGCCAAATTTAAGTACAGCACATGGTAATATATATAACTAGGTTTATATAATTGTTTATATATATATATATATATATAGATGGATATCTAAAGATCATATAACTACGATTTGAGCCTGTTTCATAGACATCGAGAGAGTGTGAAAAAGTGTTTTGACTATATGTGTTGTATACGCTAGAGAATTGAGCCTACTTGGCCTGGGCTATTCCTGGCCAGCATCAGCTGTATGACTTTGTGCGGTGGGTGTGGCCGCCGAAGACTCCTCCGCCTCTACTGCATCCGAGGGCACTGACGGTGGCGGCGGCGTCGGTGTGCGCAAAGCACGCTCAAAATCAGCCACAAGCTCATCATCCTCATGGCACTGCTGCATTTCATCTGGCTGCCAATTATCTAGGGCTGCATCCACATCAAATAGAGGTGATTGCAACGACTCACCGGTGACATCCACAAGACGTGTACGCAATCTATCCGAGATTTGTTCCAACTCGGTGAATTTACGCTTAATGGCCTGACCCAGCTGCAAGTGCCGCAGTTCCAGTGATTGCTCAAACTGATCAATGGCGTTGTCCACACTACCCGACGAGGAAGCGGTGACTGTGGAGCTGGAGGTTCCACCGGGCAGAGGCTGCACATGCAGCCCTAAGCCGCCGGTAACGCGGCCATTAAAGTCCACAATATTGTGCCAGCCGCTGGGAAAGCCGCCTGCACTGTTCCGATTAAGATTTAGGGCTGCAAAGCCAATGATGGCATCCTCCAGTGGCGTCGGCTCAGTGCTGGTGCCAGCACTTAACGCTGTCTTCTTCCAAAGCTTCAGCACAAAAAGCTTTTGTGGCTGCAAAAAGAAAACAAAAGAGAAAATTAGCAGCAGCCAACTTAACGCAAAAGGAAGAGCAGTCTTACAGCGTTGCCAGACCGGGCAACTTACATTGGTTAAATAATCGGCGGCAACGTCAACTTGGAATTTGCAGTTCCACTGCGGAGTCGTTGAACGCTCCACAATGGGCGTGGCATAGACCAATCCCTCGTGAGATTTGTAAGTCGGAGCATTGCAGCTGAGCGCCTGAAAGGTCACATATGTGTTGGGCGGTTCGTTGGGCGGGAAGCGTTTGGCCGCCGCCTGACGCTTGGCCTGCTTCTTGCCGGATTTGCCGTAGCCAGGATTCAGCGGCAATCCCGCTGCACCAACAATGTGCAAGTTGAAGCTAAACTGAGCGCTAGGATTGGGTGCAGTTGGTACCACTGGACAGGGACTGGGAGCTGGAGCACTGAGTGCATTGTGCAGCATGTCCAGCAGATCTGTGGTGCGTCTTAGCGGTGGCTGATTGTTGTCCAGTTCAAAGCCACGCAGTTGCTTCAATTGTGCTATCTGCGTTTCACTGCCAATGGCCAGTAGAACCTTCAGTTCGCCCAGCTGTGCCTGCGTCTCCGGGTGCAGAATGGGGGTCCAGCCGTCAATGGAAATCACGGGTAACTAAAAAAGTATTGGAGTATTAGGAGGATTACTAATATGTTGGAAAGATCTTCCTACCTTGCCCTTGCACAGATGATTGGTAATGCTGGCGTCTTTATAGGCTATGTAGAACTGATGCAGTGGCAGCTTGACCTTGCCACCAAGTGGACGAAGCTCCAGCACCAAATGTTGTCGCTCCACGCTGTGCAAAAACTTTTCATCGTTAATGATGGCGAACTGTTCCTGTAGCTGGAACGCACCAGCGGCATTTACTTGCACACACAGTGGGTGTGCCTGCCAGAATGGTTGCAATGCGAGCTCCTTGCAGCTGGTGGCATCAGCTGAGGACAAATTACGCGTCTCACTGGCATAAATGTAGCCACGTAGCAAACGCACTTTGGTCGTCTCCGCCATGAAATTGACGCTCTCCAACGAAGCTTTGTTGTTGTTATTTTTAAACGGAGGTGGCAACGCTGGCGTTGTAGCTGAAGCGGATGCTAAGTTGTTACTGTTGTTGTTGTTGGCTGTAAAAAGAGTAAGAGACAGGATTAGCACACGTGTATGGAATCGGTTGGACTTTGTACTCTACCCCTCCCTGTCTTTAAATCTTTCATTGCCCACCCCAACATGGCAACGGAACAATTCGTTATCGCCATTTTGTCTTGTGCCTGGTGACAGACAGTGAAGGAAGGAAGAGGAGGGGAAGGGCGTTGGGTAGGGGGTATCTCGTCACACAGATTGTCGCTGGCAATCGAGCGAATCAAGCGAATTGGAACCGAGAGCGAGAAAGAAGCGATTAGACCATGTGCTCATCTCATGTATTGATAGATAACCCGATTTGTTGCTCGATATTAGCGTATGCAAATAAATCTATGAAATGGAATGGAATGGGGAAACGGCCTTTTGGTTAGGTCAATTTGAATAACGGTAAGAACAGTGGAGTGAAAGCTTGTAAAATGTTTAAACTTAAGAACTTAAAAAATATATAATTTATAAATTAAAGTTCGTATATATATATTTTTATCGCATCTGATGGCATAGTAAATCAAACTTTCCACTCAGATTCGCTCTCTATAACTACCAGTTGTAGTTACAGCTGTTATTTAACATAACTTGGTTATGTTAAGTTCAGACAGCATCATTAACATAAAAAGTTATTAAGTCTTCATTTATGTGTGCAATCAAAGCAGTTTCAGTCCACTGTGCGGCGAACTTAAAATTTATCGTTATAAATAAACATAAATGAATATAAATAAATATTGGCAATAAGCTGCTCGCAAAAAGCTAAAATGAATAGACGGAAAGAATAAGAAAAATAAATATATATAAAAAGACGAAACATTTGTTGGTTTTGTTTTCTTCGTTTTTCCAAATCAAATGAAAATTTTTTATTGAGCTTAACATGATGATGGGCAGCACTTTTATAACGGCAACAAAAAAGTGATAAAACCCAAGCAAGAGGAATAAAAGAGGATTTGACACTGTGATGACGTCAGAGTGCATGTTGTTGTTGTTGTTGCGGATGTAATCGTGTGGCTGTTGTAGTTGTAGTGGTTGTTGTCGTGCCTGTCGTTGTTGTTGTTGCAGTTTGCACCCACGCGAATTTAGTCAAATATATTCACCTGCGGCCGCTGCACTATGGTAGCTGTTGTTGTTGCTGCTGCCGTTATTGTTGTTGTTGGTCTCATTGGCTAATGCCTTGGACAACATCAGCTGCTGATCAGCCCGCAGACTAATCTTCAGATACAAACTGGCCAAATGGACATTGCGACGCTGAATCGCAATACACTTGCACTGCTCCAGCAGAGAAGCCTGATAGAGCTCGGCGAGGGAAAGTCGTCCCATGCCGAGCATCTCGTTGAGACAAGTTCCTGGTTCACGCCACCAGATCGTAAAATGAATGCTGCCCATTTCCTGATCCCTGTCATGTTCAGGCAGATGCACCTGCCGCCGCTGGGTCTGACCAAAACGTGTGCATTGCGTGAGACTTTGGAATTTCTCCGATTCGAATTGCATGATGTGGAACATAGAAGCACGTGGTACAGCCTTGATGAGCTCCTCGGATAGTTGACATTCTACGGTAAAAATTGGTCGAACTTCGCTTTGCAGCAACTCCATGCGTTTGGTTCCCTCCGCCTGCAGAGTCAGTGCCTCCAAATGGAGTTGCAATGCATTCACTTGATTGAAAAGCTCCGGCGTTGCCAGATCCTCTTCCCGTGCTCCATTCACAGCTGGCAGCTCCTGTTCCGTTAGCTCCCTTTCTGGCCAGAGTTGTTGCTGCTGCTGCTTCTTCAGCTGCTCCCTGTTGGGCTCTCCTGCGGTGGCAAACAATGCCACCAAATCTGCATCTAATTTTTTCATGGCCTCCATTAGCTCGACTTTAGCTGGCGAAGCTGATCCGATTGAATTGACTGTACCTGAAATAATTCAATGTATAACGAATTAATTGAGAATACTTCTAGGAGGATCTATAGAAACTTTGAAGCTTTACAATTTCTCTATTTGGGCGGAGCGGTGCGCGTGTCCGATCAGCGCAACGTGGTTTTCTATAATGACACAACGACGCGTCGCTATTCTGTAGTAAGCTCACTCTTTCCTTCTCTCTCTTACTCTAACTCTCACTCTCTTCTCTGTTCAGCTCTTCTTCGCCCTCAGTTTGATTATTTGATGCCGGCGCCGGCAACCGTCGCCGTTAATCGCAGTTTATGCTTTGCTTTGCCATTCCAGCACATATGCGTACGCTCTGTCTCTCACACTCTCACTCTCTCTCGCTCAACGTGCTTTAAAAAAAGCCCACCGATGTTGCAATACTCTCAAAAGCTATCATAAATAACTGTACTTGGCTCGTTTAACGCTGTTGTAATGAATTTATTCTGCTTTAATAGACCATTATCAGTCGACAGAACTTTGTCACTTACATTTTGAAACTTTAATCCATTATCTATCAATTATTTTATAATGGTTTTTTTTACCACAATTAATTTTGTGCTGAGCTTAGATTTTAAAAACATTAAATATTCAAATTTTATAAGGTTGTCTGTTTCAAATTTAGAAAATTAACTCAAAGATTACCCAAATTTGGCTGAACAGCTTTGCTACCCTATAATTGAAGAGTATTACAGGGTTAGCACAAGTAAAGTGAACCCAAAAGTAATCGAATTTCGCATATTCAAATGTCATTGAAAAACTACATTAGCTAATTTAAAAAAGTCGCAGATTTATACGAATTTTACATACAGTATAGAAAGTACTGTCTACGTCTGAAAGATTCTTGATAATAGCGTGAAAATCGCAAGCGTAGTTTAAAGCCAGATTGTAGTATCGATAACAGCTCATTTCAAGGCTAAATCTAGCTTTTTTTTCTTTTTGCCTAGCAACACTCGGCGAGAGATAAGCAACATTTCCAGGTTCAATGACATAACTTCGGGGAGATTCTATATAGCACCAGACGCAACCAGTTCACGGCAGAGAGGTGATAATGTAAGACCCACTACTTTAACTAGAGCTGATTAAAACCCATAGAAATTCACATAACATAAGCACACCTTAAATGAGAAAGAAAAGCTGAAAAAACGAGACATAAAGAGGTGGGGATTACTTATCAAGGCCTAGGGCTATTGATTACAGCTCAGTGAGGGTGTTATATAGTGCTGCTACTTACAAACATACTCAGATGTTCTTTGCATTCCGTTTTGATACTATATACGCTTTTTGTCAATTAACAGCTGCTCTGATATGAACACCGAACTGTCGGTGTATCTACAAATGTATCTATAACATATCGTATGAACAAACATAGATAATAAACCATACTCAATATCTGGGACTTTTCCGCTATTCGCCTTCAAAACGTCTGACGCAGAGTTTATCCGACTCGAAACGAAAACAAAAAGAAAAAAAAAAGCTCAGCCGGCAAACTGAGACAACAAAAACAAGCGTGAGAAGAGCATGAGAACATAAAGAGAGAGATAAAGTTTCACACGTACGAATGGCAGTAAGAGAGTGTATTCGATTGTGGAGTACAGGAGCGGACTTAAAAGCTGCAGGGGATAAGTAACTTTAAATAAAATCCAGTGAAGGACTTTAAATATCAAGCATGCTGTTACTAAAAATAAACAATTTACTACTAAATAAGCACTTACTGTTGACGACCTAAGAATTTTGGCCAACAAATGCCATTAAATATTTGCATAATTTATCGTAACTGTTATGGCCCAACCCGCTGAATTTCTAGCTCCGCTACAAAGTATAGTATTAAGTAATTCATTTGCGTCGCCTTTCAGTCTCACACTTAACTGATAGTGCATATGTGTTAGTGACTGCACGTGTTTTGCTTATATCGCACTATTTCTGGGCTTTCGACGTTTCGCTTTTACTTGTTTATTCGTATTCTTGGCATTTTTGCTTTGCCAGATGACTCGCAATGGAAAGTTTTGTGACCGTTAAGTTCTGCAAGAAATCGTCTGGGGCATCGTTGAGTAGCTACAAATGAATCTTTGGACTATTTAAAGCACTGCAATTGTTGTTAATAAATTAAAATAGGCAAAATATGGCTTTTAATTGCCAAGGCGAAGGCTAAACAAACAAACAAATCTGTGTTACGTAAGAGTCAACAAACTTTTAAGAGCTTGTGGACAATTTTATATAGATAAAAAAGATACAAAAACATTCTACGAAGAGTATGTAGAAATCTTGGTACCAACATAAGTATAAATTTATAAATAAACAACATGAAAATGCCGCACAAAAACCAAAATAAACAGACGCAGCCAACGGCAACGAACTCGAGAGCGTCTCGTAGCGTTGCTCCCTGTAATCATTTGCGCCAGAAGAGAGCAAAGAAGAGAGCAGACAGAAGAGAGGAACTATCAAAGAAAAAAGCTTCATCTTCTCACTCACCTGAAATGCGCTGACCCGGCTGCGACTGAGAACAGATGTTGTTGTTCTTGCTGTTGCTGTTAATGGTCAACTGATGATCCTGCAGCAGTGCAGCCGGCAGCGAAGTCGGCGGTGGCAGCGGCAACGGCAACGGTGTTGGCACTGCTGCAGCCCCAATTCGTACGGTTTTGTTTGCGCTGGCAGCGGCAGCGGCGAAGAGCATTTTGAAGCGCAATTGAATTTCACCGACTTTCAGCTGCTGTTGCTGTTGCACTTGACCCGACGTGCCACTAATCTTGACGTGACGATATAAAGCATAAATTTTGGTTTTATACTCGAAATTGCAACCGTTGACGTAGTTTGCTGCGTATTTGCGCAGCAGCGGCGCTGGCAGAGGCAGACGTGCTGCTCCTGATGATGCTGTGGGCGTTGATTGCTGATCTTTGTCGTGGGCGTGGTCCTTGACGTCTCTGTTGCTCTTCGAGCTTCTACTTTTATTATTTTTGTTGTTGTTGTTGTTGTTGCTGCTACTGGCGACAATTTCAATGGACGGACACTCGCGCAAATAGTCTAAGAATAGCGCGAGGCTTTTGCTGCGCACACAATAACGTAATTTATTATGATGATGATGACGATTATGCTGCTGCTGCTGCTGATGCTGCTTCTTGTTACGTTGTTGTTGTTGCTGCTGCTGCCCACTTGGGCTTTGAAGTCTGCCAGCAGAGAGCTTTTTAATGCTGTTACTTCTGCTGCCTTTGCTGCTGCTCCTGCTGCAAGCGTCACAGCTGATGCTGACGCTTGCTGCTGTCTCCCACTGCTCACCCCACCAGATGATTTTAGCTGTTACAGCACCAACACCCCCCGACGCACACTCCTCGTTCTGTTGGGACAATGACGAGGCTTTCGGTTGCCCAGGGCTTTCGTATAGGGACGCTGACGTTTGCGCTTTGATCGATTTATCTGTTATGAAATTGATGCGGCTCACTTCGATTTCTAAGAACGAATATTTGTCGTTTTCAGTATCGGTTAATTCATTTGATTTGCAATACTTATATACATTCGGCGGTAGTGTATATTCAGCTTTCATAATTATTTATGCACTTGCACTTGCCATTTTTTGTGTTAGCGCGCCGCATCACACATACACACACGCACAAATACACACGCGAACGCACCTATACATAACACACTGCACACATTCACAAATACCGATTTCGTACTGATGAGCGCGTACAATTTTCACTTGTATTTACAATAAAAGAAGTTGATTCTTTTTTAAATCGAATTTTCAACCGCTTCCGTAGTGTGAGAATTTTCCGTGTCGCACAGTTTGCACAGGCGAAAGGTTGAAGGAAAACTGCAAAAGCTTTTGCCGCTAGGAAATAAGATTTACCTTAAAAATGTTTGCAAGTGTTGCCTGCATCTGTCGAAATGTGACTTTGTTTTGGTTTTTTTTAGGGTTGCGCCAGAAAAAGCCCGATATGGCAGCACGGGAAAAGTATTGCATAATGCTGCCGCAGACCGTCCAGTGTTGAAAATTGCACAAAAGTAAACTTTAAACTAAAGCAAAAAATAATGTTATTTATTTTTTAAAATAAATTGATTAAATACATTTGCTACTTTTAATTATCAGACATTTTATTTAAAGTGATAAACGCACTAAGAATTTCCCATTAACAAACTTTTAGGCAAACAAGCGACCCTCATCGCGTGATTCAATCGTTTTTGGTGGCGCCGCCGCCTCAAATTCACCCAATTCGGCATCGTAGTACAGGGCAGCGCGATAGGGACGCAGCTCCCATGGCACTTGATCCTCCATATGCGTCAGCTGTACGCCCAGATCTTCTAGTGTGGGGACGCCGGGCAGCACCTTATCGGTGACATACTCCCGCTCCACGCGATCGACCGACAGACCGCCAATTGGAGCACCGGGACAGATCAGATTGGTGAACTTGACCTTCATCATGAATGTGGGATCGTAACGCAAGTCGTAACGATAGTAACCCCAGCGTTTCTGATCCTTGCGCATCAGACGATGGAACCAATCAACCAATTCGCTCAACTGATAGCGTTTGGGTCTAAGGGGAAACAAACATAAGTTATGGTCAAACAATGTAGGGATAAAAGCTTACCCCACAGCCTGGTAGACGCGGCCTGCGGAATCGGGATCCTTAGCAGCGTTGACAATGGCTTGTGCCACGTCCGAAACAAATACGGGCTGCTTCACAGTGCACTCTCCCTTGCGCCACAATGGCATAGAACGAAACTGACGACGCCAGATGTGTGCATAGTAGCGTAGAAAGCGATCCTCCGAGCCGTAGATATCAGCTGGACGGATGATTGTTGCATTGGGGAAAGCATCGCGCACCATTAATTCACCATCGTATTTGCTCTTGAGCCAAGGGCTGCCTCCGGAGATGTAAACCGGCTTGGGATTGGCCTCCACATTCAGCGAGGACACGTGAATGAAACGTTCCACACCAGCTTCCTTGCAAATGCTATAAATAAACCAATTGGGATCAGCTGGAGCTATACATAGAAGTCATTTCCTCACCTGGCCAGTCTTGCAGCTCCGTTGACGTGCACATCCTTGAACTTATAGTTCTTCGTTTCGTAGTCACGTCCCACCAAATTGATGACGACATTCGAGTGCTTGACGGCATCCCGAATAGAGCGTGGATCTTCCAGATTGTAGAAATGGAACAGCACCTGTCCCAAATCACCGCAAACCTTTAGACGAATCACATCGGAATCATCACCGCGATACGGCAATATCAGCTGCGTGCCCTGCTTGCCAAGCTTATTGCACACATAGCGTCCCAGGAATCCGGTGGCACCGAAAACGGTGGCCACAATTCCGTTGAAACTGCTGCGACCGCCTGTGCCGCGTTTCATGGCAGACAGATTCGTGGTCTTTAGTGGACGTGGTGCTTCTGCTGTCTCTGGTGGGCCTGCTGCGTAGCCGCGCATGCACAGCACACCCACTACACCGCTGCCATGGTGTTCTACAATTAAAAATCACAAGAGATTCAGCGAAACTGCAACGGACATTACATAATTTTTGCGAGGCAACTGCTTGAGCCGCTTGCAACGCCACTTACTTGCCAGCTGCATGTTCCTAGTTAGTACTATGGCAGCCATGTTGTAGCGCCGCACGTTACACTAAAATTAATTAATTTGTAATGTGTTTAATAATTTTCCACGCAGAAATCTCGTCTGCTGGTCGCGAGCATAAAAACACACACAGATGGGTAAGAATATTTCACAGCACTTATTTCTGCCGTTGTTCAACACAGTTACAGCCGTTAAAGTGGGGGTGCTCAATACGTCGATGTTTTTCTTTTAAAAAATCTGTTATTTTTGGATTGTATACATTTATATGGGGTTTGCCATGCCTCCTTTGTTATATTTTTTCCCATCACTAGCATAAAGGTCCAAGTAATGTCTGTCAATTTATTTAGCTATAAAACTCGAATATTAATTGTAAATCGGGGGCATTTTTTTTATCAACTTTCGATGGCGAGCTATCGAAACCTATTTGCACAGGAATAGAACAAATTAATTGGTATTTTCTATCGATAGCTATTTTGAATTGGTAGCCACCATTTTAAGTGCTGCCAGATCGTATCTAAAACAAGGCGCTCAGTTTGAATGTAATCAAGCATTATAGAAGAAAGTATATATTTTATTTTTAAGTTTAACTCTCAACTGGCTATACTTTTGCTGCTTTGATTGTTCTATCTAATGGGTGTGTGAAATGAATGTTCTATACTTAATTATTTTTGTCATGCACTCTGCAAGAAATTTATCAGTTCCAGCAATGAACGCACAGTTGGCGCGGTGCCGTCGTCGTGAACAATACATAGAGCATTACAAAAAAATAAAGTATATAATACCCTATAATACTACAAAGTCTGCGGTTTGTGTGTACAAACCAAAAAATAATATAACTTTACGAAAACAATGCCGTTATCGACAGTGAAAGGCAGATAAGAAGCAGAACAAACTAGCCAACCAAAAATAGTTGAGGTAACAAGGTCTAGCGCTCCAGCGCCATAAATTAAATTCGCTCCTGGCAACAAAAAGTGCGTGTGTAAAGTATACAAACTAAAATAAAAGATAAAAGTTGAAAAGTTGTGATCACAAAAAGATTAACATATGTTTCATGTTGATTTATCTATTAAATACAAGATTACATTTTGAATGGACTTTATCAGCAGCAGCAGGCAGTTTGGATTTTATAATCACGATAAGTTGAACGTATAAACCCAAACATAAATTGGCAAACGCGGTCAAAGCCTGCACGCGCACTCGCTCACACTCTTACGTTGCCCCTCTCGCCTTCTCGCTCTCTCCTGCTGTGTGTTGTTCAGCCACTGATAATGGCTGTCTACCTAGTGCACGCACTGAATTCTTTACACCCCCATAAAAGCGTGTGCTCTCACACTCTCATACTCCCACTCTCTCTCTCGCGCTCTCTCTATGCTGCCGGTACGCTCTCACTTTCAATTCGCTTGCCTGCCGCCGCCTTTGTATTTATTACTGTACATTTGTGCTTTCCATGACATTATCATTCTCTTTGTTGTTGTGCCTTGATCTGTGCTCGTTTTTGATGCGCGAACGTTTGTTTCATTAGAGTTTGAGCCGCGAAGCCGTCAACACCGTCTGAGCGCATTGCTGCCAACCGCCGACAGGTGTCGCCCGCGTGTGTGTGAAAATTAACGCCCAAAAACAAATTTGAATTCCCAAATAAAATAAATCAATGTGTTAACGGTGCAAAAAAGAAGAAACAAAATAATCGTCTACTCTACAAAGTTGAATGTTGGCGGTGTGCGTGTGTGTGTGTGTGTTACTACTATAAATAGAAATAAAATATATATTTGTACGTATCAAATTTATTATTCTTCTACTAACAAATTAAAAACAAAAATTTCCACACGCTTGTGTTTCTATTTTTATGCTTAGCACTGTTGCCGTCGCTGACTTTATTGTTTATACATTTAGAGCAAAAGATACATTTATTTTGATTCAGTCAAAATAAAATAACAACAAATCGAAGACAGACGGATCATAAAGCCGTCTGATAAGACCCCAATATAGTCTAGGGGGCTTGTGGGAACCCAGAAACCGGCTAGCAAAAAATATTAAATTTTTCCATTTTGGATTTTCGAGGGAATTATAATTGTGATATCGAAGCAAGTCAAGTGATTCGTTAGCAGAATAGTGAATATCATCATTTAGCAAGTGATTATTTGGGCGCTTGGTACCAAAAATACTCCGTGTGTATATTTAAATAGAGTTCCCGTAACGAAAAAAAAAAAAAAAATTAATGCTAATTTTGATTGAAGAAAAGAAAACGAATATAACGCACAAATTGTATGCAAATTAGGAAACGGGCCTTGAAATAACTCCAGCAAGTAAACATAATTCTATTATTATTATTTGTTGTTGTTTTAATTTTTGCAGTTTATTTAAATTTTAAATCAATTTATTTTTTCTATAAACAATTTGGTTGCATCGACGTCTCATTAAGTGTAATTTTGTAGTTAATAGAGTTATTACAGGTGATTCCATTGTTTTGCACGTATTTTTGAATGACTGGTTTATTCTCTGGTTTATATACCGATTTTTTACGGGAGAAAGTATTTAAAGGATTTTGTTGTAGTGATTTCTCCCAACGGAAATAGGCGCAGAAATCACGTAAAGAATTCAGGGAAAAAAGTTGCATTTAAAATGTGTTTTACAGCCTGTCAGGTGACGAAAGTTATAGGAAAAAGTTTCCACTTCAGTATAATATTACATAGTTATTCAACGAGTTGTGTTTTTTTTATCTTTTGCTGATAATAATTCTTTACACTTATGATTTCCATAAGTTGTTGACTAAATGACTTCTTTTTATAAACAAATTCTAACTAACTTTAAATAATTTTTCACTTACAAAAATAACTACAGTTGTAAATCAGCTAAAAATAATAACAAAGAGAATTAATCAGCATTATTTATAGAGTCTTTTTTTTCAGTTAGTCAGCAATTGAAATTATTTTTGTAATTAAAACTTTGTTTAAGAAGTCCGTAAATTGCATTCCTGAGTCGTGTCTGCCATCGTTGACACTTCACTTGTCAATTGGATCGATAAAAAATTAAGTCAAATCAGTGCATCGATCAATTTATAATTTTCAACGCATTTTATTTTCAGCTCAACGACATTTATTTATTTATTTACATTCATTTCTGTTTTTTTCTCCTTTTTTTTTATTTTGTTTGATTCTCTGTTTATCTTTTGGACATCAATTTCAGTACGCAAAGTCGACACATGCATACAAATTTTCAATTTTTTATATTAGCAAAATATACCAAAAAAATACACTTTGAATTTTATTTGAATTGAAAATTTTGAAATGTTTTTTGTTCGTTCATGTCGCTTACAGTCCCTGGCCCGTTTTAGCTTAAAGACCGCGTCAATTAATCGTACAAATGACCCTCCTCCAATACTATATCGTAAACGTAGTATCCATTTTTCTAGTACTATTTGCATTTTGACCATTTTGGACACGTTGACAAGGTCGTACTCAGTTCACGTTAGTGGAATTTTAGATGGATAGCAATTCAGTTTCAATTTTGAAATTCTAGCGTCGTTTTGGCAAAGGTAAGCATTTCAGAACACGCATGAACGTGTCACAACACGCACAAACAACTGTACTAAACATTTACATGTTGGTTTAAGTGCTCTTTTTACCATACTAAATCGATTTGTTGAAATCAACTATAGTTACTATCAATATTGGTCCTGGATTTGGTATAGGGCTTTGAAAAAGTCTGGCGATAAGAGCTATCGCTATCTCTATTCACATGTTTGGCTATCTCGCTCTGCGAGAAACAGTTGATTGCTGCTGCATTGAGTCAGAAACGTTTATTACGCCCCACTGATTACTAATAACTGTCAGCGACCAAATCGGGAGTATTGACAAATTAAAGAAAGGTGCAAAATAAAATAACTATAAGTACAAAAAATGATTTAGATTGGAATCTTTTACTATAGCTACTGATTAAATACAGTTACACCTTTCAAAACCGACTTCAAATTTGAAGTTTTAACTTAAATTAAGTTGAAATTTATATTGTAAATCTTGAAATTCTGTTCCCACCCACTTGATAATGTCAGTGAACTGAACCTTCAAGAAATCAATTCAATCCATTCAAGCGTATCATCATCATTTGTATAACAAATTAACTTTAGCTACTTGTATTACGTCGATGGCAACTAACTAATTGAACTATATGTTTAGCTATAGCTTTTGTTATCGCGTCGAATCGGAATCCATGGAGTGGACTACCCCCTGGCCAGCCCCTGTACGACCAGACACCTCCATCCTTCCTACCTCCCCCTGATAAAACTGCGCTTAATTCAATGAAAATGAAATCTAATTGAGGAAATGAACGTTTAGCATCTGGCAAACCGAATTCCGAGTGGCACTATAAACAGTATTATTTATATATGTCAGCTTGTGATCGGGTACCAAATTTGATTAGTTTACACCTGTTTTTTGTACCTTTTTGACGTCAAAGTTGGATTTACGAGACAGTAGTATAGAAAAGATATATTTCTTAATGAAATCGAGAACTCAGCACCCACGTGGCTTATTTAAGATTCATTAAGTCGACTAATTGTTAACTGGGAGAGTTATGCCCACTGATCTATTAGATTGGCATTTAGTTTGCCGTTGAGCATTACTAATTTCCAGAAGATATAGATCTTCTAGCGTCAGCAAATATGGGCTAGTATTACAAAACCAAAACTGAGATCAGAGCTAAAATTATTGAACCCCAACGAAAGCAGAATATTAAATACTTTATAAGAAAAGTAGTTACTTAATTGTTATCTGTAAACTATAGTAGATATAACAAATATATATAGAAATATATCTGTTAAAAATAAAGAACAATTTATATAGTAATACCCCTACTTAAAATACAAAGTATTGAAAGATAACACTCGATGTACTTTGATCATAAAACCTCGAAACTTTAACTATAAGATATATACGCAGAGATAACGATATTGGTACAATTTATGTATAGTTAGGCCTATCATATGCAGCACATCTTAACGATCATTTCATGGTTTATACGATCAATTTAAATCGTTTGTAATTACGTGTCTGTAAAAGGGCTAACCTTGATGGCTTCAACCAAAACTGTCACGTAGCGTTACGTCAGTTGGTCAGGTAGTTGTAAAATGTGCGGGGATTCATCTTCATTTGCATGCCAGGCAGGTGGAAAGGCCAACCCACCTGGAAAACGGCTGTTGAGGCACTACCCACCTGACCATACCTGGACAGAAGGTTTATAATTACCATATGACACTACCGAACCATTTGGGTAGCTATGCGGTTCATTAGACAGCTGCACTTGACCCCGTTCGGGCCTTAATTGTCGGTAGGAACTTTTGCAGGGTGCTGGAAGAGGGTGCTCATCACTAGTGACGAAAGTAGGGACATAAATTGGGTTGCATCTCAAATCAACTTGTTTGTTCTAATAAAATCTTGTATCATTTGATATATTAAACTGTTATACAGCGACGAGGGTTGCCATAATGTAAAATTATGTAGAAGAGCGCAATTTTCAAGAAACGTATAACAGTTTCTACAAAGTATAATCTATATAGTGGCCTTAAAAATAAATAGAACTTCTAAAAATAACTCGACTCTTTCTAACGACCTTTATAGTGAACTTGACACTGCTTTCATTAAGTATAATCAATAATTATAAAAGAAATCAACAGAATGCTAATTACCCATACAATTTGTCTAAGTTTTGTGGAAATAAATGTAAATGACTTGGATCAATAAATTGGTCTAATTCCCAGACGAACACTATTGAATTTCTGTGTCACTGTTATACACAATTACAAGTCGAGAGTAACTGTTATATTTAATTAACTAATTCACAAACTGTTCACACTCTTCATGTATTTTCAGGGTAAAGATAAAGAGTTGTAAACTTCTCGGGACTCAAGATGCCTATCAAAGAGGTATTACGCAGATGTCAACCTGTATCACTCTATGTGGTATTGGTATTATCCATCTGTTATTTGGTGATACAACTGGTCTTCAGCCATTTGACACATGCCTTGACTCTACTCATGGCTTCCTACCACATGTTGTGCAACATTTTTGCTCTCGGAGGTTGCATATTAACAATTAAGGTAAGTGGATCAACAACTTCCCAGTTGGGGAAGTATCAAGTTTATTTCGACTTGTTTTCGGTTTCCTTCTGATAAGCAAATCGGGACATCGCCAAGCGACGTCAAAACAAAACCAGATGCAGTGCATTGAACTGAACAATTTTTGCCACTTCACCTTTTCAAAACTGGTTCCGATTTATTTTTTTTTTTGACTGTCTGATTTGGTTACAAAGTTTGATTTATGCTATAATAAATATTTTTCAAAATTTTAAAGGGTATGCACAGTTGGCATATACTCTCTTAATACCGCTGTAAGCTAATTATTGTGTGTATAACAGTTTACTCTAAGTGCTAGTGACGAAAGCAGTGTGTTAAAATCCACAAAAAATGATTTTTCTTAAAATAACAGATTGTTATCACTTGTTTGAGAATTCCAAATTCTTTTTAAGGTCATTTTGGATTACTTTAATCCTCTAATTAAGTCTCTTCTTTTATACTAGTACCAAGATATGAGTACACTCACCTACCTGACAGTTTTAGTGCAGGTATCACTCGCTATCTTCATAATGTTTAATTAAAGCCCCATAAAAATAAAGATAATTATCGTTAACGGGTTGTCAAATAAAGTTTAGCTGTTAACTTAAATTAGAAGCCTTATTTATGATAAGAGTTCATTGATAAGAACTCTGTTCTACTTTATAGTATAACAGCATAATACTCTGCTCTATACTCCTGACCTAGTAACACTAAATTATAATATTTATAACATAAAATCAAGGTGAAAACTCTATTTGAAATTTTTGAATGTATTTATGAATAAATCATAACAAATTTGTTATTTTCGTTGTGACTGCAGAAAAGTTGGCAAATTTCGAGTCTCTATTTACGGGCGAGGGGGAGTAGGGGGGCGTGGTTGTGGGCAAACGTGTGCCAAGCACGTTTCGAGATTGAAACCAATTCAAAACAATGGCGAAAAATGTAGAGCCTACACACAGTTCGTGGCCAGAAAACCACGCAGCGAACCAGATAGACATCAGAGAGACACTACCAAAATAGACAGTTGACTGAATTATGTAACTCAAAGAGGTAGTGACAGGGAGACGAACAGACAGGGAGACAGACTGAGTTGACTGAGTTAAGCGAAGCGTTTAAATAGTTGCCAACAAATTTGGAGACAGGTATTTTACGTATAGACAGTATTTGTAATTGTTTTGGAATAGCGACTGATCAACGAGGAAATCTATATTTTAGGGCATTATTTAGACAATATCTAAAAACTGACATAACTATGTCTATACTGAACTGTTCTACAAACGGAATGCTATATTGAGCATGATTTGTACTCGGAACAAAGACTGCATACTAAAGTTTTTGAGTTTCCAGATTAATTTTCCTACACAATTTTACCTTACTCCTCCCTTACAGTTTTTGAAACACTTTTTCCATGTTCTTACTCCTTTTTTCATCCAATAACAGCACGGCAAACATCATGGAGTGGATACGAAAAAGTCATCTGCAGTAGCGCCCATACAAACTGCTAATCCGCCGGAAGACAAGATCACCGTGGTGTTAACGGTAACGGAAACTGAGGAACAGCAACTGGCGAAACGGGAGTCGAGGGAACAGAAGCTACGGAATACTTTTGGCTGGGCACGCATTGATATTTTGAGCATGCTGATTGTGTTCATCATTTTGGCCTCGTTGTCCTTTTCGTTGGTTGTGGAGGCGCTGCAGACGCTGGTCCATATCGATCATCAGGATACGATGCATCTGCCCATACCCGTTATGATGCTGGGCTTTGTGGGTCTCATACTGAATGGTCTGACTTATTTGCTGATCGGTGGTTATACACTGCATCAGGGCAGTTTCCTACATCTGACGCCAGGTGGCAATGTTGTATTGGAACGTTCCATTTCGAGCCATTCGGATTTGGCACTCAAGGCCACGGATCGTACGCTCAGTAAATCACAGAACGATCGACAGTTAAGGGAGTCACTGGAGGCGGAGGGCGGAAATGTTTACTTTGCCACTAGACGACAGGGTGCTGTGGAGATGCTTCGAGATGTGTCCAGTACGTTGTTTGTCATCGTGTGTGCAGCCATTGTGTATGTGGCGGAGGATGAGCAGCACACGGCCAAGTTTATAGATCCCGTTTTGTCAATATTCTCCTGTGTTCTGCTCGTGTCGTTGAGCTATCCGTACAGTAAGTATATTAGAAACGTAGTTATAGCTGAAAAGTAACATAAAAACAGCTGTATAACAGTCGTATAACAGTTACATTTATACTCATTTGGCTCCTATACATTAATGCTTTCTCTTTTTTATTACAGTGAAGGAATCCTGCCTCATTCTGCTCCAAACGATACCCGGCTCAATTGACTTGGAGATCTTTGAACGCACACTAGTCAGCAAATTTCCGGAAATTGTCAGCTATCATGATCTGCACATTTGGCAGCTGGCCGCGCACAGTTATGTGGCCACCATACACATACAGTTCCAGAATCCCAAACTCTATCTGAAGATCATTGAGCAGGTGCGTGGCTATTTCCATGAACAGGGCATCACAGAGGTCACCATACAGCCGGAGTTCTATCCGGCGACCAATAAGAACGCCTCCGCCTCACTGGAATGTCTGATGCAGTGCCAGGCTGTGGAGTGCATTGAGAAGGTATGCTGCCGTGACTCACGCACTGACTTACGTGAAGTCAGCGACAGTCCAATGCCAAAATCGACGCCCAAAACCAAATCCTGCGCTGAACTCAGCACAATTGTGGTGGAGAAACCCAACGAGCTGAGCGTAGCAGAGTTAATTAAGAAATCACAAGATGTACCGATGAACGAAGAGTCATCGTTGCCCGTGTCTCCGTCCAGTATATCCCTGCCCGCCTCGGCTACGACAGAAACCTGTTGATTTGTCCATAGCTTTGTAGTCATCTCCAGCCGGCTTAGTATTAAGGCAGCGATTCTACGATTTTAGATAGTATTTAAGTATATTTTAATAGTTAATTACTGCATTTACGCTATTCAATTGAGAATAGATCTGAATTTTTATTCTTTTAGCGAGAATTGTGTGTTTAACGATCTGGCCGCACCGCTTACTTGACTACACCATTAACTTGGCTGCGCCTGTGTGAGCTCAGCTTAAATGATCTGGCAACACTTAAAGCATAAATGTAGTATTTGCCATACAAAACGGGAGCTAACATTTTTACATGAGACGCTTAAGTAGATTTAAGTTATTTGCATTAAGAAACATAAATAAATATTGCGTTTAAGTTCTTTAAATTTATCTAATCGTTTTTTAAATATTTAAAAAATATATTTGAAGTATTTTTAATGCATTTACAGTGAGCAACAAAGTTCACATTTCACTTACGATCCACACAGCACGTAACAATACAATCTGTAGCACAGTTGGGTGGAGTAAATAAACAGATACCGCGTATCAGGTATTAGACAGGTCAATGATAAGGCTACAATGAGTTAACGTTGACTTTTACTTTGCGCCTAGCAGATACTCCAGCGTAAAGAGTCGAATAATCAGCGCTAAATTGTTTGTTGTCGCATAATCGATCACACTTTCGTTATCGTGCTGTGTGTGCCACACACTGGGAAAGGGCATTGGTATCAGGTGTAGAACAGGTACATGTCGTCGCAGGAACGGTATATGATCATCTTCAACTTGGCCACTCCGCAGCGCCTGTAGCTGGAAGTAACGCGTGCGATCACGTTGCACAACACCACTGTTCACGTAACGCTCGAGCATGGATTTTTGGGAGAGACGGGTCTCCAGATCCGCTAAACGCATGTACCACACCTCCGTGTTGCCGAAGAAACTATAGAAGGCGGGATCGGGAGCGCCCAATAAGTCCAGCAGCACAAGCATATCAATGCGATCCAGTTTTCCCTCCTTTTCCCAATGTTTGGCCAGATGCCGTGCGCCATAGATGGAATCCTTTGGACCCCATTCCTCGAATGCTTCCTCGCCATCGAAGAAGAGCAACATCAGACTAAGTTTGGCCTTCTGTAGTGGTTTCAGCTGCTCCTGCAACACTTTGGCCAGATTGAGGAGCATGGCACAGGGCACAGCCGAGTCGGTGGCACCCACAAATTCCACATCCGGCATATATTTGCTGTCATAGTGACAGGCAAGTACCAGATAGCGTTCCGCCTTTGGATTTAGCGTAGCGATAATGTTGTGAAAATGTAAATCTCCCACGATGGGAGCCTTATCGTGAAAGCTATTAAGTTCCACATGCCACTCGAGATCCCTCAGGCTATCGACGATATACTGGCGCACAATACTGTGATTTGTCGTTCCCACAACACGAGGTATGAGTATATTTTGAACAGCTTCGCGTAAATGTTGTTTATCCGACAAATTGCTGTACTCCAGGAATTGTGATTCCGAAAGCTGACTGGGATTGTGGACGGTCTGAAAGAGAGTTCAAACAAAAGAGTTCAATTTACATATTTTCCAGCTGTTAAAATTACACTGCCATTGTTGTTCTTGTTGTTATTGGCTACCTGTTTGCGACCCACGAGATAATCAGCTGTTGTTGGTCTAGCTGAGTTGGCTATTAAAGCTACATGCAGGCATAATGGCCACAAATATTGTGGAACTATTCTGTGAAGCTGCAGCGAAAGCATTTTTCAAATACGTGCTACGTATTCAAAGTGGTGTTGATATGTTTAATTTTATTTGGCGTTGTTGCTTTCAATAATTCTCACAGGTGGTTGCAGATGTTGTATAGTTTGACGCACTGTGGCACACAGCATACGTGTACAGGTGTTTGATATATTTAGTATAGCGCGACGTTGTAGTCTCTGTCAGAAACATATTTATACTAAAAATTAATGAAATAAAACGTAACAAAAAACGGCTAATAGAACCGATACAAACAATAAGCAGCTTTGGCGTTGCCACACTGTCGTTTCGCTGTTAACATAATGTTCTTATTGCCATGCTTTACAGTTAACAGTTTTCTGCTAACTCCTCATCTTTCGAACTGCTCCTCACCTAACAGACTACACTCGCAAATATAACAGCAAACGTTACTCATCTTTAACATGGCGAAACTGCTCTCATTTCTGCAAAAACAAATTCCAACTGGAATTAAACGGCCAACAGCTTTGAAAATAAAAATGAGTGTGACTATCTGGAGTCCGCAGGCAAATGTGTAGAAATAAAATTTATGTAGTTAACAAAACAGTGCTCACCACGTCTGTTGGCTCAAAGCAAACGCCCAGGTTGTAAATTTTTTTATTTCGCCTTGGCAGAATTTTTCTAACTGCATCCGTCCAACTGTAATGCCGTATGAAGACCTTACCCCAACCGAGCAAACGTCGCATATCAATATATTTTTTTAAATTTATGTTGTACACACAATTGTTAACACAAAAAACACTGACGGCAGTATGATGGATTAACTTTGGAGAAATTACAGTCTGTTGCGCGTGCTTTGTTATCGAAACTTACGCAACGAAATGATTACACACCATTTACAGAGAAACTTGAACTCCCAAGAGACATAAATTGTCGAAAAATAGAAAATACATACGTACGCTGATCGTAGGTAGTTTTAATTATTTTACTTAACGCTAATGTCAATAAGCTTAGAACACACAAACGAAGAGAAAACAAAAACCTTCTAGTTGGAAATGTTATTACATATTTAACAGTCGCAGTTGTAGCAGCGGTTGCTCCAGGAAAGCTACAGTGACACGGTTAATCCTGTTTCCTTTGTGCGGCCTTTGCGTTCGCTCCTCCAAAGTAGGCCCTATAGATATATAGCCCTAAGGCAACATGCAGTGCTGCAACCGCGCCCACAGCAGATGCAATATTTACTTTCACCTCCGACATGCTAAAGAATTGGTCCAGTACATAACCCTTGAGTGCAAAGAACGTCACGACGGGCAGGAATACAATTAGAGAGCAGTAGAACAGCACCACTTTAAATGAACTATAATCCTGGGTGTCCTACAAAATAGCAATGTGCAACGTTGGCGTCGATTATTTTTAGTAAACACAGCCGGCAAATTTTGTTTTTTGTGTATTTACCTCTGAACGTTGCTTGGAGGTCTTAATTAGGCCAGCGTCACCTCCGCTGCCATTGCCCTTTTTTGTCTTGTTGCTCATATTTGGTTAACTACTTAAAATATTTAGACGAAAATAAGAAATATGATTTTATTTCTGATTGTTTTCCCTTTTTCTCTTTTCCCTGTTGTGCCAATCACATGATAGACTGAAGAATACTATTCGATTCTCTAGCCTGCTTTAATCGAATAGATTTAACAAGGTGGCAGCCTCAAATGTCATTTACCATGCTCGTACGTTGCCAATCGAACTTGCAATCGATAAATCGATTTTTATCGTTGGTTGTATTTATTTTTAACAATTGGCGTCAGCGTCTTTGCTTGTTTTTACTTCGTATTGTTGTTGCCGTTCATTGTACTGGCTGCGGTGTGCGCGCGCGTATTAATTAAGTTCATGTCACCATATTGTTGCTTATTTTTAAAGTAATTAACTGAAAGAAAAATAAAAGCCAACCAGCCCTCTGCAGTTGAATACACGCCGGCGGCAACACCGTACGTACAGTCGAAAAGCGAGCGTCGTTCAATACACAACACGTTTGTTGTCTCTGTCATTTCGTTTTTGAGAATCTCGCTCGCGCGCGTGTGTGTGTTTTTGTTATACCAAGAATACTCGGTAAATTTCCACTGTTGAACTGAGCGCACGGAACGTGGACGGATAGCATCATCATGGTTTTGACAAATTTCGAGTGCTGGGCACATGGTGAGACTGCCGATGCTGTCAATTTCGAAACTGGGACAACGGCGCGCAATTCATCTATGGTGGATCCATTCAACGCACGTGTCGTTTCTCACATTGCAACCGCTTCGAATGGTTACTACGGCTATGCAATTGTAAATAACGATGCTGCCACTGCGGACAACAACAACAACAGCTGCAATAACAACAACATACAGCAGGCAATGCAAGTGAATGAAATTGACGCTGCGCAAGACGTCGCAGCCGCTGCCGCTGTCTCGGTCGCTGCCGAAGCCGCCGCAGCGGCAGCGCGTTGTAAGAAACGCTGCTTTGCAATGGGACATGAACAGTTGGACATGGAGATGGACAACTTGACGGCCGTCAAGCGTTGCCGTTTCGATGATGCCGATCTCGTCGCACAGTATTGTAACGGTAATTATGCGCATAAACTTAAGCATCCAAATTTAATGTATAATTTCATTTTTTACATTGTGGTTGCCCTTGACTTTTTCACACCGCACGACGTACAACAACAAAAAGTGTATGAATTTTTTTTAATTGACGCTAGGCAGTGGAAGAAATTTCGTAAATTTTGTTACAAAATAGAGATTTGGAAACTTTTTGGCACTGCTCTCGTTTTCGAGACTTTTTTTTACTTAGCGGTTTGCTTATATTTATTTTTGGGTCATCCTTATCAGAACTTATCTTGCTTATTGGGTAGGTAAAGGTGTATGTGTGTAAGTGCGTGCATTGTGTGTGTGTGTGTGTGTGTTTGCTTGTTACATTTGAGTGAGATACGTGCGATAAAACTGACATGCACATTATTACAGTATAACACAAGAGTAGTACAGTTTACAGTGGTGAGTGTTGCCATATAAATAGGAAATTGTCATGACTTTGCCGGTATACTATTTGAATATTGAAATCAGCTAGAGCGATTAGCTGATAAACTTTGTTAAGCACATAATATGCATTAATTTGCGTGTTTGGCAAACTTGTTGGAAAGCAAACACCTCTAACCTTAAGCGATAAGCGAGCCGCAGTTAACGGTTTAGTCACTAAGCTAGCTGCATTTCCTGTTATCGCAGTGAGTGGTGAACTACTGACCCAGCAGAGCTAATCAAGCCAATCAAGTTTGCTCAAACATGTTTCTATTTCAGTGATTTGAAATCCATATTTGATTAACATAATAAATACGAGTAGCTACAGGTATAAGTTTTACCGTAGTTTATCGTGTTTGGATTAATATTTACTATATGCATATTAATGGTACAGTCGCTGCCATTTATTGCTGGCTGACCTCATCCAAAACAAGCAACGAAAGTAGTCGACTTTAAAATACCCTGTAAATTATTTCTGCTATACTTTATAAAAGCTCTTGAAGTTTTATTGATATATAAAATCTTTTAATAATTTTCTTATGTTTCAGGGTTAATATACCCCACTTCACTTTCGAAATATTTACAGGGTATAAATTTTTAACTTATCGCTAGTCCCCCCTGACCCCTTTGATAAATGCTGGATTTATTTTTATTTATTACCTTTTCTTTTAAACCTTTTTTTTGCCATTTATCAGCACGTCTCTCGCTTTTGTTTAACTAAAAAAAATAACAACAAAAATAAAGTTTGTTATCGCTGAGAGAACAGCACAAACACCGATAACCGATGACTGCGCTGTTAGCGTCGCTGTTGCGTCGCCTGCATTACCGGCTATTAATAAATTAAACGGTAATTGGGGCACTGCCATCGCTAGCAGCGACGTGGCAGCGACGCGACGTAACGCAAAACGCTGACTGCGAAAAGTTGGCGTCAGCATTTGCTTTTGGAATTAACACAAAATCAAAATCGCAATTTTACAATAATTGACCAAAATAAAAGCAAGCAATAAGTATAAATAAGTAAAAGAGAGTGTATGCGACTAATAGATACTCTATATATTATTTAAAAGTGTTAAAATTGTAGAAACTCAATTTAAAAAGGAATTTTTGTACATACTATAGAATTTATTTTACATTTTTTGAGTGTAATTAAGTCTAGCATACCCATTTCTGACGCTTTTCCTTTAAACAATTATTCTATTTTCTATTTAAAGTTTATTTTAAATACTAATCTAATTTCTACTTTTGCAGATTTCTTTTCACTGCCTGCGACACAAATGATTGGCACTCAGGCCTGCCTCATGGATTATGATTATGATGTGCAACAACAGCAGCAGCAGCAACAACATCAGCAGCAGACGCAACAACAGCAGCAGCAACATCCACGCCTCTTTCAACATTATCAAGGTCATTTGCATCGCGCTAACCGTGATGTGAGTCGTTGCATGATGTCGCATATGATCTAAAAACCTGCATATAGCCAACATGTGTGTATGTGTGTGTGTGACCGTGTGCGATATAAGCACATAAAGCACACACACACACACACATATATATACATACGCATTCACAAACACATACAACATGCAACAGTTCACCGACACGTCTCTCTTTGTCACAAAACCAAAAAGAAACAAATACAAAAAAAAATTTCATTTAACGCCGAATTTGCAATATTTTAAAATGTATATCCAAAAAGAAAAAAATTGCATATTACTCACACACTAGAACACAGTACACAAACGCATAAAAACACACACACACACACATACACACGTAGAGATATACAATTTGTACGGTGTGCCAACGTCGCGTATACGTAATGTGTAAAAAAGAAAGCAATAGAAATGAACCAAAGCAATTGTTATAAATATCCACATTTAAATAGCAATCGTATCAATTAATCAATCAATTAAAACATATACGAATTAATGTATAGATAATTAACTAAATACACACATATTTATATCATGTGAATTGTTGTAAATATCGCCGCATTGTACAAAACAAAAAAAAGCAAACAAATGTTAAGAGATGAAATATTTGTATTACAACTTAAAACAAATCGGTTTTGAATCAATTATGTACTTAAAAATTGCAAACAAAACAAATATCAATTAAAATACAATTACTTAAACCACATTGCAATCAATCAAGCTAACACTTAAGCAATCTTTTATTTAAGTATTAATATTAGTTACTAACATTAAGCAATGCATTGTCTAATTCGGCAAAAAGGCCCTTCACAAAGTGTTTTGCAACACAAAACTTAAGCAAACCGAAAAGAATTGTAATTTACAACAACAAAATGAATGTAACTTTGGGTTTTAAGTGTTAATACCCTGTAAACTGAGTACAAGTTGTTATACGCTCATTTTGTTTCCTGTTTAGCCATAAAGAAAACTAATAACAATTATTGAGTCACTTTATTGACTGACTATATACATTTTTATAATGGATAATTGTAAAACGCTAAATATTTTAATTGAATTTGTATATTAATGACATGAAAATTAATAATTGTATTGAATTTTTTGTTTATTTAGCATCTCGAATACTTAAATTTTGAAATGTACCTCTTGAATTTTGAATGAATGAAGGTTTTTAGACTTCACTATAGTTTATGATCTTATACACTGGATGTATTATAATGTGAAAATGTAAGTTTATAGTTAAATTGTACTTAACAAATAATTATACACTTTATAAAACAATAAAATCATTTGAAACTGCTTTAAGTGACGATAATAATAATAAATGTTATTAGTAAAATTATAAGTTAAACTGTAAAACAATTTATAAATAGTGCTCCTTTATAAGACACTTTATGAAAGGCCAAGAAAATTGAAAATATATTTTTGGGATTTTGAAGAATCCGTTGAAAAGAAAATAGAAAAAATCAAAACTGATTGAGAAAAACTCTTTGCTCTCTCTCTGCTCGTTTACAGACGGCCCACAACGAGAACAAGAACAACGACGACAACCGAAATTGTCCAAAAATAATATACAACTAGATGATAAATGTGAATCCAAAATATCGGTTGAGTCAGCTGATTTGTATATAGCCACACATGGCGGTTCTCTGCATAACTACAAGCTGCACGAAGAGTTTGATATCTAACAAACAAATAAACAATTTATATATATATATTTGTATCTTGGCTAACTATAAAGCATTGTATAACTTAGTTTAAGTAGCATTTAAGCCTCGGAACTTAACATAATAATGGATTTCTATATTGAAACCTCAATGGTGCTTAGACTTAATTAAATGAAGTGTAATAAAAGCTTTAAATCCACAAATTTATATAAGATTTTTAAAGATTTGTATTAACTTTAAGAAAACATTGTGAGATCTTGGTTTGTAAAGGATTTATTCGAACAAAGTAAGTTAGTTTGTATATATCTTTAGTTCTTTTAGTGTTTTTGTTCAAATGCCATTAGATTCTTTTGTGGAATACTGGATGCGGTTTCTCCAGTTGTGCCAGGTGCCTCAGTTGATGTAATTCTCCTTCACATCCTTAACCATAAGATCAACCAGATTGTTCAGATCATACTTATGGCTCCAGTTCCAATCGCGTCTAGCCTCGGAATCGTCAAACACCTGAGGCCAAGAATCGGCGATCAATTGTCGACTATCCGGTTGATAGACCACATGCAAATGAGGCACATGCTTGCTCAGTTCTTCGACCAGTTCCTCGGGAGTAAACGACATGGCAGTGACATTGTACACACGACGCTTTAGCTGCTCACTTGGTGCACGCATAAACTCAAATAGAGCACTACGGGTATACAAATTTTAGTTATTGAGAACTTCAGTGGAGAGATGTGTGTAACTCACCGCAGGCAATCTTCAATGTACATCATGGGCAGGCGTGTGTCTGGTTTCAGGTAACAGGTGTGCTTCCCATGACGCAGTGCATCGTGGAAAATGGAAACAGCGTAGTCTGCAAAGGTAAGCAAATTATTTATTGTGAGGTTATGTTTAACGAATGTTAGGTTAGGTTGAATCGAAAGTGTAAACAATTTAGAAAATGAGCAGTGGAGTATAACTAGAATTTTTTAAGGAAATTATATCAATTTTGAGGTTAGGTTTAAAAAATGGTATATTAGATTGAAAAGTCTTTGTTTTTAGCCAATAATTCAAATCTTAGTCAATTATTCGTCTGATTGAGTTATGTTCAGCATAAAACCACATGAAATTTGATTAATTCAATATCAATTTTCAGTGGGAATTAAAGTATTAATACTATGTTAACATCTTTAACTATTTTACGGCCAATAAAATGGAGAAATAGCGGCTCTAAATAGCAAAATCATTTAATCAGTGACCTGGTAACTGAACATACAATGCAAAAGAGCCAAGCTTGCTAGCTGGTTGCTTTGTATCTTACAGATACACAGATACCGCTTGCTTTGTATCTTACAGATACACAGATACCGCTTGGCAACTGCATTGTCATGCTATCGGTTGCATTAAACTATGAACAATTGACTTTAATAAAAACTACTTAAAGCATTAGCCCGATGACATAGTTAACTAGGCGAAAGTATCTCTGAGATACTTTTACCTATTTCCCCAGACTTACCCGTGGTGCCGCCGCCGGGTGGATCGCTGGAAATGACGCCTGGAAAACGCAGGCATCTGAAATCCAAACCAAATTTATGATAATAATATTCGCCAATCAATTCGGCGTGCACCTTGGAAACGCCATAAATAGTGCGAGGTCTTTGTATCTACGAGGGAAAACAAGACCGCAAAATTTTCAGAATATCGAACAAACAGAAAACTGTAGGATTCGTTTTGGGTGCAGAAAAACATACCGTTATGTTCGGTGTGGGATTGCGGGGACTATCGGGCCCAAAGGCGCCAATTGTGCTGGGCACAAAGATGCGCAGCTTATACTGTTTGGCCAGCTCAATAACATTATGGACACCCTCAATGTTGACCCTAAAAAGGAGCCAAAATGAATTAGATAAATCCTGGTGATTCCCAGCTTGGGTATTACCTCACAGCTAGCGGTACATTCTGTTCGCCCACCGCACTGAGCAGCGCCGAGAAGTGAATGAGCCAATCAATGCGATGATTGACAACAATCTTCTGCAATCCCTTAAAGTCCAGAATATCCGCAAAGATATATGGTCCATTCTCGAGGACTGCATCGCTGGGTTTGATGATATCCGAGAGGATTACGCTATCGTTGCCGTACTGGGAACGCAACAGCTTGGCACACTCGATGCCCAGTTGGCCAAGACCACCTGCCAAGAGGGAGAACACTCAATCACTTTAGGGATCACTCGGTTAGGATAAGAAATCGCAAGGATTTAACTAACCCGTGATTAGAATCTTTGGAGGTCTTTTGGTGTCTACCTGTTGATGCATTAACCTAGCCAATGGTTGCATCTGGTGTCGCCTGGACACCAGACTGCTCAGGCATTTGCGCAACATGATGGGGCCAAATTGAGAAAAAAAAATGTTTTTTTTTTTGGAATTTCTTTACAGGATCGGACACCGCCGCCTCGCAACGAGTTACAGATTTCAACTGATTTCGAAAGTCAGCAAATCATTTTCAGCAGCAACCAAGCAACGTTGAAATTATATTTATTTTATTTCTACACATATATATACATATATATTCGTATTCCCGAATATATCGCGTGAACAGTCGGAATTCATATTCGTTACTTGTCGGCACTCTTGGCACGCTCTCAACAATTATGAGAGGTCTTTGCTCGTGTGGTCCGCGTAGTTGTAGTTGTTGCGGTTGTTGTAGCTACAGTGGTTGTTGTCACTATGGCAAGAGATTTGCTCGATTTTGCCATTTATAATTCAATAAAAAGCGAAAGCAACAACGACCCAACTAACAGGAGGCCCGACAATTGACAACCATAACAACTAGTGGGATGAGCCGTACTGGACGACTGTAAAAGACCCTGTCATTAAAAACTAACATTAACTAACTAACTTTGATTTCACTCAGTTCCTTGATATGCCAGCTGTAAGATATAGTTGTATGATCCTTTAGAGTACTTGTTTAGGATATAGAAGATTGAGTTTGATTAAAATAACTCATGACTTTCTTCATTATTGCCTCTTTTTGATAAAACTGTATAAACCCTTTACCCAAATTAAGTACAGGGTCTTATTGTGAGCGGTTTCCTTATAGGGGACACGCCTCTCTGCTAATACATAGACACATTCAAGTGGCCCGGTTATGAAAATAGCATTCGACAGCAAATTTTCCTATGTGTACAGGGTATTATGCCATTGGGCATAGGTAAAATTAGAAATTACAATAATAGTTGTAGTAATAGCATTTAAAAATTGAAAGCTTAAAAACGACAGATTTTAAGTTATATAGTTAAAAGTTTCTTATATTGATTGATCTGTTAAGTATTTCTACAAAGAATTCCTTCTCGTTTCTTAATTAAGCTTAGAAATGCGTAAATATTACAAAAATGTAACAAAATGCGATTCAAAATTTGTTGAACGAAAGCTTCCCGTTAATTCTCCCACAAATTGAAATGAAATTGAATTAACCTTGAAAGTGAAATTGAACATGAGCTTCAATTATGTATAAATAGAACGACCTTTATTGTATGAAAACCTTGGTTCAAGGGCCTGTAATGGCAAAACAGACTTTTGGCAAACCTTTAAACTAACTATATACGAAAGATAAAGACTACAAAATACCCTACCTACTATACTACTAGAATTTTAGATTCTTTTCAGTTAAAATACCCTTTAACCAAATTTTACTAGGTATAAAAAAACGTGTACAATAGAATCAGATAGCGCAATGAACCTCATAATCAGAGATGGGGTGATCTTTATAGTAAACCCGGGTGCACTATGTAATACCCATGTGAATATGTTACTGCTGACAGTTCCATAGCCTTGAAGATGCGGCGTTTGACATCTGAATGCTTTGAACTTAAGTAAATATTATGTACAAACTAAAAATATAACCCAACAAAATAGACAGCTGGCAATTTTCTAAATGAATTTTCTTTAAATACTTTCATGCAAGTCATTTTTCAATGGAAATTATGTACATGGTATTAGGGAAGTATTTTAGATGGTAGCAGTGCCAGTACCATTCCCTGTCCCAAGTCCCCATTGCTCAGCCAAGCGATGCCCAAAGTGTCGACGTTTTATGTAACTAAAGTGAAATAAAAATATAAAAGAGACCAAAAATGTTCATAAATAAAAAAAATGAAAATTTTTATGTGAATCGCGCGCTTTATGAGGCCTTTAATTTAATTTGGCAAAAGCGAGCCGACCATAGAGCGTCTAAGATATTGCGATTTGCGATATATATCATGAGATATCGGCCAAGGAAATGAAAGTGAAATAAAGATGGCTTGAAGCTTCAAATCAAGACAACGAATCACAAATACAGTTAAGAAAATATAATTATTAATTTATAGAATTTAGTTTATAATCCAGTTAGCTGAATTTTGATTTTATTTTTGATATTTTTAAAAATTAATCTTGGTAGTTTTTCAGATATTTACATATTTTGTAGTATATTTAGAAAGTGGTGTCTGTATTTATAGGACTAAAGACAAAGTTTTCATAGTTGTTCCTTTCTCAATTTACTTCTCTTAATATTTTCTGTAAGTCACTTAAATCTGTTTATTTTTTGCCAACTTTTCCTTTCAAATCTTTTTTTTTTTAACAAGATTTCGGTTTAAAGTGATTAGGCTTTTGGCCTTCGCAGCGGAGCCAACAATTTCCTCACATAATTCGTTAATTTCACTTGCAATTTCAATCTGTTTATTGTACTTAATAAACTTGGCATAAACAACCTCGCCCCGAACAGCTAACATGGCCAAGCAGAGGGCCTAAAACGACCCCTGGAGGCAGCAAACACAGGTGGTCACAGTTCAGTTCAGTTCTGTCGCCTGCAATCCACATGCCATCCACTTGCGATCCACAAGCGTTTGCTGGCCAAGTCTAAGTCTGACTTTGTGAGTGAGAATCACCCAAGTGTGGAGCCAACTTGGCTCTAATATTGCACAGGCAGGAAGCATTCGCTTCTTCGCTCCACTTTACCGCTCCTCTTCTTCCCCACAATTCCACTCAAAACATTCATAGAAAATCTTGAGTAATCTCTTGGGACTCCACATAACGTTTTTCAAAAACAGTTTCAACGCGCATTCCAATCGCGACGGTTCGCAAAGACGGTCAAAACCAAAATAAAAAGACGACTAAAACGCGTTTACTAAAAATTTTAATTAAATTACTGAGAAATTAAGTAAGGAAAATAAAAAGCAAAAGTGCGCACGAAAGTGAGTGAAGTGTATAAATATTGAGAAAGAAGCTGAGAAATTCAAGCTACTTTTGTTGTTAATACCAATAAATTGTGTAAAGTTGCAACAAAGTTTGATATAAGATCAATTATTAATGAGAACCCAATTTTATATAATAAAATACTTACAAAGGAGACATTAACCATTTGGATATTTTAGATACGCTGCCATTGGAGTAAGTTTTAATACAGAGAATAGTTAAAAAATATGTTAAATTTAAGGTCCCACATTATGTCTTGAAGATATTGCTGATATTTAAAGATTATAGAGTTTAAAAATTTAGATATACAAAATTTTGCAGTTTTTTAAAAACAATTTAAGTGATAAATTCTTTTTATACGTACAAAAGGCTGTGAATTCTCATACTTAAACTTAAAGTAAGACTAACCAACGCTAGATGGTGCTGCTACCCCATTCATCTCAAGCTGTTCCGGCTTAATTAACTGCTCAACCTATTCCAAATATTTGTGTTTATCAAACATGATCTTATGTGCTCTATCTATTGCCACAAGCCCGTTTTAAAGAACTAACAGTTATTTAATTAGGAGAGACTCGAAAGAAATCAGAGCGAACTGCAGAAAAATACACTATAAAGATCTGGTGAAACTGTCGCCAAAATACTGAATACTACAAATACTACAACATCGAAGAGGTAGACCTTCAAGTCACACTTAGTTGCGGCAGCTGCAAAGATACAAGACTTGGCTCTCCGTGGAGAGTGGATTAGAGTGGAGTGGAGGGGAAGGAGAAGACAGGCAGCTGGCTTCCAGCTTTAAGAAATTACAGACAATGATGAAAACGACAATAATTTCAAGGTTCGTTTGATGTAAACTCCGCGCGCATGCGTGTACACTGTACAGTAGAGACTCGGCTCTATGGACTCTAAACTCTACGGTAGACCCCAGCAGCTCTGCATGCCGTTACAACAACAACAACAACTTCTACTACTACTGTTGTTTTTCATACACTTTGTGTTGTTGTTGTTTTTTTATTTCTTTTTTTTTGTTAAATGATTACAAAATTTTGTTGAAAAGCCATGTTACGCTTCTTGGCGCAAAAAAGTTTCTTTTTTTTTTGGTTGCGCAGCTGCAGAAAGACTATAGAGTCTATAGACTATAACCCTACAGACCTGGATATATCTTTACTAGATATGTGCATGTATTTGGCTGTTTTAGAGCTTTGTTTGGATTATTGCACAAGTTCGACTACAACTTCCTGTCGTACGCCCACAAAATGCTCAAAACTTTAAAATATTATTTAAAATACTTTAGTTTAATGAATGAAATACCAGTAATTATATACTAAACAGCATTATTTACAATAAACTAAAGCAAAAACTGACTTTAGAAATGCATAACTTGTAAATTGTTCGATTTAATTGAACTTATCAATTGAAACCTGTCTAAATCCAAACTAAATGCTATAATTAAACTAATACTTCAACTGCAGATAATTGCAATCTAATCAGTGTCTGATTGTAAAAAACAAAATATTTTTTTAACACTCACTTTTGCTGTAAATTGATTATAATGGGTTTTATTTAAAGATCGCGATCAATAAATCAATGACCCTCGTATTTGTTAATTCTCTCGACAACCAAATCGTTGACCAATTCCTTCATATTCTTGGCCGCAATGAAATCCAAATGATTGAAACTTTCTAATGGCACACGATGATCTTCAGTCAGATGCACAAACTCCGAAACGAGTGTGTCAACATCCTTTGGTCCACAAAGAGCATCATTTTGGCTGGAATACGAATGTGTTTTGGCTGTAATACGGCTAAGATCATAGTCTGGCGGCAATTCCTGGCCATAGAGTTTCATATTCTTCTTGGTACCCCAGTCGTATTGACGGAAGTAATTAGATACAGAGAGTTGTATGTAATGAATGCCTTGATTGCTGGAGGATCCACCGGGATGGGTTTCAATCAACTGCTGCATGGCAGTCTAAACGGGAGAAGAGAGCATGAACTAGTTGGGAATTCTAAACGGAATGTCCGTGAATCACTTACAATATTCATATTCTCGTAGCCACCGTTGGCGAACATGAGGAATCCATTCTTGCAGATAGAGTCGTAGGGACTGCCAGTGCCGCAGGTATTGTCGATCAAGCGATTCACATAGTTATTATAGGGTATTAGTTCCAAGTCCTCCATTACTGTGTTCCAAATGCCACCAGGGGTGCCCACCAAGGGACCAAGCCATCTGAAAATTGCCGATCTGCCGTGCTCAAAGAAGGCACAAGGAGCCAACAAATGACCAGATTTGATCTTCTTATTGTACTCCGGTCGCTCGGAGAGCAACACCAGATAGACCGTAGTGCCCTGGGAATGACCAGCATAATGCAACTGGGAGTGGCCAGTCTTGGACAGAATATAATCCACCATGGCTGCAATATCGATGGTGCCAATCTCATGCCAATCAAAGTGCCAGAATTGTGGATTATTCAGGGAGATTTTGCTATTTGCACGAGAGTAGATATTTCCACGGGCATTTCCTAGCCAGACATCGTAGCCAGCATCGGCGAGCAGATAAGCCAGCGAATACTTTGGTCCAGCAGACAACCAACAATCCGAGTTACTAAACAATCCGTGCTGCAGGAGCACTGGAGGACGCTTCGCGTTCTGATTCTTAAGGTTGTGGGAGTAGGGAATGCGGAATAAAGTCAACTGATAGCCATCCTCGGTCTCCACCACATGGGACTCTGCTGGATAACCGTGAGATCGTATGCGCTCGTCCGTTCTCTGCATGCCGTGCAGAGTGATCTTGGGATCTTGGGCAGATGCCATGCCCATGGCCAGCAATAGCCCCAGGAAACATAGAACGCGTCGCATTGTTAACACTTGTAGTTACCACCTGGATCTGATAACAATAACTCTGCAGGTGTCTTATATACCAAATTCTCTCCGATATCTCGCACTCTTTCGCTCTTTGTGTTTAGTTCTTGGGTTCCTTAACTTATCAATTGATTTATTCCTTTTCCGATTATAGTCTGAATGTCGATAGCTGCAGTTATAATTTAGAGCTCTATGAAAATATGGAAACTTTGTAGAAATTATAAATACACATTTCGCAGGGGGTGAAATTCACCAATATAGACTAGAAATTTTTACCCAGACGGTGTATTATACTTGAACAGAGTCTATTGGTTTCTGTTTTGCTATTTAAGTAAAATTATATATATAAGTATTATTTTCTTTAAGCTAATTCTAGTGAACTACATTACGTGCCGTTTTAATTTATAGTAAACTTAAATATATTAACATTTTTCAAAACTTTTTAAAACTAACAAACTTTAATGTTACTGGAATGTTATAGGATGATTCCTTAAATCATTCTGAATTTTTCTTTTGGTTTATTAAAAACTGAACTTTTTAAATTTGAACGAATTTTCATAATTTTCATTATTAAACTTCAGTATTAAGCTTTGGGCTGAATATTATTAATGTTATTAGTTTTAAATATATACATTTTTCTGATTTCATAAATTTATTTAATTTAAGCGGTATAAAGCTGTTGGTATTCCTAATTGTTTACCTGTAAAAATATGACTTTTGCTACTTTCAAAACTTGCTGAGAATTGGTGACGACAAATAACTGTTTTGATTATAATTTTATTGATTAAAAACAACCGTTGTATCGTTCAATTTATAAATTATAACGTATTATGATAATTATCAGTGCATTATTTGAAATCTTAATCATGACTGAACTTGACTTATGGCGTTTAAAGAAAGGTTATTCCCATAGAACTTTATATGGAGTTTACAGAGATACAATTTTGCGATTTCAGTAATGAATGGAAAAGGAAAGTAGTTGTTTTTGAGAGTGGTATAGGGAATACTTAAAAAACTCCTATAAAACCTATCTTAAAATATTTTCTTTCATACTTTTAGCTATGCGCCCGTCTGGCTAGATTTTATGCCAGAACAAAGCGACTCTCAAGATGTTATATCGATCGATTCTGTTGCTATATACTACCGTCTGGATAGCGCTTGTTGGAGCGGATAGCTGTCCCCCCTCGGAGGCCATTTTGCCATGCCGCTGCTCACTGCGCGGCAAGGAGATACAGATATGGTAAGACTCACCGATTTACAAGTTAGAAATACTCTAAAATCCTGTACATCCCTTTATTAGGTGCTCCCACAGCAATCTGCCACAGATAATGGATGGTCTGAAGTCCGTGGAACGTAATATTAAAACCAAAATTGATGAATTGGTGCTGGAGAACAATCAATTACCAGCATTACCTGGTCGATTCTTTGGGAATCTGCAGATTGTCCGACTGATGCTCAGATATAATAGCATCGAACGTGTCTCCAATGGTTGGCTGAACGAGTTGGAGAATAGTTTGGTGGAGATATTTATAGTGGAGCCACAGCTGAGGAGTATTCCTGCCGAGAGTTTGAACGGCATGATCAATATGCTGGCTATCACCATACAGAGC
The DNA here is from genome assembly GCA_018903735.1 of Drosophila cardini. Taxonomy (NCBI): domain Eukaryota; kingdom Metazoa; phylum Arthropoda; class Insecta; order Diptera; family Drosophilidae; genus Drosophila; species Drosophila cardini. The sequence goes on along the minus strand of JAEIGM010000004.1, from coordinate 4,406,455 downwards.
GAGGAGCTGAAACATTTGCCAGACTTCTCGGGTCTGCTTAGTCTCACCTATTTGAGTGTTCAGAGTTCATCCTTGACCGAGCTCCAAGCGCACAGTTTCCGGCATTTGCCCAAATTGCAGCATATTCACATCACAGGAGGATTGGGTTTAACCCGTTTGGAGGCTGGTCTATTTGATGGTTTGATCTCGCTAAAGAATATTGACCTGAGCCGGAACGGTCTTAACTGGATACATCTGCGTGCCTTGTCCAGGCTACCAAATTTGGTGAGTCTAAAGCTGTCTCACAATCAGATCAGCGATGTGGGCATGATTGGACGCATTGTCAAGGATTTGGAGCATCTGAAAAAGCTACGACTGGATCATAACATAATCAATGTCATAGAAGACGGTTCCTTTGTGGACTTACCCAATCTTTCGGAGCTGCATCTCAATGATAATCGCATTACGGAGCTGCAATACGGCGCTTTCCTGCGCACACCACAACTGAAGACAATCTACTTGCATAACAACCTGATCAGGAGAATACACCCGGAGTCGCTGCTCCAGGCATCTGGTAGTGGCGTGGAAGCTGTTCATATCTATAACAATGAGATTGGTCACGTGGAGGCTTTGCGTGCCCTACTAGATGCCTTGCCCACCTTACGATTCCTCGACATGAGCAACAATCAGCTGAGTGAACTGCCCTACGGAGCACTACGTGGCCACGGCACGCTGGAGCAACTGCATCTCAATAACAATCAACTGCGTCTGATTGAAAGGGATGCCCTAATGGCCATGCCGGCGCTCCGAGAGCTGCGCATGCGCAACAATAGCCTCAGCTCGGATTTACCACTGCCCTTTTGGAATCTGCCAGGTCTCAAGGGTTTGGATCTGGCGCAGAATCAGTTCATACGCGTGGATGCACAGCTCCTGGCGGGTTTGCCTTCACTGCGTCGCCTCGATCTCAGCGAGAATGGACTAACCGAGTTGGCTGCAAATAGTTTTCGTCACAATGGTTTACTGGAAACCCTAAACATATCCTCCAATGAGCTGAGTCATCTGCATCCTGGCACACTGATGCATCTAGAGCGTCTCTTCGAGGTGGATGCTAGTTACAATCAGTTGTCCACCATGATTGCCGGTTTGCCACAAATTGTGGAACGTATTTCGTTGAGAGGTAATCGAATTGCTTCGCTGCCCGCCGCTGGCAGCAAATCTCTACAGTTGCCCAATCTCCGCATGCTTGATCTTAGCCAGAATCGCATAGAGCAGCTGTCGCGTCATGGTTTCCAGGCGGCTCCAGAGCTGCGTGTGTTAAGTCTGGCGCAGAATCAACTACGTCAGCTGGAAGACACTTCATTCATTGGCATCCAGCGCCTGGAGCTGCTCCACCTCCAAGACAATCAGCTGGGACAGGCGGATGAACGTGCTCTGCTACCGCTGGCTGAACTCAGGAATCTCAATTTGCAGTCCAATAAACTGGAGTCCATCACAGACAACTTCTTCTCGAATAACAGCCGCTTGGAGCAGCTGGATTTGTCCCGTAATCTTATAAGAACCATCTCACCTACTGCATTTGACAATCAGCGCTCCTTGGAGTACTTGGATCTGTCTGGGAATGCGCTGCTCGACATCTCTGTAGGTCTGGGCAATCTACACAGTCTGCGGGATGTGGATCTCAGCTACAATCAGATCACCCGCGTCCACTCTGATGTGGTCAATGCCTGGCGCAATGTCGTCGAGATGCGCCTGTCCAATAATCTCATTGTGGAACTGCAGCAAGGAACCTTCCGGAATCTCCCGAAGCTACAATACCTCGATCTAAGCAGCAATGAGATTGCTAGTGTCCAACCAGGTGCACTCAAGGGTCTGCCCGAGCTGCAGGAGTTCGTTTTGGCCGACAACAAGTTGGTTGAGCTAAAGGATCATGTGTTTGAGGAGCTTCCCTCGCTGCTCGCCTCCCACTTCCAGTACAACAAACTCCGCTACATTTCCCCGGAGAGCTTTCATCATGCCAATTCACTGGTGTTCCTGAATTTATCCAACAATCACTTCCGCAACATGGAGAACATTGGCTTGCGGAGCATGCGTAATCTGGAGGTCCTCGATCTGTCCACCAATGGAGTTAAGCTTGTCTCCACAATGCCCCTCAAGGCGCTCAACTGGCTGGTGGAACTAAAGATGGACAACAATCAGATTTGTCGCATACAGGTGAGTTCTCATTCATATATTTCGATTTCTCCTACATTTATTTATCTCACAGGGGTCTCCATTTGAGACTATGCCCAGATTGCGTGTGTTATCTATGCGAAACAATCAGCTGAGAACTATTAAGGAGCGCACCTTTAGGAATCTGCGAGGCAATATAGCAATACTCGATGTAGATGGTAAGAGAACTTCATAAATCCTTTTCTTACCACTTTAAATACTCCTACTTCCCATGCTCTTTCAGGTAATCCCATTGACTGCAACTGTGAGATGCAGTGGCTCTCTGTCTGGCTGCAGGAGACCAATTTCCCTTTTCCCGGACCCAAATGCCAAGACGGTCGTCTGTTAAGAGCAGCAAGAATGGAGCGCAGTCTGTGCTTGGGACTGGAATTGCTCAATGGAGGCGAGGATAACGATCGCACCGACGGCAACCATCTGCCGCTGCTGAATGAGCACGGAGATGTCTTCCAGCGTGATTTGCCCGATGAATTCAGCGAGGAATGCGAGGCAAATGGAGAGCGACCGATGGTGGGTGAGAGTGAATACTTCTATGATCAGTATGTGGACTCCACGGATGGACCAGAAACCAGCAATACGGTGGTAAGCAGCTCACAGCGTCCCAAGCCAAGTTCAGTGACGGCGACGAGTGGAAACATTGATCTGAACAACACGTTGCTGCATACGAAGTACTTCAATAGGAGACCACAACCTGCTCCTGGTGTGGGTTCTCCCTTTACCTTCTTTGGTTATCCCTTACCCAGCCTGAGTCTGGGACGCTTCTTTGGCTTTGGTGATCGAGGGCGTAAACAGCGCACAGATCAGGAGGACCAAATGCCCGCCACACACCGGATGGCGCATATCAATCTGCCCACGGGCCGTGGTAAGCAGAGGATGTATCAACCGAATAGTGCCGAGTTCGAGAAGTATTTGCGGGAGCAGCAACAACATCAACAAGAACAAAAGCAGCAGAATCCATCGAGCATACGGAATCGTTACATGGAGACAGAAAGCAGCACAAGTTCTGGCGAGGAGGCGCTAAGCAATGAGAGTGGAGCAGCCACCACTGTGGGTGTCTTTCGCACTACATTTCGTGAACCAGCGAGCATCGAACGCGGCGGCTTTCGACCCATTGTGCCCGCCCATGTGGGTGGTTTTATGCCAGTGCATGATCCACAGCAGCGTCGGGGCCTTGTGGAGCCCGTAAATGTCACCAGCAAGACACACATGGAGCGTCACTTTGTGCCAATTGGTGTGCGACAGGAGCCCAGTCCCAAACCAACCAGCAGCTCCGAAAGCAGCGAAAGTGTCACCTACTACGTCACCGAAATGTCCAGTGAGGTGACCACTCAGGCACCTCTAATGAAGAGCACCAAACCACTGACTACAGCACGCACCACAAGCACAACCACGACAGCGAGAACCACCACAACAGAAGCCAACACAAGTAGCACTTCCAGTGAACAACAACAAGCTGTGGATTCACAATATGAGGATGAGGATCTGGAGGCACAGTCGGTAACGTTGCTGCGTCCACCAAAACTTGTGGCCACAACAACTGCCGAGACCATATTGCTGATACCACCACCGGAGGAGCATGAAGCACAGATCAAGAGTCACTCCTGGCTTACGAGCACAACAACAGAAGCAGCTGCTGATTACCAGGCGACGCCCAATGGCAGAGCCACTGCGACGCCCACGAGGGGCGCTGCACTGCGTCCGCCTGGTGGACGTTCGACCATCACCAAGGTGTATACACCACATCAGCAGCAGCACCAGCTCTCTCAGCCCACAGCAGAGGAGTATCAACGCACCACGCCGAGTGCAGACAACGAGAGCATTGCCAGCGAGCAACAGTTGATGGCAAGACAGGCAGACAGATTAGCAGAGCTGGCTCCACCGGAGAGAGCCGAGCGCAAGGATGGCATGGACTGGTACTACGAGAGCTTTAAGAAGAAAAGAGATTTCCAAGAACGCGGAGGTGCACCTCGAACGGAGGTCAACAAGGAGCTGAACTATGGCAATGTGGTGCCAGAGTTTAATCGTAGCCACAAATGGAGCAATCCAAACAAAAGAGAGAGAATCATCTGTCTGCTCTTGTTCTCCATGTTGCTCTGGAACTGATGAGAGTCACGAGACGAAGGAAATAAAGAGCGCCTCTTGTTGCGAGTGTTAAACAGTTGTTTAAGTTGTTTATAAGTTTATTTTATATATTTTATTAAATAATTTACACATTCCCCTTCGAATGCGATGCTGAAAAATAAACAGAAACTAAATTAGTTTTACAGTTTTAGTTAAAGGATAAAGATTTGTATGGAACGGAATCAGATGGTGATGCATGTTAAATAGATTTCAACATGATTTCTCTGAGTTGGGTATGAATTTATCATCAGTTTAATTAAATTGTTATGTATTTTAAGCGGAGGAGAACTTACTTTCAGCATTTTTAAACTGCTCTACAGTCCATTTTCTACCAAGATTGGCAACAGAGCTACCTGAAATTATATAGACGAATTAGTTGAATTTGCTTAAATATTAAGATATTTGTAGTTTAATTATGAAATCAGATGGTGATGCATGTTAAATAGATTTCAACATAATTTGTCTGCATTGGGTATGAGTTTATCATCATTATAACTTATAGACTATAAAGTTATATTTGTAGAATAGTTACCTTCTTTGGGGGTTTACTCCAAGTCCCAGGTTCTTCATTTTCATAAGTAGAACTGCAATAAAGAAATTGTATTTTAATTATAAGAAACACTTAGAACTGCAGTATTTAAAAAAGTCATTAGGTATAAAAACAACTCGTCAGATGGTGATGCATGTAAGTTAGATTTCAACATAACTTCTCTGCTATGGTATGAAGTTATCATCAATTGAGTTGCTTTTTAAAAAGTTATATTTAAATAATTGAAAAATTACCTCATACGGTGCCCATAGTTCCATTTTAGTTCCCAACTAAAAATCTGTTAATTTTTTCAACAAGTGCACCGTCAAAACCACGTGGTTACCGCGGCTGAGACTTCAATCGCCAAAGTCGTAATTGCCAGCACGATTTTTATGAATTCCGACCATGGCGGTAGTTCCCAACATTAACATTATTTAATGTTAACTTTAATTGAATTGTTCTCAATTTAATTTAACAATTAACAGCCGCTCAAAATACGCTGCGTTGCGAACGATTTGAGAACAGGCAAAGAAAAGAACGGTGTCGCCAGATAACTAGCAACATGTGCTGCGTCAGCCTTGCCAGACCGTTTTGTTTGTGTTGCAGCGGCAACTCTACAGGTTTTTTGGTAGCCCTGCGTGAGGTAGCCATATGAATTGGCGCAATTTTGGCAAACAAAACTAAACAAAATAAAAATAGTCTAGCAACGAGCAAGGTAAACGATCGAGTCAAGTACAAGCTAAAGTAAATACATCAATAGTCCTTCACACAGCAAAAGTTGCGCCTTAGTTGCTGCGCATTGTCCGCTAAATTTGCGTTTATAATTTGCAGTTACTCAGGCTACAACAACAATGACGACAACGACGCCTACACTGCAGACGCGCATGGCACTGGCTGAAATTCCGGACCGCCTGGAAGCACTGCGTGTGGCGAACACACCAACAAATGCCAATCGTCGAACTCCCGACGAGCCCACGCCGGCAGCCACAGCCAACACTCCAAACGGCGGTGGCGGCGGAGGCCTAGGACTGCGTGTGGATAATGATATAAATGTACCGCAGGCACAGGACTTTAGCTTCTCACCACTGCCGTCACCAGATGAACTGATTATCAGGCAACGTGGGCGTCGTCGTTTCACAACGACTTTCTCGCCCGACAAAGCCAATGGCGGCGGCGTCAGTGGCAGCGGCAATGCAATGCGTAGTCCATTCCAACGAACGCCAACTAAAAACCTGCAATTAACTAGTGGCATGATATTGCGCAGTTCACCACGTAAACGACTAACAATGGGCAGCACACCACCCGAACCGACGCCAATGGAAACATATTCGCCGATGAAATTAACCAGCACAAAGCAGCAACTGTGGCCAGGTACTCCAATCGTTAAGAAGCTAAAAATGGACGATCGACCTGTGGCGCAGACAAACAATGATGTACCGTTGCCAGCGCTGTTGCAGGGTCTTTCACAGCAACAGCTCATTGATTTAATAATGTGCAATATAAAGCAGGAAACAACGACAGCAACTCAAAGTGCCGAGGAGCAGATACGAGCGCAACTGCCAACGCCAGACATAAGGTGAGTTGATTATCCCCCGAAATCAACAGCGATTCTTGTATTTACTGAACACATTTTCAGTTTGTTGGAGCAGGAGCTGCATTATGCCAAGCGGCTGATATTTAAATCTTTGCCCACATCGAGGCTGTGCAAGAAAACGGATGCCGCTGCCTACTCTAAGGCATCCATACACCTCAACGAGTTCAAGCGTGTGCTGCAAACTCAAGCGAAGCGTCTGCATGATTCCACACACTGGGATGCTTTGGTTGACTACGTCAGCATGGCCTGGCAGTGTGTGGCCAGCACACCGAACTGGGAAAGCAATTCACACAATGCCGTCCGTAGACAATGCTTCAAACTGTTGGCCTGTTCCTGTTATGCTGCAATCAAGCATGGTGGCATGCGATTGGGACCAACGCGGCTGGAGACCTTGGAACGTAATTTACGTGAATGGTCTAAGGATTACGAGGATGTGCTGTCCTGTGTGAATGCCCTGCAGCGTACGCTTAATAGCCGAACCAGCTTATAATGCCATTTGAGAGGTAGGAGACTATATATAGACTTAAGGCCGACTTACTGAACTTGAGGTTTAGTGGACCGATTAGATTTAAGCATGCCGCACACCTATAATTAGTATTTAAGCATTCATATTTGCCATTTTTATACACGGGCATTCTTAAGCAAACCTCAATTTTTTAAATATGTTTACAATTATGTATTGTTTATTATTGTTTTGTATTATCAGATTATAAATAATAGCAGCCATCATAGCTGCTTTTAGTTAAGTGACAAAACTATAAATTTATATAAAAACTAAAGAAAAAACATTAAGTAATCTACAAACTATGTACACTACTATGCAAATGGAGTGGAGAAGCTATATCCTTTGACTCCTACTCCAATTAGTTATACAAATTTATAAAAATATTTATTAACGCTTAAATACAACATTAACTGATATATTTATAGAATAGTTTGATTTGGATTGGACTCTTTGAACTAAGTACACTTATTAATAACTTAATAATGCGTCGTTTGATACCTACATGACTATGACTGTGTTTTACTAGATCGTTTGCCAATGAAACCCGCCCCTAAAGCCCCTTCTTATAACTTATAAACTTTAACAAATGTAACGTCTTCGTGTGCGCCAATGTAATAGACAGAGTAAGACCAGTGTAGAGCTCAGCAGTATCTTTGGTGTGGTCAATGCAGCGCCAGAAATGTGTCGCCCTGAAAACATTAAAGAATAAGTTTGGAAATTATTGAAAGTTGTTAACCTAGAGAATTTAATATAAGTTTTAGTTCGACTTTAAAGTTAATCAGCTTAGTTATTAGCTAAGCAATCTTGTTCTACCCTTAATCATAAGTGTAAGTAACAAAGCTTCAAGAAAAGCACATTAAAGCTTAAGAAAAGCTACTTAAAGCCAGACCGTAAGAACTTAAAAGCTTCTGCGAAGTAAAGCTGCAAATAGTTTAATTTTAGACTCAAAACTTAATTTACTCAAATTTCATTGAATTAGAAAACATTTTTCAAAGCTTTCTATATAAAATTTAACGACTTCGTTTCGTGCTAATATTCAAATGGCTAAAACCTTTGCCAAATTAATGAGAAACTGTAAAAATTTAGCATGTGCTTTCAAATAGTTCAATTATTTAACAGCTTTACTCATATTTATTTATGGGCATTTCAAAGTGTTATGTTTATTGACCTGGCCGAGAGACTGTTCAAAATGGATTTAGGAAAGAATAATAAACACATCGATTATGCTTAAAGTTTATGATTTAAGGCAATACGACTACTAATACGTATTCGATGGTGGGCTCTCTACCAGAAAGAAACAAATTTGTGAGTAATTTCAATTAGCATTATAAACTAAATCTAATTATCATGATACGATTTTTGGGCTGCGTGTGGAATGATGAAATGATGATCTTGTAGCCTTGTGTATGTACATTTGTTTACATTATAAAATTAGCAACGCATTGTTAATCTACAGTTGGGTGTGTGTGTGTGTGTGTGGTGTGTGTGTATTGAGTGGAATCATCATTTAGCATTGAAAGTCTTCCAAAAACATTTGCACTTACATTCTTTGACCAAAATGGGAGCACAACAGCATTCCTTGACCTCTTCGAAGAAGAAACAGGAACCCACAGACGGTTTATAGAGTTTCTCGCCCACATAACACACATGCGGTACATAGGGTAATCCCTCTGCAAAATAAAAATAATAAGAGACATGAGTCAAGTACTTGCAGATTTATAAAACACATGGCTATCTATAAGTCGATTAACAAAACACTCAGTATATTCGCTTTCCCAGAGTAGCATATATATACGAGTATATCTCGTATATCTCGTATTCGTACAAGTTCATTAATTGCAGTCCAGTTGTATATAAGAAAATTCCACATAGAACAAAATAATTCAAATTTATGATCTATGGGTGATTAAAAGTTTAGTTAAGTAAACAAAAAAATTATGATAATTAAACTTATATGCAAATTTCTTCATTTCAAACAGACTGAAGATTTCTGACTCGGAATTTAATAAAATATACTATATAAAAAGCCTCACAAAACGCAAACCTATGGAAAATCATAGATCAAGTCTATATATATTTCTCTATAAAAATCGAAAGAAATTGCACAATTTTCACAGCCAATATCTAGCCGAAAAAAATTCTCTTGGACTTTAGTTTTTAATCAAGGGATTCCAGACTGACTGAAATTGGAAATAAACATGATTCTATATGATCAGCTGTCGCTGTCAATCATCCAAACAAATTTTCATTGCGAATACCAAAATTGGAAAATTCCCAAAAAAAAACCTTGACACGTTGATGCTCTAAAAACTAATTTTAAATTTTCCAAAATCAAACACAATTTGAGAGCACTTAAATGTTAAAAACATTAAATAGTTTTAGTTCAAATAAAAATCAATATGTTTAAGTAGTAACGGAAATTAATAAAATAGAATATGTTTATTTAGAGCAGTGCCAAAATCAACAAATAATTTAAGCAAACAATGAAAAATTACTAAATATTCTCGCTTGATCTATGGAAATTTGTTTACACATTTGTTTATAAAAATCAACGCAAAACATTTTTATAAAGTTCCATTTTCCCAAAAATTATTGTTCGGTTTGCTGCGTGTCACATATATCTATCCAATTATGTAATTATTTGAAAATTTAATTCAAATCGACATGAGTCGCACTATAACAAAGTTAACAAAGTAAGAAAGGCTACAGTCGAGCGAGTCGGCTGTAAAAGACCCCGTAGTCTTGCTAGTGTGCGACTTTCCATACAAATCACCAATATTCGACCAGTTTGTCCTATGGGAGCTATAGGCTATAGTTGTTCGATCTGGATTAAACTTGGTGAGGATAGTTATAATGGTACCATGCACATAATGTGTGAATTTGGTCTCTCTAGCTCTAGTCGTTTTCAAGTTATGGTGATGTTAAAATGGTTTTTTACAATTTACGGGGCGATAGTGGGCGTGGCAAAGATTTGAAATAAGTTTGATCTGCTCGCGAAGCAGGCGGACTTTCATACCAAAGTTGTTGGCTCTAGCTTTTATAATCTCCTAGATCCAGGTCGGACGGACAGATGGACATTGCTAAATCGTCTCTTCTGTTGATGCTGATCAAGAATATATATACTTTATGGAGTCGGGAAGACTTCTAGCTACCTACTATCTGTTACGCACATTTCGCTTCAGACAAACCCAAAAGACTACTCGACTCTTTTTTAGAGTACGGGGTCTAAAAATGTTAGATCAATTTACTGATGGCAATTGGGTTATTAATCTTTTTTTAGACAGCTTTCTGACACGGAGCGAGGACATGACAATAACAATATATTTATGCAAATCGACAAGTAGTAAAAAATTTAATTTAAACAAATATAAATTTGTATATGAAACAAGTAGAGATTTTAATCGGTAGCTGAAAATGATTGACAGATTTGAGAGGCATCAGTTTGTGTTATAAATAACAAAATAAATATATTTAAATACATTTAATTATAATATGTGTATGTATTTTTAACAGGTTTGGAGTTCAAACTTCAACATTGCATGTTTAGCTGTTTGGCACCCACGTTGATCAGTGTTCTCTGGTTAATAAAGACTGCCTAAGAACAGCATAAAATTGTATAATTTCAAATATTTCTTAGCCTTAACTTTTAGTATAAAAATCAGCATTTAAAAATTTATATAAAAAATAATTTGTATATTTTTTTAACCAAGCAAACTTCCTCTATTGAATATATGGTACTTATGATTCATCGGAGATCGGCAAAAATACAAAGCTGACGTTACGGTAACCTTATTGGAAATATAAAAAAAATTGTATATATATATTTATATATATCTATATATAATATAGTATATTTGGCTATGTAAACTTGAAATTGACCAAATACTGGCGTTACAACCATGGCAAAAAGACGTTACAATATTGGTCATAAAACCATAACCACCCACAAAGTAAGTGATAAGAAGTAACAAATAAATAAAAAACTTAAATTTTCCATTCATAGAACATTTTGCCGCAATGAGGCAGGTGTTTGTGGCATGTTTAGCATTCAAGACACGTAACAAATTTAAATGTTGTTGTTGTCATCGCATAAGGTTTTGCATATTAAACAAAAACAACAACAAAAGCAAAGCAAATGACAGTTGCAAAATATTTCAAATAATTATTTATAAACAAATACTCGACTTTGAATGAAGAGGAAGACAGTCGATCGTCTTGTTTGGCAAATAAAAAATTGTAGATTTATAGATAAGAGCGTGAATGTTATAGACGACTGATAAGGCGACATGTAGAGTACCACTTGGGGTTATAGATCAGTTGGGTTAAGTGCATTATAGAGTAGAGTAGAGAAGTACTATACTACTATATACTATACGAGTACTATACTACTCTACTCTATAATTAAGAAGCCCACTAAAAGTTGAAAAAAACTTTAGAATCTGATCAGCGCGCAGTCCAATCGAACCAATAGCATATAAATAAATAAAGACTACTTGTTAACCGATAAGAAAAGTGCACTTATAATCTTAGATAGTTGGAAAAAGTAAATATTTACTTAAGATCAGGGTCTAAGCTAGCCCTATAACGCTGATTAGATATATAGAGATACTGCAATTCCTGGAAAATTGATCATGATAGCCATATTTACTATATAGCTGATAGATAAGTTTACAGTGTAAATGAGGACTTTGTTGGGGACTATCCCAAGTTGTCGACAACCTCAGTTAAGTGGCCATAAACACCCGACCCCAAATGAGTCTATAAAGTACTAAAAAAATACAAAAAATACTTAACAAAATAAACTACAACTATGAACAATTAAATTTAATGCGCGCATTTGGTTCAAACTCGTTGAATTATTTGAATTTCGAGTGCATTTGGAAAATGCGAAACGGAAAATTGTGCACGCCTTGAAGAAAATCATTCATGTGTGTAGGAAAAAAATACCAAATGCCGAACCCAACAGACGCCAATGCACAATTCAAACAGAAGAGAACAAAACAAAAAAATAACATAATAAAATTGTAAGAGAACAAAACAAATCAAGGAGAATTATAGACTGACGCTTGGACATTAGGAATGTCTGTCTAACAACAGTGAGGCCACGCTATGAAAGGCAGAGTGAATCGAAAAGGAAAAGTTAAGACAGAAAACTATGAGTATTGCCTTGACTTTAGAGCAGTATGGTATAAAACTCTGAAAGGTATTTAAAGAAGATATAAAGAAGATTGACTGAAAGATCTAAAATAATTTTTTTTTTCAATATTATTTAAAATTTTTTATTAACTCAAACTACTTTGCTAAAACTTCTCATGACAAAACCTTCAATTATAATTTAGATTGGAGTTCAACAAACAATTCTATTCAAATCAATGCTAAGAATGTAGTCGATTATAGCGTGTGACAACTGTAGCTCTATGCAAAACAATGCAATGAAGCGTGGCTGCGGTTAAGTCATGTGGACCACAACATTTAACCACTTCCGTAAAGGCCACGTGCTAATGAAGCTACTCCAAGAGAGGGAAAACAATTAGAAAGAGAGAGAGAGGGAGAGAGAGAGAGAGACAACCCACGCAATTATGAGACAGTTAAGTTCAGTTGGTTTCACTTATGAGACTTGCATCATCTTTGAGCTGCGCTCGTTGCGTGCCTGCAGCTCATTAGGCAATCAAGAAGCAAATGGCTTGGCTGTAATGGGTTAATGAAGCTTTACTTAGTAGGCACGGCTGGTACTAAAAGCTTCCCCCAAGTGGGTTAGTGGCACTCGCCAACATTTTCATTTTCATTTACATTTTGTCCAACAATTTTCCACAATTTTCCATACAAAATTTGTTTACCTGCGTGTGAGAAATTCTGTTTTGTTTGTTATTGTTAAGCGCCATGTGTGCTGTGTGGTAGCTTCGACTCATAAATATCATAAAATCATTATTATCAGAGAGGGGGTACTACGATATATCGAAAGCCGATAGTCAAAACTTACCATCTCTATGCTGCATATCACACCAGCAGTGATCATTAAGGAACTGTGGACCTGTACAGTATTTCATCACTGTTGGCGTACAGATCATTGTATTGCAAGAGTTCTGTGTGTTGTGGGCTACCAGGAGAGAAAGAAAGAGAGATATAGAGTGAGATAGAGAGGGAGAGAGCTTTAGCCTACTCTTCACCTACTTTCATTGTATATGCGTAGCGCCTGAATTGCCTCTGCTCTCGTCACCTGATGATCAAATGTGGCTTCCTCGTAGTTGTCACTTATAATGGGTCCCTTCATCTGCAGATCTTCTGTATTGCAGAGTATACAGGAGGATTGCGGTGCGGCTAAAGTAGTGCAGAGTCCGAACAACAGCAGCAGCAGGCAGAGATGCGGGAATGTGGAACTTAAAACACTGTTTGTGGATCGTAATCTTTGGCAGGAACTACAGTCATCACTCGTCATGTTGCACTCGTTTAAACAAACTTGTTTCTGACACGAATTCTTAATTTTTTTTTGGTTTTTCACTCACATTAATTATATTATTTATTATTCAAGCGGTTTTTTACTGTTGCTGATTCTGGTAATTTGATATGTTCCATAAGTAGTGCTAAGTGCGGAGAGTAATACAAAGAGAGGGAGAGAGAGGGAGAGGGGAGATGTCGCATTAATAAGTATGTTTGAAATCTGTGCATATCGAGAAGTACATTTAGATTCTACTCATAGGTTTTAAGTACTATGTATTGTATTATAGTTTTACAGCTGATTGATTCCGTGTTATTTGTGGATCTAGTTAGAAAATTGCTTTGACAGTTTTACGGATTGAGTTTCGTGCTTTTATTTTTTTTTTGTTGAAGATGCAAACGTGTCGACTTTCAAAATACTTGAGTATTTTTTAGGGTATGCAGGAAGTGTAGTAAAAATCGTAATTTATGCATAGCTGAGTCAGAAACTAAGTCTACTATAGAAATGGGTGTACTCCTAAGAAGAAGAAAGGGGTTCTGATGTTTAAATTGTATAAATGGAAACAGGATTATTTTTATTTTAAAATCAAAGGATTTTTTTATTACTTTCCAGAAGTTGTATTTAAAAAAACACTTCTCAGATTTTATATAAGTATTATTTAAAATATTAAATTAAATAAAATATTATATTTTTGTTACTTTTGGTATAATTTATACACTTTTATATATATTTTTCTTATATATTTTAATTTTTATATATTTTTTTTCTAATTTTTTAAATATTTATAAGTCACATTTATAAATTTTGTTTATAACTATTTACTGCATTTCACTGTCATTCATTTGTTGTAACACAATTTCAACATATTTTGTATTAATGTTCATCTTTCATCCATTAAGTTTCTGATAAATTATTTGGTATTTTTATTTGAATTAGAAATATTTTTGGTATTTGTCGAATAATTTATTATCGCAGCTATGCGGCAACTCACTCAGCAGCGCGCGTTTTCCATTCATAAATTAAAGTTACACAAAATGAAAATCATTTTTCGGACTAGAGAAAAACTAAAAGAATATTTAGTTTTTTAAAAAATGATCATAGAGCAACAACAAAGAGTAAAATCCGTTGAAGGAGGGAGCAAATCTCGTCGCGTCGTTTATTTGCATAAAGAAAAGAAGAAAACAACTCAACGGCGACTTCGCGCGACTGCGACTGAGACTGAGACTGCGACTTCGACGTCCGTTTTGCTGCTAATGCAAATTCACTCTGACCGATGCGCAGCCGACGTCCAAAGCAAACAATCGAAACGTTTCGTTATGTTGTCTTCGCAGCTGACGTTGACGTCGGCGTTAGCTTCGTTGGAGCAGTGCGTTGAGCGTTGGCGCTGGCACTAGCAGCTGTTTCTCACACACGACTGAGAGGCAGCGACGCCGCCGTGGCTGCTTATAAGCTTTAAAGTGTAAACTTGAAAGGGTTTCGCAGTGCACCCAAAAAAGTAACGCCAATAAATGATAATAATACTTGTCAAGAAAGAGTTAGGAGAGTGCTCGACTTGTGGATACGCTGTACTAACACTTTATAACGGTTGTACTACTGTTTTATACCACTGTTCATGAGAAAACTTTTAAGATTATTAAACTAATAAGTTTTTTAAATAAAAACATTTAATTTTAATCTTTCCTACTGTTTACAAACTACTCATTTCTGTAAATTTAATGTGTAATTTGTAATAGTGTATAAAGTATTTAAAGATAAGAAACACTTAACTTTATTCACCTTTACAGTTATGCACTATTTACCTTTTTGCTTGTATTTATAAACTTACGAATATAAATTTGTAAATAAAATAAATTGTTGATAAACTCGAGAATTCCCAGAATTCTTAGCAAATTGATAAACTTTACCGTTTTATATATTTACATAACAGTAAGTTATCAGTTGTATAATCTTGTTCCCTTTAGTATCCATTACAGTAAAGTACTCAATCTTTTTCCATGGAACTCCCCTTAAGCTTTATACAGAGTAATCATTGTGTAAATTACACTTGAAGTTCAGTTCAGTTCAGTTCCGATATTCTTGGATCAGAGGAAAGCTATCAACAGTCGTTTAATCAGTTTGGAAATTGAGTGGAAAAACCAATGGATGGTCCATTAATATGATGACACTTAATAAGATTTTTTGGTAATTTGTTGAAAATGATGCAGAACACGGGGTACAACATTCCTAAGTTGCCCAGGCATACAAAATTTGACACATATTGAAATATTTTTATAATTTATGCTCACCTAAAATGCCCAGAGGCGTTTCCCTATCTGGGGGCTATAGCCCACTCCCCTCTCCGCTCTCCCCTCTATATAGTTCTATATTCATCTCATAATTTCAGACTCTGTGTGTTTTTAAAAATAACATAAAATTCACTTCAACGATGTGCGATGTAGAAGTTCTTGATCCAAGTCTGGGGAGCTCCACATGTTATGTCGGCATCATTTGTTTACTGCAACCTGTTATAACTCCCCTCGTACCCCTCCCCTTCCCCCTCCCTGCTCTATGCCACATCGTAAATCTTGACGTTGTCTCTGCAGGTTTCTCATACCCTTTACTTAAGTAAAAATACCCTACAAAAAGTTTGTTTCAACTTTTGAATTCCACTAAACGAAAAGTTCTTAATAGCTTTTGAGTCAAAACAGGGTATTTCCCAGTCGACTATTGCACTTTAGCTGCTCTTGTTTTAAATGTGAATTTTATGGAGTCTACTATCTAGTATTACACAAAGTCTATTAAATATTTTGGCCTACAAATTGTGGGCGGTTATTGTTTTCTTTTAAGATCTAAGAAAGCGTCTATATAAATGTTTCTATATGATGACATCAAGATATGTCGAGAGATATATATGTCAAAGACATTAGCAAGACAGCTCAATAAAAAGGATATTGTGGCCAGGGTAGAAATTGTGTCAAGGTTAAGGGAGAGTCTCATCGAATCTCTTGGGTATGTCAGACTTCTAAATGGGTGGAAATAGGGAGGAAATTCCATTACCTAAAGTACACAAATACCCTATCTTAGGCGCCCTGAATGGGTTTGTGGCACGCTAACTACAATTTGATGTGCAAAATTTCCATATAAAATGTTTATTTTGCGCTTTAGACAGCGATTAGAGTTATCTAGTGCCTTAAACTAATCAGAAGTCAAGTACTTAAGCATGAAATTGGCCAGATTTAGCGTGAAAAATCCGTGAGATTTCGGCTAGTTTGAGAAAATATTACCGTGTTTGTTAATATGCTAAGCAAACTCAAATACTCTTACTTCTAACTAGGCTAAATCAATATATTTTAAACATTTATTTAGTTCATTTAAAATTCCACGCATTTCTGCAGTTTAAAAACGCTAGCGACGCTAACAAAACGCGCGTGACTTTTGCAGCGTTACAGTTGCAGTGATTCATTTATTACACAGCATGAAAATTATACCCAAAATAGTTCTATTTTGTGAATTTCTTAGAAATTGCATTTTAATCCACGGCACATTTAATGCACAGCTATTGAAACGCTTGAAAAACGCGCGCGATTCAAGCAGCGCAGCTACAGCTACTTAGTGAACAGCTGACGCTGTCTTATCATGTATAAAACGCACACAAAACGCGCGACTTTAACAGCACGGTCGTTCCACTTGTACAGTTTTTGAAGCACTGGCGCAGCACCCATAGCAGCTGGCGCTATGAATATAAATTTACAAGCGTCATGGCAACTTTATACACTATACACACACACAAACACACACACACTCACACCGAGTCTTTGGAAAATTTATGATCATTTTTATTTTCACACTGAACAATCAATCAACAAATCGGCCAAGTTACAAAAATTATAACATAACAAAAAGCATACTATTTTTAACTAAAACGACTCTACATTGAAATGCTCTTTACACTGTGCATAATTTAAATAATTATGCTATTGTTGTTATTGTTGTTGTAGTGTTGCCTTGATGTTGTTGTTGTTGTTGTTGCTGCCTAGAGAAAAGATTTTAATCGCGTTGCGTTCACAAAATTTTTCAATATTCTCGAAAAAGTGGAATATAAACAAAAAAAGTCAACAAAAAAAAGCTAAATAGATGGCGACAAATGATTTTTAGCTTGTTTTTTTTTTTTGTTATTACAAAATTAGCGACAGTTCAAGTTCGTTTGGCTTTTTAAACAATTTGTTGTTGTTGTTGTAGTTACCATGCTTTTTAAATTAAATAAACAATTTTGAAAATTTTTATGCTTTTTTAGCGTTTTTGGAGCGCAGTAACCGAGACTCAAACGGCGACTGAAAGCGTGACGCAAATGTCGACATTGCGGCGCCGACAGCTTGCGGCAAAAACACGATTCGTAGCTAACATCCTTTGTCCTTTGTCCTTTGCACCCTCCAAGTTCCAATAATAAAAATAAAGAAAGCAACCCTTGAAGTTGTCACAAGCTGTTGGCAATGCCTTTCAGGCAGACAGTGAGAGAGCGACAGAGAGGGAGGAAGAGTGTTAGAGAGAGAGTGAGGCAGACAGACAGACTGAGAGAGAGAGAGTTAACGGTAGTGCTGTATGAAATTTAATATCTCTATACGAAGAGCAACAGGCTACCCACATCAAACCCAAATAAACCTGCGCAGCGTCGCCAACAAATATCCTTCGCCAAGGACAACAAGCTACTACCAGAGAGTCCTCTTGGAGTCAGAGTTGGAATTCGAGACGTAGTTAATAGCATCGAATGGACATATTTGCTTAGGCTAATGACAAAACTGTTTAAGGGCATGTCTGAGTGCAAATTTTGGGGAAAGTTTTTGGCTTTAATTTGGTTAGAGCGAACGGGGAATATATTTGATTAACAACGGTTTGTGACAGGTGTGAAGCTGGAGGAAAGACAGGTAGAACAAGTGGGAAAGGCTACAGTCGAGCGAACCGACTGTAAAAGACCCCGTACTCATTTTAGTGCGCATTTTTCATACAAATCACCAATCTTCGACCGATTTGTCCTTTGAGAGCTATAGGCTATAGTTGTCCGATCAAACTTGGTGAGGATAGTTATAATGGTACCATACACATAACTAAAACTTGTTGTCTCCATACATATCACCAATTTTTGACAGGGTCTAAAAAGAGTTTATATATACGAGGTTAAGGTTAACGAATGTGGAGTCGGATATCATGTCTAGCAGAAATCAGGTATATAATAAATCTATTTAAAGA
Organism: Drosophila cardini; assembly: GCA_018903735.1. NCBI lineage: Eukaryota > Metazoa > Arthropoda > Insecta > Diptera > Drosophilidae > Drosophila > Drosophila cardini. Next base: position 4,387,842 of record JAEIGM010000004.1, on the reverse strand, counting down.
AGCTACGCAAATGACATGACTTTATAAGAGAAATAATTAATTTAGATAACTTTCTGCCTAAGAACTTACAACTCCCAACACCAGAGCTGTCTTCCCGAGTTCAATTTGGCCTATAGAGTTGGGATAGGGCAGTTCTCCCAGCCAGACACAAAGTTTATGACAAATGAGGAATTCTCTTAGTGCCAGGTGTTTGGCAATCTTGGAATGAAAACAGCTCCAAAGTCATAAATTAGTCGCTCGTCCGAATCGATTTATGTTTGTGGCTCGCTACTAAAAATACTATCGAAAAAAATGGCGATGAAATAAATCGCAGACAGACGGGGCGTATGAGCGATGTATGAACTGAAGCGGTTAAGTATTAATGATTAGGAGGACCAGACAATGTCCCCAGCTGCCCAACTGATGAACTGACACAAGTGGCCATTGGCAAGAAGCCAATTCAATGCTTGACATTTATTATGATTGGCTTATTAGGGCACAAGAGTGCCAAAAGGGAAAGGGGTGGGATAGGGAGAGGGAGGGTTTGTCGCATTGATGGCACATGCCAAAAGTGCCATTAACAATCGGTTCAACTATAAAAATGAAAATGGAATAGAAACTATGAAAACTACTTAAGTCATGAGTGCTGAGAAAAGGGGTTGCCTACCCTTAGAAATACCCTGTAGGGTTCGCTACGGTATTCAGTAGTCTATCATTAAATTCATATAGTTCAACACATTGTTTTAAATTAAAAAATCTAAAGTTTAACAAGCTCTTAACTTTTAGCTGTAGAAAATTTTACAAATAAACTGATAACAGTTATTTTTATGGGTCAAAACCATTCCGATAAAATGCAGCGTAAATTACACCATAGGGGAAACCATAATTGCAATCTCCAGTTCTTATTCAGCTCATGTTTATATATAAAAATATATTTGTATTACCCGCAATAAAGGTCATCTTTAAATAAAATATGTTAAAGAATTCCATTTAGTAAACCAATATTTTATTTAAAAATGCGTGTTTGTAGTAGGATAAATCAATATTATTATGAGCTATTTATTCATATATAAATATTTAATTATATTCACATCTGTCACTGTACAGAACAGTCCACATTGGTGACGAAAGCAGCCTTCAAAACACAAACACTCAGAGCTGTTTTATATTTAAATAGTTTGTATTCCAATGCTTGCTAAACTAGAAACAAACATCTGTTGACTCATAGATGGCGCTATTAGCCTGCAACACGTTGAGTGTACGCACAGCTATTGCAATGGATGGCGCCACTCAATGTTTTGTAGCATCGGCAAGCAACAACAAACAAACAAACGAACAATTAATGACACGATAAGATATATATTTAAAATGAAAACAATATTTTCCATAACTAAATTTAAAAACACTTCTTAACTATTTTTAAATCGTTTATTAAATGTATTTTTTTGAATTTCTTTGGTATATAAGCTAAATTGTTAAACATCACTGTAAAGTGTATTATGAAATGTTTGTGCTAATATTATAGCATAAAGATTATACGTACATATATATATACTTATTAGTTATAAATATTTTTTTCGTTTTTTATTTGTTGAGATATAAATTTGGATGTGTAAACATTTTTTTGAACTTTAGGGCCATAAGATGAATTTCAAAATTTCCAAAATTAAATTAATAAAATGGAAAATTAAACAAAATTTGTGTAAATATAATAAATTTATTTTAAAATAAATCACTTAAGCACAACTTAGATTAGATAGCAAGGAAAATGGAAAAGTATCAGGAAAATAATTGGTGCTATCATTAGAGACAATTAATAAATACGCTAAAGATCTGAAGAATATGAGAAACGGTGGAAAAGAGGTTGGGACCTAATGGGCGGCATCGTAGGTATCCTTGTGCTGATAGCCACTGACATAGCCAGAGCCATCGACCAGATTACGCCGCCCAGCGATGCCTTTGCCCTTGCCCGTGGCATCGAAACGCTCCTTGTGGGATCCCGTGTATTTGCTGGTGTCCGTCAGTCGATCTACAGCAGCGGAAGCCTTACCGGCCTGGAATAAGTAATATATTACTAGATAATCCAAGGGGATTTAAAGGTTACTCTTACCGAAACCTGCTGCACACCTGGAGCACCACAGCTGGCCATCTTCTGCTTGATTGTCGCCAGTTCGACCTTTTTCGTCTTGGCCAAATCATCGAGGAATTTGTTGTAGTCAACTAAGGACACTTTCATGGCCTTCAATTTCTTAAAGTGGATGCCAGTATCGGTGGTTGTGATCTGCTTATCAATCACCTTCGCCTGTTTCATCCACTTATCGCTCTGCGAGAGCGTTATCAATTTGCCATCGGATTTGGTATCCCCAAACTTTGAGAAGGCCTTAAACTGATCCGAAAAACTAACCTTCGGTGCGGAGTCCTCAAGCGCCAACTCAGCGAGCTCTGCGGCGGGTGCCTCAGGGGCTGTCGCACCATTTGCTGTTTCCTCAGACATGCTGGATCTAAAAAAAACAACAAATTTAATTAAATTTAGTTGGGAAATATTATTTATTTAATAGTTACTACCAATACACGCCATCTCCTACCTGTCTGTACACCTGACTTGCTCACCTGTGACTTACAACACTTACAAGCATTGCGTACACTCTGAACTAACTGATTATATTGACTCGATTATTGGTCTAAATCTGAACACGGCGTATACTTGATATCAGTTGGCTTATCTAGCTGCATTTACGTCTTATAAACTTCTTTATGCCGATGATATCATTTCAATTGCTATAACAACAATGGGAGAGAGATAGAGAAAGAGAGAGATAGGGAGTGAAAGAGAGGGAGATAGGAGAGCCCAAAAGCTTTCGCAATTGTTGTTGGTGCTAATTAAGTGCGGAAGGTTAGTCTGTTATTCGAATCTGTATTTCTAGTGACGTCATAGATTCGTCAGTCTCCTCTCTCTGTCTCTCTCCTTCTCTCTCGCACAGCTCGCACGCCAATATCGATAGCAGCTAACAATACATTTGCTCATTAGCGTCTACATTGGTATTCTAATCAAACAAACTGTTGCCTAACTACACTCAGAAAAAACTTTGACCAACTGGAATTCTTAATTGGTAGTTGTTTGTATCATTAGAGTTGTTGGAATTCATGACAAAGTTTTGGAAATGTATTTCCATTTTAGGTAAGTTAGCTAAGAGTTTTTAGCAGTGTAGTTGAGTGTTCATTGTGCTCTAAAGTAGAATGGCTCAACTAATGACTGTGCGATTAACGAATTCAGCTGTTATTTGACCCCAAGGGTTGGGAATACAAAGCTCTCGTCAGTACACTGAGAAAAATTTGCTACTAAGTGCAAGTTTTAAGCCACAAAGTGGTGACTAGTATGAAAATTACATTTTTTATGCAAGCCGAATCAAACTTTAAGTCACAAAATAATGTATACCTTTTATTTTTTTCAGTGTCTGCCCCTGATTGGTTATTTGGCTGTTAGTTTCTTTTAAATAATCATTAACACTGTTGATTCAACAGCTTTGTATTGCCCAAGGGTTAAGAAATACAGTAAATAATACTGTTTTTAAACATACACTGAGAAAAATAGTATACAACTTGTCAGATTTTAGCCACAAAGTAAATTGTTGCTATGTCCCATAAATTTTAAAACCTAAAGAGGGAAAGAGAGTGCTAAATTTCGCCCAGTGTATACTACAGTTAGCTGTGTTAACGGCACAGCAGCATACCCACTTGCACTCTAGGGTTAACTCTTAAATCCCGTAGACATTTCAGACTTGGAACCTCTTGTAGCATAAATTGTCGTCATGTTTACAGGCAACAAACCATAAAATGGAATCGGAGAAGAGAAACACAAATCGAACAACATAAACAGTAAATAAAACGTGAGCTTTTGTTGTAACGATCATTAATTATGGGCCAGTTAAGAGAGGGTTAAGGAATAGTCAGTGATATGGGTAGGTATAAATCGAGGAACTGTGGAACTGTGGAACTCTGGAAGCTGCACGGAAGGCAACCAGTTATGGGATTATGGTATCGTCTGTCGGACAACCGTTTAACAATCCCAGATTGAATGCAACGATTTGGCGATAAGATTACGCCGTGGGTTAAGGTCAAGGTCAGCATTGGGAGTGGAATGCAGCGACCCATGAAGCGTAACAAATCAGCTATTTTGGTATCAACCAAACGACAATAATTATTTGCAAGTGCACAGTGGGTAAAAAACAACTGAAACTGAAAATGTCATGGAAATGACATCAGCATTATATGCGGTGATTACGTCGTCTTTGTTTTTTTTTGGTATATTTTGGGTGAGGCTAAACTAGTTTGGTTTCTAGCCAGCTGACCTGGAGTGTACAGAGTTGTCTTCCTACTATGTGAACCTTTACTTTAGCAATGGGAAACCATAAATACTTGAAAACAAACTTGAAAACATGACAAAAGGCAGCCGCAAAATAACTTCAGACAGAGCAGGAAATCTGGCCAACAACGTGGCTAGAACAAATCAAAAATAATCCGATTTGACTGCAGACAACACATGGGTATGTATGGATACATTTCAGACATACACATGGATATATATGTAAGTCTATATAAGTATTTTTTAAATTATCTTGTTCATCTCGCCGCATCCGCATCTCGAGTTAATTATTGTCGACAAGTGAAGCGCGTGGCGAGCGTCCCAAATGAGCTCTGACCAAGTTAAGAATTAAATGAGTTTTTTGCCAAATCGGTAGAGATAAATAACTATTGAATGATATGCCTAAAAGGCGTGGCAATTATACACAAACTTATTTGTTTTCATATTATTGAAATGCATGCCAGAAATTTGGGTCACATTAGTCGAAGCGTTTGGACTGCCACAATCGAGTAAATGTTGCATAAATTAAATGCTTAACAGGAAATAAAATACGCAGTGAAGGGAGTGGAAAGGGGAATGGGGTAGCCTAGGGGGGGCTCACACGCAATGTCGAAAAAAGAAACACAATTTGTTGTAGCTTGAGGTCAGTTATGTTAAAACATATTCATAGAGCGCCCATGGGCTGTGTATGCATAAGTATACACAATCTACAGCAGCAGAAATATTAGATGACATCACGCTACCTTCCCAGTCCCCAGTCCCCCACTCCGCACCACCCCACTAAGAAGTGTGAGCAGTGCAGAGTAACAGGAACTGGGAACGCGCAAGCGCTGCATACATACAAACGGATGTTAAACGACCCAAACTGCGCCTAAAATGATGCTTTGTAGGGATATAGGGATTTAAAATACTTTGACTGCAGCGCGGGAAATTCCAGAACAATGAAGCAAACACAATTGGGTCATGTGGCACTTGAAATAGCACAAAAGTTCCCTTACCACCCTCGCGACATTTCATCTTGTTGACCTTCTTCTCTGATTTTTTACCCATTTTCCTGCATTTCGATTATTGTAAACAAGTCAAAGATGCTCCTGTTTATGTATCTACATGTGTGTGTGTATCTGCGTATATAAATCACAGCAACACTTTGTTGTGAGTTTGTGGAACACTTTTCATTTAAAACAGTCATATTTAAACCATTTTAGTCACTTACTTTTTTTTAGGGTATTTTCTTTCTAAATTTAATATAAATTTATTTAAAAAATTATAGTTTTCTTGTATTTGTTGTTAATAATATTGCTTTATTTGCTTTTGCCGTGCTGCGCGCGTTTGCTGTCGTTGTTGAGACTCAACTGTTTGGACAAAATGCGCAGCAAATGCCACAAAGGGGGCCAGAGCTCAAGCGGCGTATGAGTGATATTTTTGTATAGATTTGAGCTTTTTTTGTGAGCGCATTTCGTAGGGGGCACGCACAGCCAGCATAAGGAAAAGTAAGAAAGTAAAGGAGTGGCGACGAGCAAATACCCTGTAGTTAATTAAGCGAATAAAAAATATTAATAGAATTTTATAGAAAAATATTAAAAATATTTGTTTTTATATTAAAATATTAAACTTATAACCTTATAAAAATTATTATCCGCCTTTAATAACAAAACTTTTTGTAAGAAATTATCAAAAAACTTTGCCATATAACTCTACAAACTTTTAAATATATCTTAGACATATATCTTAGCTCCAAATCTAGGCATTAGCAAAAAGTTAACTGACAGTTAAATCGTCGAACGTGTTTTAGCTGTGCAGTCGCGATATGTCCTCATAAATCATAACACACACACCCTCTTTCCCCTCCCTCTTCCTTCTCTCCTTTCTGTTCGTAGCGTTTTTAACAAACTTTTATCTGAGAAACGACCGCTGGGAACCTGCATACATATATAGTTAAATATATATATTTAGTGTATTTCGAAGCGATGACTTCATTTAACTAAGCGAAAAAGAAACACAAAATTTATAAATGCCAAAAACTAACAACAAAAGCCGCTCGAAAAGCGGCACAATCATTTATCAAATGTGACGCTTATCAAATTGAGTTTCACTCAATTTATGGTTTGTTTTGAGTGACACAAGCGAAAAGCACTTAAAGCTCACTAAGCTTTGCTGCTCATGGGTGGCAGCGAGAGAGAGAGAGAGTGAGTGAGAGAGAAGGAGAGGGGTGGGGGAAGGTAGGCAGACAATTTTTATGTCTATACGGAAAGTAGAAAACGATGCGTGAAATTTGACAGCAAAACAAAACGAAACAAAAACACAACAAGTGGAGATTAACTAATAAGCGGGAAAGGGACAGTAATAAGGGGAGTGGAGGAGTGAGAAGCTTAGCAGCATGAGCTCATGGTGAGAGGCTACTCAATGGAGCTGCTACTAGCTAATAATAACAGTATGAATTTGATATGTAAATGACTTTTTGGTGAGAGATTCACTCGCCGATTACTAGAGCTGAACTTCCAAGTCATCCTTTCATAATTTGGGGTTCTTTGAACTAAGAAAATGCCCAAAACTGTGAAATGGGAAAGTGGAAAATGTAAACTAGTTTAGTAAATGGTAAAAGTCTTGTTGTAAATCACGTATAAACTTCAAGAGTGATTACAGCTGTCGCGGCTAATTTGTTTAGGTTAATATAGATGCATGCTCTATGGAGCATGCCCTTCCCCCTCCACTTCCCGCTGCTTTTCCCTTAGTGAATGTAACTACTTGAAAGCTAGCCATGATTTATGCCACTCTCTGACAGCGTCAAATATTTGGCCAAAACTTCGTGATGGCGTCATTTTGTGGCTAAAAGAATGAAAAATATCAGTAAGTAGATAGAGACAGAAAGTAAAGCGAATGTGTAGAGTATAACCAAAACAAAACAGAACAAAACCATGTTGACCATGGTTAAAATAAAGGTGTGTTTGGGCCTGAGAGAAAAATTGTGTATTCACAGAGTAGAAACAATAATTAGCCCTCGAAAACCGTGAACTAATGATGCACAAATCACCAGGTGACAACACACAACAGGTACTCAAAGGCAGTTGATGATAGGAATTTGCTAAGTAAACAACTGGCAAGAGAATTGAGAAGAGAATTGGGAAGAGAATTGAGAAGAAAACTAGCAAGGTAACTGTGACAATCTAAAGCTGTTTGTTGTCGTCCAGGTGCAAAAGGAATTTAAAGTGATTCGTGGTACCATAAACACGCCCAAACAAGATCATTAAGGTACTGCACCTCTGGACAAATTATGGCCAACAGAATTGGGCTTTGATTAGGAAGAAGAAGGAGCAGAAGAGGTGCCTAAAGTGTTGTGTACATTAAAATGCACTTATCAACTGGAACTGGAACTGACTCCGGAGCTGAGGCTGAAGCTGAATCTGAAGCTGTTAACGGCCCAGAGTCAAGGGCATAACGATAACTATAACTATATTTGGCCAATGCTATCAATCCTAATCAGACGCTGGCTTTGTGGCAAGCACTGCAGCAGCAGCAGCAGCAGCTGTGGCCGATGTGGCAGCGATGCGTGCCAAGAGATAAACTAAAAATAAACCAAATGCAGCGAGCAGAAGACCTTGTTGGCCAGGTTGGGACTGTCCAAGCCAAGCTGGACAAATGTGGCCCTTGGCCTTCACTCACCTTGAGATGCCGCAATGCGAGACGCATTTTAAATCAGTTGCAGTTGCAGTTGCATGAATGAGTCGCAAACACAGCAATAAGAGGAATCACAGCAACAATTGAACAATCAGAGAGCATGGCCTTGATCTCTGTCTCTGTCTTCGTTTCCGTTCAGATTGCTAAAGATTTAAGGTTTAGGCCAAGTTCTGCGCCCCTGTTTCCCTTTAAGCCTTCCTCTCTTTTACCATATCTCTCGTGTTAACCAACAGTTAATCTTTTCTTAGCTTGATAGCCCTTGGTGGGGATCAAGTTCTTAAAGTTCCCACTTCCTCTGTCCCCTTTGAACTCCTACTTAACCAGGCTTTTGTCTCAATATTCTCAATCTCAGTTTGGCTTAAAGTTAGTTTTGGCCAGCTTTTGAAGCTTAACTTCCTAAAATTAAGACTTCTTCTTGCACTTTTCCCATTACAACAATTCGTCTTAAGGTTTGGGCCAAGTTCTTAAGTGAGCCATGTTTGCAAATGCCATCACACTCATTAAGTTGTATCCACAAATTTAGCCACATTGACGACGACCGTTAACGATGACAACAGGCTGAAAGTGGACAAGTTTCAGCCTCGTTAGCAGCAGTTGGTAGGTGTGAGGGGAGGGCGACGGGGTGTGGCAGTTGCAACAGAATCAGAACAAGTCAGCAGAACCAGCCAGATTTCTGCTGTCTTTGAGGTATAAAAGGACGCGTTCCTGACCAGCCACAAACAGAATCCAAACAAGAGGCGAGTGCCCTAGACACAAACTCAAGTTCTAGACGCAGCGTTTCATTTTCCTGTTTTCCCGTTCAACATGCAACTTGTGGCTCTACTGGTGCTGACCACCTACTTGGCCCTGGCCAACGGTGTCGCTCTCTACCCGTATCTGTATACGGCCCAGGGGTCGGCTTTGATCACGCCCACACAGCAGCAGTATCTCACCCAGGATGCATTGGGTCAGTACGCCTATGGCTATACCGAACCTCATTCAAGTAAGCAGGAGATTCGGAGCCTGGATGGCACCACACGTGGCACCTACAGCTACCGCGATGCAGCTGGCAAGCTGCAGACCGTTGATTACACCGCCGATGCAGCGGGATTCCATGTGGCAGCTACTAACTTACCACACGCTGTGCTGCCACAGGGCAGGAGTACTCCCGTCGAGCATCCAGCCGACTCCGTTGAGGTTATCGCCGCTCGTCAGAGCCACTTCAAAGCCCATGAGGAGGCGCGTCAGCGTTTGGAACTCGCCAAGCAGCAGCAGCAGTCGAGTTCAAACCAAGCTCAGTCTGCGGAGGAGCTGTCCCTTCCCGTTGCCGACACCGCCGAGGTGGCTGCTGCCAAGTCCAAGCACCTAAAGCGCGTTGCCTCCGAGAAGCTGCGCAATGAACTGATTGGTTCCTCTGTGCTGCCCGTGGCCAGGAGCTCCCATGTCATCGTTCCTGTCGTTCCCTCGGTTTACGGCTACACCGTTCCACGATTCTACAGTCCACGTGTATATTACTAACTCAATATATTTGTAAACTTTTCTTAATACTTAAGAAGGAAATAAAGAATTTGTCGCTGAGAAAGTTTTAGTCTTAAAGAATCTTTTTGGGAGGAGAGGCGGCAAGCTTAAAGATACTTTTTGTTGGAAAGGAGAAATGAATTTTAAGATATTCCACTGAAAGACAGTTGAATGAGCTTATAATGAAATAGGAAAGTATTAAATTTCTTAGTGCTTACTTACAAACCGTCTACACATAGGATCAAAAACTAAAGAGGATTCTCTTGTCTCAAAATCAACCAGCTGGGAGAGCAGTTACGATCTTACATTGGTTTTCTAGACCTTCATTCTTCTAGGTATGACTAGGGCTTAAGGGCTTGACTTTCTGTAAGGCTAAATTACAGGTTAAGATGCTGCCTTCAATCCTAATCAAACCGCTTAAAAACCCCAACGAATTCCTATCCCCTCAGAATTTCTATATTCCCCTAAGACTTCATTCTCTTTAACAGCTTTTGAGACAGCTTAAATGTCTAAGAATTTCGTATAAACACCATTCCTACACATTTCAGTTGAAAGTCTCACTTTAGTCCTAAGTAAACCCATTGATCAACCATGGGAAAATTAACCCTTAAATCCTACGCTTATCTAAGCCTTTTTTCCTACCTCAACAAACAAACTGAGTTCCGCTACCAAATAACGTTTTCCTTCATGCTTAAGTAATTTTCAGTTCCTTTTATCAGTCCTACCTCAACCACAATGCTGAAAACCCACAAATTCCATCGTTTTCAACGCAAAGTCATCAAAAATTTCATAAATGCAAACCGAAGATTTGATTTCAATTAAATTTAATAGCGGCATAAACAACGAACCCAAAAATGAGAAGAAGAAAAAAAAAAGGTAGCAAGCCCCAAATGGTTCCTTGACCTCAGGATGATACCGTACAAAACCTGGCCTGATTAAGTTCTTGGCTGCAGACGGGCTGTGGAAGGGAGTAGGGAAAGGGGGGGCAGAGGGGACAAGGTAGCAGGCATACTGACAGATGAAAACAAATTGCGGCTTTTGTGTACAAATTTATGCTTAACTTGTTGAAATCGAGAAAATATTTATGTACAAACAGAGCAAGAGGAAGAGACAAGAGCACAACAACATGGAACAAGAAGGGGCAACAACAAGGAGGGAACAACAACAACAACATGTATGGGACAACACAGGGAATATGAAAGTAAACTGGACGACCTTCCCGAGAACGCACGATATGACTAAAAATTGTACATTTATTTTTTGGCAACTTGCAACTGGCGACAGAGCCAAGGAGGCGCCACGCCAGCCTCTCGGAGGAGCTGCTATAAAAGCGAGAACCGTTCACAGATCGAGTCACAGAGTTCTCTAGAGCGAGTACTAGTTCACCACACTAGCAGCGCCCCAACATATTAAATTATTAAACTCCAATCCTTCCCTTAAAACACCAATCAAGTTCACTTTGAAGATGCAGTTGCTGCAACTTTGCCTATTACTGCTGGCGGTGGTATGTGCCACAGCCCAGCTGGAGTATGGTGCACCACCGTCAGCCGATGCGATCAGTCAGTACCACACCCAGGATGAGCATGGACAATATACCTATGGCTATACTGCTCCGCTCTACTCCAAGCACGAGACACGCACAGCGGATGGCGTCACCCATGGCTCCTATTCCTATTTGGATGCCACGGGTCAGCGACAAACCGTTGACTACAAAGCCGATCTGGATGGTTTCCGTGTCCTGGCGAGCAGTTTGCAGCAGCGTCCCGTCGAGGAGACACCCGAGGTGGCTGCTTTGCGTGCTCAGCACTTGGCTGCCCATGCCGAGGCCAAGTTGCGACTCGCTGGAGGAGCAGAGGTGACTTCCCCACAGGATACACCCGAGGTGGCTGCCGCTAAGGTGGCGTTCTTCAAGCGCTTCGAGGCGGAGAAGCGACGCAATCAACTCAAGGCCGCGATCCTGCCCAGCCACACGATTCTCTCACAACCGATCTATGTATATCAGCCCAAGAGTGGATTCATCTACAAGTATAATGCACGCTTGGCGACCGCTAGGGATTACCTGCCAGTAGCTTAAGCCCTGATTGATTGATTTATTGGCTGATTGACTGATGGTTTTATTACCTAATTGATTGATTGACTAATTGTTGTGTTTCTGTTGAGCAAATAAATGAAAATGTTTCCAAGGATCGGGTGCACAGTGGTGCACAGTTCATCTTTATACTTAAGTTTGTGGCCAGAAGAATTTCTGAAACCGATTTCACATCAATCATACGATTTCAGTTCCCATTTTAGCTCCCACTCCGACATAATTTTTATTTCGTTCCGAGGTTAAACTTACAATTTTCCCAAATTGGTAGCAAGAACAGTGCACAGTGGTACACAAATGCTATTCATTTACCAGTTTTCGATAGGAAAAGTTCAAAAACTCCCATCAATCATCAAACATTTGCCACTAGTTCCATTTTCCACTCCAACTTCGAGGCAAGTTCAGTTTTATAGTCAAATTTATTAGGATTACTTCCCCAAAAGACCAAAATTAAGGCACAGTGGTGCACAGCTTGCATTTATTCTTAACTCTAGGACAAATTCCACTTGCAGATTCCAAAAAATTGCATCAATCCAACAACTGTTCTAGTTCCAGTTCCCAACCACTACTAGTTCCGCTTCTCGTTCTGTCTGTTCAGCTGCAAACTACGACTGAGCGCAATGGGACGCAGCGTACGGAGTTCGGTGGGCGTGGTCACACTGTACTTGGCACTGGGTGAGACATAGGCATAATAGGCGCCAATGGGAATACGCAGATCCTGATTGTTCCTATCGAGACGATCCTCCAGGTTGCTGAGCTTCAAGTAGCTGCTGGAACTGAGGTCAGCCAAAGTGTAAACAGTTCTCAGACGCAGATCCTTGGCATCATTGGCAGTTTGCAGACGCTGATCTTGCCTAGACTGTTGTTGCCCTTCCTGTCGCTGCTCCTGCTCATCATCTTGGGATTTAGCACGCTCCGAACTGTCGGTGGCTTCTTCCTGACGGCTGTCCTCTTCTCTCAGTCGACTCTCCTCACGCTGTCGATCCTCCAGCATGGAGGTCAGCTCGGCTCGCACTCGTTCCAAGATGTCTGCATCCTCATCACTGAGCGTTCTTTCCCTTGTGCCCTTTTCCAGATCCTGCTCCTGCTGCTGCTCCTGCTGTTCCCGCTGCTGCTGCTGCTCCTGCCCCTCGCGACGTGCCTCTGCCTGTGCCTCCTTCAGAGCATTGAGGTGTGCCTCTCGTGCCTGCTGCACCTCCAAAGTGTCCGTCACGGGCAGCGGCGGCTGCTTGTCATCCACCGGCGCCTTGGGCTGATTACTGGCCTCAGCCTGGAAGCCCCGACTTCCTCCAGCCTCATACTGTACCGTCTGCAGTTTCCCATTGGCATCCACATACGAGTAGAAGCCACGGGAGGAGCCGTCACGTGTTGTGTACTCCGCTCTGGCTGCATTCTCATCGCTGTAGCCGTAGGAGTAGAAAGCACGTGCCGTATCCTGCTCCTGGTAACCGCGTCTCACAGATAGCTCCTCCGGAGCACGGCCGGAAATGCGGAGAACCGGACGTATACCAGCAGCGGAGCTAACACTCAACAGCGCAATTGTGCCGATCAAGCAAATGAGGCAATGCATCCTTCTTGTGGTTTCTCTAAGTTGTGGATTTGAACTGATGCTGCAGTTGCTCCACTCTCGTTATTTATACGCCAACGAACCGCTCAAAAGCACCCAAAAACCACCCACTGGTAACCCAAAGCGGCAACGGCGCCAGAAATCTGCGTAATGACCTCGAAATCATCGACATCAACGAATTCGCTATCAGCTTACAACCGCCATCAGCAAACAGCTTATGCTGCACCACCGCAGCACCACCGCATCACCGCATCACAAACACTACTAGCACCACTGATGTTGTAACAGCATGAACTTAATATTGATATTGGTTGCATATGGATAATGTTATCTGATCGCAGATTATGTAATTGGTCCACGCACTTGCAAACGTCTTCGTAGGGCTTCTCCATTTTGTAGTCTTTTTGAACGGTTCCGGTGGAAAATCAAAGGCAGGAAAAAATGGGAAGTACTTACAGTAGCTGGAAGTCATCAAAGGTAGCGATATTTCAAGGAAAGAGGGAGATTTTGTGGAGAATACCCAAAAGTAAGTCATAATATATTTTAATATCGTACTTTCAGTATTTATCAGATCAGGTTTGTCTGAAAAGAGCTGTAGGAGGAACCAATGGTATAATACTAAATTTACTTTAGGAACCCTTAAGTGAAACAAGATTTTATAAGCTTTAAGCCATTAATAAACATAAATATATAAAAATTGTTGCTTTTTAAAATAATAAACTATCTGAAATTAAATGATCTTTATCTTTAACTTGCTATCGAGTACATTAAACTTAGGCCGTCGTGTGCAATTCTAGAAAAAAGAAAACTTTTTAATATTTTTCACTAGGTTAATGTAGTAAAAATTTATCACTGCTGCTGATAAACTGGACTCTATTAATTGCTTAAAATTATATTAAGTAAGATAGAGAAAGCTAAGAAACCAAAGAGAGTGAAATTTTGTAGCCCTGCGTTAATGATCCTAATTAAATATCTAATCAAACAATCACGTAAATTCTACAGAACAAATAAACTTATAAACTGATTTGATGATTTTTCATATCTTTAGTCCCCCTGCCATAACGTAAAGTAGATCACATAAACTAATACAAACACAAGTGAGAGCTGCTCCATTCCAAAGTGCACTCAATGAGCTCAAAAGTCAGAGATATACTCTCCCGCGTTCTCAGCTCGAGATTAAATACCCCACGTCGTGTACAACTGATAAACTATGTTTTGAGTCCCAGCAATAGCGACGATCAGTCGAAAAGCAAAGCTGTAACGTTTAACAACACAAAAAGAAACACACACACACACACACACACACACACGGCTAATTGAACGATGGATTTGGCTGGAAAAAATGTTGTTTACCTCGGGGGATTTGGAGGCATTGGGCAAAAGGCATGCGCCGAGCTACTAGAGCGTCAACTGCAGGTAACAAATACGAATTTGGCCAATATCCAAGTTACGTGTTACTGACCAGCTTTGTGTTTAGGCTTTGGCCGTGTTCGACTTGACGCTGAACGCTGAGCTCTTGGCCAGTTGGCAAGCCAAGTATCCCAACACTCAGATCTTCTATCAGAAGTTGGACATCACCAAAAGATCGGATATTGAAGCGGCCTATAAAGTGGCTGCAGAGCGCATGGGACACTTTGATCTGGTGATCAATGGCATGGGATTAATGGATGATCGTCATGTCGAGCTCACTGTACACATAAATTTCGTAAGTTAAATTTACTGAGTTTTGAACTTTGAAACTGAGTAGAACTGTCTGTGTAGCTGGGTGTGGTCAATAGCTGTGTGATCGCATTGGAGTATATGGACAAGTCCAAGGGTGGCAAGGGGGGCTTGATCATGAATATCTCATCGGTTGCCGGCTTGGAGCCCACACCCATGATGGCCATCTATTCGGCGGCTAAACACGGCGTTACGGCCTTAACCCGTGCTCTGGCGGTAGGTCACCAATCAACCCACTTCCATTTTTAGCTTATAATCGAGTTTTTCATTAGGGTGGACCCAATTTCATGCGCACTGGTGTCTCGTTTATAACCATTTGTCCTGGATTTACGGACACTCCCTTGCTCCATGATATGTCGGAGAAGCGCACATTTGACTATGATATAACCCTCAGAACTGTGCAGACTCAGTCCCCCGAGGTCTGTGCCAAGAATATGATTAAAGTCGCTGAAACGGGAGAAAATGGTAGAGTTTACCTACTGGACGTGGGAGAGATTAAAGCACTGGATTTTGCTGTGATGTGGACACCACAGTTGGCTTAAGAAACACCTTCAATCGATTAACTGGAATTCTGCTGACTATAATTTGTTATAAATCAATAAAAATGTGAATTATCGTAAAAATCGTATCATAGCGAATTCTATAATGTGCAATTAAACCACAGCAATCAGAGCTAGAGAAATAGGGCATTGATTTCTTATCAACCATAAAAAAAATAGAAATTATATTTATATTTGGCCTTGGGTTTCAGTTTCAATCACAAAATGCTGTTATCAAGGCGTTAGGAACCTTTACAGTTCGAATGGAAAGCTCCCCTTGATCAGCAGCTTAAAGCTCTTTAAGCAGCTTAAACGTTTAGTACTAAAACCCTTTTATTCCCTTCTTTAGAAAACCCTTAATTCCATATCTTTTAATTAACCTTTATTGAGAATTCTCACACACACATTAGATTTATCAATTTCTAATACATTTATAATGAATTCTTTGTTTTTTGTTTTAGTTTTTGTTGTTAGCTTAAGAAAATTCAGCACACACAAAAGTAGTACATACACAAATTCAAGTAACTTTAAACGGCACAAAGTATCTAATAGATACAGATACATGCACTCACTTAGTACATTTTTAGATGAGTTTTGAAAACAAGTTTTTCATTCTCGATTAATTTGTATACACCTGTCTGTGTCTAAGTGTGTGCGTGTGTGTATGTGTATGTTGTGTGTGTGTGTGTACATTAGTTTTGTTAGTTAAGATTATTATAATAATACATATCTATGGAAATATAAAGACATTTGTTTGTTTTTCCCATTAAACTGGGAGTAGTTCTCATATGTTAACTGTAAATTTCACATCATCACAATTTAAGAATCTCCAACTAATAACACACAAAACTTCGAGTTAAATATTTCTCCCGATTTGTACAATATATATTATTATTATTATTCGAATGGACATTTTTCCACATACTACACATCTTATTCCGGACTTATATATAGATCTGAGCGGATTTTAAAACTGTATTGTGCCAAAGACATTGGAAATTGAATAGAGATAAATTAAGCATAAATTTGGCTATTTTTTTTGGTATACAATTTTTATCGAATGCATTTGTATTGTCCTCGCCATAACACATTAAATGTGTTAAATTGGAAGATATAGTATATATCGTAATTATAGATATCGTTGGAGAGATAAACTATTGTAAGTCACTTGGCGCCCGAATTGTAGCTACTTATGAAGCACTTTAGTTAGAATTATTATTTTAATTAGTATAAGTATGTGTTTAACTATTGCGAAATGTGTATGCCAGACATTAATTTGTAAGTACTATAGTCACTAACCCTAGGTCACAAGGAACAGAAGCGTCTATCAAATTCATAGGCATTTTCTATATACACATTTATCTGTTAGTTATATCTGCTTATTAGTTGAGAGCCATTCTCAGAGATAAACATACACATGTATGTAAATATTTAGATACTATTATTACCTTTAATTATTAAGAACATTATGTCGATTGTCTGTAACTAGTTAGTGTATTACTTTTAGTTTTTACTTAATCATAGTTAACTTTCGGGTGGTTTCTTCATCGGGTGGTGGTATCATGTAAGTTTCTAGGTTTCAATTGCGAGTGAATCGGCTCTGATATGTTCACAATAGTTTAACTTAAATCGAACTAAATCGAAAATAAACACAAAATTAAATTAAAATTCAAATTGAAAAAATTTATTGTCAAAATAAAATAAATAAAATTGTTTTTGTTTTGTTTGTTTTTCTTTTGTTTAGGGGGTTAACAGAACTCGAAAAATTGCTTAAGATTAACATTTAGTAATAATACAAAAAATACGCGTAATACATATAAATAAAATATTTGTATCTTTAGATAGATTGATATATATAAATTGTAAAAAAAAAACATTATTTTTAGTTTCTGACTTTATCAATCATTTTTGAAATCATTTAGTTCTAGACTCGGTTCTCAATCATACCTAGTATTTTTCAAGTTATACAATTTGATAATATTTAATATAATATGATTACAAAACTCAACTCAACAACGACAGTTATGAACCCATTGGGTTTAGACTAAAACTGCACCACGTCCAGTATGGCCCAAAAACCGTGTGTGGTGTCTTTAAGTACGCTGGGTACGTTGTGGGTTAAGGATTGATGGGTGGGTGATTGCTTCAATGAATTTGTTTTTTTTTCTTTCTTTCTTTCTTTACTCAATTTGAGCTGGGAGTGGTCACGGGCGAGGGCATAGGCGTGGGCCGAGGGACTTGGGCGTGGCAAATGAGTGTAATGTTATATCAAAGTCAAAATCAGTTAACAAACATTACAAATTACATATTACAAATCTCATTCGCATTACATTTTTTTCTAACGTTAATCAGTTTGTTTTGTTTTCGGTTTGTTTTGCTTAATTATACATAGGTATTACATACATTTAATGCATCAGTTACTGAATTTTAATAGTATTATTAAATATATATATATGTATATAGGAAATACATATACTTTTTCACTAACTAAACTCTGTCGCCTGTTTTGGCTTCCCATTAACAACTGAGAAATAAATGTACAATTATAAAGTTTCTTTTTGTTTTTATCAACTGTTTAACAAACACATTCAATTCATTTTCAATGATCAATCAAATATTTTAATTATATTTATCCTCACGTTTACTAATGTTAGGTATGATAGGTTCTTGACTTTTGCTTAAACATTACAAAATCATTTTATTAGTTTTTCATTTGAATCGAAAGCAAAATGGGTTCTTTCTATATATCTTTTATGATCTGACATTAATATATAATATTAATATATCAATTAAAATATTAAACGCATGTATTACATACGCATATATGCTACACATACATATTCTCGTAATATCTATAGTAGGTCTATGTATGTATGTATGTAGTATTGTTATTGAAGCTATCTCGATCTTATTGTAGCTTCATAGTTAACGAGTATACAACGAAAAAGGGACGTGATTTTAATTTATTTTCAATAAATTTAATAATATAGTACAATAGTTAACAACATCGCACAATAGCGTTATTAAAATTTCTTTAAGAAATATAAACATTCATCCACATACATATATATATAAATTATCAAACGTATGTGGGTCCCCCCTCCTTCTCCTCCATCCATCTGCCTTAACCCCACCCCATAACCGGGTGCGGCCCACACTTTTAACCCCAACTTTCTAGTACATATAGTTTTTTTTTCTGTTTTCTTCATCATTTTCAACTTTGCTTTAGTGTATATAAAAATAGCGTATCGACTTTCAAATAGTTAATAATTTAAAAAAGTTACAAATTATTCAAGAATAAAAAGAATTGGTATATAGTATATAGTAATATTTAGATACACAAAAAAATATTGTTTATAGCTTTCAATCGGATAAGCATTGCTGTATCTACATGCCCATATAGTATATATATGTATTTATATATAGTATAGTAAAAATCACGAACCGACCCACTGAGAGACTACATACTTTATCAGCGTTATGTAGTTTGGGGTCTTACAATTACAGATGGTAATAGCATTTTGGCATTTCAATTCTACTCGTAGTACTATTTTCAGACTAACTCTCGAGTTGTCCTAAATCGGCTGCTTCACAAGATCGGGGAATCAGATCTATATAGTCTTGATCTTCATATTGCTAAAGTCCCCTGAACTTATTCCCTTAAGCATTCTTTGTTTGTTTTGTTTTCTAACGGACGCAAATCGAAAAATGTTTGTGTGATCATGTGTAGTAATTTCCTGAAGATCGCCCCAACACCTATGGAAATTATGTATATCAATTTGAAATAACTACAAACTATTTTATTGTTGTTGTGCTAAAAGGGCTGTGGCTAGTTTAGACATCAATATATTCTATATATATATATTCACTATGTACGAGTTGATGATCAGTTTTCTATGATCAAGCTACGAAAGAAACCCCAAAAAAAATGTATATATACTATATATATACTCGTATAACACGGACTAGTTCGGTGTACCCGAACATCAATTTGAATAGAACAACTAACATATAAGATAAGTTATATGCGACATATCGATATATAAGAGCGTGACAACACTTTATATAGACAATTATATAATAATAGTTGCTAATTTTCCCAAACCCAATTTTTTCTTTGTGTGTATGTGTGTTGTGTTTTCTGTTTGTTTTATCAATCAAATAACGATCAAGCTTACACTATTTGCTACTATTTTGTTGTTTCTCTTTTGAAATTTAAGAAATCTGAAGCTGTGTGCGGTTTACAAACCTCTATAGTGTCCCTTCTTAAAAAGGAACATCTGTAAAATGATTGCATTATGTTACCACTCTCAAACTGTGTTCGATGAGTTCCCTGGTTCACTGGCCTGCTCACTCAATCCAATTTAATGCCGCTATCATCCGGATTCGACCAGACCTCAACAATATCCACCAGATTCTTTTCCAACTCGCTCATCATGCCGCTATCGATGCCACCCTCGAAGCTATCTTCGGACAATAGCTGTGGCTTCCTATCCAGCAGCTGATGATGCTTCAGTCTTTCGCTGTGGGACGTTAGATTTGCAGTTCCACTCGCCGCTGGATCGCTGCTGTTATTGCTCCAATAATTACTCGACGGACTTGTCGCATTCGCATTCAAATCGCTGTTCCAAATGAACACACTGTCGCGACCAGCAGAGTTCTGTGTACATGGATAAGGAGTGTGTTTTAAATTAAATTGCTCTTGAAGATTACTTAATACTCACCTTATTGGCATTCGAATTGGCATTATCATTGTGTTCGGTCTTTAGCCTATCATTGAAGGTGGTGGCATAGCTCAATTCACCGGCTGTTATGTTCTTGTCGCTACTCTTCAAATCGTTGTCCATTGACCAATTATTCCAATTGCTTGTTGGCCGCTTGGGACAAATGGGACCATAACGACTATGAATGGCGGAACCAGTGGGCACATCATAGGTTGAACCATCGTCATCTAATATCGAATCGGAACGCACAAAGTTGGCCGAATCTTTGTTTGGGTTACCCCAGAATATCAGTGAGCTACTACTGTTGTTGTTATTGCTGTTGTTGGTGTTGTTGTTACTGCTACTGTTGATGTTATTGCCGTTGTTGTTGTTGGATCTGTATAGCGGTGGAATAACATCTGAACTGGTTTGATTCTCAGCCATCGGCTTGACCAGCTCCAGGTCAATGTTAACATTACTCGGCGGTTTCTTATCGTAAAATGAGGTATCAGCTGTTGCGGGTAAAATGGTCGACATGGATCGATTGGGATTCTTGCTGGACGGCGCTAGCGTTGCTAACTGCTGTTGCATATATGTATGCTCCCATGGAGTAGGATTAACACCGCCAGACGGATGACCCAGTTTTCCTGGCAGCTCGGCATTGACTTTACTATTATTGGCTGCTGCCTCATTGTTGTTACCAAAGAATGGCGAATGATAGACATCCGCTGGAAGCATGCTACAGAAGCTCTTGGCATGATTGTGTAGATTACTATTGCTGTTGTAGTTCGGTGGGTTACGTTGTGGCCCCGGCGGTTGCGGTGGTGCACTCGCATTTCCTGGATACTCTCGTGCCGTACTTCTTGGCCCTGGCGGCGCCGGGCCAAAGTTAAAACGTGGCTCGTAACGGCCTGGTGGTGCCACCAGCAGTCCATTGAGTCCCGTGTGCTGCTGTTGTTGTTGCTGCTGTTGTTGTGGCTGCTGTCGAGCAATGGGACTATGATGGGGATGCATCAGTTGTGGATGAACCCCGCCTGGCGATAGACTGTGTGGTGCCGGAGGTATTGGCTCTAGGAAGCTCCGATGTGGTGGTGCTGGTGCTTGCATATAGCGTATGGGCGATATGGGCATCATGGGACCAGTGTGCGCTGGCACCTCATTGGCCATGGGTAACGGCTTCTTGCCATTTGTTGGAATACTTGGCATTGCCATTGGCATTGGGGATTTTATGTGCTTTCCTCTATTGCGGGCACGATAACGTTCAACCTCCTCCTGCGAGTGGGCAAATGTACAGCTGGCGCCACGTGGACACACGCGACGCACGTTTAGGTCACGGCACAGACTGATCTTGTACTTGGTGTTATTGCTATTGGTAGTGCCACTGGCAATACTGCTATCCTGGGGCTTACGCACGCCATGATGTTGGAGGAAGTGAACCAGACCCATGACCGCATGCCTCACGGCGTCCAGCGCCTTGGATACATCCTCCCACGGTGCAGTCTCAACGCATGGATCAATGCCGGCCAAATACTGCAGATGATTGTGCAGCTGCGATAGCTTTGCAGGATCACTCGTACGCTGCAATGCAATGACCAGCTCCTGCACTGACTGGGCAAAAGAGGATGGCGTCTGCAACTTGTCGATTATGCTCTGCATGTGGGACTTGTGTGCAATGTCACCGTAAAGCAGTGATGACCACTGCTCAGGTGCAATCCGCAGTCCAGCCTCGGTGGCAATTTGCACGATTTGTGCATCGTGCTCCCGTCTCAATGCATCATAGGTGCGAAACTCTTCCTTTAATTGCATCAGTGACGAGTCGGCCTCACGTTTGGACACCTTAAAGCAACTGGCCCGGTAGAGCAACTGCACCACATGGCCAATGCTCGTCTTGGAAGCTTGTGGAAAGTGTGGCTCCAGGCGTTGCACCACAAACATAACCAGTACCTTGCGGGACAACGCGGAGCCCTCTTCAAGGGCCAACAGCACAAGTTTAAGCACTTCCTCCTGCATTGCGGGACCAAGAAACTGGCAGCCACGTGTACGCACTGCTGCCCAGAGATTGGAGCTCAACTGCTGCGGATTCTGGTGTTGTAGTATCAGCTCAGTGACGGTACGCTCTCCTAGGGATCTGGCTGCTCGCAATGCACGCACGCGTCCCTCCTCCTCCATCAGCTGGCAGTTGACCAAAGTAACGAGCTTGCGTTGCATTGGCCTGGTCAGCAGATTGCTGCTGTTTAAATTTAAAAACGATTTGAGATGCAATGCCAGATCTTCGATGCATTTCTTGCCAAGCTTATAGCACTTTAGATGTTCTGGTTGTAACTTTTGTACACTTGGTGCTAGATCTGCCAGCTCAGACTCTTTGTTGGGCACTCCTTTGCTGTTGTTACTGCTGGTGCCCACGGTGCCACCAGCACCCGTTCCCACACCTGGACCACTTCCATTCCCATTTCCAGTGCCCACCAGCTGCAGCAGGGCATAGTTAATGGGCAAATTTTCGATTTCCGTGACAATAATCGTCTAAAAATAAAAATATATAAAATATTGCTGAATATATATATTGGATCAAGTTACTCACCTGATCGAAGGGACATTGCCGATTGTAGAGGGTGGTCAGGCATAGCTTGCATATCGTGTGACCACATCCCAGGCTGATCGGTACACGCTGACTGGCTGCAAACTCATTGCAGCAGATGGGACAGTTCAGAAAGTCTGTCCATGAGGGCGCCTGAATCGGCATGCTGCAATGGCCAATGGGAAGAAAATCATTCAAGTCATATACAGTCACAAAAAATACAAATACACATATTTATGTATATAAATATTTTTAAATGTGGATGGGTATGTATGTGTGTACATATATAGGAAGAACGTTGCGCTTTTAACTTGTTTTACGATTAACGATACTCGCACCGATATCACAACGATACCACACCGATACCCCAACAACGTCAGCTGTCGTCTGAGAGCACACACATACATACTACCAAATACATGTTCATGTATATATGTCCATGTATGCTGGTGTTGCATCTGTGTTCACTGGTATTTATACAAGAACGTATAAGTATGCGTGCTTGCCACATACCTATGTACATGCATATATTTCTACATATGGGGGAATTGCAACTCTTCTTTTAAAACACTTCCTGGGCCTACAGGAAGATTTATATACAGATTTATATTCAAATATGCATACATAAATTCACTTTATATATAAACGTTTATTCAAGTCACTGGCATCGGCAAGTGGGGAGAAATTTGAGCATTGTTTCAACGTCATCAGCTCTCCGTCGTCTGCTTTCTTTTTCTTCCAAACAAAGACACATTCATTATATAGTTAGCCCCCACCAACAGTTCTTGCTCACTTCTCCATATTTGTTCTGCGAAAATCATTCCGTTAACACACATGCAAATATATTTATATATGTATAAACCAGACAGTCCTTGAGCCTACTAAAGCAGAGAAGAGCCCGAGCCCCCCTTCCGAGAAATGACAAGACAAACTACAAACTGGAGGCAGTGTTACGTTTCACTTTTCATTAACTTTGCACCTGTTACCTTTTGCACATCGCTAGTCACTATATTATTATTAACTCACCTTCAAATTGCACATATTATTGCATTAAATTAAAGGTACGAAGTTTTTATTAATTTTCATTTGGCGTTTTATAAAAATGGGGAGTAGAACTGGAAAGCTATCGATAACAATGATACCCAGTGCGCGTATCGATGAGGTTGCGGGCTCTAATCGATCTATCGATTGTATCGCCAAATCGATGCCTTTATCAGCTGATTACCCAAGTTGTTATTTATAGAATTTTTTAAAATGAAATTGGAATACTTTTAAATATGTAGTGAAAAATAAAAAGTATTGAAAGCTTTCCACTTCAAACAATTGTTCTGTTATTTTATTATTATTGCATCATTGTACATTTTAACTTGTATCTCTAGTGTGCAGCCCTAAACATTTATTGAATTATTAATTTATTTCCAAACTGACATCAAATATAATTCCCTTACAGCCAAGAAAACAGAAATAATAAATTTTGGTAGCAAAGAATTGGAGATAAGGACCGCTGATAAAAATTATCAGACATAATCCAATATTAAAAGTTACTTGCATTATATGTATAATTGTGAGATTATCAGCTTGGCTCATTGACTAAAGTGATTCGTTAACAAACGAATATTATATAATTAAAACTTAATTTGCGCTGGCTTTTGTGCTTTTTGATCCATAGCTCGAGCCTTTGCTGATTTGTGTTTTATTAATTGCCGCTCCCATAAGCCAGTAAACTGCAAAATAATTAAAATAATTAGTTCAAGTCATGGATTAGATCTTTGTATCTGAACGTACAAATTCCAAGTATTGATAACGCTGTGATCAAGCCAACCCAATTCGCAGCCAGCAATGAGGTGATCAGGTAATAAAATATGCAAAACAGTGAGTAAGTCGCCCAGCCGGCAAAATTCAACAGACTGCTAAGACGAGGTTTAGTCGTTACGCACTGAACTTCCTTAACTCCAGACTTTTCAAAGAAGCTGCCCGTCTCATGGAAGCTATCAATTATTTTATCCTTCTCCACAAAGAGCTTCTGTAGCCAATCGGCAGCTTCCTTCTCGCCCTCTGGTATCTGCTCCAGTGGAATGCGACGCATTAACATGTATGGCCTCACCGCATTGCCATTTAGCAGAGATAACATCGTTGGCGGCACCTAAAATAACACATTCATTAGAGTCAAATTAACACAAGAACTAACACGGACAAACCTTTTCGTCACGCCTGAACACCAAATTGATGTCATAGACAACTGGGCAAATGCCACGTAAAGTGGGTATACTCGTCGCGAATCCCTTTGTCCTTGGGATCAAATGATGCTTTAACACAGTCATGCCACGTTCCTGAGCAAACTTAACAGATGCCTCGTGTTTTGATGGTGTAAAGCGTGTTCCCTCGGCATTCAACAGAAGCCATGTGGGATCGGGATAAGAGAAAACAATCTTAAGTTGTTTTGCAATAATCTCCTTGTCCTTGTCGTAGTCACGGTTTAGGAAGACAAACTCCGCTAACCACCAGGCCCAACCCATGCAGGGCACATATCTGATTGCCTTCTTCGCGTATGCTTTACAGTTGCCCAGGACACCCATCTTATCGGCTATCATCCAGCCAGCAAGCCAATCAATTTCATATTGATGGTTCATTATGAGCAGCACATTCTCCCTGCCCGAATACTTTTTATAATCCTCTTCATCCATATAGAGCACCATTTCACAGCCCGCATACCAGTCGGCAACAAAAACAAGTTCTACAACATAAAATTGGATTAATTGAAAGTTTTAAAACAATTGAAGTGGAATACTTACGGCAGTAGAAGGAATAGCATAAGTAGTACATAAGTTTTCGGAATAAATGTTTATTGAATGGCTTGAGGAAGATGTGGAGCAGCAACTGGGCGAAATTGATGGTCAATCCGCTCGTGAAGAACGTGATGGCAATGCATAGATGGATCAGTCTCAATTTCTTTAGCTCTTTTAACGTAATCATTTTGGTGCTCTTATTGTAAATGGAAATGCCTTACTAAAATTAGATAAAAATAAAAAGCGAAATTAAAAGCAAATTTTACGTAACACCCAGTCTAGGCGCTATAAGTTAAGAGTTGTATTTTTAGAGACAGCGTTGATTTTATGGTAACCTCACTCACATTCAATTGGCACGCGGATAGCGTCTGAACAAAGTCTATTAACTAATAGTCTACTTCCAGTTTATATAGTTAACAAATTCCTATCAGAACTTAACAATGCGCAGAATTGTGTCCACGGCAACTGTTTGCCAGATTGCGAGTCCAATAGATATAGCCGCTAGAATCTAACCGCAACTTTATCTCAATGGGGACCGGTCAGCTTGACCAGCTTACTGCCTGAGAGAGGGAGAGGCAGAGATAGAGAGAGTGAGAGGGACAGAGCGAGAGAGATAAGGCTGCTTCTGGCAATTGCATCGCTATAAAGATTACTATATTGCTATACAAACTGAACAAAGTCCGTACAAACAAAACTTCGTGTAGTCATCACATTGAGCACAATGTACCTACAGTGAATCAAGCAATTGTTATGACAAAGCAACAAAAATTTGCATAATTTGTTAAGTACAGTTCAATTTAATTGACCCCCAGATTTATTATTTGCTAACCTTAGCGTTATCAACCAGCATAAATTAATAGGTTAAAAAGTCCAAGCACATTTGTTTATATCAAAACAAAACATGTGAGTCCAGTGTTTTGTCACAACAATTTCTTGACGAACTGTTTAAACTTATTTACATATATTACGTGTAAAAAGATACTTTTCACATGCGTGTTTGTTGTGTATATATGCATGCATGTGTATGTGTGTGGAGGTTTTTGTGTGTGTGGGTGTGTTTGGATGGATTTGTTTGTAAACGTCACATTTCATGCCATTATTGCTATTAGTTACACTTTTATTACTCCCACTCATTGAAGTTCATTGATCTTAAGTAATAAACACTGCGTCACACAATTATCTCTTCGATTATTTACTAAAATTGCCAATAATAGCATTAATACGCATTGACTTGTTATCCAATAAAATGCTGCTGTTGACCCTATTTTGCATACCAATTAAGTTTTAAATGTCGCGATACGAAATTACCTCTTGGCAACGTTTTAATTTGTTGTTTTGTGCGATTCAAGTATTGTTTTATATTAATTATAGTTGTTTTCGTGAATAAACACAGCTGTCCCCTAAATCCCTAAATACTGATGGAATTAAAAATACTAGTGTCCATGAATAGTGGGAAAATAAATACTAAAGACGGGAAATTCATCGGCAACACTATCGATATAAAGTAATCAACATTGCTGGTCTTCAAAAATGGCGCCAGTTTTTAAAGTTTGAACACCGGAAAAGTGCGCTAACAGACGACTGCTTTGTATTGTTTGTGTAATAAATCGAATGTTAGCGGCGCGGTAGCTGTTTATTGGAAGTCTACCAGATAAGAAGTTGTACTTCCAAAATTTGTGACTTTTGCAATCATAATTAATTTAATCTTATCGGCTTGACTCATTGACAAACTGTTAACATTAAAATAGTATGTATAGTTAAGGACAAAGTTCATTCAAAAATTAACTTCATATTGAATTCTTTATTTTCAAATTATTATCAAAATCATTAAATTGATATATACAAAATAAGTATGTACAGTTTTTTCCAGGTCCGTGATCAATAAAACACATACTGATCAGTAAATTTCATTTATATAGACGTCATATCTACCTAATTTATGAAGAAATAACTAAAAACTAATTGGATTTTTTCGTCTCCTTTACTCCGTATGTGGAAGATTTGCTGATCTTTGACATATTCGACACTTTTCTTAGCAATACAAAGACTGCAAATAATTAAAAATTAATTAATAAATAAATCTGGGGAAATAGAAAACTGTTTTCTATACTTACAGGCTCCCAGGATCAGTATAGCAACGGACAGGCCAATCCAGTTGGCGGCAAGCAGAGATGAGAACAAGTAGTGAAGGATCCACAAGTTGGAAACAATTGCGACTGAACCAAAGCAGAGCAGACTGCTGAGACGGGGCTTGTAGACCTTGCCAGGTACCGCTTTAAATCCCGAGTTCTTGAAGAAGCTGCCCGTCTCATGGAAACTGTCAACAATCTTATCCTTCTCGACATACAAATTCTGTAGCCATTCGGCTGCTGCCTTCTCATCCTGGGGCACCTTCTCCAATGGAATTCTACGAATAAATATAGATGGCTCCATATAGTCTCCATCTAGGACCCCGGTAATGCTTGGACGCGCTGCATCACGGCTAAACAGCAAGTTGACATCATAAATAGCAGGACAAATGCCACGCAATGTGGATAAGCTCGTGGTGAATCCCTTTGAGCGTGGAATCAAATGATGCTTCAGCACAGTCATGCCACGTTCCTGGGCAAACTTCACAGAAGCCTCGTGTTTCGTTGGGGTGAAGCGAGTTCCCTCCGCATTCAAGAGTAGCCAGGTGGCATTTTGATAGGAGTAGACAATCTTCAGCTGCTTGGCAATGAATATCTTGTCCTTTTCAAAGTCCCGATTAAGGAAAACAAATTCTGCCATATGCCACGCCCAGCCGACAATGGGCATATAGCCAAGAGCTTTCTTGGCGAAAGCCTTGGAGGTACCCAGCAGTTGGAACTTATCGAGCATCATCCATGCGACCAACCAATCGATTTCATATGTGTGATTCATGATCATCAGACCATGCTCCTTGCCCACATACTTCAAATCCTCGGGATCCATGTAGATCTGCAGTTTGGCACCTCCATACCACTCCGTGACGCAGATCAGCTCTAGAAAGAAAAGAAAAATTTTAGTTTTTTGAATGGAAATGTGAGAATTTTGAGTATTAAACTTACGGCAGTAGAAGAAGTAACAGGGATAATACATTAGATATCGGAATAGTTTGGAATTGAAGGGTTTCACTAGGATCAGCAGCAGAAGCTGTGCGATATTACAGAGTATGCCGGAGGTGAAGAAGGTAACGGCAATGATCAGATGACATATTGTCATCTTCTTCAGCTTCTGCAGCTCCACCATGTTGATCAACTGGAAATAAGGTTAAAAATATTATATTAATTTCAATAATTAACCTAAAATGCATTTACGTAACTGTAACTGTAGTTAAAATCGCACTAGAAATGCGAGTTTATATGTATGCATACATATCGATTGAACTATGAGACATTATGAGTGTAAAATTGTACTCTGAACAAAGTACATTCATTCAAAATTATCATAGAACAGGTGTAAACTCACCTGTTTAACTGCTCAGGGCGCGAAGCGTTCTATAAACCGGCAACTAAGACTCACTTCCTGACTCTGAAGCTAACACAGGCAGCGGCTGTGAGTGATCGACTGAATGTGTCCAAATAGTTTCAGTTTTAGTTTCGTTTCACTACCATTGAATTTTTGTGATAATTGTATTTTTTTTTCTTTTGATAATCAAACAAATCGCCTTTTACCGTTATCACAAACAAGTTGCGGCGACGACAATCGAACAGTAAAGATAGCGAAAATAATACACGCCTTTCGTATATTTATAACATTTGTTATATATGTGTGTGTATAAATATTATACATATATTTTTACGATCCCCCACAAGGTGGTTATAGTTCATATGAACAAATTGGAATGATTACACGCTATAAATATATGTCAATACATACACACAACTACATATATATATATATATATTCATATTTTGACACATTTGCATACATGCATATAAATTTATAGCTGTATGTGTGCGTGTTATTAATCTTATATACTTGCCGCAATCACACTCAGTTAAAAATTCAACTCATCTTATTTTAATTAAACTCAGCTAGAAACTATTAATGCCGCAATTAATTTGATTAAAACAAGTGTCTATCAGCAACACAAATCAAAACAAACATTCTAATGCGAAAGCTTTGCAGTTATTTAAAATCTCGAGAACTTTGCTTTGCTCGATAGACTATTCGATAACATGAAAAGCTTTCATAGTGGCGCAAGCAGCTGTGCCGCCGATATTCCTAGGAAAAGAAAATCCAGCTGCAGAACCAGTACCCCAAGCTATTTGAGGCTGAGCAAAATAACTCACCGAAATGACAACACCTATAATAAAAACCGCGAAACACAATTGCTAGCGATAAGTCGTAATCGATAGTGAATCAGAAACATAGTATGAGCCATCGATAGCCTTGCAGTCTAATTTTCCCACCACTATATACGAATAAAAGCCGTCGTCGCCTCAAAATTTTTTTGCAATGCAGGAAAACAATTAAAAAGTTATATACTTATTGTCACAAATCGGCACTTGAGCCATTCTGTGTAAACTTAGTTCTCTTATTGATATATTGTTTGAAAAGCAGTCGTGCAATAGCGCTTTGCTGGCTAAAAAGGCCAAGCAGCCATTTCTGCCGGCAGACGCTGACGCTTTTTTTTGTGCGAAAAGAGAAAGAAAAAATTGGACGAGTAAAAAACGTGAGCAGATCGTGAGTATTGGATATTAAGGCATATAATTATCAGATAGTTACATACATTGTTTATAATCAGTGTGTACTTTGATCAGTTTAAACCATGTCGAACGTGGAAATTTACGACTCATCAAATTCGCAACTAAGCAGCGATGAATACAGCCATGATGAGGACGACGATGCTCTAATGGACGTGGCTGTCAGCAAACAAACGCCGGCCAAGTCGACAAAGTCGAACACAACGTCCACGGACACAACGCCGTCAAAATCAAGCAGCACTGAAACAACTCCTAGAAAACTATCAACCACCGACGCGGAGGCTAGCAGCTCAAATAAACCGCCGGATAGTCGGGAGCGTACACAGCGGCAAATAAAGCAGATGCAGCGCAACATCAAGGCAAATTTATATTTTAAGCGTCGCAGCATTAAATGGTATGCCGACACTTTGTAATATTTGTAACAAGTAGCTCAGAATCTAGAGTTCCCAAATTACGCCGACAATAGGTCTGACAGACATTAAATCAATCTTGACAACTCTATAGTCATTCTAGCTAGAGAAGTTGCCCATACATTTGACAGCTAACTCATTTATATTTCCGTTCTGACAGTAATTAATTCTCTTCTCTCTCAATTGTGTCTTAAAAGCAAAGTTTGAAATAATTTTATTTTAATTTTTTTCTTGTAAATGGACAGGCTAAATGAACGCCTTAATAAGAAGCCGAATTATCTAAATCAGTTAAAGGAGACTTTGCCCAGATACCGGGAGCAAGCCCAACGCATGGCCGAATATCATGCTAGAAGGAGAGCCAATGAATTGGCCAATAATTCGCAGCTACAACGACGTTATGAGCGTACACCGAGCCGTAGTCGTACCCGATCTCGTAGTCATAGTGGTTCACCGGAATTGATATGCCTGGATGATACCGAGAACGAAGATTCGCCGGAGAAGGCAACGCCCCCACGTAAGGACTCGCAGGCCGCTTTGATACAGTCGGTGGTGCCAAAGACACCAACACCACCACCACAATTTGCCATGCAATTGGAACTTGAAGCAGAGCCCATACCAGCTGAGAATGGTTCAGTGCTGGATGAGTTTCTGACCCTTAAGCCGGTTGTAGCTGCTGAGCCCATTGTCGAAGCGGTTGATTTGAAGGCACAACAGCATAAAGAACAATTAGATTTGACAGTATTGTCTAGTTATAACAAGAATGTGGAAGCCATTGAGCCCACGGTTTGTTTAGAGATGCCTCTGCAGGAGGGAGCACTTAAAAGACGTCGCTCGGTTACACCGCCACCAGAAGAACCAAATATTGATAAGCGTAAAAAGACAATTCCAATGACAACCGAAGATTTGGACGATGACATTATAGAATTCATACCCAGTGATATGACAATGACTGCAAAGCAGTCGCCGCAACCTCCACCACCACAACCACAACCACTGTCATTAATACAGCAGTCACAGCAGGAAGTACAGCAGCAGCACCAGCCACCGCAGCAACAGCAGCTGCAACCACCACCAACAACACCACCGCAGAAGCAACCAACAATTATGGAAACAGCTTTGATGCTTAAATTGGGATCCCCATACTCCCTGACACCATCAACTGGCATGGAATTCTATAATCAAGTTAAGGAAACCACTAAGGAGCCACAACCAGAAAATTTGGCTCCGATATCCTATAGTTTAGAGACGCCTACACCTTCGGTGGAGGCAATGGAAATCGTCTATCCAAATGATAAGTTGCCAAATATACAAAGGACATCAACAGCTCTCCCCGAACCACTTGACACTCCAGTAGTTATCCATCAACAGACGGACCCCAGGTCAGCAACATTTGTTCCACCCTATGCACCACTACCACCACCACAACCAACATCGTCGTTGCCACAGCAGCAAGAGCAACAGCTTCCACAGCAACAACATCAATTGCTGCAGGCACCACAGCAACAACCACAGCCAATGTCACCACAGCAACAACAGCCGCAACCACAACAGTTTCCGCAGTCACCACAGCAACCGCAGCAGCAGCAACTTCCACCGCATCCTAAGCGCTCCGAGTCAACATCAAGGCAAACACAGACTCAGGCACCGACACGCAGCAAATCCTCAATTGATCTGAGTAACAGCAACAACAGTGACGCAATCTTTCATCAGCGTGTCAAGGAAATGTACGTGGAGCTAGATGAGATTATGACTGACAAGGTGCGAGCCGTTAAACCGGAGCTCAAAGCCTTCGCCGAAGAAAAGCAACGCATTGATTCGGACATCCAAACACTGGACAAACTGATAGAACAGAAGGAGGAGGAACACAATCGTTTGCTTCACTTGCGTTGCGTTAAAACTGAGTTGCGTTCACGCATTGAGCGTAATGAGAAGATGTTGATCATGTCAGAGATACTGCCAACGATTTTGAACAAAAACTGCAATACATCCGAGATCTATGAGATGAACTCACTGCTGATGCAGGAACAGAATGCGACAATGCCCTCACGCTACAAAGTGTCGGCAATGGAGCAGCTAATCACTCGAGTGGAAAACGGTTTAGACGACATTAAGATCTTGCGCAGGTCAGTTAACAAAAATTTCGTTGAGAATCCCAAAATAAATAGATTTTTTATTACTTTCAGTGCACTGGGCATGCGGGAGAAAGAGATTCCTCCGGCACCGCAACATTACGAGGGGCAACAACACAGACGCAACTCTGTGCCGCTAATGCGTCCACCACCACCTGCATCGATTGCAGCAGATCGTTCGGCTCTTTATGGACGCCAGGGAGCTGTGCGTGATGTGCGCGGTCTCATAGAAGACTTCCGACGTGAACATCCCGAGGAACTGCCTCTAGTGGGCAAACGAAATAAGCTGCAGTCGATGCCGTCCTCCTCGTCTTCTCGGTAGGGAATGCCAGCTCTGAACATATAAAATTATTAATCTTTTCAATCAATTTTGTAGCTACCATCAACTGATTAATGAGTCCAAACAGTTGACAAATTCTTCGATGAATCTTGCTGCGGCTTCCTCCTACCGCAATCACCCAGAGGCACAGCGCAATCATCCAAATCTGTTGAACAATCATTTTGAAAATGAGACGCCCATAAAGCCATTGTACAACAGCAGTCCACTAGGCGCTGGCAAGCAGCACAATGAGTCCAAAGCGAATTCCCATGTAAGTTTCAAAGATTAAAAAAAAATCCACAATTATTGTAAACTTATCTGTTTTCTTATACTCCCTCAATTAGTACAACAATGACATGCATTCCGTGTACTGTTCGGATCAGCTGCAGGAACTGGAGCCGATCGGACGTGCTGCTGGCCACATTCAGCCCAATCGAGTCAACAATAATCGTAGCAAACACCTTGGTGGCACCTCAACAAATGGAGCCGAAGATCTGGAGCGTCGTTGTCAGCAATGTCATCGCTTCAAAGCCACCTATATGTGCGCCGGTTGCAAGAATCAATGGTACTGCAGTAAAGAGTGTCAGGTGAGCCGGTAGCTGTAAAGGATTACTTGTAAAGTTTATTGAAAAAATTAATTTTTTCTTTATTTTTGCAGTTGCATGCCTGGGACACTCATTGGGAGACATGCTCCGGTTAGGATTAAGATCGCTGCATCAGCATTACTATTAAAACTAAATCAAATACATATGCATAGCCACGCCTCCCATACTCCTGTCTCCCCCTCAACCCCCTGCCTCCCCTTCGATACTCTATACTTCATCATTATCACGAGCAACTTTTTTAAAAAACGTAATGCATTCAAATTTCAATATTTGTAACTAAATTAATAACAATCATACACACATTCATATGCTCTTGTAATGATAATTGCAATATCTGAAACAAAACAAAACAAGAAAATACAACCTTTAAAATATATACTATATAATTATAATAACGATACTTATCTTTAAGTTTAGATTTGTGTACTTCCTGTTGCTGTTCGCCTGCTATTTGATTGACTCTAATCGAGTGTTATATTTATTGAGTTGATCTTGACATTGGAGCCGCAATCAAAACTAATTAATTTTAACAATTGTATTTAATTTTTTTGTGTTTTTTCCAACAGCCTCAAACATGCAATTATTAATGTGTTGTGGATTCCAATTTCTCACTTTAAACACTCTGAATACTACAGAGTGTTTTATCAGAAAATAATACAAAATTATTAGTTTATATTTTAATTTATTTAGTTTTTCATAAATTTGTTAAAATGTAAGCTCCCAAAAGTATGCTACAGAAAGTTGA
This sequence comes from Drosophila cardini, assembly GCA_018903735.1. Classification (NCBI taxonomy): domain Eukaryota; kingdom Metazoa; phylum Arthropoda; class Insecta; order Diptera; family Drosophilidae; genus Drosophila; species Drosophila cardini. Next base: position 4,353,436 of record JAEIGM010000004.1, on the reverse strand, counting down.
TAATTACTTCAGAAAACTACTAAGAAAATTTTGGGATTTGAGCAGTGTTGTCAGCAAATTTTGGCCTAAAGCAGATAGATTTATTGGACAAGAAATAGCTAAGCATTATAAAAAGAGTTTATAGAAAACCTAGTTTAAAGAAAAAACGAGTTAAGTTATAAAGATTCATAACTTTAGTTCTAAAAGTACTTTTTCAAACGTATTTTATAGAAATTTATAAAGGTTTCCACTAAACTTTAATGTTTGAGTAATATTTTTTTGGTTTACTTCACACCTTTAAAGTAACTGTCTGAAATTAGCCACTATTCAAGCTTTAACTGGCTTTAAATAAAGCCAAAATGTCAACACTGAGTGTACATTTAGTCCATAATTGTATTGATCCCTTTGTTATTGTCCACTTAAGTACGCCAATTACTTACTATAACTGCGCACATGACAGATGAGCTGAATGTCCGTAATGTGTAGACGTAGTGGCTCCCGATTTGACCATTTGACACGTCGCAATCTACGGATGCGCAGCTGTCGCTTGCAGTGTAGCTTGAATTTAAGATTTGGATTCCAGACGGCATCGCTGTTGTTCCCATTGCGCGTGACACATTTAAAGGCATATTGCCACCACAAGCGACTGTTTTGCTTTGTGCTGTGCTGCGATTTTTTATAAATTTGTAGAGAAAGAGAGAGAGACAGAGAGGAAGAGAGCATTATATTATTATGGCCATATAAATATTGGAATTTAGCTTTAGTGATTTTATTGGCCACTCACCATATAAACTGGCAAGACGTAGAAACGCTTGCACTCCCGACGCCTAAAATTGAACGCTATTGGATGTCTCTGAGTTGCCGACACCTTTGTCAGGTGCGATCGTATGGCGCTCGCTTGGGTGGGTCTCTGGTGCTGCAAATGGGCCTGGTTACGATAATGGTGGTGGTGGTGGTGGTGATGGTTAACCATACCCATATGGAAATGTTTGTATTTTTGCAAATGGATTTGGAAATGGAAACGAAGCGTAGCAAGCGAATTGCCACGCGTACGCAATTATTTAGTTAAATTTAGCAAATTGTTCAATGTTATTATTTAAATACCCTTTCGTGGCACTATTAAGCCTAATGATAGCCTTGCTTATACCCTGTAAGACAGTATGAAGCTTTGCTTGGTGTTCAGCGCTAAGTACTCTTATACAGGGTGTTCCAACTAAGTAAACTCAGCTGCCAGCGCTGCTAGCTTGGGCAATTTTGGTCTGCGATATCTTAAAAATATTCCTTCAAAAATTTTTTTTTTTAAATTTATAACTCCTAGACTTTAACTTAAAAATTGTTATTTTTATATATAAACATTTTTTTTACCTTTTAAACCCCACAAACTGATTACTTAGTTCATTATTTATCTGTTTCTTCAATTTTAAACTATATAAAAATTATTTATATATTTTATCCATACAAAAAGTATATCAAAACTTCGTTATAACTTTAGTTACCCATTTAAAACAATTTTTTTGCCTTAAATTTCAGTTAGTTGAGCAAGAATTAACGCCAAGAAATGTTTGGATCGCAAATGATTTAAAGGCGAGACTGTTGACAAAACAATTGATAAGTGAAAACTTCATAATTAGGCTCCGCTAAAGGTGATAATGAAGTTGCAAGTGTGGGTTTGGGTGTGGGTGTGGCTTGCGGTCTCTCACTGACTTCAAGACTCGGCAAACTTGTCCCTGAACTTGCTTATCAAAGCGGCACACAGCTAGTTGCCCTTTGTTGTGATTGTTGTTGTTGTCGTGCTTAAGCTGTTGTTGTTGTTGCTTTTGTTGTTTACATAATTACTGTAAAAATTACAGTTGCAAGTTGTAAATTGTTGCTGTAATAGCGATTGCGGTTGAAGCGAATGCAAACTGACAATCGAATAGTCGAACTCGAAGTCAGCGTCGGCGTCGAGTCCCCGACTCGACAGTTGACTGCTTTCGAGAGCAATTAAATCCGCTTATCAGTTTAGAGCTATAGCTCGAATTAGCACCACATTCACACCCCCGACCCGTTGTACCTGCCCCTCCCCTTCTTCTCGCCCCTTCTACAGCTTTTCCCATCAGTTCGCGTCCTCGACGGTTACAGCTGTGTCAGCGTCAGCCTCGACGTCGACGTCATCGTCTCTTTTGGGCTGAAGCATTCGGTTTTTGCGTACTATTATTAAACAGTTTTTACAAGCCGCTAACGTTCGAAAATTGTTGCTAATTAGTTGAACAGCGCACGCCGGCGCAGCGGACCTTAAAAGCGCCTCCGATAAGCAACAAAAGCGTTCAAGAGAGGAGTGGAGTGGGAAAGGGAGTGGGGGCGGGGCAGGGCAGGTGCCAAGCAGCGGGGAAAGGGGTACCGAGACTAGGTCCAATAAAATGCTATACACATCGTCATCATCATCATTATCATCGTCGTCGTCGTCATCATTATGATCATGCCAGCTGTGTGTCATGCTCGACGACAAATACAAAATAATTTTGAATTTGAATTTGAAAATGAAATTGAATTGTATTCAAAACAATTTCAATTCCACAGCCAATTGGCAAAAGCAAACAAACTAATAGACAAAATTTTGAAAGAACCCATTGAAAATATAGACAAATATAACAGTTTTGGGAAAAACACACAAAATTAGTCAAGAATAGCTACAAAAAACTGAAAACAAGCCAAATAGACAAGCTAAAATGGCTAAAATTAAAGAAGCTTACGCTTAACGAAAAGTTTTTTGGAAAGACATAGCTCAAAAACAGCAACAAGTTTGTAAAAATTTGAGTTTTAGATAAAGTACAACTTAAAATTTCGAATAAACTCTTTAGAAATTTTGAAAACAAAGCCAAAAAGTACAAATTTAGCTAATAAAATAGAGAAAACTGCACTCAAAACTAAAGAGAAAATTAAAATATATTTTTTTAAATAAATTTAAGCACTCAAAATTATAGTTTTTAATTTAAAAAATCTGAAAGAAATCTAAAAAAATCTTTTTTTAATTTATAACTTTAGAAACTGGAAGATATATATATATATATCTGTATTTTTTTCCAATTGAAAGTAGAATAAATCTTTGGCTATTAAAAGCTAGTTAGCATTTGTAGAATTGAATTGATTCAATACGAATCTGCATAGGAATTTTCCCAGCCACATTGAGGGCATTCCAGACTTTCGCTAATTAATGCCAAAGCAAAAAAAAAAAATTGTTTTGTCATATTTCCAGAATAGAAAACAAAGTTTTTAAGAAAAGAAAAAAAAATATTAAATAAAAAATAAAAAAAACTTTCGCTTTTTTGGAACCAAATTAAATCACAATTGATTTGATTGTGCAAAGTGTTTGTGAATTTATTGTTTAAGTAAATTGATTGATAGACTTTAATTGACCCAAAAGCCTTAAACAATTAAAAAATCAAAACACCTAAAACAAAGAAATGAAAATGAAAGTTTTTCAAAATTTTGAAAACCCAAAATTGATTTTCTTTTATAAGGAAAAAGGGCTCAAAAACTGCAGTTTGGAAATTGGGCCGCATTTCGAACAGGGTGTGTGTGTGTGTTGAGGTGTGCGTGTGCGTGTGCTTGCTGGGCTGTTACTATCTGTAGCTGTCAGCTATGGAATATCTGCGATCGTCGTGCCTGTGATTCAGCGAGTGGGTAAACAATTAAGCAAAAAAACGACTCCCACAAGCAGCACAACTATACAATGACTCTGATGGTATACCCTATACTACCCATATAACACTCTGGTATACTTCAGTTCGGTTTCCCGATTCGGTACTCGGTATGGCACTCGTTCACTAGCGATCCGACCAACCGAATCCGATAAACCCGAATGAGTTCCGTTCTGTTTTCAGTTTCAGTCACTTCTCTCGTGTCAATTCGAATTTTACATTCGCTCGGATCGGATCGTGGATCGTTGGAATAGATTGTGTATTGTGTGTAGTGTGTGTACTACACGTAAAACGGTGCCAGTGTTCTCCGTGCTCAATTCTTTCATGTTAATGAATGTTAATTTATACATTTTGTAAGAATCGAAAATCATTGAAATCGTTTCGATTTCTTCTTATTTTTTGGGTGTATTCACTGACATTTCTCCGGAGATTTCGGGACAATATCGGGCAGTCGTGTATGTTAGCTCGCCAGGTTGAGATCGTTGACGATCATGGATCCCGATTTTGTGAATAAATATAATCAGCTGTTGAGTCGCTTGAAACTGGTCGAGAATTTCGATGGTGATCCTGGCAAGCTACCGCAATTCCTGCAGAAAATCGAGGCTCTAATGCCGGCGATAAACACCTTCGATGACTACTACAAGGCCCAGCTGATTGGACACATTAAGAACAAGTGCACGGATCGTGCCAGGGATGCGGTCTTTACCCGACAGCTCAGTGCTCCAGCGGGTCAGGGTCCTGTCGCGGGCAATGGCACCGCTCTGCTGCGTGCAGAGTCCTGGCACAAGCTCAAGGAGCAGCTGTTGCATAGCTTTGCAGAACGGGAGTCCAGCTATGCGCTAATCCACAAGATACGCAGTGCTGTGCTGGACTCCAACATTGAGTTGTACTACCAGAAAATGGCTAAGCTGAAGCAGCGACTGATCAATCGCAAGATGACGCACAACGACACACTCTACGCACTGGAGGACATTGAGCGGATAACACTGCAGGTGTTCCGGGATCATCTGCCGGAACCGACGCACTCAATGATTCTGAGAAGGAATCCCAAGAGCATGGAGGAGGCCTATCGCTACATAGTCGAGGTACAGCAGCAGTTCTACACGCAGAGCGGACCGCTCGGGGGTGAACACGGCGCCACCTTCAGTACAAGTCACAAGCAGACCTTCGGCATGGCCATGGGAGGCGTGGGCATGGGTGGAGTAGGCATGGGCACAGTGGGCGTAGGTACGGTGGGTTCCGGTGTGGGCATGGGCCTAGGCATTGCCTCGGTGGGATTGACCAGCACAGGACTCGCCTACCATCGCCAGCTGTCCGAGAAGAACCAAATGAGCAACTCCAATAAGAGCTACTACAATCAGTCGGCTCCTCTTGTGGGTGCTGGCAAAACGAATCCCATGTTCAAGAGTGTGGGCAATCCCTCCTTCAAGTCCAGTTTCAGCTACAATGGCAGCGGTTCCAATTACAACACGGGCTACTCCTCCAGCAAGCTGGACAAGCACAAATCCACCAAGGATGGAGCCAAGGGACAGCAGACAAAGGGAAACACTGGCAGCAGTTGGCGCAAATAATTCCAAAAATTTCTGCAGATCAATTTTTGTGCGATTTAGTCATGGACACGATGAGTGAGCTAACCCTTCGATGTCTAGCCATGATCATGACCTAATCTCACTCTCCCTCTCTCTCTCCCTCTCTCTCTCTCTCTCTCTCTCTCTCTCTGTCTCTTGTTGTCACTGACTAACGCTGATCGACTGGTGCAATTTGGCATTGCCATTGCATGCCTCATGCTAATTATCCACCCCCCTCTTACCCATTACCCCTTCCACCAAACCTCTACCTGACCTCACCCCTACCTCAGGTGGATGCTGATGCTGATGCAGCTAACGACGATGATGATGATGATGATGATTGCACTCCCGACACTGAACCCGCCATGGCGCATGTTAATTATTAGATCATAAGTCTCAAATGTGTATATATTGTATAATAACCCCTCAAACCTACTGCCCCTTACTCCTCCTTCTCCCCCTCCTTCAATTCCCGCCCCTGAACCCTAAAATTGTTGTTGTTTTTCGAAATAAAGTGTAAATTCTAACACTTGCATAGAGTTTTTAGTGCGGCTCATAAAATTGAGGCTTTTCTGTAGGCTTCGAGAGGCTTTACTGTACTTGGTTAACCATCACTGTGTTTATAGCGCTGCTTTACTGTACTTCCGCCGTGACATAAACAAATCACAAAGCTCCACTGTATTTTTTCACTTCAACGCTTATCGAAGCTTCACTGTACTGACTCATAGTAGTGACACAGTAAAAAGCTCTGCTAAGACTCCTAGTGGCGCTTAGCAAAGCTCCACTGTAATTCTTTTAAACTCCTCATCACATTAAGTTCTTAATGCCTTCTTAGCGAAGCTTCACTGTACTTAAATGTGTACTCACCGCATGCTGTCCGCCTGTCCGTGACGTCACCGAACTGTTGTCGTAGGTCGCATCCGGAGGCGGTGGCTCGTTAATCTCCTGAAGCTTAATGGCCTTGGACTTGGTCTTATCGCGATCGGGTTTGCCGAAGAGACCACGACGCTCCGCCATGCTGATCAGGTACTTCTCGTTGAGGTGGGTCAACGATTTACGGCGTATGAGGGAGAGAAAGCTGCCAGTGGACTGATGCTTGATGCAGTTGTCCTGGTTAATGCAAATGTCTGGCACCAAATCCTGCACGAACTCATCGATGTCCGGAGTGACGATCAGATCAATGCTATCAACACGTGGCAATTGCACGACGGGAACGGTCGGTTCTCCTGGTTTGGCGGCAATTTCTGGTTGAGATTTGCGCTTATCCTCAGCAGAGAGTTTCTCCTTCTTGCGCGGCGACTCCTTAGACATGGCAGCAGCTGGAATATTGGCCGCTTCAGCCTCGGCAATGGCCTCCAAACGCTTCACTTCGCGGTACGCTTGCTTGTGCTTCTCCAGCGCCAGTTTGTTGATGGTCTTCACCACATGCTGGACCATATCCTCATTCTCCGTGTTCACTATGGAGTGGGTCTGGTAGAGCACAAACTGAATTTGTGGACGGGACATCGACATGGTCAGCGTGAGCAGCTGCTCCTCCAGAATGCAGCCCACTCGCTGTTTGCCCTCGTCACTGACCTCCGACTCGGTAAGCACCTCTAGCATGCTCAGATCTCCACCACGTGAGCAAATTAAATCAATGGGATCGGAAATGGCACTAAACGAGTTCGGGGGCGTGGCAAAAACGCCCACAACGGTGCGAAAACGATTCGACTCCATGGGAAACGAGGTGAAGGCATCTCCGAAAAGTCTTATATTATTTACCTGGGGAGATGGGAGAAATTAGTTAGAATAGAAGGGGAGATGCCTAAGCAGCTTACGCCTATGGATTCCATATAGCGTCGATAGTCCTTGAGATTAGCACCAGCTCCGTAGACGTAGAAGTTGTTTACCCGATTAACGGAGTAGAAAAGCGCTGCGAGGTAAGCCGTGGATCGGGGGGAATCTATGTGCGTTTGCAGGATGTCTCCTAGCGAGGAGAGTAGAGAAGGGGATTAGCATTAAGGGTATGTAGTCAGGAGCAGGCTTACCATATAACTCGAAGTAATCCATTAGCTTGGACATTATGGCCGGACCATAGGAGAAGTTTTTATCCTGCAAGCAAAGGAATTGGACTTATTTCTCAGTGCTCCTAAGCCTTTCACTACATTGGCTATGTCTCCCAATCCCTTCAGACCTATTCATCCCTTATCTTTTTCTTTTGAAGCCTTATATCCCTTATCCTCCCATACTGACCATAATGTATACCTTTTCTTTGCTAACCATTCTTCTACCTAGGATAATCCTATCCCTTGATTTTCTTCCCTATCTTCCCTTCCCTCCTCCTCCTCTTTCCCTCCTTTCCATCTCCTCACCTTTTCCCCTTCTCACCTGCATTATAAACAGATGCTTGGTCATCAGCACCGACTTGGTAAACTCGCTGCGATCCTTGGGTATCACCGAAATGACCAGTGGACAGATGTTGTCCCACTTGCAGTGTTGCTCTAGCAACGGCTTCTCATCATCGGGTCCATGCACCGTGTAGCCCATTTCCGTGAGTATCTTATCCGCCTCCATCTTGTTGCTAGTTAAGATTGCTGTCAGTTCTGTAGAACTAGAAGTACAGGGTTAACTTACCGCACTAAAAAGGGATTGATCCAGCCGGTTACCACAGGATTGGCGGCAGCAATGGCTACTTTCTCGTTCTGCAGATGAATGGGGAGCAGCTGGGAGAGACGCAGTGCACCCAAACCGATGCGCATGCGAGAAATGGAGGCGGCAAGGCGTATGCGATGACGCCACAGAACCTCAGCCAGTTCTAACGTAGGAGAAAGCTTTAGAGGAGCCTAGTATAAAGGAGATGATGGACTTGCCCGTTACTTCAGCGTCTTTGTAAAGCCGCGCTTGCTGCTCATGCAGCTCCGAATAGCGATTACGAAAGTGGCGATCATAAAGCTCGAAGAGCATTAACCAAATACGTTGTTCGTCCTTGATATACTGGGAAAAGGGAGAAAAGGAGGAAGATAAAGGCGTTTACAGCTGGAGTAGTGGGATTACCCCTGGTACAACTCACCTTTTTATGCTCCTCCATCTCAAAGAACCCAATATCCGACAGGGCATTACACAGCACCGTCTTGTCTATAAGAAAAGTGAGGTTAGGACCGCTCAAAGCCATTTCCTTAGGGACTAACTCACATCGGAAGACATCGTAGATGAGCGAATAGGCCAATCTCATCTCGTGCTCGTTGTGAAAGACCACTGGCAACGGCGGTTTCCTCAGCAGCTTCGCGGCATTGGCAATTGTGGGCAGATTCCAACGAGAACTTGCCTTCAATCTAACCCTAACGGTCGTATCATGGCAATACTTCAGCACACGACTCCGACGACCATTGGGACTCACCCCAGGACTAATGATTTTGGTAATACGCTCGGGATCAAAGATCGGTTTATCCCTTTTATCGATGTCCTTGAGTGATATGTTGACATCGGCGGATTCGTTGACCTGTCGCTGTATCTCGAGCAGCATATAGTACATCTTATCCTGCCACTCCTCATCACTAGGCAAATAGATCTGTTTGGTCTTACGGAGCTGAGTGCTACGCTCCTTAAAGATGGCTGGATAGACGGAGAAAATGTCCGCCAAACTGAGGAAAAACAATTGATTCGACATTGTTTTACTCTTTTATTTTTTAAGTGGAAAATAGGAGTAGCTGCTGCTCCGCTTTGCGGTGAGTGTGTCCGCTCCCGACGAGCTGCAAACGCAGTCTGTGACAACTGCTGATTTTCATTTGCATTTCCATTTTGATTTTGATTTTCCTGCTTTTCCTTTCGTGCTTAACACCAATTCAATGCTGTGTGTGAAGCGAATCGACATCGACCAGTCAGCTCCATGCAATACTTATCTATCTCTGGGTAGTGCAGCACTAGCGCCGCTCTCCTCCACTCCCCTCCGCTCCACTCCTCTTCCTCCTTCTGAAGCATGCAACATGCACGCCATTGCTCACCACAAAGGACACAAAAGCATTCGGTGCTCGGTGGGGAGAAGGGTAGCAGTGGAACCCTACGGATCTGGGCGATATCACACTTACCTTTTATTTTTTTATGGCCTCTGCACGCGGCCATAAATTCCGTTTGCCATATTAGACGTGGTTCGCATGATTTGCTCTGATTGGAACTCGTCTTCAATAAATTGCCAAATGTCACAGCCCAACGCCGTTGACAACCAGACATAGCGGGTGGTTTCGGGTACTGCCAACGGGGTCTATTGGGTGTTGCCTCCCTAGTTCGCAATTCTTTGACGTGTTTGATTATGAACTCGGCACCGTCTTACCCCATTCCCCTCCAGGCATTTTGGAGCGCCATTTGATGAATCGCTATCGATGGAAATGTGCTTCAAATTGAGCACAAACATTTAGTCAGACATCAAATTAGTCGTCGATTATCTAAGCAGGCAGTGACTGCGAGTGGGAGTGAGAAATTTATATATATATATATATAGAAAGAGAGAGGGACAGACAGTGAGAGATGGAGTCACGCTTGGAATAGTCATTTCTATATTGGCCTAGGTCAAATATCGATTATCGCCGTTCATGTCTTTGGGGTCAGAGAATTCGAATTGAATGTCAATTTGATTGGCATTTCTGGGTTAAATCCAAGGGATTCTGTCTATATAAAATGCAATTTCCCCGCTTTTCCTCCCCCCTACTCCTCTCTCTGTCCCTCCCTTCCTATCTTATACTCGCATTTTTTATCATTCCGTTTATATCAGTCTTTGAATTTGGTTTAATTTATTGGTTCCATGTTTTCTGACTAATCGTGTGACTAATCTATTGGCGTCTAGGGTCAGTGGACATTATCATGATAAAACAGTTTATGATTCGATTTATCTAGCTCGATCAGTGGGATTTCCAGCAAAACAAGGTATAGCGTTAGCTCTGGGGACTAAAAGATACCCTGTAACTTAGCTAAACGATGCTAGCTCGGCTTTAGGGTCGGGATTTGGGCAAAATTTCTGCATATTCAGATTCTCATTTCTTATTTCATTCACCTCTGAAAATTTCATCAGATTTGAAGCTGCACTGAACAAGTTATGGCAAAATGAAAACGGCTGTAAGCGTTTTTGCATAACTTTTCCAATATTACTTCAAATCTGTTGAAATTTTCAGTGTCGTTAAATAAGAACATTTTTAATGAGTATACCAAATTTCAGCACAATAACTTTAAAATTGAGTATAAAAATTTGTTTCTTAATGTTAGTGTTAGTGTCTTGTAGGTTTGACTGTAATCAGACTATAGTCTGATCTCTCTAGTATCCAAATACTTTTGTTTGCCTACTCACCTCTCCCACTTGAATTTTACAGGGTATATACTTTTGCTATCTGTGCTGAACTTGAGCTGTCACTGTTCCTGTTGTCGCAGTGGTCGCTCCGCGCGCTATCGAAAGTCTTGCAGAAAGATAATTTAATTATTCTAAGCATTAGGACGCCTGCAGAAGTCGTGCCAAGTTATCAGAACTATACGTCAAAGATAACTCAAGTATCATAATTAATTTTTCCTTTTTACCTTTTGGTTCGTTTCATATTCCATTCGTTCTTCTTGTTGTTGTTCTTTTTGGTGTCTTTGTAAGCCTCCCCAGCTTAAGTTATCGTGTCTTCTGTAAATCCTCCGTCATAAATAAATTTTATTTGCCTGGTATTTTGTTTTTGTTTTTTTTTTTTTTTAGTTTTTTTTTATTAAGAAGCATATTTATTATATATAAGATGTATGTAATACAATAATTTTTTGTTTTGTCTGTCCGGTTGGTTTTGTTTGTTGTTGTTGTTGTTTTTCGTTTTTTGGGTTTCTTTTTGAATTTTCTTTTTTTTTTTTTATCCATTTTATATAATCATATAAAACACTGAGCAGCTACAATACAAATATTGTGATAAAAACTTACAACATAACCTTTAATACATAAAAATACTTGCATAGTCTACAAATCGTATCGTTATGGAGATTCTTCTAGCCGGCCTTCTTCATCTTCTCTCTTCGCCACCTCCTCCTCCTCCTCCATCTCCTCTTTCTGTCTCCTAATTTGTTTTTGTCTCTCATTTTCTCGCCTCATTGCACGCCGCATTTGGCGACATTTTCTTGTTGTTTCGGTTGGTTTCTTTTAGTTTTCCGTGAATTCTTCTTCTTTTTTCTTATCTTTTTGTTACCCTATTAAAAATTTGTTCTTCTCTCTTTTATTTTATTGATTCTCTTCTATGCCGCATATTTTTATGAGTGTATCTTTTTTCTTTTGTATCTCGCGGCATTTTGGCGGGTGTAGAATGTGGTAGAATTGGAGTAGAATTGAAATTGAAATGCAGTTGATGTGGGCGATGGCGATATTACAGAAATACAGAATTACAAACAATATTAAGGTAAGAAACCTTTGGATAAATCAGGCGTTAAGATACTTTGCTTGATGTTGGGGAGCAATTCGAAGAGATTCGAAATCTCCAGAAAAAAATATTTGCATGTCAGTTTTGTTTTTATGATTCTTCAACTCACTTTCTTCTCATCTCATCTCAGATTCGTCTACAAAGTGTTTTATGATGTTTCTTCTTGTTGTTGTTGTTGTTCTTTTGTTGTTGTTTTTCGCAGCGTTAATTACAATACAAATTATGTTTACTTTTTTTGTTTTTCTTTTTTATATATAATAATATTTGCATAATTTAAATTAACTTTTATTCATACATATAAAAAGAAAACATATAAAGAAAAAAATCGAAAGCTTTTTCTAATTTAAATTTTGTTTTTTTTTTCTATCAAAAATTATAGTTAAATTTACTTGAGGCCGAGTATTTTGTTGTTGTTCTTGTATTTTTGGTTCGAATTTGTTTTTAAGAAAACATATTTATAAAGCAGCGAAACCGATGCCCAAAAAAAGTATACATATAAATGGAAAGCATAAAAAAACATAAACAATAATAAACAATGTTTCATGTTCTTTTTTGTTTTATACACATCTTTATGATAGGGGGCGTATGTATGTAATGTATATATATATATGTGTACATATATATATATTTATAATTATAAGTAATAAATTTTCAATATTTTTATTTAATTATTTGCACACATGAATAAAAAATTACTATTTGCAATCATATATATATAAAAAATAAACTTAATTATCAGCAGCGGCCCCGTTTCTTCTCCTTCTTTCTCTTCTCCTCTTCTTCATCTACATATCATATATATATATATATATTATATATCATAATCATATACTTTTCCGCCGCATTTCCACTTTTCTTTTTGTCCCTTACATTTTTTTTGTTTTTCTTTTTGTTTTTTTTTACTTTAAGCTTAATAAATTTTGGAAGAGTAAACAATACCATCGAGTTGCAATTGTTGCTGCATAATGCAATTATGTCTGCGTATGTGTGTGTGTGTGAGTGAGTGTGTGGCTGTGTGTATACATGGCTGTGTGTTTGTGTGTGTGTATTTTATATAGATCGCTTTTGTTGTTAATGAAAACTAATGGTTAATGCGTATTGTATGCTGTTCTACACCGATTTTTCTTCATCATCTTCTTCTTCTCACCCTTCTTTGCTCGTCATTCATCATTCTATCTTTCGTTCTCACTTTGATTTACGTTTCATTCGAGTTCTTTAACTAATTTTTATAATTCTTTTTTGTTTTTCTTTGTTTCTTCTCTTTCTTCTCGTCCTTTTCTCTTATACGTATAAACTTTTATAATTTTATACTAAATGTTTTTACCGTTTTCTTTTTTTTTTTTAGATTTTCTTCTGCTTTTCTTCGTCTTGATTTTTTTTTTTTACTTTGTATATATATAAAAAAAGATGTCCAAAGTTTTTACGTTACGTTATTGTATATACGTTTTTTGTTTTTTTTTTGTTCTTTTGTTTCTTTTTTTTTAAGTGGATCGTTCTTTTTTTTGTTTTTGTTTTACGTTTTTCTTGTTTTCTTGATTTGCCTGTTTGCTTTACAGTTGTCCTATGTTTTAAATGATTCTTCTGCCATTCGAGAATGTTAATATATATATGAGCGCCTTACTATATATATATATATAGATATATATAAGTATGTATATATACTATAGATATAGTATTAGTATCGTACTATGTATATATGTGGGGTGTTGTTGTTCTTCTCCTTGTTCGTCCTGTCATCTTCCAGCTCCTTTTCTTTATATATATATATATATGTTTATATATAACTAACGGCGCTTTACTTTGTTTCTTCCTTCTCCTTGTTTTCCTCGGTCGACTCCTTCTCGTTCGACTGTGAAAGAAGTATAAGAGAATTAGTTTTATACAGTTTTTGTATACTATTTTGTAGTCCTACCTTGTCCTTCTCCAACTCCTTCTCGATTTTGTCACCCTCAGTGCCCTCCTGTTCGTTTGATTTCTCCTGCTCGCCACCCTCTTTGCCCTCCTTGGTCTCAGGTCTGAAATTGGTACAAAATTTAATAAAATTTTGATTTTTTTTTTATAGTTCTTGGTACTTACTCTGGCTTGGGAATGTGTGCATTCAGATCCAGCTTTGTGCAGATCTCATCCCAGTCGGGGAAGCACTTGTCCTTCATGCGTGACACGTGTCCAATCAAATTGGGGCACTTCTCGGTCATATAATCACGCAACGGATACGCAATATCCTTGGACAGATAATGCAGCTGCGACAACACCGCGAAGGCAACCACATCCAAGGTGGTCGGCTCATCTCCAAAGAAGAAGGGCTTGCAGTCAAGCATCTCGCTAAGAACCTTCAGATCATTCTTGCCGAATTCCTCAATCTCCTCGGCGCTGTGAACACCAATGCCGTGCGCCTTGAGCTTTTTCGTACCCTGGAACCACTTTTTGTGTTGAATACATGTTTTCGGTGCCCAAATTGATTTGGGATTTTTTTTTTTTTTGGTATTTTTTTTTAACAATATGCAAGGGATGCAGGTATTTGGTGGGGTTATTTTAGGGGGAATTTGGGAGTAGTAGTTACACAATACATTAACACACAGTTAGGTGGTAGTTTTTGGAGCAGATTACCATCGAAATTAACATAAAAATATATATAAAAAACGAAATAAAAAAAGAGAAAAAACACCATGCAAGAGTTAGTGATAATATGAATGGATTTTTGGTATTTTTTTTGTTTTTGGTTTTTGTTCTTATTAATGTAGTTCTATTGTTTTTGTTTTTGTAGTAGTTTTGGGGTATATGTTTATTATTTCAATTATGGGTTATAAGTATATGTTTTTGGTATATGAAAGAGAGAGAGAGAGCGAGCAAGTGAGTGGATTGGAGTGAGTTAGAAAGAGTACAATAATAAAAGAAATCTACGTATCTGTCGCATACGACACTAAGCATAAACAATAAAAGGCTGAAAATGAAGGCACCGTTATTGTTTATGCTCAAATTATACAGTGTTTATCTAACGGTCGTTCTAGGGTCTGGAACCGTTTCTGGATAAGTGAACAATACGTTGAAGTACGAGGAAGTGAGAAATGTTATAGGTGCAACATAATATGCCAACGATTTCAATATTTCTCACTCTATTATCGTCTGTTTATTTACACTTTAAGCCAGAAAAAATGCCAGAACCCAGAAAATCATTAGAGACGTCAACGCAGGCGGCCGGAAAAGCCGACTCCAATTTCCATAAACAGTGAGAGTGACAATGGTTCAAACCATTCACTTCATGGAAAATACTAATACTATTTGTTGCTACTGATTTTTCGATAAGAAAAAGAACGTATAAAACTACATACTTATCGATTGTGCGAGAGTTTATCGATAAACGGAATTGAACGGTTATTTTTTTTTTTTTAAATTTACCTTGCGACCGAACGTTATCTTAAAGAAGAAATTCAAAATGGAATTGGGCAAACGCAATCCAAGCGCATGCTGCAAATTCACTTTGTATCCCTTGAGTACGTTATCGGGATACTTGGCACGCCAGTAGAAGATGATCCAAATCAGATGATTCTCTAACATGGCAATTGTGGCATAGGACACATTGCGTTGCTCAGCGGTTAGACCGGCATCCAGATTCTTTTCATACTTGGCCGACAACTCCTTGATTATGATGGCCGAATCGGCAATTTCCTCGCCATTCAGCTCAATGAAAGGCAATTGACCCTTCTTGGAACGGAAACGCATCTTATGATCGACATTCTGTAAATAAGAGAAGGAAAACAAAATGAGTTTTTTGTAAATAACAGCGATGAGTAAGTTGTCTTAATCGAAATGGGATGAGTAATGGGTGGTGCTGGTGGTGGTGGGTGGGGCGATTTTCTGTTGATATCCACCTCGAGCCCGTTCCATATCGTGCATTCCAATATGAATCTCTGTGACTAAGTGTGAGAGTGTGTGTGTGTCTGTGTGTGCATGACTAATGTGCTTGTAATGTAGTTCAATCTGCTCCCACGCGATTCAAAAGGCTGGGGCCCCGTTCCGTTCCGGCCGCTAGATGTCGCTCATGACATACATAGGCCTATATACACACAGACACACACACACGAACGCATATACATACTTATGTATGTATGCCACAGCAGGCAGGCAGGCGAGAGATGCTGCCAAAAACCAACCACTACAAAAAGCTGTACCGAAAAAGCAAAACCAACACCCAACTACCCCTACTGTGTGTTCACTCACACAGATACACTCACTCATACTATCGCAGTGTGCTTGTAAAATTACACACACGAACGCACACGAGGAAAAACTTCCAATTGCCGCTATTTGAATTTGGCATATTCCAGTGCCGCCGCCGCCGACAACGACGACGCCGCCGTTGCCGCTACCAGTCAACGTTGTCAGACTTCCAGTGTGTACATGCACACGTACACTATGGAATATATGCTTGTTTGTTTGTGAGTGCCGTTAGCCGTTACAAAAAAGTGACAGTTATGTCCGGTATATTTTTCGTATGCATATAATTTCTAATTAGAAATTGTCCACAACAAAAGCAAACAGTTATACCGGAGCCGTCGCATATTTTATGCTTTAGCGCGGTAGAGTGGAGGGCAGCAACAAAACGGGAAGGCAAGCAGGCAGGGTGTGGTTGCAAACACGCACACGCACACCCAAAGAGAGAGATACAGCAAAAGTAGCATAAAGAGAGCGAGCCTGCGGGAGACGGAGAGATAGAGAGAGAGAGAGAAAAAGAGAGATTATGCTTTCCAACAGCATCGTTGCTGCCCTGGCTGAAAAGGGTGGAGTCTTCGTTGTCGTTGACGTCGTCGTCGTCACCGCCACATTTAATTCCAATGATCCACAAAAAGGCTGCTTCAAAATGGAAGAAGCTTAACTCCAACGCATAAATGTCGCCGACACAACAGCAGCAATGCCTCAAAAGAGTGGGGTAGTTGGTTTGAAAGAGAGAAAAAGCGTGTGTGGCAGGGACAGCGACAGCGACAGGGAAGCCGGCGACGCATTGTCGCTGTACAATGCAAATGTTTATTTTTTATTAAATCATTATGCCAATTAAGCGGCGACGAAGCTCAATTTTGGTGCAGTGTAGAGTTTTGCATTGGCAACAATTGAATGCATGTTAAAGACACGACAAAGAAGAAAAAGAACAGGAACAAGAACAAGCAACAACAGCAATAGCAGTCAACACGCCATGCAATTATGCAGCGTCTGCGTGTGAGTTGTATTTGTGTGTGTGTTTGTGTGAGTGGAAATCCACACCCTGTCAAAGCAAAGAGAGGAGTTTTAGCAAACGACTGACTGTGAGCGAGTGAGTGAGCAACAACAAAGGCAGCGACTGTCGTTGCACTGTTATTGCATATTCCATATGTATGGCCAGCCTTTGTTTTAACGCAAATATGCGGCTATTAATTAAAGTAAAAACAACAACAGCCGCAACAATAAAATATGAACATAGACCCAGATAGAAAGAGAGAGAGATAGAGAGAGAGAGAAAACAAAAGCAGCGCTCAACGTTTGACTGCATTTGTCGTTTAACATTTGAAACAACAAAATGCAAAACTCCACTTCCCCTCACAAACACACACACACACACGAAAAGAGAAACACATACACACACGCAAACGCATACTAGCGCGCGACATGCATATGGGCACGCACACAACCGCTTCACACGTACAGTTGCATGCCTTTTGTGCGCACAGGGTTGCCAGACCGTGCCGATATGCCAATGAGAAACGAAACTTGATGTTGGCAATATCACAAACAAAAAACAACGCGCCAACATTTGAAATTTGAATTATCAAAGAATTGTTTTACTTCCTTTGTTGTCGTTCTGCTTCTTAGCTAAATTTACGCCGCAATTTTATACAAATCAATTGAAATGGAAATTTATGCACACACTGACAACGCATAGAATGCAGCTTTATTTGTAATGCATATTGAAAAAGTGAATTAATTGCACAATATACAAGCACACAAACACACTCACACACACTAATACCAAATGGCAGTCACTTTGGAATGCCAACTATGCGGGCGGCAATAAGCAGGCGTCAGCCTCGCCTCACTTATAGTAGTTTCTGCTGTTGTTGTTGTTGGTGTTATTGTTAATGGTTTCGACACGCTCGCTACGCTTGTGGTGTGAAAAAATATGCGTTTGGTTTTATCACCCGGCCAGGAACTGTTGTTTATTTTGGGCAAGGCAAAATGAGCGCCTGCCTGATAATGTATACAAAATGCAGCAATGCGTTTATAATAACAACAACATCAGCAATCGGGTCGAGAAAACGAAGGGGGGAGTAGACTGTGCAAGGGGATCGAGAGAATTCGACGCGCCCCTACGTAGTGATTAATGAAAATGTCAAAGGTCTGTTTTGCTCCCCTTCCACAGTCCATACCCCTTCCCTTCCCTATCTCTACACTCTTTAGTTTGTCTCACACGCATTGTCAGTTTGTTGAACTCGTAACTGAAAGCTTAGCGCTGTTATCACAATCAGACACACACACGCACACAGACAGAAGCGCAACAAAATGGAAAGTATGCATTGCACATACTTCACAGCCTTCTGCGGGCTTGACGAACTGTCCGTCTGTCCATCCGTTCGTCCGTCTGTCAATCATAATTGCTTTTTGGCTTTCTTTGCTAACCGAGTGGAAGTGCAGTCAATGGCGATAAATCAATTCAATGAGCCGACGCAACGTTTGCAGCTGCAACATATGGAAAAAGCTGCTGGCGCATTTATCAATGTTTTTTTGTTGCTGTTGTTGTTGTTGTTGTTGTATATGTATTTTTCTTTTCAAACTACTTGGGCATCAATTAACATTCCTAACATTCCCTTTCCATCATCACACTCTCACTCCCTCCCTCGGCCCTGCACAGTGGCATTTTTCATTAACCAATGTAATTAATAAGATTAAAAACAACAATTGCGTTGTCGTGCGGGTGCCGCTGCCGCCGCGACCGCACCCATTTCTGGCCGCTGTCAGCGTGTAAGTCGCTATAAAAAAAATTAAAGAAAATTATGAAAAATATGCAAACCGCATAGCGCGCGCGCCTAAAGCTTTAAACTTTTGGAGCGTCGTCGTCTCTGATGTCGTCGTTGCTGGACAGAGGACAGTGACAGTCATTTGTCTAGAAGCTACTTAAAGATAAGGCGCGGCGTCGACAGCGACTGCGACTTCAGACAGAGAATTGAGCGCATTATTAAGAGTGGGAGGCAATAAGGGGTTTGGGTAGAATGGGAAGGGGAAGAGGGGTATGGGGGATACGAATAACAACCAACAACTGCAACAATTTTTTATTAAAAGCAATTACAAAACGGGTACAAACGGGGCTTGGAATTTGTGCAAGGCAAAGACAGACACTGAAAAAACTAAATGAAGCAGAGCTGCAGTAGCAGCGACAGTGGCAGCTGCAGCAAACAAAGACAAAGAGCGAAGTATTAAAATGGGAGCCCCTCTGTGACTGCTCTGAGAGACAGAACAAGAGAGCATAAGAGCGAGAGAGAATGCGAATGAGAGTGCCAAGTGCAAAATTTGAAGCACAACTTTAGAGTTAGGGGGAAGTGCACAGTTTGTGGGGAATACAGAGGAGTGTGTGTATAAAGCACAACTTATGAGAGAGCATCGGAGACGACGATGACAACGAAACGGCAGCTAGGCAGAGACCAGGCCAGCGCAGCGGCGTCGGCGCACACACAAATTTTATGTATACGCTGTTTTATGTAGACGTACACACATACACACAGTCATGTACACATCGTACACATACACATGAGCAGACAGGAATTAAATCCAGCAGCAGCAGCGCAGCAACAACAAAACGCCTGGCTCGCTACAGGTTCAAATACGAGTACACACACCAACACAGCCACGCATTGGAAGTCTGCCTGTATATATATAAAATTATGTGTGTGTGTGCGTGTGTGTGTGTGTGCTCACCGGGATAGAAAGAAAAGGCAATGCTAAATGTATCCCTTTTCAGCATATAAAGACCTATAGGGCGCGGTGAGCGGGCAGGTCACAGGCTTAGCACACAATCATGGCGGTTTTTATGTATGAGTGTATGTGTGTGTAGAAAAAATCTCTACCGCAAAAATACATATGTATGCTTGTAGACTAGGGAAAAATTATGAAAAACCCGCCAGGGAAATATGGGATATAATGTAAAATATTGAATTATGTTTAGGCTGAAAAAGATAAATGTGGAAATTTGGAAAATTATGTGGAAATTTACCTCATACTTAAGTCCAACCAGACGCAACCAAGTCTCCACTTTCAGGCAATATGGTGAGAGAGATGGCAGCAGGGGGGTACGCGAAAACTGATACAGATAGATAATGTCCTTCTCAAAATTGGTCTTGTGCACATTGAACTTTTGTGCTGGCGCTTCTGATTTAGCTGGGGCAGCGGCGACTTCTCCTCCATCTTTCTTAGCATCGGCTGCTCCATCGGCTGCAGCAGCGGCTGCAGCAGGCGACGCCTTTGCATCCTCTTTGTTGTTGTCTTGGGCGTTGTTAGCGGCAGCGTTCTCAGCTACGGCAGCGGCAACAGCGACAGGCTCGGCAGCAGGTTTTTCCGCCTGTTCGGCAGCAGCATTTTCTGTGGTCGCTGCTGCTGCTGCAACTGCTGGCGTTTCCTCAGCGGGTATCTGAGCTACTTCGGTTGCCATTTTTTCTGAAATCTTTTTTTTCTTTCGTTTTTTCTTTTACTTTTTTATGTTATTTGAAGTTGCGCTTTCTTTCAGATTCTTCACACTTTTCCTTGTTCAAATGCACGCACACACATACACATACACGGATACGGGGCACGAGCACACACACTGAGAGAGAGACGAAGTCACAGTCGCAGTCGCAGAGTCACCACCACTACAGTTTCAAAAAATGCACCACACAATTTGCGCTAAGTGGAAAAGGTACCGCAACAACCAGACGCAACCGCTCACAAAACAAAACTGAACGGTAAATTTCCATTTCAATGTTTTCCAGCCATGGCAACATTACAGAAGGGTTGCTGTTAAAAAATAATCGACTTATCTCTGCTTACGGTTAACAGTGCGCCGCATAACAGCTAACGAAACATTACTCCACACTTGGTGTTGGAAAACGCACACTTTGCAACACTTGCCAGTCATTTTCACAAACAAAGCGCCGTCCAAGTGCGACGTTCGTCATATAAATTACAATAAAAATCTAATTAACTCCCAGTAAAAAGAATATATAAACAATGGGCGCTGCATTGGGCCTTTGTTCAGCGGCACAGGTGTGTATGCGTATGAATTGCAAACAAATAACTGAAATGCCGATGTCGCCAAAACATATTGCGCATATGGCAAACAAACTGCAACTGAAACTTAAATCGATTCTCAGTGCTGACAGCTTTGACCGAAAAACAGCTAAAACGATGTTTGATTTAATTTAATTAAACTTTTTCTCTGCAGTGCGCTCTTTGCTGCACTGGCACGGCGGCCAGCATGTGCTGCTCCGCTTGCCCAACCTGCAAGAACTCCTCCTCGTCCCGTTTCATGTACGCCTTCATGCTCCTTGTGGGTACCATACTGGGTGCCATCGCACTCTCGCCGGGCTTACAGGACACGCTGAAGAAGTTACCATTTTGTGTGAACTCCACTTCGACGTATAGCTCCAAGGCTATAGACACCTTCTCGGGCGGATCCCTCCAAGTTGACTGCGAGTACGCCTTGGGCTATATGGCCGTTTATCGAATCTGCTTTGGATTGGCCTGTTTCTTTGCCCTCATGGCGGTGATTATGCTGGGCGTAAAGAGTTCCCGGGATCCCCGTTCGCATATACAAAACGAATTTTGGCCATTGAAATTCCTGATTTGTTTCGGTGCCTCGATTGCGGCTATTTTTATCCCGGATGGTTCCTTTGGGCCGGGCATGATGTGGGTGGGACTCATAGGTGGTTTGGCCTTTATACTCGTCCAGCTGGTCATCATTGTGGACTTTGCGCACAGCGTGGCAGAGAATTGGATTGGTAAGCTAAAAGGAAACAGAACTTAAGGGGTAGTTACTAATCGATCATACCCTTTAATCACTACAGAAAATGCTGAGAACAATCGTGGCTACTACTATGCCCTGGCTGGAGTCACTTTGCTGGCTTACATAGCTTCCCTTACCGGCATTACACTGCTCTACATCTACTTTACCACAGTAAGACATCGCTAGGTGCAACTGCTTGAATTTCCCGCTAATTTGGCTTGTTTTTTATTTAGTCCTCTGGCTGCGGCATCAACAAGTTCTTCATTTCCATAAATCTGATCTTCTGTGTGATCATAAGCGTGTTGTCTGTCCTGCCAGCGGTGCAGGAGCGTCTGCCCCACTCTGGTCTGCTGCAGAGCTCCCTGGTTACACTGTACACCATCTACTTGACCTGGTCCGCTGTGGCCAATAATCCCGGTGGGTTTTGGACCTTAAATAGTAAAGAATTTCATGCTAATTGCTATAAACATTGCAGAGAAGGCCTGTAATCCTGGCATGTTTGGACATCTGGAGGATTTGGAGCATGCTGGCGTTAGTACCACTACCATGGCACCACCGAGCCACAACTCCAAGGTCACCTTTGATACTACCAACATAATTGGCCTGGTCGTTTGGTTGTTGTGCATTCTCTACAATTGCTTCAGTTCCGCCGTCGAAGTCTCCAAGATCAACAACGACAACAGCGAGAAACGTGGTAAGTTCCACACCCCTATTCATTCCAAAGTCGGCACAGTTTCATCCACATGCAGTTTTCCACCATCACTTTTCATTTATGCTCTTAAGCTAACAAATTACTAACAAATTTAACACTTTTTTCCACTTTTTGTTTTTGGCTTTTTTGAACACCCACAACACGTGTTTAATTTGTTAATCTCTTCCACTAACCAATTAACTAAACTAAAATGTTTACTTTGGTTGAACTTTGAACGTAATACTGTAAACTTTGCAATTTGCCCGACCACAATTGCCCTGTCACTAATCCAGTTCTCACAGAAGCTATCTCAGACACGGAAGCGGGCGTGGATGCCAAGGGAAAACCTGCTACGGACAATGAGACAGAAGGTGTCTCCTACAGCTGGACTGCATTCCATACAGTGCTCATTTGCGGTGAGTTGGGTGATACCATTGGTTTATTTAAGTACAAAAGAAGCCAGAGATGACCTAACTCTGGCTTTGTACAGGGTCTATAAGGTTCATTATACTCATTATTCCTTATTGATGAAAAATTCTTCCAATTTTAGCCTCTTTGTACGTGATGATGACCTTAACCAACTGGTATAAGCCAAATTCGGACATAGCCCTGGTCAATGCCAACGAGGCTTCCATGTGGGTCAAGATCGTGTCCAGCTGGTTGGGAATCTTCATCTACGGTTGGAGTCTTGTGGCGCCTATCGTATTATCCAATCGCGACTTTAGCTAAATTTTCGGCTAGTATTGCTAACTTTACCAATCTATATATGGAAATCAAACCAAAATATCCAACATTATATATACATGTATACTTAATAAATCGATTGGAATGTGGGCGTGGCTCTAGGCCTAGTAGTTTATGCCAAAAAGGGAAGAATGGATATTTGGAGCGGTGCTAAACGCGAATGTTTTTGCCATAGTTTAAATATTCTCAACAAGAAAATACATAAATTTATTAACTATAATTATAAAATATATACAAATGTATTAATTATTAATTAATTAATTTGTCGAACAAATCTAAACATCTGAATGTCTTTCCGATAATCCAATAAAATGTAGTCAGAGTTGTTGCTCTCGAGTTGACTCCAAATTTGTTGAGTTTTTAATGCATTCCTCCAGTCGCTTGAGCACTACGGATTTTCCCAGAATTTCCATCATTTCCGCTACACCGGGACCTTCTTGGAGGCCACTTAAAGCTCCACGCAGCGTCTTCATCAACGTGGGAAACTTCACCTGCTGATCTTTGGCATAGGTTTTTAGGGTATCATTCAGTTGATCCTTTTCAAACTTCATCAACTCATCCAATTTCTGAATCAACTGTTGTAGCTGCTGGACTGACAAGTCCTGTAGCTCAAAATTGATGGGCTTAACCCAGAGGAAGCTCAGCTTGCTGCTGGTAAGATCTTGGACAACTGTTAGACGCTGTGCAGCCCAGTTAAGCACGTCCAGTATGTGGGGTTCAGCCAAATCCAAATTGGAGCTGTAGAAAAGATTAGAATTTAATGAAACCCAGCTAGAAATTCAGCCCAACTTACTGCTGTGGATACGCCTGCTGGACAAGCTGCTGCACATGAGAAACGAGCTGCAGACGTGACTCTGTTCCGCTGAGACGCTCCTTGATCTCCAGCTGATTGAAGTCATTTAGCAGCTCCGAGTTGAGGCGACTTGGATGCGAGTTGACGCGTTGTATGCGAAACTGTCTGCTCAGGTCCGCCAGCGTTTGAAGCTGTGGCCTGGAACTGGTTCTGTGCTCAAAGCCACCGCCAGCAGAGCTGATGTAGTTCATAAGCGCGGTGGGAAAGTAACCACGCTCCCGAAACTGCTGTATACCTATGTCTCCTTGACGTTTGCTCAGCTTCGTGCCGTCGGCGTTGACAAGCAGTGGCAGATGCCCGAACTGTGGTGGACGCCAGCCAAACGCTCTGGAACGAAAGGACCATAACATAAGCTGAAATTGTTTTCAAGTCGATTTTTTTACTACTACTTGTAGAGCAGCAGATGCTTTGTGGTCGAGATTTGCCACTCGACGCCACGCAGCACATGGGTAATGTCCATCAGATGATCATCTACGACGTTGGCCAAGTGATAGGTAGGAAACTGATCACTCTTCATGATGACGGGATCACCTTCAGTCTCGCTTACGTTGTGCTGCACGCTCCCATAGATGAGATCCTGCAGTGGCTCCTCGTGCTCCGTTAGCTTAAAGCGTACGCAGTGCGGTGTGCCCAAGGCCAAATGCTTTTCCAGCTGCTCCTCAGTCAGGTTACGACACTTGTTGTCGTAGCGTGGAACTTGGCGTGTGCGCAGTGCCTCCTTGCGTAACAGCTCCAGACGGCGCTCCGTGCAGAAGCAGCGATAGGCGCTGCCGTTCTGCAGCAGACGCTCCACTGACTCACTATGGGCAGTAGGATTAATTGCTATCTATCTATATGTTCCATGATGACTCACCTGTATAAATGCGTTCGCTGACTTTGAATGTACGGACCATAATCACCACCGAATCCTGGTCCCTCATCGATTTCAATGCCTGCCCAGAGCAAGTCCTCTATGAGTCGCTCGGTAGCACCAGGCACCAATCTGGTCTGATCTGTGTCCTCTATGCGGAGCAGGAATTTGCCGCCCGAGTTGCGTGCGAAGAGAAAATTGTAGAGCGCCGTGCGAAGGCCACCGAGATGCAATTGTCCCGTGGGACTGGGTGCGAAGCGTACCCGTACATCGTTATTGTAGAACCTGTGTGTGGCACGGAGGCACTGCCTCCCTGTCATTAGGGCTCGTTGCACATGCAGCATGTTTACTTAAAATAACGTTAAAAAATTGCACACTGTTTTGTTTACATCTATATTGCTGCCAAGTATATTCAAAGATCTGGCAACACTAGTATCTTTGCCGGCAATCTTAATTTAACAAGCTGGCAACATGAGTAATTGAATTTATTGGTAACAAAAGGCAAACATAATGAACTCGAATATTTGCAGAGAAAGAAATTAAAGTTTAGTTATCAAACAACTTTTTAAGTCGTTTAAATTGTATACTTTTTTAATCTTTAAATAACCAACTTATTATATGAATTTTATATCAGCATTTGCAGCTTCACAACTGTTGAACAGCTGTTAGTGTTGCCAGATCTCCTGCTCCCACCACGCATGCAGTTCTCTTCCTCTTTTCTTGGTAACGATTTCGCAGAGTGTGCTGCAAAAAAGTCATCAAATCGCAAACAAAATGGTTGGAAGCACAAATTTAACCGCGGAGGAGAAGAAACAGCTTATTACCCGCAATCTTCAGGAGACGCTGGGCGAGGATAAGCTAAACAAAGTGCTCCAAGAGCGCGATTTGAAAATCTACTGGGGCACAGCGACAACGGGCAAGCCTCATGTCGCCTACTTTGTGCCCATGTCCAAGATTGCCGACTTCCTGAAGGCCGGCTGTGAGGTGACCATTTTGTTTGCCGATCTGCATGCCTATCTGGATAACATGAAGGCACCCTGGCCGCTGCTGGCGCTGCGTGTTCAGTACTACGAGCAGGTGATCAAAGCCATGCTCTCGTCCATTGGTGTGCCGCTAGACAAGCTTAAGTTTGTCAAGGGCAGCGATTACCAGCTGTCCAAGGAGTACACATTGGATGTGTACAAACTCAGCTCTCTAGTGACCATCCACGACGCAAAAAAGGCTGGTGCTGAAGTCGTGAAACAGGTGGAATATCCGCTGCTTTCGTGTCTGTTGTATCCTGGATTGCAGGGCTTGGATGAGGAGTACTTAAAGGTAGACGCTCAATTCGGTGGCGTTGATCAGCGTAAGATTTTCACCTTCTCCGAAAAGTATTTGCCACAGCTGGGCTACGAGAAGCGCATACACTTCATGAATCCTATGGGTGAGTCATCCACAATTTCAATTATTTCACAAAGATTTAACAAAATTACGTACATTTCAGTGCCTGGTTTGGCTGGTGGCAAGATGTCTTCCTCCGAAGAAGATTCTAAGATCGACCTGCTCGATTCCCCTGCCAATGTCAAGAAGAAGTTAAAGAAGGCTTTCTGTGAACCCGGTAACATTGCTGACAACGGACTGCTCTCTTTTGTGAAGCATGTGCTCTTCTCGCTGTTCAAGGACGGCGAAGGATTCGAGATCCTACGTCCTGCTGACAACGGTGGCGACATTACCTTCCACAAGTACGAGGAACTGGAGCAATACTATGCCGACAACAAGCTGCATCCTGGCGATCTGAAGGCTTCCGTGGAGAAGTACATAAATCGATTGTTGGATCCCATTCGCAAGACTTTCGAGTCTCCGGAGCTGCAGTGAGTAGTTGAATATGAAGTCCATTAGTCCAAGTCCATATTTTTCTTATTATACTTACAGAAAACTGACTGCGACCGCTTATCCTCCACCGGCCAAGGTTAAGGCCAATGCTGCGCCGGCTGCTGGTGCCGTGGAAGAGGATGCACCATATCGTCTGGACATTAGAGTGGGCAAGGTTATTGAAGTGGCTCAGCACCCAGACGCCGATACTCTCTATGTATTGAAGATCGATCTGGCGGAGGCACAACCACGCACCATCATCAGTGGCCTGGTGAAGTTTGTTACCACCGCGGAGCTGGATCAGCGTCTGGTTGCTGTGCTCTGCAACCTGAAACCCTCCAAAATGCGTGGCATACTGTCCGAGGGCATGGTTCTATGCACATCCAAGTGAGTAACAACTGTTCCCAGTATAAAAACCTGTAGTTAACCTCGTTTCATTAAAACAGCGCCGATCACACCGTCGTAGAGCCAATTGTGGTGCCTGCCAAGGCCGCTCCTGGCAGCCGACTGGCCTTCGAAGGCTACAGTGGCACGCCCGATGAGCAGCTGAATCCCAAGAAGAAAGTGTGGGAGAAACTATCCGTCGATTTCAAAACCAATGGAGATGGCGTCGCCGTTTGGAAGGATAACTTCCTGCTGACAACTGAGGGAGAACAGCTGACCAGCAAATTGGCCAATTGTGCTATTAAGTAAACCCTATTGGCAGCTTACCTGTACCCTTGTAATACTTATTAGACATGTCTGCACACAACTCTAATCGAAATGCATTTTTATAAATTAGCTTTTTATTGTGAATGAAATACAGCTAAAAGTTTGTTTAAAGCAAATTTCTCGATGTCTTGAATTTAAATAAATTTATCGATACTTCTAAAGCGCGGCATAACGAACAGCTGATTGAGCTTTTAGTGTGGTACTCATGTACTCATTGCTATTATCGATAACCAAGTCGATTATAATCATATTGTTTTAAAAGAGTTTGGCAACAGGCAACAAGTTAAATTTAATCCTATAAATAATGCCCGTGGTGGACACGAGAGATCTCGTGGTGCTGCAAGGCAAACCGGAACAGGTGCGCAATATTTGCATATTGGCCCATGTGGATCATGGCAAGACAACGCTAGCGGACTCCCTCGTGGCCAGCAACGGCATCATTTCACAACGCATGGCAGGTTTGTTATTGTTGTTGTTGCTGCTGCCGTATTTCAAGTTCATGTGAAATGTTTGTATTATTTTGGCTATAGGAAAGCTGCGGTATCTCGACAGCCGCCAAGATGAACAGGAGCGTGGCATCACTATGAAGAGCAGCAGTATTTCGCTGTATTACCAGGACAACAAAAATGCCGATTATCTGGTTAATCTGATTGATTCACCTGGCCATGTGGACTTCTCCAGTGAGGTCTCCACCGCAGTGCGCTTGTGTGATGGCGCCATTGTCGTTGTGGACGTAGTGGAGGGTGTTGGACCACAGACACGTGCCTGTCTCAAACAAATCTACGAGGAGCAACTGAAGCCAGTGTTGTTGCTCAATAAACTGGATCGCTTGATATTGGAGAAACAATTGACGCCTTTGGATGCCTACTTTCATCTAACCCAAGTGCTGGAACAAGTAAATGCCGTGCTGGGTAGCATATTTGCCTCCGATGTGCTGGCCAAAGAGGATATCAACGACAAGGATAACTATGAATCTGCACTGGAGCAAGTTGATGACTCCGAGCTGTATTTCTCACCAGCTGCTGGAAATGTTGTCTTCTGCTCCGCCTACGATGGCTGGGCCTTCTCCGTTGGCGACTTTGCGGCTACTTATGCGGAGCGTTTGGAAATGAAACGCTCGGAACTGGAGCAAGTGCTCTGGGGAGACTACTACTACAACAGCAAGAAGAAGAGCGCAATGCCGGGAGCACAGGAGAAGGCCAAGAAGCCCATGTTCGTGCAGTTTGTGCTGGAGAACATTTGGAGTCTTTATGACATCATAGCCGTGCGCAAGGACAAGGACAAGCTGCCCATCATTGCAGAGAAACTTGGCTTGAAGCTGGCGGCACGGGATTTGCGTGTCACGGATCCAAAACTGCAGATCAAGACGGTTTTGGGACAATGGTTGCCCATTGATCGCAGTGTGCTGGAGATGGTGGTGCGTCATGTGCCGCCGCCACACTGCATCAGCGAGGAGCGTGCTCAGCGCTTGCTCTATCCGTCCAATATGGAGCTCTCTTCGCTGCCACCCCAAACGCTGGCACTCAAGGATTGCTTCAAAGCTTGCAGTGCACAGAGTGAAAATGTCATTGCCTTTGTGTCCAAGATGTCACCGATTCATGTCACGCAATTGCCACAGAATCGTCCCAAGCGTTTGACAGACGTGGAGCTCCAGCAGCGGCGCGATGAAGTGCGTCGTCGCATCGAGGAGCGCAAGCAGCAGAGTGAGCCCACAACGTTGGACAAGCTGATGGAGGGAGTGGAGCAGTTGAGTACTAAGGCTACAGAAGATGAGAATCCTGCGGAGCCCTCCCAACCAGAGCCGGAAAGCAGTGAATACGAGTTCATTGCCTTTGCAAGAGTTTTTAGCGGCACCTTGCGGCGTGGCATGCAGCTGTATAATCTAACACCCAAGCATGATCCTCGCCAAGCCACGCATCGCGTGGCCGAGACGGCACCACATGCCACACAGGTGACTGTGGGAAATCTGTACATGTTCATGGGCGGTGAGCTTCAGTTGCTGGATGAAGTGCCCGCTGGAAATATTGTGGGCATTGGCGGATTGGAGGAGCACATTGTCAAGACGGCAACGTTGAGCAGCAGCTTGGACTGCACCTCGTTCAGTGAGTTAAGCATCATGGCCACGCCTATACTTAGAGTGGCCATTGAGCCAGTGCAACCACAGGATATGCCCAAGCTGGTCAAGGGACTGAAGCTTCTCAACCAGGCGGATGCTTGTGTCCAAGTGTCGGTGGCACCAACGGGAGAGCATGTGATTACCACTCTGGGAGAGGTACATGTGGAGAAATGTGTGCACGATCTGGAGGAGAGCTATGCCAAGATCAAGGTGAACGTTTCCAAGCCAATTGTGTCCTTTAGGGAGACCATTGTACCCAATGCCACTGTGGACATGGTCAACGAGGCAATTGTAAAGACAGCCGATGACAAGGATGTGACCAAGAAGATTGCCGTCCAGCAGACTCTCAACAAGCTGGGCACGTTAAGGGTCATTGCATTGCCACTGCCAACGGCTGCTGTGGAGCTGCTGGAGCAGCACGCCAATGTCTTCAAGGTGAGTCGAATTTCCAGTTTAAATATGGACTCCAACTAATCCTTTGTCTCTTCTAGGAGCTGTCTGCCACGCCCCGCAACACATTGCTGTCGGAAAAGTTCACCACATTGCTGGCTTCCATAAAGAGTCAACTAACTGTGGCGCTGTCCACGCTGGAGCTCCATGGTCTGAGCAATCTCTCAGGCGAGGAGCTAGTGCAGCGCATCTGGGCGCTTGGTCCACGTAATTGTGGCACTAATATACTGCTCAATCTTAGCGACTACGAGCAGCCAGATTTCTGGTCTCCACACTCCAGAAGTTCCGATACGGATGTGCGTAATGGCAACGATCCACGACGGGATTTCAATAGCTCTCTGGTCAACGGATTCCAATTGACCACCGGCGCGGGTCCACTCTGTGAGGAGCCGATGCAGGGTGTCTGCTTTGCCGTGCTCGAGTGGTCTGTGCAGTCCGAGGGCGAGGACTTGAATGCTCGCGGCTTTGGACCATTCTCAGGTTAGTCTTTAAAATTAATTCCCTTTAAATAAGTCAGTTAAACTGTTGTCTTTCTTTATTTTACAGGACAGGTATTAACTGCCGCCAAGGAGGTATGTCGTCAGGCCTTCCAGCACCAGCCACAGCGCCTGGTCACGCCCATGTACAGCTGCAACATCGTGGTCAATGCTGAAATGTTGGGTAAGTCCACAAATTACATATCTTAACATAAACAGACAGCTTTTCTGTTAGTTAACATTAAGCACTTCTGTTACGCAGCTGCTGTTAGTTTACATAAGAAGTTTACTGCTAATAACAGTGTAATGTTATGTTTACTGTTATTTACAGTTTCATCCTATGTAACTAACAGTGTGAGTGTATAAAATCTGTTAACTTATTTAAAAACGCATAATTTGAACAAAAATGAACCGATTTTCTAGGGAAAAAGTATTTTAATTATGGCTTGGGCTTCTGTTTTTCATATGAACAGAACGTGTTTGGGAAATATAATTTTTCTTTGAAGAGTTACCAATTATTAGTTCTTTTGCCAACTTCAAACTCCCGCCATTCACTCAAAACTCAACCGATTTTTGCGTACTTACCCATTTTAATCACAGTTTGAGCTCTAAATTGAAGCTGCATTTCAAAAATATTAATTTATTAAATTTAAATTTTTTCGAAAAATTTGCAAATTTTGCATACCTACCCCTTGACGTTTTTTCAAAAAATTTTCAATGCTCATAACTTTGCCAAAACTCAACCGATTGTCAAGCGGTAAACGATTTTGAACATGTTTTCACATTTGTATTGATTCCCAATCTAAATTTTAATTGTTTTGTAAAGTTTCAATTTTTTTAAATTTTCACGCTCCTTCAAATTTTCTTTCCTCAGTTGCTTTTCCCAACTTTTCCCCGAAATTAAACATGGCACTTGCATTTATTATTTATTTAACTAAAATGTATAAATAATTTATTACATTTGCATTTCGAATTCGCTGTTAACAGCAAGAAATTCTTAATTTATTAATTTTCGATGCCAAAAATTTCAAAATTTTTTGTTATAATTCTTTTTTTTTTAAGTTTCACAATGAAAATTTGTTGTTTAATTTAACTACTAGTAAATGCGGCTTAAATCTAACATAAATAGCAACTAAATGTATTTTAAATAATTCTTTTCTGTGTCAATTTCATTTTGTTTGGAACTAAACTAAATATTTTTTTGTTTGTTTAAATATGTTTAAATGTTATTAAATTGAGGCCATGTTTGGGTTACATGCAAAACAAATTAATTAAACAATTAGTGTGGGCGGGACATGGGCGCGTAATTGTTTAATTAATTCGTAATTGTTCAATAATAAATAGAAAATACGTACGAGTATTATTAATATTTAAATTAAAGAGACGATCAAATTCATGATCGGAAAATGCCATTTCAAATGCTTAAATGTTTAGGGTTCTTAAATGCTAAATTGTAAGTACGTTACGTTACGCTAACGTTATGTTAGTATTACGTTACGTAACGCAAAACCGCCTCTCACGTAGTCGATGATCCCGTCTAGTCGGAAATGATTCCCATTCCTTGTTCGCGATCCACTTTGCTTCAGTCACAGTACGTTTCAGATTAAAATTTCTTTTTCTTGAGAATTCTTCCAAAATTATTTCGCTCCAAGAAAATTGTAGTGCTAGAAAAATTTAACTACTCTAGGATGGGTCTAATCCCAGATAATGCTCTGTTGGAACTCCATTACACGATCCCAGGGAAACTCTGGCTCAAAGTCATCCACGTCCACAGATCTCTTGATCCGGCTAGATTCTGGCAACGTCGTCAACTCCGCCGTGGGTGCTTCACTCAGTTCGGAATTCAAATTGGATTCCGCTTGGAGTGTGGTACGTGCCTCCACCTCATCGCTGGCCTGTGTGCTGCTGCTGGGCGTCTGCTCTCTCTCCTCGGGGGCTGCCTCAATTGGCGGCGCCTCGCCGCGTCGCTCATTGTTGCGTCCATAGTTGCTGCCGGGGAAGCCATTAAGCGTAAACTGATCTGGTCGGAAATTGGGTGAACTGTGCGTATGCGTGCTCTCCGGGCGATTCAAATACTGATAGGTATTACTGCCGCCGCTCTGGAACGTCTGATCCTGTGGCTGGTAGTTGGCACTGATGGCCGAGCTGCCTCCCTGACTGCCCGCACCATATGTGGGTCTGCCATAGCTATCCTTTTGTCCACCAAATCCTCCCAGGCCACCACTGCCGCCTAGTCCACCGCCGCCTCCGCCGATGCTGGGGCGGTAGAAGGGCTTCTGCAGCTGGTAACGCTTGGGCGGCTGTGCGCTGGGCTTACGCACGGAGTAACCTGGTTTGACGCACATCATGCCAAAGACTCGTATACCGGGCACGCTGGCATATGTCGGCTGATCATGAGCCATGGGTCCCTCTGTGAAGGGGTAGGAAAGAAAGGAAAGAGCAGAAAATTTAGCATCGCTGTCCTTTTCAATTAGACCCTACGATGATCAGGTCAGTCGTTGGGAACAAAGAGAGAAAGAGAGCAAAAACTGATCGAATACTTTTAGTTCCCATTGACTGATCATCGTGTATTCGACATGGAAAGATGTGTGAACTTGAAACTTTAACAGTTTCCATTAATTAAGTACGATTTTACTATATATATCAACTGAAAACTCACCCATTTTGAAGTGATCCGGGCAGCGACAGATCACAAGATAGTGTGATTTACCAGTGCGTGTATTTTGTAGCGCCAGAAGGGACCAATCCTTGGGGGAGCGACATTCGCGCATTTCAGTTGTTGCCTCGCAGGTTTTGGCCAAAGTAATTGCCTGTTTGATATGAAAAGAGTTGAGTTAATATGGCCACATGTTGTACCGTTAGACTGTCTAGACATGGCTAATAGACTGGGCTAAAGTAATAGTGGAAGTTTATAATGCCATTGAGCCAATTAGACATTCACTTGGCGGCGTCTGTTTGATTGCCCACAGGGCGGTAAAGAAAGTTTTTAAGCGTAGTTCCCTCTCTCTCTCTCTCTCACGCTGTCTGCACCTCTCTCTCACTCTCTCTCTCCTACTATCTCCCTGTCTCTCTCAGTCTCTTTTGTATTGTGCTTGATATCGTTGATCATGGGGCAAATTGAAAGTTCGCATGCAACAAGCAACTGGATTTTTTTCTGTTTTTCAGTTTTTTCTGCTTTTTGTTTTGCCAACAAGTAGCTGTCACTTACACCATGGCCTAGGGCTGGAAGTAGGGAACAGCGGAGGGTCGGGCATGCGGGGGGTAGGCGTGTTTGTGCCACATTAGCTAAGCTCGGTCTCAAATTGCTGATCTCCTTTCAATTGCTAGACATGATTGTCCTTTAACAGATTTTCCCAGCACCAACTGTGCAGCTACTGTTATTGTTGCTGCTGTTGCCTCTGTAGTTGCAAGTAGCTGTTGCAAGCTGGTGTCTGACGCTGTCAATAATTTGATTGACTTGCGGCGCTCTTTGCATGTGCCTGACTGCCATTTCTAGCATTTCCTTTCGCCCGCTTCCATTGGCTGCCAATTGGCTGCCATTCAGGTTAATGTGGCCTGCCAGTTAGAAGAAAAACTTAGCCAGTTTTCTGTGCCAGTTTTTCTAGCTACGCTTTTCCACTTGCCACTTGCCACACCCCCCCTCATACCACTTCCCCCTTTTGCTGGCTTTTGTCTCAGTGTTAAACGCATTTTCATAATTTGCTTGAGCTCTGGTACAGTTCCGGCAAAAGACATCAAGTGTGGCATTCAACGGTAAAACTCTTGTACAATAATTATGCCCCATCTAAACTACTACAGTAAATTACCCCTCCTATGTCTCCTACCAATCCCCCATACCCCACTCCTGGGCCAGTGCAGCTGCAACCCACGCTGGACCACCTGTTGACCATTAAACTATTAAATATGTGCTTTATTATTTAATTTCCATCAAGTTTTTCTTTTGTACAATGCCAGCGGCATTTATAACTCAATTATGCTGTTCCATCGACTAATTGACTACGTGAGTTAGCCACACACACACACACTAACACACACACATGCATGCCACATACCACATGCCATAGTCAGCTGATAGGGTGGCCACTCAAGCGGGGGATCACTGTTGGAGCGTCCTTCTAGGAAATCAAGTCAAGCAATCTAAGCTTGTCGTGCCCAGACATAAGATCTATCATTGAATACCAATTACTTAGAGACGAATTGCCCTACACTGAGCATAATCAGGGTACAGTTGGGGAACGAACGGTAATTGTAAGCCAAGAGGACGCTTTTGAAAAAAGTTAGCAGAATTACTACATAAAATTACTAATTAGAATTGATTTGAAATATTTTCTTAGAAAATAGGAACGGATTCCATTGGTTTTTGAACATACCTAACCTCAAAATATAATTATTTTTTGTTATTTATAACTTTTTTCAGTTAATGTAAGCTTCTAGCTCCTTCTAACGCTTCGTCTCTGTCTTTACTTAACTATTCCCTTTCGTTAAAAAGCTGCTGCGTCGTCAGCATTTATACTTATTCGTACCTAACCTCACTTTAAGCTTAACTGACCTCAAAGTCGAGTTTTGGCTAGCTTTATTTAGTTAGCTGTTATATTGACTATGTTTTTGAAGCTATTTTCAATTCACCGCCTATTTTCCAGCTGAATACTAAAGTTTAGAGAGTTTAACATAACCTCAAAGTTCAGTTTTTCTTCTCAGCTTTAGCTTCCCTAATTTTTCGCTCAGTGTAGCTGCGCTTGGCATCACACGCCCCCTACTGTTAGATGGCAGATTGCAGAACTGATCTTGACTTACCTTCTTCTTATTATCACCGACCAATTTGGTAGTGTGCTGATCATCCTCGTTGAGGCTCGCCGAGCAGGGATCACGATATCTGCAAGTAACATAAAGAGAAAAAAAAATAAACCAAAACCGACAGATTGGGTTTAGTGTTTAGCAGCTGTCTGTCTACCCAGTGTAGATCCCTCTGTCTCACTGACTTTCTATCTCTCTGGGGGATTTGGCAGCTCAGTTGGAGGCAGGCGAGACTAGAATTGGGTATGAGTTTGGATTTGGAATAGGTACTCACCTTGATGGACAGGCGCACAGCGGTTGAGTGTAGTTGAGTCTCACATAGACGGCATTACAGACCTGTTGTATGGCGCATTCTGGGAGTAGATAGATGTGTTGATTGTGTGGATAATAATGATATTTTGTGGGCTTCGCTGTCGCCGTCTTCTGCAAATAGAGTTAGAAGAAAGCGTCAGAATTTGATTGAGTGTGCCAAAATCCAAAAAGGGAACTCTAATTAAACTCAACTAAAGAACACAATTTTTATATCAGATGGGTGTGAGTGAGTCTACCAGTGTGTGTGTGTGAGGGGCATGAGAAGGTATGTGGCATGTGGCACGTCTCAAACTCTCAGCTTGTCAGTTGCAAATATTTGCATCGTTTTGAGCTTGTTTGTCTCCTTGTTGGCTCTTCATGAGCCGTCTAAACGTTGGCCAACGCACATATTTGTCTTGCCTGCCAGCTAAGCCAGCTCTCTGTGTGTTTGTGTGTGTGTGCTTGGGTGTGTGTGTGTTGCTCTTGGCAAAGTGCGAAATTGACGCTCAGTTGCAGACGTAACTAAACAGTTTTTTCTGCATTTTTCTTTTCTTTTTTTTAATAACAGCGTACAAGGTACGGTCTAAAATTGAAAACGGTTAAATGTAATAAAGCCAGAAGGCCAAGCAGACCACTGAGACACCAACCAAGGGGAAGGGGAGATAGAAGAAGAAGTAGAGGAAGAACTCTAGTTGTGGCACTGCTTGCATTCAAAATAGTTGCAACACATAGTGCGGCAGGTTAATAGCAAACTAGACCCTCACATAATGCCACAAATTGCTTGACTGCACTCGCTATCTTCCTTTATCCCCTGATCCCAAGATCCCCCTCTTCTCCAGTCTTCTCTGTCCCAGCGGAAGCAAGGGCAGCGACTTTTCTTCCTACAGGGGAAAAATGAAAAGTTATTAAGAAATTGATGCAGTTGTAAGAGTGTGTGTGTGTGTGTTACCCTTGGTAACTGCCAAACGCACTCTACAGACCTGACCAACTTCTCTGCACTTCTCAACACTTCTCCCTTTATCTTTTCCCTATTTTCTTGGTAATTTGTGCTGAATAAAAAAGTCAACCCAGCCCCGTCACTTCCTTTCCATAAATGCCAACCATTTCCCAAGCTAACTTTTCCATTTGCTAGCAAAACTTTCTAAATATATTTTCCTTTATTTTTTATCAGCTTTTCTATTGCTTTCCACTGACTTTTGTTTAGCTATTTAAATGTTTTCAAAGTGTGTACCTTTTTTTGTTGTGTATTCATTTTGTGGACAACTCAATTCATTTCCTTGTAACTTTTACCCCATTTTCCCCACACCTTCTTCCCCCTCAACACACAAATTAAATAATCAGTTGGTTCTTGCAATTCCTACAACTGCAAAACTCTAATGAGTTAAGCTGCAATTAATTGACCAAGTTAATTGCAGGCACAACTGGGCAGCAAAAAGCAGAATAAGTTTAAATGAAAGGGAAGTTCCTTTGTTTGTTAGTAATAGAAGTCAAGTTTGTATTGATAATTGCATGTTTCAATGCACATTTGAAATAGTAAAGGAAAGTCTTTATAATGTGGTCATAAGTATGCACAAATTGGCAGAATCATGTCTATATAATTGAGTTATTAAAACAGAACTTGAGGTAGAATAAGATAGTAGTCTAAATTCAAAGACTAAACTAATCTAAGACTAACTTATCAAGTTTTTAGCTTCTAAAATGAGCATATATTTTCTGTCTCTATTTTATAGCTTAGACCAGTCAAGTAGTAATTAAATTTGCTAACAAACTTTTACTTTTTCAACTTAAAACAGTTACCAAGAATTTAATATAGTTTAAAAGAATTTTAAAAGCAGAAATTCTAAGACTTTCAATTTATTTATTAACTATTAAGTACTATTTAATTAATTAGTATACCAAATAGTTAATTTGCTGTTAACTTCTTTCATTAAATTAAAAGTTATAAACTTTCTTCTTTAGTTAATGCCCAAAAAAAG
This sequence comes from Drosophila cardini, assembly GCA_018903735.1. Taxonomy (NCBI): domain Eukaryota; kingdom Metazoa; phylum Arthropoda; class Insecta; order Diptera; family Drosophilidae; genus Drosophila; species Drosophila cardini. Next base: position 4,316,008 of record JAEIGM010000004.1, on the reverse strand, counting down.
TCACATCTTTCGATAGCTTAAGCAAATTGCCAACTTAAAAGTCGCAATTGAGTCTATTTAACATTGCTCATACGCCATGTTAGCTGTCATTGTCAAACATTTTGGGGAAAGAGCGCAGCTCGTAACTGAACTCAAGTTAAAGTCTGGCTAAAACTCAAGTCAAGTCAACTCTCACTCAGTTTGTTACCAATTTTCTTAACTAATTGTAGCCTTGTTGGATTGTTGGCTTGCTGGATTGTTGGCTTGATGGCTGGCTCCTTGCTACTTAGCACATAATTGAAGTTAACTTCTTTTTAGCTTTGGAAAATGGACAAAAGTCTTTAGCTTTTCTTGTTGCACTTCACCCAGAAAAGCATGTTTCCCATGCCAATCATTTGCATTTGGTTTAGGTTGTTGTACAGTGAAGCCCCGCAGGCAAGTTGCATCCGCCGTTTGGAGTTCTTTTTACCCCCTTTTCATGGAGCGGTGGGGGTTAGGGAGGAGGAGAGTGTCACTGATTTACACTGCTTGGCATTAGTATTGAGTTTTAGTGCTTTAGTGCAGTCAGCTGTTTGTCGCATCTGTTCAAATTGTGCAACTGTCGCCTCATTGCATTGTTCCCGGCTCAGAAAGCAGTCTACCTGATGCTGCTGCCAGTCCCACCCCTTTGCCCCACTGTTAGCCCTCTCGTTTTCCCTAGACTTCCTGCCACGATGACTGTGTCTGCCTGACTGCCAGCTTGTCTCTTTCACTTTGGCTAAGTACATTTTTAAATATTTACCATGTTGTTGGACAAGCAGACTGGCAACTGGGCAGACATAACATTACAGGGTAGCAGTTGCTGGCCCAAAAGTAAGTAGGGGGTGGGGAAATGGGGGACAAATAGGGGGGAGTAGCTGCCTTAACTGGGCTTTAGCTTAACGAAATTTCCACGAATTGCAAATTAAAGCGTCGCGTTTGTATTTTTGTTTCTTTTTTGAGTTTAATTTTGCTTCTTTTTTGCAAGTTTTTGCTGTTCGACATGGCACAGGTTAAAGTTCAGCCAGTGGCAGTTAGCCCTCGCTCTCTCCTCAGTGTCCCTTCTTCCCCCCCTACCCCCTTTTGGCAGCTTGGCCCACCCAGTTGCCCACACTCAAAAATCGTGTTTCTGCTCACTCTTCGCGCTCTTTGCAACAGCAGCAACCTTTCCGTTTTGTTGCAGTTGCAGTTGCTGTGGTTGTTGTTGTTGTTGTTTTGTTGTTTTCTACAGTGTTGAGTGTCGTCTCGCCTCATGAAGTGGCACGACCTTATGTTGCATTGCCCGTTGATGCTTTTCGAGTGCCATGAATTGCGTTTTGATTGAAAAGAAAGTGACATTTCCGTTGATTTCTTTGCTGCGTTGCAAGTTCTATTGCTGTTGCTGCTGCTGCTGCTGTTGCACTTGCAATTGCTGCTGTTGATTTAGCACACATCACACAAATTTTTGCTTTTATTTGTTGGCAAAGTTTGGTCAATTTGTTTGCATTTTGCTTTCCCATTGCACACATGCAGCGTGTCTCAATTGAAGTGGCAATTAAGCAGCTGTTGGCCAAAAAAATTGACTTTTGACAGCTAATTTTGTAGGGTAGTAGGTGTGGGCAAGTGGGTGTGGCATATGTATGTTAAAGAAAGCAGTGCTTTCGTTGAGGAATTTTTGTTAAACAAGAATTTTTGTTCCTTAAAATTTAGCAAGTTTTTAGCTATTGATTATGGCTTTAAAAGTAGTGTAACTAGTTAATAATTTATTTATCGGAAGTGTTAATTTGTTTGGTTAGCACTTTCACTAGCTTTCGACTTAAGATTTTATAGATACTTCAAACATATCTTTCAAAGTAGATCATATATATTACTAAGCATTAATCTTAAGTCTTTCTTTTAGCTGCCAAATATATATAAATTTATGTTACTTAGTATTTGTTTTAGCTCCCATATATAAATATATTGATTTCCTAACGATTTGCTTTAGCTTTCTGCCCAATTTATGCCAAAAACAGCTAAAATTTACTTCAGCTTTTAGTCCGCTAATGTTAAACGCATGTAACTGACAGTTAGTATCTACAGTATTTTGTAGTATCTTGAGTATCTACTCGCAAGTATCTCACAACTTGTTATTCAAATTGGCCCTGGTGCAAATGTTTGCATGTTTGCTGTATTTGCTGTGTTTGCTGTGTCTGTTGTGAAACCAAAATACTGTTGAATTCAATGCAAATTTGTGTATACAGTCATTTGGGGGCATGCCACATGCTACAGACACTCCACACACCACACACACACACTCCACACACAGCCAGCTGAAGTGACTTTCTGTGTTGCTCTCACAGCAGCAATTAATAAATAATTTTCATTTCATTTTCATTTGAAATTTGATTTAATTACGTGAAAGTCGTTCACTCTCTTGACTTTATTTATAGTAAGGAAAAAAGAACAGAAAATTAGTTGTTATTATGTGTTGTTGCTGTTGTTGTTGTTGCTGTACATCACTTGTATTTTTCTTTGAAGGGCTTTTTTATAGTGTGTGTGTGTGTGTGTGTGTGTGTGTGTGTGTCTGTGTTTTTTGTTATTTAATTTGATGCGTCAAGTGAAAATGAAATTTTGTTGTGCGGCCTTAAGTGTGTGTGTTTGTGTTGTGAATGGTTTATTTAATTGTTGGGGCCAAGTTCTTGTCAGTGCTCAAGATGTTGCTGTTGTTGTTGTTATTTAAAGAGCGTGAAATTTCAAGTAGATTGCCGCCTCACGATGTTGCCGCCAGAGCTGGCACATGAAACAAGCTAAAAGCTACCGAAAATCTCATTTAGCATTAAGATTTGGTTGCTTGTTGCTGCTGTAGTTGTTGCTGTTGCTGTAGTTGTTGCTGTTGTGTACACATTTCACTTGAGCTACAGTTGTTGTTGTTGTTGTTAGGTTGTTATGTTGTTAACTGTAGTTTCTCATGCAAATCCACGCAATTCATTTGTTTGCTTACAATGTTGCTGTGGTTGTTGCTGCTGTTGTTGCTGCTGCTGCTGCTGTTGTTTGCTCAACGCTTTTTCCGGTTTGTTGCCCATTGATAGCCATCAGAGAGCAGCACACACAGCATCCTAGGCCACTTTATGGCCCTCTTCAAGTTCAAAATTACTGCTGACCGCGGGGCGTAATTAAAATGTTCAATAAATCGCCAGCTGATGATGTTGCTGCTGCTCTAACTGCTGCTGCTGTTGCTGCTGATGCTCAGTTCTTTTATTTTCCTTTACATCCGTTAGATACTTAAGTTTAAAGTCACGCTGAGTTCAAAGGGCATTTTACTAGAGAGTATTTCCTGGAACTTTAGCCATAACTAGACAATATCACGACGACTGCATAGAAATGCGATCTGGATTCATCTACAACGTCTGACTAAAAGCCGTGCCCAAGTCTCTGTCTCTGTCTTTCTTACTGTCTTTTCTCTTACTGCTGTCTCTTTCTCTCGCTGTCGCTGTCTCTGTTGCTGCGCCTGCGTAACTGATATCCATCTTTAGCGGCGTTACATTTTTCCTGCTATATACACATATTTATTTTATAGATTTTTTTGCTTTTCATTTTTATACACAAACTGAGGGTATGATGAGTGTGTTGTGAACTGTGTGAGGTAATAGGGTATATAAGTTTTGGAATATATTATTTAATTAGTTGCTGAAAAGTTACAATCAAACTCTAATCAAGTTTGATGGGAATCTGCTTACTATATCATATAGTTTTTATGGGAACTATTGACTTAAAGTCTATAAAAAATTGTGATTTATTTCTTAAGGGTCTTAAAAGGCCTATTTAGAAAGATATTCAATTTAGTCTGAGAAAATTTGAATTCTCTAGAAGTTTTGCTTTCAAAACTCTTTCTTTTTTCACTATCTTTTCTTGAGATACTTTTGCTTAAGTGTATCTAGATGTTGGCGTGTTGCTGCTACATTTTCCTTGATGGTTTTTCATTTTTCTCTGCTCTTTTTTTTGCACTCTGCGCATAACTTGTCAAACAACAAACAAAGCCGGATGGGCCAGCTACGAGTTTAGTACCCAAAGTCAAAGCCAAGTGCAGCAGTGCAGCATGTTGCAAGTTGCTCTTCTTCTTTAGCTGCTGCTGCTGCTGTTGTTGCACTATGATATAAGTGTAACGCGTTTCATAAAAAGCAAAATAGCAAAAAAAAACTCGCCCAGTCGCGTAGATTGCATCAAATGCGCTAAACGCAGGCAACGAGAGTCAAGTTTGGCAACAGGCAAAAGGGGCATGCAACGGAGTATAGGAAGTTGCCGAGCAAAAGGAGTTTGGGGACGGGGCGTGTCGCAGCCTATAGGGGGCAGTTGCAGAGCAATTACATTATTTTACGTGGCAGGCGGCAACAAAAATTGAATAACACAGCAACAATTGCTGGTGAGAGCTAAACTTGCAACATGGGGCAAGGCAACATTCCATGTTCGGACTTGGACACATGACTCGTGTTCATAATTGTCATCAAAAGCTGCAACGTTTGCCACATTTAATGTGTCAAATGCGTGGCAAGTGCAACATGTTGCTGCCGTGCCGTGCCGTTGCCCCAACAACAACTGTTGTTGTGTTGGCTTTGGAGCAACGTTAATTTGTTCTAATTTGTTTCTAATGCCTCGGCAATGACAAAGCCACGGCATTTTTGTGACTTGTCATAAGCTCACAGTTGTTGTTGTTGTTGTAGGAAGTGCTGTTGTTGCTGCTGTGGTTTCTGCTGTTGTTGCTACAGCTTGGACTTAAAGTCGGTTTCGTGTTTAATGCGCAGTGCCGTAATATTTTTCTTTATGCTTAGTACTTACATATTACTCATTGCTCTTGTTGTTGTTGTATGTATTATTATAGTAGTAGTTGTTGTTGTTATACGCTGCTGTTGGCCGAGTTTATTGTTCTAGTTTTAGCCTTCAACTGCTCCTCAGTGGCTCTATTAACAGTTCTTTCGGGTGCCTACACTCTCTGCTCTTTTTTTTTTGGGTTTGTTGAACTTTTAATGAGTTTATATGGTCAGTATTATATGATCTTTAACGATCATTTCGACTTGCATTCGTACTCTTGGGACACACACACACGCACACACTCATACACAAACACACCTCTATATTCCGGTATGGAACGGATGCGTTTCTTGTAATGATCTTGGCTTAGTAATTTGGCTTGCAGGCACAAACAGAATGATATTACCAAAATGGAATTTATTTGATTTTGTCGAAAAGTTATTGAAGCAAAAGTTCTAACGAGTTTTAGTAACTTCATAGAATGCTTAAGCTTTAAAAATATACTTAAAAGATTGACCTTGATTGATTGAATGGATTGCAAATATCATTCATAACTTTTGTACCGATTTGGTCAAAGGAAAATTTACATTTTATCGGTATGATAATAAAGACAATTATAGCGCTTTTGTGATCTTCTAACTACCAGTTTTTCTATTCTTGTGACTAAAGTTTGGATTCTTAAAGAACTTCTTCAAGCTACCGTTAGGCTCCCAAAACATTAAGCTATTGTCCATTGTTATTTGCCTAGTATATCAATGGTATTGATTAGTGACTCTTTCAGCTTCATTCTAAGTGATTTTCCCGTTCCGTACCAGCTTAAAACCTTTAAAACTAAAAATGCTTAAAACATCTATAGATAAGCTAATTACTTATAACCAAAATGTGCTTAGTAAGCTTAACTGTCTAATAACTCAAACTATCGATTAGTGTGTACTAATAGAAACTGTGAGCCAACTACTTAACCCACTTGTTTACAAAGCCATTTACTTTCAGTTTGAACTTAAAACAATCAACACTATTGATAGTTTCTAGTCTCTAGAGGTAACACTACTACTGTCTATTTAAACAGACTTAGACCCAGAGCTAGACTCAGATACAGATTCACTTTCTTTAGGCCCATTCTGCAGTGAAGCGCGTCTCAATGTTATTTGCTCGTTAGACAAATTCACTTAAATAGACAGGAAAACGTATGTGTATGTACGTGTATGGGCCACGTTAGCTGGTCGTTTACCTCGAACAATAGGCGGTAACCCAAAATAAGAAAAGAAATAAAAATAAAACCGCAAAATGGTCAAAATGTTTACATTATGTTTTCAACGCTAATACGCACATCAAACTTAACGTAAACATTGAACTCCCCTCGTTGCGCTCACCTACTCCTTCTGCTAAGCTGGTCTTTTGTTATTTTTCTTAAGATTTTAGTGAGTTTAGAGCATTCAGCTCACGTACGATTTGTGGTCATTGTTATGGCCAAGAGGCAAAGAGATTTCGTCTTACCTGCAAATAGAAATGGGAATAAAGAAAGCGAAATTAGTTACCAGAAGTTGAACGATTATCGCAAATATAATAATAATAATAATAATAGCAACAAAATGAATTTCAGTAAAGCAAAAAATAAGTTTTTAATCTGAAAATTGTCTGGCAATTCGAATTTAAATAAGCCATCAACTTTCTACAGTCAACATTACTGGCAAATTTCAGTTCCATTACTTTTGATCTTGGCCAAGAAGCCGCCACAGTTTTCAATTAAAGACTCGTCTTCAATCTTGACTCTCCCCAAGCTCCGTAACTTTAATTTACTGCGCCTAATTATTGCATTTGTTTTCGTTGTCTTTGGTCTTTTGTGTTGTTTGTCTCTTGTGTTTTGTCTTTGGAATTGGAATTGGAATTTCTTTTGGCATCTCTTTAACTATGCATAGCATTATAATGTGCAGTTCTTCTCCCCAGTTTCCTCTACTTCTTTTCTTCTCTTTGGAAGGCCTTGAGGCCAACACTTTCTTCATTGGACTTTCTTTAGATTTATCTGTTCTTTTTTTTCTAGACTTTTGCGACCTGCGGCATGTTGTTTTCCAAGCTTTTGTTTTGCAACTTGCCGCTTTGGGTCGCACTCTCTCAGTTTTTCGCATCACATCGCATCGCGTCGCGCTTTTCCAACGCGACTCGAATGTTGAGTCGAAGAAAAATGTGCGTTAATTATGGGAGTGCCTTGACTGCAAATGCCTTGGGTCTAATGTCTCTATATCATTGGGTTTTGCTCTAACTATTTAAACAGTTGCTAGCATAGTAGAAGTAAATAAAAAATGTTCACAATCAGCAAACGACACCGTGTCGGCATTATAAAGTCGAGAAGTTTGACCTTTTTGTGGCATGCACCGTAGGCTCTGACCATTAGAGATGAACGAGCGTGTCTAGAAAGCACAAAAAAATTGGTGGAAATGTGTCTAAATAAATTAATTTGGTAGAATTGATAGCCAATTAGCTTAAACATTTGTATATTTGTTGTATTTTAGCTATCGATAACTTATCGATTAGTTTTATATTGTAGTTTTGAGCATTTAGAAACGTTTTTGCTTGATTTGATTGGGTGATAAATGCATTTTCGAAGCTTTAACATGTCTTCTTGAGCGTCTTTAGCTTGTGAGTTTATCGAAATATTTATCGATAACACAAACTAGTGCTTTTTGAACAAGTCCGCTCTGTGTTCGTGTTACAGTTCACGAGGCCATCTCTGGTAGCAACACCTCACGTCGATTTGACCGCGCTAAAAGCTGAGCATCAAATCTGAAGACAACGCTTTCGTCACAGTCCTTTGTCTCAGTCGTGACCGCAGACTGTGGCGAATTTTCACAGTTCACTTCAGTGAGGGAGCTGCAAGGGGTAGCAGGGAATGGGATGGGGTTGGGGAGGGAGGTTACCTGCAATTTGCGACAAATTCTGTATACAAATTTCACTTGGCAATAACTAACTTTGTCTGCCAACCATTTGTGGGCATTTTGTACGGTTTGTAACCTCAATTTGCATTTCGGATTTGTCTGTTTTCATTTCTTTCTTTTTTTTTGACTTTTTGTTTTTGCAGTTTCGACAAATATGGCAAGACAATTTTCGATATATATTTTTGGTATTGACTAGAAGAAGAAGTATAGAATTGAAGATTGTGATTGCTTTTGGCAGTTGGGGAATTGTGGGCAAGTTCAACCGTTTTGATTGCTGGCTGGAAAACAGAAATACATCCATACAAAAAGAAGAAGAAGAATTGATATAAAACGGAGTTGAGTTGAGGGTTAACAGTAAATCAATTGGCAGCAGAACGTATCTAATAGATACACACAATCGCATCAACATTTACAGCTATCAATCATAATTAAGTGTATGATAATCAACAATGATCAGCATTACAGTAATAGAGGGGCAGCAGAAGAGAGAGGGAGAGCGGTAGAGAGAGAAAGGGAGATGGAGATTCTTCAGTTGGACTTGGTCATTGTTCGTCTTTCATCTATTATTAGAGGTAATCATAAAGAGCCGCATCTCTGGCACCGTTATGCAGGTTAGCATAACTCCACCAACAACCAGCACCACTGAGCACCACCACCAGCAGCTTCACTCATTGTCTCAGTCTTAGTCTAAGTCTCAGTCTTAGACTCGACCTCATCTCGTATGCAAACTCAAGGCGCATTCCCGCACTTTGAGATACAGATACAGATGCGAATTGCTGTAGTTGTTGTTGCCGCTGCTGTTGCTGTTGTAGTTGTTGTTGTTGTATCTATCATTGGTATGCCAACTGCTGGCAAATTTAGCACGCTAAGCACAGTGAGGCAGCTTTCATTTTAGACCAGGTGACAGGCAGCTATGAGTTGCAGTTGCAAGTTGCCAGTTGCCAGTTGCTGTTGCTGTCGCTGCCACATTAATTTATTAGTTGCACTTGCAACTACACTCATGTTGCTGTTGTTGTTGTTGTTGTTCCTTGCTGTTGCTGTGTAAGAGATACGCATATACATTGCGTTACAATTTTTCGCCCCCAGCCTCTTCTATATATCGTTGCTTACATGCTGCACATAGTTGTTGTCGCCTATCAAATTACGATTGCAACAGGGGCATGCCACAAGCCCAGCAAAACATTGAATATCTCTGTGGCATTTTAGCTGTTCTGCTATTTCGCTGTTTTGTTATTTTGCTCTTGTCTCGTTGCCTAGAAACTGTTGCTGGCTTGTTAGTCCTCGTTATGCGTCGTTCTGCTTAAAAATTGTTCACAAAAATAATATCAAGTTTATGCGTTGTGTACTTTTCACGATCAACTTTGATTAAAGCTGGCATTGAGCTATAACTGAGTTTACATCCAATGCAATTAATCAACTTTTTACGGCTAAACTTTTACTAAAGGCGAAAGTTACTAAAAATATGTCTTTCCTATGAGTTAGGGTTATTTTTATATGGAAATAAAAATCAAGTAGATGACAGACAATTGATGCCTATCATGATCACTTTTGAGTAATCCTTCGCTAAGCTTTTCACAGAGGGAAAGCTGCTGAGACTTAACACATAAAAGCTGTTAGTTAAAGTAGTATTATAATAACTATTTTCAACGGCTAATTAATACTAATCATCGGTATTTTTAATTAAATATGTATTATTAACAGTTTTCATGAATTTATTATATGTATAATCAGATATAATTTATGATCTGCTCATGAAGTTTGAATATAGTTTTTATGAAATGTTTTTAGAGTTTAGTTAATGAAGTATATAAATCTTTTAGTCAACTCATAATTATTTTGAACTTTCGTTTTGCTATTAATCACTTGTTGCTGCTAATCACAATAAGTGCGTGGCGCATAAACGTTCCACATGTTGTAAGCTCTGGTTTATTGCAACTTTGTTGCGCCTGCCCATCAACTAAACTACACTTTGGTGTACCCAGTACGCGGTACAATAGCCAATGTGAATCTATCTTATCCTATACACTAGACTATCCTATTCCATCCTATCTGTCCAGTGTAAAATTCGCTCATTAATTTTCGCGGTCTGTGCCTTCGCCCATCTTGTCTGACATTGATTGAAGATGCGGTCGTGTTATGGTTCCATGGGAAACACATATATAACTCGAACCGAAAGTGCTCAGTTCCAACTTGCAATTCCACTGATGATTAATAAAATACAAAACTCAGAAAAAAAAGGAAAACAGGAAAATAAGAAATAAAACTGGCTAACCAATTGTCTGTGGACCAAGGAGAACGTGAAGCTTTCCATTTTCCATATGGCAACCCCAATGAACCCAATTAGTATCGCTGCTGTTGCTGTTTTGGTCTTTGCCAAATGACACATATTGGCCAAGTCGTATCAGCATTTCCATTTCAATGGAATTGCTAATGCCTCTAGTCTGTGTGGGCGTCTTACTGCCACGCCCATTGTACACGCTTTTAGCCCAAAAACTTTTGCTTTTTATGAGCATGCGAGTTGGCCAATTGCCCAAAATATGATGGGGAATGATAAACTTCGATGACTTTATGATACACGTTTTGGTTACAGAGGGGGGCGTGGCACAGTAGGAGGGGGCACATTGTCCACTGTTTGGGTTGCCTAGACTCCTCTTATATTTTTTATGTGGTTAGAAAGCGCATTTTTGTGCTTGATTTTAAGCCTGGCCATAATTGCCCATGTTGTCTGTACCCTTTTTGCACCATTTGCTGTGGGTTTCATGCCACTTAGCCAGCTTGCCACTGCCACAGAGTTGCTTCTTCTTGCTGTTGTTGGTGTTGCTGTTGTTGTTGTTGTTGTGGCTTTGTCCATTTTGGTTTTGGGCTGCGTTTTTCGTGCGCAATTTGTTATTTTAATGATTTCGATGGAATCTTCCTGCGCCGCTGCGCTCAGCTGCCTCTTTCTCACACACACACAGTCTCCCCCACTCTTCTCTCTCCTTTTCTCTCACTTCTTTTCTCTAATTGCGCGGGTGTTGTTGTTGTTGTTGTTGCTGTTGCTGCTGACTTCTGTTTTGGGATTTGGCGAGAAAGTCGCAAATACTTGCATTCAAATGCAAGTCAAAGTTAAAGTGTTTACACGCCTTTCTGACAATACCCACATACACACACACACACACACACACACACACACATTTATACACTCTTACACACACAAATCTGACAAATGGCCAGACGACAACAACAAAGCGTTTTAGCCATGGCAATGGCTTACAAATTGCTTGCGACGTGCAGCACAGTAGTTGACAACATCAGCAGCAACAACAGCAAACAACAACAACTACTACAACAACAACAACAACAGCTACAACTACAACTACAATACTTTGCTTTGTATTGAGATTGTTTTCTGTTGCCGGCAAACATTTCTCAAAGCTCGCTGAAGTGGACCTAGTCTACGGTCTAGCATTGTCATCATCGATAGGCCGCGTAGTTGTTGTTACCACTTGACTCCCCTTCCCACCCCCTGCCTGCTCCTTCTCCTACCTAGAGGAATCCATAAAGCCAAGCTATATCAATATTTAGCCATGCCATTAGGCCGGCTGCTGTTGCCACTAACTGCTTGTAATATCCGTGTAATATGAATATAACAAAAGTATTTAACTTGGCTAGTGAGTAAGGGAGTGAGGGAGGAAGGAGTAGTGTCAGAGGGAAACAAAACGAACCTATACTCGCTTATAACTTGTTTGCATTTATGCCAAGTGTTTGGATTCTTAGGGCCGTTTTTGATTCCTCTGTTCTCTAGTTTCTGTGCTCTGAGAGTTTTCTTGCATGGAAATTGACACTTTTGCTTCTCGTTTTTTATACTCTCTGCAAGAGAGAGTATATTGGGTTTGTGCAAAAAAAAAAGTATGTAACAGGCAGAAGGAGGCGTGGCAGACCCCATAAAGTATATATATTCTTGATCAGCATCACAAGCCGAGTCGATATAGCCATGTCCGTCTGTCCGTCTGTCCGTCTGTCTGTCCGTCTGTCTGTCCGTCTGTCCGTCTGTCCGTCTGTCCGTATGAACAAACAGATTCCAGAGATGGTAAGAGCTACAAGTTTGAATTTGGTCTCTTTCGACTCGATATTAAGTCAGTCAATACAAGAATCTTTTTTTTTTTCGATGCCACGCCCCGTTCGCCCACAATAAGCAAAAAACTAGAAACACCTCGTAAAAAATTGATGTTTTAGGCGAATATCTCAGTAACTATGGCCCTTAGGAACACCCATTTTGGTACGCAGGTTCCTAGAGACGGTATAATTGTATTGTCATCCAAAATTTTGGACTGCCACGCCCCCTTTTCTCACAAGAAATAAAATAATTTGCAAACTTCAATGCCGATTTTAAGGCATATGTTCTTATCGTACAGTATTGTTATTTCACATTCGTTTGAAGACAAAATATATTAAACTATCCTGAAAGTTGCATATAAATTGGTCAATAAACAAAAGAGCTAGACATGTAAGAAAGTTGATAATTGAACGCAATGCCAATGCATGTGTGCAAGCGAGACAGAAGCATACAAACATGTGAGCGAACGTTTTCGCTGCTTGTTAGCGGCAGCGCTGCTTGCAGACGCTGGCTGTGCCGACCTAAATTCTATTTTTGACAAAATAGTTATCCAGCTAGGAAGTTAAGCCTCTTTTATATGTATGGTTTTGGAACGGAAAGTTTCAAGTGTCGTGATGGCGTTGCCGGTTAAGTGTTTGATCGGCGAACGCAAAGTCGTGGGTTCGAGTCGCGGTCAATCCTTTAAAAGAATGTAATTCAATTGCTCCAATTGTTGCATGTTTTCATTTATTAATAAAATTTTTTTTATCAAAACCCATTTTAAAAAATTTTTCAATTGTTTGTTAATAAACAATTTTTTTTCGATAATGCAACACATTTAAACAACACAATAAAATATTTCCTTTTTGATGACGGACCAAGATTCGAACCCACGACCTCCCGTTCAACGATCGAATACTAACCATCCGCGCCACCGCATTACTTGGGAATTCACGGCCTAAAACCATAGATATCTTTATAAAAGAGGCTTAACTTCCTAGCTGAACGTCTTTCAAAGTCTTTTACTGCAAGTACTATTAGTTGATATTCTCGGATACCGATTTTATTAAATGATCAGAAATAAATTGCAGAGAGTATTCTACGGTCGGGCGCGCTCGACTGTACTTTTCTTTCTTGTTTTTTTTGTTGCTGCTGTTGTTGAAAATTGTGTCAAGCAGTGTCAGCAGCAATAACAACAACAACAACGGACAACAGACAACAGTGACAACGACAGCAATCAGCTGTCAGTGTGTCAGTTGATGGCCTAAAAATACTGACCACACTTGCTGCAAGCCAAGTTGATGAAGTCTTGGTTAAGACGATAATGTGGCAGAAATGAAAACGAAATTGGGCACACAAATACACACACACACCCATGTGGGTACAAAAAATCAAATCACCAGTGAAATTGCATTTATTTGCACACATAATTGAGTTTAATGTGTTATCGATAGTTACTCAAGTCATTCAAATCAAAAGAAATTAACAGAAATAAAGTTAAAAGCAGCTTCTGAGCTGAGCTTAGTCAAACATATCGATAATATCGACATGATATGTAATAAAATCGAAAGCAAAAGTAATTACAATCAATTGTTAGTGTTATCGATAAACTTTCATGGGTAAATTTAACGACAAAATATTAGAAATAATAATAAAATAAGCTATATATATTTATTGTAGACACTTTTTTCAAAAGTATTTACCATTTTTCATTTAATTACAATAATTAACAAAGTTATCGATAACACTAAAGTAGATAAAAGTTTCTTAAGCAAAGAGTTTAAGCTAGTTTTAGGCAAGTCAACTCGAAACACAAATATTTGTTGAATTAAAGAGGTAAATTTCGTGCCTATCGAATATTTTTATCGAATGCCTTGCATATTAGCCTTTACCTGTAAGCACAACTGGTTCCAAGCAACTGTCCTGCACTGTGTTCCGCATCAGCAACTAATCCATTTTAATGTCTTGTCATAAAGATGGAGAAACTTAAGCAGCAGATGGAAAGGAACCAAGAAGTATCTATGCATTTATGTAAGCTTTCGAGTCGCTTTTGTATCTACCAGATACACGTAGCTGCTACTACAACAAATTATGCGCCCCGCCCCCTTCTTGCTACAAAAAAAAAAAAAACATCTGAGAACTTTTGTGCATTTTAATGGGAAACTGCACTACTGCTGCTTCTGCCTCTGTAGCTACAGATACAGCTACATCTTCAGGTTCAGTTGGAGGACATGAAATTACAATTTCCCATGCAATGCGATGAAACAAACATAAATAAGTTGAAAATAAAAGCGCAAATAAACAAACTAAAAGGACAGGCAACAATAACAAATTAGCAATTTAAATATGCTAAGAAAAAGATACAGCAACAAAATTGTCTGCGATCTTCAATTTGTGGCAACATTTGCGTTGGCTGCGTGGCAACAACAGCAGCCGCAGCAACAGCAGCGGGAGCAACAACAGCAACTGTTGCTCTTTGTGGCAAATAGAGAATTGTGTCAAATTGTGCCACGCCCACGGCTTGGCACTTTCTTTCTGTATGCTCGCAGATTTATAACGCCTTTATTAGTGCCACAATCGAGTAAAAGTTGTTGCCACAAAAATCGGTTTGAAATTTTTTGTTGTTTTTATTTAAACATTCCGATTTTAGCCGTTTTAAAAAATGCAATTTGTTGTATTATTTTTATACGTTGATTGCATTGCAGCTGATGACTGTCTTAAATATGGCATGCCCCCCCCAACACTCCCCGCCCCTCCCCTCGTAATCCATCCCTCCAACATTGCTCTGTCTTTGATTTGAGGAAAGTTTTTTTGATAGATGCATATCTTTTGAATGGCCGAGTTAATTGCAGGCGCGCATAGAAACTGCTGTATTAACTTAGCCCCAAAGGCCAAATCTTTCGGGTCAAAATGCAGCAAAAGAGCCAACTGAGCATTTGATTTTGAACTTTTGATTTGTTTGTGGCTTTCGTGGCTCATCGCATAATTTTGGTTGATTATATATATATATATATATTTTTTTTTTTATCGTTTTTTTTTTTTTTTTGGTTTAGAAAGTACAATAAATTTATAGACCATAAACGCCAAGAAATAGCGGCAAAAACTCATTGAGTTCTTGAGCAGCTTTATAAATAATTTATCAATTTGATTCTTATTTATTTTTGCCCGAGCGCAGCAATTGAATTAGCCACAGACAACAACAACAAAAAAAACGGCTAGAAAAACAGCTAGAAAAAACAATGGCAAACAAACTTTGTTTTGAGATTGGCAAATGGCAAACAACAAAGCGAATTGTGATTTAAATGCAATTGGTTTTTTGCTGTTGTTGTGTGTGAGTGTGTGTGTGTGTGTTTGTGTGTGTGCTTTATGCACAATTACACGACCTAGAAAGCCAAAGCAGCAGAAAGTAACGAGAAGAAAGCCAAAAGCCTAAGACAAATTCAAAGTCAAAGTCAAAAGACTGAAGACGAAGGATGAGATAGTGCCAACAAGAGGGAAAGAGAGCGTATGAAAGACAAGGAGACAGAGAGAGAGAGAGAGAGAGGTAAGCTATAATGCAAATAGTTGGCCAAGACATTTACAATTAGTTTGCCAAATTCTGTGAGATCTTAATTTGGTCGTGAGTCAATGCAAAAGGTTAGAAGAGTGAGCAGAAGGGAGGAGAGAGACAGAGAGAGAGAGAGTAAGAGAGACAGCCTCTATAGTTGTGTCAGTTTTGATGTAGTTTGTTTTTCTCAATTTTCCTGTAACTCTCACTAGCTCAGGCCGTTTAATGGAAAGTGTGTCTGGAGCCCTCATTAGAGCATCAACGTCGAAAAGATTTTGAGATTTGTGTTCAAGTTGGCCAATGCAAATGCTAAATTGGGCCAATAGTAGCCAAGTCATTGCCACAAATGAATTGCCAATGGCATTGTTGGTAATACAATTATGTATATAAAGATCCCGAAGAAGATGTGGAGATGATCATCATTTCACACTACAGGGCAAACAAACAGCATTTTGGCCTATAATTGTTGGCTTTTTGAGCACTCAAAGAGTTTCACTTTTCATTTTCGCAGTTTACCTTTTGACCATTTTAATGCTAATGAGCTCAGTTTGTTGCCAACTCCCTCTTTTCTTTCTCTCCCTCTCTCTCTCTCTCTCTCACTTTTCTCTGTCCCTTTTCATATCAAATAAATTACAGTGATTAAAATTGAGTTCTTTGGCTTGATTAGTTGGCGGTTTAATTGCAAGTAAAAGTTGATGTTTTTAGCGCTGTTTTCATAAATCAAAGCAAAATGTGAAATGGAAATAGAAATGCTAAAATGCTGAGATGCTGAAATGCCCTTTCCCAAAACAATCTTATAGAAAGCCCAACAATAATAATATCAAGATACCAAAGACACTAACACCATTCTACAGTCTACAGTTCACAGTCTACAATCTACAGTCTACAGTCTGTTTAAAGTCAGCAGCTTTCTTCTGCTCTTCTGTATTGCATTGTTCGATATTTTCCTAATCATATGAATAACGTTTTGCCTACGACTTTGGCTCTTTCTCTTCTTGGCCCTGTCGTTTTGGTTTTGGGCTTTCTGCATGAATGCTTTCATTTGCATTCGCTTGCAGCTTCCGCTAAGCACTTGAAGTGCTTCCCACTTCCTACCCTCTCCCGCTCTCTCTCTATCTCCCTCTCTCTCTCTCCCCTCTTTCCTTCTGATCTGTAGCATTGTAATTGCTTTTGTCTATGATTAGCATTAGTTTTTGGGATCAGCAACCAATCGATATGATCACAATTTGTTCGTAACCTTTGACCTAATACTTTTGCGCATTGAATATTTCATGGTCAGCTTGATTTATGACCAATTTGTCGGTCGTTTCGCTTGCCTCATTTCTCAACCATAAGACTTTTGTGCCACCTGCCACAAAATGCGCTGTCAATCACGCGGCAGCTGCAAAACTCTTCAACATTTTCACACTTTTCACATTATTGATCCGTATTGTTCCGGGAACTTAACTTGGCTTAAACCATACCAAATTTCATCTAGTAGTTTGGTCTTTTTTTTGCTTCTCATTTTTGATTTTTCTGAAAATCACATTAACTGCAATTCACTTTTCTTGGCTTTTGTTTTTTATTTTTATACACTACATGGATTTGTATCTTTCACCATTTTGCTGCAAGCTATTATTATCTGCTCTATGCCTTGTAAAATTGTTGGTGTCATTGTTATGAGGCACGCGGCAAAAGCCGCACAGGTTGCCATACGGCAACGGCTACAGCTACGGCTGCGTTCATGGCTTAGGGCTTGGGGTGTAGTGGAAAAAGTTAGTGAAAAAGTAGTGAAACTTCTTTTGTCTTTTATCTTTTGGCTTTGACTGTGACTTTGTCTTTGTCTTGTTGCCTTTAAGCTGAAAAGCAATGCAAATGCAAAAGCCATAATTAATTGCCAGCTACATGAAACGGTTGGGGGCGTGGTCTTTCAGGGGGCTTTGCAGTCTTTCGGGGGCCTGGCGCATGCCAAGTTGTTGGAAATGTTTTCAATTTATGTATACCCTATAACCAGAAGTTAGAAAATGGGATATATAGTCACTGCTGTTTGTATTTAACTGAGAATGTAGTAGAGAGGTCATTATAGCTTGGTTTTATCGGAGAGTTGAGGAAAACTTAGTAGTTTTTTGTGCAGATTATAGTAGATTATCTACAGGGTATGAGCCTAACCGCTATACTTTTATTAAATGGAAGGTGGAAATAGGTTTATAACTTCTTGATTCTACAAATGCAATCAGTTTCGTATGAAATTCAGTTTTGAAATGAATTACAGGATATTCAACACGTCGACTACACTCGATTTATACAATCTTTCATCGGCTTTTTTTGGTTTGTTGCCTCAGTCTCAGCTGCCCACTAATTAAATGAGTTGGGAGCGTGAAAAAGTCGCATGCTGCTCATGTTGTTGCATCATTCCAAGAAGCAGGAGAAACAAAACGGAGGAGGAGGAGGAGGGGGAGGAGGAGGAGTAGGAGAAGTAGATGATGAGGAAGCAGAAGCTGAAGCAGAAGCCAAAGCAGAAGTCGAAGCCAAAGCAAAAGCTGTCTAACTGCAACTCATGGCACAACTCATGCCATGACCTAGCCATTGTATAGCATGAGCTGTGTGTGTGTGTGTGTGTGTGAGTATGTGTGTCTGTATGTAAATCCAAACTAACGGTGCTTCAACTCGACTTCAAATCAACTCATTATTATTATTAGTATTAGCATTGGTATTAGTATTAGTATTATTAGAGCCACTGCCCCCGATTGAGAGAATGCTTTGTATTATATGGCTATATGGCTATGGCTATATGGCTCTATAGCTATATGGTTATTGTGCTCCAATCTATTTGGCTGACACATCGAATTATTTATGATATTTGTCTTGATTTGTGCGCCATTAGCGCCTTTTGATCTAAAACCTGGTTCTAAGACTATCTTATCACTAATATTATTTTCTATTTCTTCTTCTTTTTTTTTGTAGTCAGATCTTTTGGGGCTTAGAAAGCGTGTAAATGAAATGCGAGCGAAAGTTGTTTCTTTCCTTTTGTATCTTTGTATCTTTTCTTAGTTCATATTATTATTTCTATGCAAATTAGCTGACAGAAAAATGCGCTTTTTTGACCGAACAATTATATGTTATTTCGAGTCGCTTAGTTTTTTCTTGTTTTTGTTTCTCAGACGCAAAAAAAAAAAAAAAATGGGAAATATATATTTTAACAATGTGTTAATTACTGTGCGGTGGTCAACCCACAGAAAATCACAGCAGAAGACAAAAAACATAAACAAAAAAAAGTATAAAAAACCGTACAACAAATCTGTGCTTAATCGTTAATTTATGATATTTCTGTAGCGGTAAAGTCTGAGATGGTCAGAGCAATCAAAGTTGTTGGCCAGTTGAGTTACCGCTTCGTTGATCATCATTCATCAAACTTTATTTCATGGGTAGTTCATAAAGTTCTTTGTTCTCGAAACTTACACACAGAACATTTGATTGGGAAAAACTATTAAAATTTTAATGATATCATTTGCGACCTTGAAAGAGAAAGGGGGTGTGGGGGAGGAGGAGAGACGAGAGGGATGGAGATGGGGAAAGGGGGCGATGGGTGCTTGCAGTTGATTGCTCAATCAGGCACAGATAACTCAAGAACTTAACATGGCTTAAAACAATTAAATTACTGCATTCGAGACGTCCAAGTGTGTTGGCCTAAATAGGCGTGAATGCCAAACAAGCAAATATGTGACTATTAACTCAATTAGGCAGCAGAGGGAGACAGTTAGAGACGAAGAGAGTGAGAGGCAGAGACTGAGAGAGGGAAGAACATATAGTACTAAGTGTAGGGTCTTTCAGTCGCAGTTTAACTAACGCATCTTTTTCTTTGATTTTCTTTACAGGTAAGTTCGAAATTCTGTTGTCAACCTGTTGCTCAGCTAACTGCCGCTGCTGCTGCTGCCTGATTATGTGTTTGTGTGTCACGTATGCGACGTGCAACCGCGACGTGCAACTCGCTCAACCTGTCGACAGACTCTGATATTGGCCAATTGGCCCAAGAGTTTGGAGAAGACTTCATGTGCGACTGTATGAGTGTGTGTGTGTGTGTGGAGAAGACGTCTCTTTCCATCGATTTGGTTCCCAGCTTACGATGTTGGCCAATTGGCAATCTCGCCTAGCCATAAATTATGTCGTCTTGTTGCCAGGTTTCAGGTTCGCTTCGGTTCTGTTTGGTTTGGTTTCGGTTTTGGTTTGAATTTGTGTGGAGTCGCCACCGTCATCATCATCATCATGATCATACATGTTGTTAGCCAAGGCGCACATCAAAATTTATAGGTCAGTAGTGGCAACAAATTGCCATTTTTTTTTTTAACATTTCTTTTCTCTGTTCAGTTGATTTTTTTTTTCAATACTAGAGACTGGGGCCTATTGATGGAATGTGAGAAAGAAGCTGGCCCTCCAACTGCCAAAGTTTTTTTTTTTTTTGGCCAAGATCTCTGGACATGTGCAATGTCTTGTCTTTGTCTCTAGGTAGTTTTTTTTTGCTGTTCTTGTTGTTGTTGTTGTGGATTTTTGTGGAAAATTGACCCACTCTCTCATGGAGCAAAAGTCTGGCAAACATTATGACAATCGATTTGCAATGGAAAGCCAGCAACAATTGCTGAAGGCGCTCCATTTATAACAAGTGGTCGATCTGAACGACAACAGCAACAACAACAACAGCAACATTTCTCAGCAACAACAACAACGTTGTTCGCTTGCCTTCTTCCTCTTCTTCTACACTGTCTAACTGGGATAACTTTATACATTCGATTTTTCGTTTTTGTTGTCGTCAGTTTTGTTGACTATTGTTGTTGTTGTTGTTGTTGTTGCTGTTGTTGCTGCATGTCGTCGTTTGCTGCTGTCGCTGTCAATTGTTGCCGCTCCACTCGCTGTGGTCGTCGCTGTATTTTTTTTTTGAAACTAGTCAACTTGTTGTACCAATAATTCTGCATTTGACATTGCAACTTGGCCCAAAACGGTTTTTCTTTACCCGCTATTGCCATTGTTTCTAAGCCATTTTTTGTTTTTTTTTTTTTTTGCTAAATCATTGTTAATTAAGCACAAAATGTCAGCCAGCAATGAGAGGCAATGAAAGGCAATTATTGGCTTAAATGTCTATTTGAGTTTGCTCTTACCTTATTATCCTTATTGTTGTTGTTGTTGTTGCTGTTGTTGTTAATGTTGCCGTTGAGCTTTTGTTGGTAATATTCCTCTCGCGCATGCGTATTGAGGCTATCAATGAGCGCCGAGGCATTCACATGAGCATCGTAGACCATTGCATCGGGTGAATTGCTGTTGTTACTATTACTGCTGCTGCTGCTGCCGTAGCTGGCAACGGGAGCAATTGCTGCTGCGGAGGAGGATGCTGCCGCTGCTGCTGCCGCTGCTGCTGCTGCTGGCACTGGTATGTTGGCTTGTGGTGTGCGTGTGTAGAGTTGTTCCAATGGCAATGCTGGTGTGATTGTGGAAGGATTCGAATGTGTGTTGCTGCCGCCAGCTGTTGTCAGTTTCTGTTGCTGCTTAGTTGCTGTTAGCTTTTGCTGTTGCTGATAGCCATTGCTGTTGCTGTTGCCCAACTTTTGTTTGTTGGTTGTTGCCGTAGCTGATGGTGGCTTTGATGCTGCTGCTGCATTCGCTGCTGCTGCACTCACGCTGCTCGGCCGTTGTCCTTGTCGCTTGAGTGCCGCAGTCACTTTGTGGCCAAAAGGACGCTTTGTTGCCCGCAACTTAAGTTTGCCCATGGTGGTGAGTGTGCGCTGATTTCCTGCACTTGTTGTGGTGCTGGTGGTGCTGGGATCCGCGTCGGCAGCAGTAATCGCAGCAATATTGTTATTGGAACGTGCAGCAACAAATTGATCATCGGCATCGGTGGCATCGGTTAGGGAATCCCCGCTAGTTGTTGACTCATCACTAGCATCGCTGTCATCACTCGTTTCCTGACTCTCTGCGAGTGTGGTCAAAGCCGGTGCTGTGGTCTCAGCCACCTCACTATTCGTTATCCCAGCAAAGTTCACATCTGTTGTTGTTGGCACTTCCCGCATGAGTGTTGTTTGTGCTGTCACCTCCGCCTGCAATGCTGCCTGCTCGTTCATCGTATTCTGGAGCTGCAATAATGTCGTCTCATCCAGCAACAAAGTGGGATCCGTTTCGGTTTCAGTGTAGCCCGTGGTGGGCATGGTACTCTGCTCAGCATCCTCCGTGGATTGTTGTTGAGTGCTGCTGCTACTGCTGCTGCGAGCCGATGTTGCCTCCTGTTGTATGAGTTGCTGTTCCTCGATGTCAAGTGTCTCCTTAAGTCTGGCCACACGCTCCACAATCCTGGCCAGCATATCCTTCTGTGGCTCCGGTAAATTCTTTGTGTCCAGCTCCAATAAGCGATCATATTTCTTCATATTTCGCTTAACGGTTTCAATATCCGCTCGTGTTTTGGCCGCTGGCGGTGTCAGTGTAGGATTCGGACTGGAACTGGAACTGAAACTGTAATTCGGATTCTCCATAAAGTGAGTGCGCGCTCGACGATTGCTATAGCCGACAAGCTCAATCACGCCGGGATACTCGGCCTCAATGGCGGCGGGCAGCGAGCAGAGGACAATGACAAGCGCCAGGATGCAGCTCCAGGCTGCACTGAGCGTCATCTTAGCACTCGGGGGGATTCACACGTAACGACCACAAGAAAACACACACGCGTTAAGAGCGAACTGGTATTGGGATTTGGAACGGGAACTGGAACTGGTACTGGTACTGGAACTAGTACTGTAAGTGGCACTCGCGATTCGTTTTATCCAGTTTCTATTTGTTATTATTATTTATTCTTTTTCGTATTTATTTATTTTTTTTGGCTAACGCATTCGTAACTCGTATTAGTGTCAACTAACTGTAACTGTTTGTTGGTTCAATCTTCACGACCGTTGCGGGAACACGTCCAGTCTCAACTCAAGTCTCAAGATCAAGACGGAAGATCAAGTCGAGTCTACGAACTTCAAGTCGAACTCCAAGTTGGCTCTAAGGAGTAGGCAACTAGTCTGGCTTTTCGGCCACTTTTCAATAGCACTTGTATTTTCTTTTCTTTTCTTTTATTTTTCTTTTCTTTCTCTTTTTATTTTATTCTTCAATTTCTTTAACTTTTGACTCTCTCTCTCTCTCTCGCTCGCTCGCTCTCTTTCTCTCAGTCTTTCTTAGAGTTTTGCTTGGGTTTTTTGTTGGTCGCGCTCCGATCGCAGTTGCGTTGTCTTCTAACGTCTTGGTACAAATGTTTCAGGCCGCGTTGCGGCAGCGTCTTTTAAAAATTTTCAACCGGAAAACGCTGCCGCAGCCGCTGTCGACGCTAACGTTGACGTTTCTGTTGCAGTCTGCGTCGCGGTCGTCATCATCGCCGTTTGCAGACTTTTCTCCCAGCGTTCAGAGACCGGTTTGCAGTTTGCCACAGCTTGAGAAGAATAAAAGATAGTTATTAACAGTTTCAGACATTCAACGAGCAAATCAGAATAAATTCACAAAAAAATATCTCTTTAGAATTTCAATAATAAGCTTTATTTATTAACAGAAACTATAAATCTATAGATTTTCATTAGTTACAAAGACTGAAAGTAGTTCAAACTGAACTTAAAGCTTTCAAATTGGGCGCGCTGTGTTATCCATGCTGTTAATTTAACAGCGGCTGTTGTGCTTCGAACATGTTCGATGCAACGTGTTGCTTTCAATTGTTGCAACTCCATAGAGTTGAAAGAAATGCAGTTAACATTCAAATTGAGTTGTTTTAATGACAAATAATGAAGTTGTGTGCAAAATTTCAAGGCAGTCAAGCACTGCTTAGATAGGGGAGATAATTATGTATACCCTGCAGCAGTGGGTATTTTAATTTTGTGTTAAAATGTGTGAAGAATGGAAAGGGGTAAGAGGCCTTAAAACTTTTATTTTTATTTTATAAATTAAACTTTACCCTTAGCTTGTTTTTCTTCTTCTAGGGTATATAATCTTCGATCAGCCAAAAAAATATCGTTTATCTTCTTTGGTTTCAATTAGGCTAAATGGCAAACGCTTAACATAATTTTGTCGCGTGTTCCACAGTCAGAAACTGAGTTAATTGAAGCGATCTCTCTCGACCACTCTCCAACTAGCTCTGTCTCCCTTACTCCCTCTCTCTCACTCCCTTTCTCTGTTAGATTTCTGCTGTGTCTAGTGGTCTTCTATCAGACAGAGAGCCCTGCAATCAGCTTTGGCGCTCTGTACGTGCTCCGGATGCTAATGATCTTTATAGATTTCCATTTCTAGCGGTCTTTCCCATAACTATACCAATACATGCACATATATTTTTGCCATTGAAACCCTGGGAAAGCAGTAACAGCAACAGCAACGAACCCTGTAAACTGAACTTGGACTTGGCATCAAAAGAAACTGAGCGTTAATTAAAAATAAAATAAATAAAACAAAAAACTAAAAAAATTGCCCATAGATCAATGCACCTGATAGATGAGCCTTTGGCTACAAAATATTTGTCTATAATTTGTGGCATGTGGCAGGGTTTAGGCCCTAATTGTGGCATGAAGTTGACATGACTTTGGGCGCTTCATTAGCAACTCGATGTTGGCCAGGCCAACACAATTGCGGTTCTATTCGCATTGACACACATGCAAATCGTGGGTGCTGTTGCCGTTGTGAGTGGGTGACTGCCAGCAGCTGTTGCTGTTGTGGCTGCTGCCACTGCGTGGCCAAATGTTGCTGCTGCTGCTGCTACTGCTGGAACTTTCTTCGTCTTATCTTTATGCATATGCAACGCAATGGCGGCGGCGTCTGCATTCTTTTTGTGGCAAAGACAGGGGCATAAAATATGCGAGCGACGCGACGCGACGCGATCATCTGCCTGCAACAGCAACGGCAGCAACATGTACACAGAAAATAAAAATGGCAGCCTGATAAATAATTCTTATACTTTTGATATAATTTAAACAAAATTTGGAGTATGTAAAGCTCATAAAAATTGCAATTTTTTAAGAATTGTTTGCATTACTAAGTTTGAGAAAATCCTGAACTACTCCCCTTTTAAGTTCATTTAGTATTACTTTTACGCGGCAACCCCTAATTTTTCTCAGTGTATCAGCAACTCTTGAACTTTACCAGCAATGAAAATCTTGGCAGTGGCCCTTTTTAGCCAGGCAACTGTTTAGCATTTGCTGCCAAGAGCAACTTTTGCATAGACACAGACTTGATGAAAAGACAGAGACAACAGGAGACTGTGCAGAGCAAGATAGCAAGAGTGAGGGAGAGACTAAGTAGAGAGAGAAAGAGATGCTGCACGAAGTTGCTGCTGCTCAAGTGCCAATGGCAATCTGGCTTTTTTTATGTTGTTGTTGCTGCTGTTGTTGGAACTGCTTTTTCTTCTGCTGCTGCTGTTGTAGTTATTGTTGTTAATGCTGCTACTGCTGCTGCCGTTGTTGTTTATTTCCTTGCAGTTTGATCTTTTGGTCTTTGGCGGTAATTTTTGTTGCCGCTGCGGCGTCTGCACTTTTTCCAAGCAATTGTTGCTGCTGCCGCTGCAACGCTTTATTGGCTTTCAGTTGTTGCTGCTGCTGCTGTTGTTGTTGCATTGCAAATTCTTATTTCTATTTTCGCTTTATCTACAAGTTTTGTCTTCATTTTTATTTTAATAGTGCAAATGATTCTGCTATTTTTTCCTCTCCTGCTTTTTTTTTTTAGCAGCAACAGTTGCTGCTTTTACAACTTCTATGGCTTTTCGGTTTTTTATTTTCCCATCCTTATCACATAATGATTTCAAATAGTTGCCACTTTGTGCCTGAGTGCGAAATTAATTTGAATTATTACTATTATTAGATGTTATTTGTGTAATGCGAAAGTGGATGCCGCATCAAGTTGGTAAGTTGCAAGTACAGTTGCAGCTGCAGCTCAGCTGGCTGTTGCTGTTGATGATGGTGCTGCTGCTGCTGCTGTGCATTATGCAAGATCGCAATGTTATCCACGCGGCAGGCAGCGCAACAAATCTAGTGATAAGCTTAAGTACAGCAAACATCTGCAACAGTTGCAGTTGCAAAACAGTTGCTGCTGCTGCTGCTACTGCTGCAGAGTTGCTGATCTGCATAACTTGTGTCTGGTTCAATTACCAATTGTTGTTGCCGTTTAAATGATTGCATTGTTGTTGTGTTCTTAGCTTAGCCACATTTAAATTTATTAAAACTGCACAACTTCTAACGGACAAGAGTAGATTGGAATGTTGCTGCTGTTGTTGCTGTTGTTGCTGTTGTTGCTGCTGCTGTTGTTGCTGCTGCTGCTGGCGATCAATGACCGTGCAACACTTTGGCTCTTGGCCTTGTGCAGCATTTTGTAGAACCTGCTCGACAATTAACCCAAGAAGTTAGCCTTCCTACACGTCTCACTCCTTGGCCCCGGCGCCTGTTTAGCCATTATGTCATTTTGCATGCGATTTAATGCCATTTGTCATTTGCTTAATTGTGACCACGTTTCCTGCAAACTGCAACTGCCGTTGTATAATTGTTGCAAGGCACGCAGCTGCTGCAGTTGCTACAGTTGTTGTTGTTGCATCCTCTTCGACAACACCAACTGTTGCCGCTGGGCCATTTAGTTTCAATTAATCAAGTTGTCGCTGCACGCGTCTATTAGCTGTTTATGATGTCCCAAGACTCATGAGTTTACCCTCGGGGTGGGAGTAACGTTGCATTGCATGGCGCTCATTAGCGGCGCCCCCAACAGTGTGTACCGCCTCCTTCTCCTGCTCCTCCTCCTCCCTCTCTACCTTCTCTTCTATCTCCTTTATCCCTGTGGGCCTCTTTTAAATGCTCTCGTGGCAAATGCCGCTATTACCTCAAGCGGCTTTTGGCTTGATTTGTTACCACATTTTAGTTTTTATTTTTTGGGCCAGCTTTCGTAACACTCAATGTCCAATGTATAGCAGTTTTAATGTTCCGTTTGGGTTTATACTTTAGTACCGTTGCATGATTGTGGTCTTGCTGTGGTGTTGCTGTGGTGTTACTGCTGCTGCTGGTGGTGGTGGTGCTAGTTGCGCCTTCACCCGCTGATGGACAGCTTTTGCGCCCAGCTGTCACAGGTTCGTTGACTCGTTCACTTTGCACAGTTCTCTGTTCATTTGGTGTTGAAACAATTCTGGTTCAACCAGTGGCCATTTCATGTGTCCAACTCGTTGCATAATGTCCAGACAGACAGACAGAGAGACAGACAAAGAGAACAAAGAGACAGATGGTTGGTTACTCTGGGTTTTGGGCTAAGTAATTACCTAGTTGGCAAATTGAATCTCTCAAATTTAACTGGTCATATCATTTGCCTACTTGATGTGATTTCTTTGAGGTTGAAAGTCGGAAAATGTTATATAAAGTCGCTTACTAAATAAGATTAGTTCTTAAACTTCTTTCACTTGATAAGTTTCAAGTAAAACCTTTAACGAGTCAGACAATTTTTCAATGGAACTAACTGTATATAAATCAAACCCGATTTAGTTGAAGGACTACAATTTTATTAAGGACAGAAGTCGAAATTGGTGTGGCGTTTCAATTTTTATTTATTTTAAGGATTTCAAACTTCTTCACCAACTAAACTTAATCGGATTCTTAACTTATACTTAGTATTTACACTTTTAACAGCGCTAGAAAGCAACATAACATTTGTCTGTTATAGTTAACATAAAGTACTGTTAATCTGCAGTTACTACTACCATTTAGCTATGGCAAAAAGGCAGAAATCTTATAGAGAAATGTTATGTCTGTCTAAAGTTACAAATTACGAGCGATGCTGAAATGCTTTTTACTGCCAGATAACTGCTGTTCATTATTCATTTTCATAGTTCCATCGGTTTATTTATGAACAGTGCGTAGTTATCCGGTTTATCTCGATTAAATTAATAGATTTCCATGAGATAACTGACCAAGCCAGTGAACCAGTTGGCTGCTGAAGACAGTGAGAAGAACTCCAGATGCAATCTGTGAAAATGGTTAAGGAGGAGGTGAAGGGGAGTGGAGTGGAAGGCGTAACGCCCCCCACGACTAATTGTGCTCATTTCCATTTATCAGTTGGCTTCGAAATGAATTACTGCCACTAAAAGCAAATTAAAATCGTGCCAAGTGTTGCTGAATAAACATTTCAGAAGACACCAATGAATGGTCGCCAAGTTTACCAACTTGCAACAACTGAGAACTTGCAACTGTGTCTGCTGCCACTTGTTCGAGGGGCTGTAGAACGCATTAAGCTTTTAATTTAGTGTCTAGGCAGCAATTTTCATGCGTTCTCTTGAGCTTGGAGCTCTGGAGTCGAAGTTAAACTTGGATTACGAATGAACTCGCGTGTTGCGAATCTTCTTTTCAATTTTATTTTTAGATAGATTCACAGTGCCACAAATGAATGTGTGTGTGAGTGTGTGCGAGTGTGTGTGGGGACTCTTGTGGCAATCTCGTGGCACTTGTTGCGCTCGTTTGCCAAATGCAATTAAATGTGTGTCGCTGTTGCTGCAGTTGCTGCTGCTGTTGGCGTGCTGCAACTGCAACTGTGCCGCATAATTGTGCCAAATGAATTTGTAATTATATGTGATTGTGCCTGTGTGTGTGTGTGTGTGTGTGTTTGTGTGTTTTTCTGTAAGTCGCCATGAACTTCAAATGGCCAACTAGCCGGTTTCTAGCCAAAGTCAGCGCTATGAGTGAGTGACATCACATGCGAGTGAAAGAAGCAGCCAACAAAAGACGGCGACAATGACACTACAAAAAAACACATAGACACACACACACACACACTCACACACACATGTACACATAGAAGTCAAAACAAAATTTAATTAAAGCGCATGACGAAAAACATTCTCACAACAACAATAGACCAAAGATGACAAAAGAAAAGTTACGCAGCTTTAGACACGGCCAAAAAGTGTCAAAGTCATTGAAGTCAACACTTGCGACATATTTGGCAAGCTTCCTTGAGAGGCCAATTAAATGGCGACACACTCGATCGGGCCAAGTTACACACGTAACGATAGCCAATAGCTAGTAGCCCAGGGGTAAATTACACTGAAAACAATTAAGAACTAAAAGCAATAAAAACTTAAAGAACAAAAACTTAAAGATCTTCAAAGTGTGATTCCTTACAGAAAATACTTTCAATCAAGTCTTTAGCCTTTTTTGGACTATAAAATAGTTTATTCTTAATATAGGCCTGAATTTTAGATAGTTTTCAGTCTAGTAAGTCAGAATTTTCTATTACTTGCAACACTTTAAATTTCCTGCTCAATTTGCTTCCATTTTTAAAGAACTTAATCAACTTTGATTCCCAAATTTAGAAACCCGTACAGTTGTTTTGTTTAGTGTAAATTGTAATACTCAGAAATAATAACAAGAAGAAGAAGAAGAAGGTGAAGCTAAAAAAAATCTGTGGCATTCCCCAAGTGGCATGGCACAAAAAATAGGTCAATGATGGCTTAAATTGTGCGGCATTGTTAAATGGTGCGAGAGCTTAGACTCTTAGCTCTAAGGTCTTCTAAGCCATCTTCTTGCTTGACATCTGATCGCACCTCTGACTCTTGATGATTGACTGACTGATGGATTGATAGCTGCTTGAATTGTTGGTCGCTTTCAGATGCTGTTTTTTTTTTCTTTCTCTGCGGTTAACAGGCAACATTTGCAGCAAATATTCAATTTATGATCTTCAGTTTCAGTTTCTTCAGTTTTGCATTGGCTGCTTGTTGTTGCAGAGTTACAGAGTTGCAGTTGCAAGTTGGCTCTTTGGGTTATTGAGATGTTTTGCCCTCTTCAGTCAACGCTCGTCTAAGTCGCCTCGTCCTCGTCCTCCTCTGTCTGCAACAATTTGTCTAATGTGCCAATTTGGTTTGAATGTGTTGGCGGATCGTTAGCTCAATGCTTGATCATGTTGATTTCTTTCTTTCGCTTTTCTTCTTCTTCTTCTTCTTCTTCTTTTGCGGCCGCCTATCAATGACAGTGCAACACGAGACGCAACGCAATCTTAGCCCTCTTTTATTTTTTCCCTATAATTTTCCACACCATAGCGAACCTCACTTGTCCCATTTATTTATTTTGTATTATTCTGCTGTTTAAATTTAATTCACGATCTGCCAACAACTTTTCCGACTGCAATTCCCAACTTTGACTCTAACTTCGACTGGGACTTGGACTTGGATTTCGAGTCGAGTCAAGTCAAGTCGAGTCGAGTTGAGTTCAGATTCACAAAAATTCCCTCGACGATGCTTTTGAAATCTTCTTCTTCTTCTGCTGTAGCTCTCTAGTCTTCTGCTTTTGTCTTCTTCTGCTGCTTCTTCTTCTTCTTGCTCTTCTAACAAGACTTTTCTTTTGCTTACTTTCCGATTTTTCAAATGCAAGTCGGAAAAATGTTTACGTTCGCGTACTTAACCGCAATAATTTTGCTCATTTGAGTGTCGTGGAAATGAGTTAAAGTTTGCCTCCTGCCACTTGGCGGCAAATGCAACAACATCAGCAGCAGCGGCAGCGATAGCAGCAACATCAGCAGCGGCTGTCGCTAATGTAATGTGAGCATTACTTATTTCCATTTTTTTCTGTGTTCAGTTTTTTCTCTCAGCTCTTCTCTATTTAGTTTTTTTTTGTCTTTACCGCCAGCGAGTCTCTTAATTCATTAATTTCCCACAGACTGCCGCTTTAGGCAGGGTCGCAGGGTAGCTGCAACTGCAGCAGCAGCGCAGCAGCTTCAGGCCAATTTCAAACGTGAAACCGTTGAAAGTTATCACCTCCATCCACGAGCAGCACGAGTGACAGAGCGAATGAGGTGAATTTTTGGACTACAACACCGCTAGAAAATTACACGCATTCTCCAGCTCTTTCTCTCCCCCATTCTGCCTCTCCCTCCCTCTCTCTCCCTCTCTCCTTCTCCTACCAAATAATGTTGTTTGGCTTTGTTAGCGGGTGTTGCAAAGCCAATTGCTGTTATCATGCCGTAAAGTGCAATTTCTATCTTTCAACTTATACACTGAGCATTTATAATGAATCCCAAAAGACTCCAGACTCCAGACTCAAGACTAAATTAAAAAAAATATAAACTAATTAATTAGTTGTTCCGCTGAGAAAATGTTAAGTTTTTCACTTATGACTGTAATAAAGTAAGGCATTAAAATATATGATTGCCTTGAAAAATTTGTAGTTAAACAAATCGGTATTTTACACACACATTTTGTGCAGTGCATTGGCCTTTAGTTTGTGCCCGTTTTGAAGAATTGCGCATACGCACAGTTAGCCACAGTTGGGCAGTTACAGCTGAAACTGGTCGGCTTTTTATGCGTTTACGTCTTTTGTTGTGAATTACAATATGAATAGCTGGCGGGCATGCTAGCTACGCTGAGTACCTGTAATAGTCGTTACGAGCATTTCTCTTGAGTACTTCCACTTATTTGGTTATGCAAAACGTCTGTCAATGCAGTTTTCCAGGTTCCACTCTATAGCAGACGTCTGCAACAGTTTATGGGTCAGTGTTCTGGCTCACAGTTATGTCGAGAGCAAATGGAGGTAAAAAAGGGTGTCAAACACCATAAGTATTGACCTACAACCTAGACGAGAACAGAACAATTCAAAAGTCAAAGCGAATGAGAATCTTTTGTTGTGTCGTCTTCTGGTTCAATCTTTGTTATTCTCTCATCTCTTTTGGTAACATTTGCATAATTCGTAACTGTGTCCAGCACCTTCTTTTTGTGTGTAACTCGTAAGTCTTGAGTCTTGAGTCTAGAGTCTCTCTCCAGTTGGACTTCAATCGAGTTTTGAGTTCCTGAACTTGGCTCGTTTATATGCTAATTAAATAATACAATTTCCAATCTGTCTTATCATATTGCTCGATTTCTGTTTTCCTGCATTCTTATGCTAACACGTAAATTGCTTTAAAGGGAGAAGAGGAAGAAGAAGAAGAAAATGTTCTTCTCAGCGATGAAAGTGTTTTTTCTGACCTCGATTCTCAGGCTCGCAGCTTCAGTTTGTTACAACTGTGTCTTCTCCCATTGAATTTGGTTGAAGCTTTAGGCATTTTTCACATATTTCATGTTTTTACTTTTTGTACTTTGTTTCTCTCTCTCTCTCTCTCTCTCTCTCTCTCTCTCATATTCACTCTGAGTTTATTTTGCATTTTCTGCGCATATTTTTCAAGTGCTGTTCAGTGGTTTTCCGTCATCCCACGTTCTTAATTACCCCTCAGAGCAGACGCCTTCGACTTCGGTTTCGCCTTCGAGCATCCTCAGTGGCCACTTTGTGCAGTGAAAACTTTAAGTTAAGTGTGGGATGCTCATCTCATCTCTTCTTCTTCTTCTTCTTTCTCTTCTCAATGCAGTGTTGTCGATGATGTTGTTTTTGCGTGATAGTTTGCTCGTCCTATTTATACCCTGTACGCAGACAAGTGCGTAGTGGTTTTAGCAAAAGGGAGGAGACAAAGAGATGGAGTATAGAAAATAATTGGGCTTCTCTGCGGTATTGATCAGCGTGCAGTCTACACAAAAAGGTATAGGAAGTTGTTATTTTGATTGTTTAAGTTTTAAACACCCAGTTCCACGTCCTTTTGGCTTTTGTTTTCTAAATATAGGTAAGAGTTATAGTTTTACTATATGTTACTGAACAACATTTGCTGATAATTTGCTTAAAAATCTTCTAAAGAAATTCAAAATATAATTCAGCTGTTTTTCACAGGGTAGCTCTGCGTCTAGTAAACCCTCCTTATGCCTTTCTCTTTCGTTTTGTCGCCAGTTCAACAATTTTTGTGCGCTCTGTTTGTCATTTCAATATCCAAATGGATGCAGGATTTATACTTTCCTAAAGTCGTTAAATTGAGCTTTAAAGCATTCGAAATGTTCATGTTTGGCGCAATTAAAGTCGCTTAACAGTAACCAAAATAAATAAAATTTGTTTAATTTTGATTTTGGTGAATGCAGAATTACATTTGAAAGTGTCTAAGGTGGAAGACCACACAGATAGACACGCAACATGGCCAACTTGCCACCTGGTTGCATGAATTACTTTAATGATATTAACAAGTTCATTGAAAAAATATTTGGAAAATTGTTAATGTTAATGCCGTTGGCTTAAAGCAATTGTTATTGCCAGTTTTTGAATTATTCAAGCAGTCAACTTGAGTGTAAGGGGTGGGCAGAGGGAAGGGAAAGGGGAAGGTGCCACATTGTTGATGGTCTGACGATGGCGTGTTGCAGCTTCATTAACTGTACAACTACCTCTCACTCTTACACACTCTGCCCCTCCCTACTGTCCCACTCCAACACATGTCACGTTGCAACAAGCAGTAGCAGCGACAGCGGCAACAACAATCTCAACACCCGCAACTTGCAACTTGCAACGCTGCTCCGTTGATAATGTCATGGCAACTGCCACTCGACCGGGCTTAACTTAAGTCTCAAATGCAATACCAAAAGTTGATGGGCTGCCAAGGTGCATACATCATCATCATCATTTTGAGACTTTGCTATGGAAAATTTAAGAAAAATACCTTTCATAGGATGCCTGATTTTCCCTGCAACTAAAATATATATTTTTTATTTTGTATTTTGTACATATTTTATTTTTTAACCTTTTTTCTGTTTTCGTCTGAATTCTGTCAAAGTTTCTTCTTTCACTGTTTATTAATTTGTTTTCTGTATTTTTTGTTAAATGGAAAGTTTTGTGAACTTTTTTCTCTCTCTTTTGTTTAAAGTTTAAACAATTGCAATTATTATTATTATTATGATGAACAGGATATGAGCAAGTTTAAAGTACACAAATTGTTGCGGCTTATATTATTTACAGTGTGTTGATTTAGCTAATTAACAACGAAAGTTGGCCGAAAGTTTTGGCCAAAGAGTTGAGTAAATAATGCCCCTAAGTAATTTCAATAGTTCCGCACAAATTTTGGTGTTGAGTAGGTGAAAAAACAATGATCTCAGTGTTAAGAGAAAGCACGAAACTTAACTCTAAATCAAGTAAATATATTTCTTAAATTTAGTTGACTAGAATTGTTTACTAAATGTTATTAAAAGTATATATGTTATTTAAGCGAATCATTTTTCTTTAAATGTCTTTAAAATTCTTTTTATTTTAAACAATTTTTAAGTCATTTTATTTAGAGGAAGTTCCAGAATAATTCCTACAATCCTTAAACTTAAATCTTAGATAAATTTTTAAGCTAATTTCCTTAGCTGCCAATTTTTCTACACTCACGACCCTCACGACCCTCACGCTCTCATCTCTATTGAGCTTCGTATGCGAAAAGTTGTCAAAAGGATGGATTTGAATTTGATGCGTTGTTATCATTAATTACTCAGCAGGTCACTTGAGCACACATTCAAAGACCGGAGAGTCTTAAGTCTCAGCCGAACTCAGCCGGGAGTCACAGCAGCTCTGCGGGATTTGGCAGATAAGCTTTACTTTCTTTGGTCAACTGCTCGAAATTGGCAATAGATTTGGTAGTTGCTGTGGTCTCTAAGCTTTTTTTTTATTTTGGGTTTTATTTTCTTTTGGTTCGTTTGTTTTCCCATGATCGTTTGTCTAGCCAAAAACTTTGGCTTGAATTCATTTCTGTTTCTTTTCCTACTCTGTTGGCTTACTTTTGTTGTTGTTTTATAAAAACAATCAACGCGCCTTTAGAAGAAACGAATTCGCATGACCAGAAAGACCGAAAGATACAAAAAAATTCGTGCGAGATTTAAAGTCTATTTGGCTTTAAGTTTTGCTTTGTTTCGTTTTTTGTTGTTGCTTGTTTGTCGCTTTTCTGTGTCTGTTGTGCAAGTAAATACTTAAATATAGCACACTTAAACAGTTTTGTTGATATTGTTGTAGCGAAAGTGAAACCCAAACTTAGACCCAGAGATTGTGACTCTGATCTGTCTCTAATGAGAGTTAATTACAACATCAAAGTGTTGTCGTCATTTCACTCTTTCTCCTACTGTTCTCCAGCTCTTTCTCTATTACTTTGTAGGCTTCTTTGTTGTTCATCCTCCAAAGAAACCATTAATATATATCGCGATATAAGCGTGCCTCAGATCATCTGTGTCTTGGCCGTGGACCTCTTTGGGCCAACAGATTGGGCACAAGTTTCGATTAGGCGCGGCCAAAAAGGCAAGGCAACAATTGCAAAATACAAACAAAATGTGTGAGAACACTTGTGGTTGCTTTGACTACAAGATACTCTGTAAAGATACAAGATAGAATTGTATCTAAGACTAGGACAACTTCTGTACTCAATTGTTGAACTGCAGATCATAAACTCAACTCTTCTTGACTGTTTATAGAGCATCAACTGGCAGTTTGACATGCTCCATTCATGATCAAATTATAATACCCTCTTCAAGGGTATAAAGACAAAATGAAAAACCGCGTTTACCAGCTAAACTCTAAGTAGAGAAAGTACACGCCGCGCACATGTAAAAGTAACCAAAAAAAAAAAAAAAAATCAAAGAAATAGAAAAAAAAAAGATGCGAATCTTCGCCTTTGCCTTTGGCTGGCTTTTGGATTCGGATTTTGGATACGACTTCAGTTTTCTTTGGGGTCAAATTGCATGGCGCGCGCACTTTTACCGCTCGCTTTCGTATTGTATCGGTTGTATGGTTAGCGTGGCTTCACTGTACGTCCCCACTGTCCAGCTGTCTGTACGCTTGTACGCCTACATACGTAGTCGTATATGTGTGGTGGCTGTAAATATTACAACATAACTGTTGTTATCATCCTATTCATTGTACACACTGTGTACATACATAGATGCTGTATGCCCTGTCATTTGCATACTTAACACCTTCTTTAAGCCTTCGTCGTCCCTCTTAATACGTTGTCTACAATTTGTTTTTTTTCTTCTTTTTGGTTATTTGAAATTGGAAATTTTCTTCACTTGAGCCACGTTTGCTGACAGATTGAATGGTAACACGGAGACGAATTGTATGTGAGGAGAGTTTTGCTTTTGTAATTAGAAAATAATCGACTGCATCTCTTTCTGAAGAGACCTGAAGAGACGGGATCTTACTTTCAATTTCATCTGCATGTGCAAGCAGCTGGCATCTGGTATTATCGGGGAATGGACACAGGGGGAGATATAGAGAGATAGAGAGGAGGTAGAGATTATATTGTACATATTTGTGTGTACATATGTGTATATGGAAATTTTCAATGGCTTTTTTTTTCTTCTCTTCTGTTGTTTCTTTTTGTGTTATGCATGATTTGTAAGTCTGTCGCTTTCTTTGCGCATCGCTGATGACTTTACACTGCACTCTACAATAACTATGGGGTATACCCTGTAGACATTTTAGAACAGGGTGGGTAGTTGCTGGTAAAGTACTTGATTTGGGTAGGAGGAGTGAACTTAGCTTGCTTTGGAGTAATCTGGGTGGAGTTGTTAGTGTAAGGAACTGTCTATATATTTTGTATGTATGGATTTCCTAGGGTATTTTCGATCTTAACCAATATTAACTACATATGTTCTATATAAACTTATCTTTCTTCTGTATCTGAGTTTCTATTAAACAATTTACCACTCTTATATCAGCAATAAATCCACTTTTAGCCACAACTACTACAGGGTATTCCAACTTGTGCACATCAAGTAAAGTCACACTCTTTTGTGATTATTATTGTTGTTATTGTTATTGCTTTATTATTGCAGTTTATTGCTGTGAGCAATCAAGAGATTCGTTATCGCATTGCATGCTTCGAAATCCATTAAGTTTTTGTTATTGTTTTTGTTGTTGTTGTTGTTTTTTTTATGTGTCGATTTTCGCATAATACGATACCATAAGACTCCCAGCGTCCGGTCACTTTCACTCGCCCTTGCTCCAGTTAAAAGTCATTATAAATTACACACTTTGGGCATATTTGCCAAGCTGTTTATCAATTCGAATCAATAACGTATTTTTTTGGAAGACCTCTAATAGCACTGATTAATGTCTTATCATTCGTGTTTAAGCACTGAACAAACACATCAACTTAAACAGGGGAGAGGAGTGGTTGGGAGAGGAGTGGTTGGGAGCTGGGGAGTGGGGAAAGGCAAATTACAAAGCACCGTTAAAAATTTCACTTTCTAAGGCAAAAAAAAAGAAGAAGAGAAGAAGAAGAAAGAGTTGGCATCAACAGGTGAAATCTCTCCCAGCTTCCTGTCAGCAAGAGCTGAGGAAGACGGCACCCAGAGATGAAACAACTTTGGGTTTTAAGTAACAAAATATTAAGAATAATTATTGTTGACTTGACTCGACTTGAGTTAAGTTGAGTTTGAGCCGGAAAAAATTGATAAGACCCCACCGACATAATGTGGTGCAATTAAATTCATAAGCGCCTCAACCTGTGGGGCACCCTAATTTTGCAGTCGTCTCTGGGATTTCCCTGCCAGTGTATCTACCTCCCTCTGCCCCTCTCCCCCACTTCTCTTACCTGTACGAGTGCCTTGCATGTCAGCGCCTCAAATCGTGGCTAATTAGTGTAGTAAAAGTGGCCAACGAAATGAAGAAATTTTCATAGAACCAAACCAAAGACAACATGCAACATTAAACAAAACTAAAATACACAGAAAACTTAACTGAAAAGATGGCCAAAGATGATGGGGTCGCTCGATTCTATATAGCGGATACTATTAGCTGGCCTTTTTGTCATGTTTTTGTCTAATTTCTCGTTGTTGTTTCTATCTTTTAATGATGTGAAAGAAAGCTCTAACTCGGTTGTGTTGTGTTTGCTTCTAATGACCCACCGCCCATTCAGTAAGATCTATTGTCAGAGCTCAATCAAAAATATTTTTCAAATAGAAAACTAGCTGAAATGTGTGTAATCTTATGCTGAAGACTCTGAAAACTGGCATGCAAATCTCTGCTAGCGGTCATGGAGTAGCTAATCAATCAATATGCCAATGCCAATGGCTCAAAGACAGTAGCCAGGCCAACAGAGTCAGCCAAGAGTCAGCCAAAAGTCAGCTATGAGTCAGAGGAGTCATCACTAGTCGTAAATATATATATATGTGAACGTAGACACTTCAACACAGCGCAAAACTCTGAGATAAATAATTAACCATCAAATTGTTGTTGTTGTTGCTGCTTTTGCCTACCAAAATGTGCAACAGAAGCTGCTAAGGCTAAAATGATTTAGCTGAAATTTCAAACTTTCGCCAAGCTATAACGAATGGCAGCTATTGGCAGTTTCGGCCACTGCCCAACCAACATTAACTTGGCCAACACCACCACAGCAGCAGCACACACAGCGGGTGAGAAATTGAACTTTAAGCCAAAGGGATATGGCTTAAATCATTGAATATCTTTCGATGTGCATAAAATAAAACCCATAAACCAAAATTTCATTAACAACTCAAGTTTAAACTTTAAGTTACTTGTCCTCATTCGTTTTTTATGTACTGTCTGGAATGCACTTTTCACTGGTCTTTTGATAAATTGAATGCATAAATTTAAGGCTGGAAATAGAGTTTTATGTTAACACTTTCAATTAATATTGTAGTTCAAACAACTTTCTTGCAGTTTTGTAAACTTGTTTGCTATAGAACATGGCTTATAAATTCATCACATCATCGGGTAATTTGGCAACAGAAAGATGAGACTTTGAGAAGCTATCAAGATCTGGTGGGGAACTCTCTATATATATTATAACATATCGAAGACTTTTCTTTAACAAATTTAATTTTAGACTTATTAAATGTTAAAGTTTAATTAATTATTAATTATATACTTCTAACTTATAACTCAAAGTTAACTATAGACTGTTGTGAAGAATTCTGCTCGTGTCTGAAAATTGTCAGCGTGTTGTGACTTAACCCAATTTAGATGGGCCAACAATGAATTATTTTTCTTGCCAGTACAATTTTTTAATTCTTGTTACTGCTGCAATTTGGTAGTGTCTGAATGAGCAAAATTTCATTTCCAACTAATAAAAAACGGTTACCTGTTGCGGTTTAAACTCTAATTAACGCCTCATGAAGACTGCCAAGTGCCTGGAGGAGAAGATGGACTCCCTGGCAGCTCCCTACCTCTCTTCCTCTCTCTTTACTGTCAATGTAATGCTATAAATGCCTTATGTCTTGATGCTGTTTCCACTGTGCTCATTCTGTCTGCTTGAGAACGTTGAGATGAAACTGAATAAGAAAGGAGGGAGGTAGGGAGGGGTAAAGGAGGGAAGGGGGGCAGTTTTTAGATGCGCTTTTATGGCATTTCTTCTCACCAATTAGACGCACTTTAAGGGGTCATTAAATGTATATGATTTTATTATTATTAATAATTTCAGTTTATGCATTTTAAACCCCACATACACACACACACACACACACACATATCTGAGCGCCAACTGTAATTGCAAAGACCAACAACAAAAAATGAGAGAGCTGGACATAAGTCTACCAATCTACCAATCTAAAGTCACAGCTAACAGTTCTTTTGGGTGTAGACCATATTGTTGTTGTTGCAGTTGTTGTTGTTGCTGTTTCTGTTGTTATAGTCGAGTTTTTAACGCGTTTAACTTCCGGTTGAAGTCGTAAAAACAAAAACTGCTCCTCTTTCGACGACGATGTTAGCACTTGTTGTTGCTGTTGTCGCTTGGTGTTTGGTTTTGTTTGACTTTTACGATTTACTTTTTTTTTTTTTTGTTCTCTCTTACTGTTTTCGCCACGCTGTGTTTTTACACCTCGTTTTTTACACTTGAAACTTTTTTATATGCTTGTTTCTGGATAATTTTTTTTGTGTTGTGTTCATCTTTTTTATGTTTTAATTTTTTTTTTTTTTGCTTTTTTGCCGTTGACGCACGTTAATTGAATTTGTGGCATGGCAACATCGCCCCACGCCCACCTCGCACCGCATCTCTGATGTTACCACCCAATAACCAGAGCAACTCCCCAGTTATTGTCCATTTGCTGTGCCATTTATTTAATTACATTACCGCTGACTGCCTTTCTAGCCATCTATTTGCTGTTGGCCATTTGCTTGCCGCGTTCGTTCGCCTACCATTCAATATTAATTTGCATTTTTCAGCTGCTTTATCCACACAAGCGTTATACATTGCTTTTTGTTTTGTTGTTGTTCTTGTTGTTTTTTGTACTTTTTAATTGCCAGGAAATAGTCTTACTTTTTGTGCTTGAATACCCCGCAGACTGCAAAGAATGAATTGGCAGTGTAGCAACTTATTTTTTTGGTTTATTCAATATTTAATTTCGTCTTTCTATTTAACTTTCAATTCAACAAGCATTCCTCCAGCTACCTTGAAAATTGTAAATGTTTGGCAATTTACAACCGTTTAGCTAAGTTTCACACCATTTTATGACTGTTGCTGTCCAAAAGTTTTACATTACTTGCAAATGTAAATTTTTTAGTGCATACTTTTCGGCTGGCTGAATAAATAGATCTGTTGTCTACAGTCTGTAGTGGAGTGAAGCTGTTATTCACCTGCAGCCATATTAAAAATTTATTAAATACAAGTTTTTATGTATTACAAGCATTATGACGATTCTTCCTCTTCAAACTTCTCGTTAACTCTGCAATTAAATAGTAACAGCACTTTTTTCATATTTCGTACATATTTTATTATTTATTTTTCTCTCGTTTTTTTTCGTTTATACAAAAATATATTTATATATTTTAAAATAAAAACACATGTCGACCGCTGGAAATGTCATGCCTAATACTTAATTAGCGCCTTAGGGAAAAATTTGGATTCCATTTTTTTTAGAATTTATGGTGAGAAATATTAATTTATAATTTGCAATTGAATTTGAAATGTGCGCTTAATTTTAATCGCTCGTTTATGATTATAAATATTTTCATAATAATATTAAAGCAAATATTTATTATAGATATTTGTTTTGCAATGATAAAAAAATTGCTGCTGTCTGTAAAACAGTTTCTAACTGTACAATTAAATCTCGCTAAATCTGTTTAATTAATAAATTAATCAAAACTGAGAGGAAGAGAATGAAGAAATTAAAATAACATAAATAAATTGCATACTAATTTGGCACGCATGGGAATTAAAGTTGGGAATTTTTCTGTCAAAAGAAACTGCGTATAATATATACAATTAATAAGTGTGATAAAGAGGGAGAGAGAGGGAGAGAGAGACAGAGAAAGAAAGGGGGAATGGAGTGCTATGTTACAGATTTAAGAACGCTCTTTATAAATATACATTACAAATGATTTGTATAACAAACTGCGTCTTAGAACTAATTAAATATTTATATTTATGTATAATATATTTATTATTATTTATTAGATTATATATCTATATATCTATATATATATTTGTTATGATATATGACCAAATTTTGGTAGCAACTAAAAACAAAATAAACTTCAACTTTATACACACCCACATACAATGCAACAAACTACACTACACACACACACACACACTCACACACACACATACACACAGAATTGCTCGTTAGTTTTTATTTGTAGTTGTAGTTTCAGTTTAATTGTTAACTTGGCGAGACTCAATTGGCTCAGTCGACTTATATGCATAGTCCTAGATAAACCTATATATATATATATAGCCCATATATATATCTATATACAAATATATATTTAGTAGCAGATTTCTATTGATTTGATATATTCAAATTCAAATTCAATCGTTGGCCATGCAATAACCCGAATATGTCTGTATATTATCCTCCAGAAAACTTTCTCCAGCCAAAACTCCCGACTGCGTGTGATGGCTGGGACAGCGATGACCTTTGGGACATTGACACAGCGAGTTAATGTTGACCTCGTCGAGGAACTCCTGTCGTTTTCTAACAGTAAACAGTTTGCACGGTTGCTTGCGTTGACAGCGAAGACGCTAATAAAAAAAATTAAACAATAAATTAATTATAAAATTAACTACTGGTAGATAAGGTTAACTTACCGTTAGTGGCGAGCAGGCAAAGAGATAACGATAGGCTGTGTTATCATTGGCTACAGCTTCACGTTTGGTCAAATAGGTAACTGAGTTCTTGGGACAACGACAATGCACAATTTGTTCGGTAACATTCAGCTCGGCAGCTGTGGTCAGAGTCCAAGTGTAATCACGAAAGTGCCTAAAGTGAGGAGAAGAAAAATTAGTTAAGAATTCTTTTAAATAGGGGAATAGTTTGTAAACTGCAGTGTGACGGGTAACTTTACTTACTTGCAAACGGGTAACTTATGCACCGGTTGACAGAGTTTGTAGTGCCGAGTTTTATCCGCAATCGTGTGTCCATCGTCAACGCCCAGACTGCTCGGACAGCCGCCAATGAAGCTGGTGGACTCCTTGAAGCCACGATGTCCTGCATGTCTCATATGCGCCGATCCTCTTGGTGGACTGTGTGGCAACTCATTGTCCGCAAGTTCCTCGTAGTTGGATGACAGTGGCACAGCCTCATTGTAGTCGGGAGAACGTTCTAAATAGTCGCTCGCTTGCAGCTGCAGATCATCCTCATAAACTGCACCCAATTTCTGCATTAATTTCTTCATGTGTAAACTCTCGAATTTCTTGTCCTGAAATTCACCGAGTAGCAAACGCTTGTGTTGCAGCAATTTCTCCTTTTCGTAGTAGTTGCGATACTTCTGGGTCTCTGGGGAACCGTGCGCTGTATGCTCATGATGATGTACTATGACATTGTTGGGCATGCGATTCGATTCCGGGCAACGACATTGTCGCTC
The DNA here is from genome assembly GCA_018903735.1 of Drosophila cardini. Classification (NCBI taxonomy): domain Eukaryota; kingdom Metazoa; phylum Arthropoda; class Insecta; order Diptera; family Drosophilidae; genus Drosophila; species Drosophila cardini. The sequence goes on along the minus strand of JAEIGM010000004.1, from coordinate 4,274,074 downwards.
AATCCAAGGTGTCTCGTAGAGATCGATCTTGGAGCACACGGCGTTCGGTGCACACACAGGCAAATCATCTTCAGAGTCCTGAAAGATAAGAAATTCGATAGGGGTTAATAAAATAAGTCCCTTCAAAGTTGTTTGCATACTTTTAGGCGCTAACTTTAGAACTTTAACAAGCTACAACTTTTCTTGTTCGAATTACTGTCGATTATTTGTTATAAAGAAGCAATTTGTGTTGATCTTTAAATTAATGGAAGTAGTAGAAGTCACATTCAGACATTTTGAGGCACTGTAAATGAGCTGCAATGGACAACATTTGCATAAACGCGTCACGAGTTGAGAAAACTCATTGAAATAAATTGATTCATTGGATTTGTACAAACTTTTTCAAGTGGCCATTCACAGAGAAGCTTTTCCCCCTCTCTCCCTCTGCTCTCAGGCTAACAATATGGCCATTTGTAGTCCATTCAAAGCCTTAACAAGCCGGAGATGCCTGTACTTTAGACAAGTTTAGACATGATTAACATAGAAATCCTATCTAAGCACTGAGTGGGACTGTAAATGTTTGTTTGGGCTACAGATATAGTTTTCATTAATTGAATTTTTTGTCATATATGTTGTCGCCTTGTTTACTTAATCCTTTGCTCCTTCTACACAGTTAGCCATAAAAGCTTGTGTTACCAGCAGTTGTTGTTGTTGGCTATAAACATAAAATCCAACTAGCAACTGAGGACTTTTAGTTTTGTTTTCTTTACTTTTTTCCCGAATCGATTTAATTCGATTCGATTCGCTTCGTTTTTATTATGTGTCGCTTTTTGTGCTGCTGCTTCTTTAACGCTTGTCATTGTCCTTTCTCATTTGATTTTATTGTATGGCACTCTAGTGACAACAGCAACAACTTGAACAACAACAACAGCAATACTTATATGAACAACATATCAAGAAGCAGAAGGAGCAGAAGAAGAGGAAGAATAACATCCACAGGTTTCCAATGAAATTATCGAAAGCAATCAATTTTTTAAGTGGAACTGTTTTTCAACTGGTACCTTTTGACATCTACTCTTTTTGGCTGTACTCCCTTTGCTCCTCTCTCCCTCTCACTCTCTCTCCCGCTCTCTTTTTGGGTCCTTTCTTTGGTTGTTATGCGTCTTTTGTTCGGTTTCGATTTCAATTTGATTTTGTGCTGGTTTTCTTCTTCTATTTCTTTCTGATTTGTATTCAAATTATTTTTATAATGAAATCAATAGGCCTCGTTTCCAGTTCATCAGAGTTGCACCTGCCTGTGGAGTTTTAAACGCTACCTGAGCGTCCTTTTGGGCCAGCTCAAACTACCTTTTTGCCTCTACTCCTAGCTAGCTATCTACTTAGCGAGTCCGTGACGAACCGGAAGTCCGGAAGTGATTTAGTGTAGACAGGCCGACGGATGTAAATAAATAAGTGCAGTAAACACGCACACACGCATACTTAAACACACTCGCTGTTTGCTTGTGTGTGTGTGTGTGTTTGCCTTCAAAAGGGATTAGCAGAGGAACAGGAAGTAAAGCAAAGCCAAAGCCAAAACAGGTTGCCTCTCCTGACCTTTTACCTTTGCCACTAACTCAGGCTACCCTTCTCTCCCTCTCCCTCACTCTCTCTATTCCCCTCCCTTTCCCTTGCGGAAGTAGTCCGGCGACTTCCTTGTTGTCTTCCTCTTTTTCTGATTCCTTTTATTAGTTTTATTTACTTCCGTTCAGCGTTTACTTCCGCATTGCGCGTTTCCCACGCGTTTTTGACCTACTTTTTCGACCTATTTCCTTCTCCATTTCGACAGGATTTCAGTTAGGTTTTAGTTGCACCTGCCCCGCCCCTGCTACCGCCATAGCCCAACTCCGCTGCAGTACAGCTGCTAGTTCCTGTACCTTAACCCTTTGTTGACAGTTTTTTTTTTCTCCGTTGTTGTTTCGCTGCACAGACTCAACAATTATTATGATATTCCCTAGCAGAGATTATTAGGATTCCTAAGGATTCCACTTGAGGGAAACCTTTGTCGTGCATAAGGCAGGATATACTTATGTAAGCAGCGTGGGAAATTCTTTGAAATTCGAGCAGACGCGTCAGTGCCCCACCCCCTGCCCTCTCGAAACGCCCCCGCATTTCCCCAATACCCCGTTGTTTTTTGTTTCTGCGCAAATGGGGGAGTTAAACACACGCTTCGAGCTACTTGAGAGAGGGGAGTGGAGGTAGTATCGAGTGGGGAGAAAGGGAGAATAGAGAGTAGAGATCTTAGAGGTGTTTTGGCTCCTAGAATTGAAGGCAAACATTCCAATGGCATGCGCTCATCTTGACCGTAATCTACAAACTAGAAACAACAGCTAGAAGTCGGAGAAGAAGAACAAAAGAGGAGAGAAAGAGGGGAGAGGGGAGAGGAGCGTAAGCTCAAGCCAAGAAAGTTTATGCGAGAAGACAGTAAAAGTTGCTGCTAAAAGAAAACAAACAAGCAGCAAAACAGAGACAGAGATAGACCGGATATCCGGTTTAACGCGCTGAAACAGCGAGAGCAAAGGGAGAAAGAAACAAGCAGCAAAAGGGAGAAAAGAGAAGTGGAGCCGGGCAGAGGGGAGTGTAAAGAAGCTGCTGCCACAGCGACACTTTATAATTTGGTGGCTGCAACACGCGCGTGCTCCACAAACAATTAGCCTCATGTGTCAAAGTGCAGAGGACAAGGTGTTGGAGAGGAAGAGGAAGATGGAGGGAGAGGAGAGGAGGAGCATGGGATTGCTGAAAGGGCAGCTCACAACGGAAGCAGCAAATACATGAAAGCCGGCTGGCCAGCTTGCAACGTGATGCGGCAAGCAGTTTGCAACTTTTGAATGACTTTTGGAATTCAATGAATTGAATTGAAGAGCAGCAGAGTATTCCGAGGGGGTGTTCGAGGGGGCAGACTGGGGAGAATTGAAGAGCAATTGGTAAGCTTTAAGAGCTGTCAAAGGGTTTTACGCACGCTCATTTAATTGAATCGAATTAACCCCCAAGAACCCCAAGAGCCCCAACAACAACAACAACCGCTGCTGCTGCTGCTGTGGCTGTGCTGCCTCTGGTCATGCCTCATGTGGTCGGGGCATGTTTGGAATTTGTGCGCCTCAAGAGATGCGCGAGTCACCGGAAGCTGTTTGCCTCAAGATGACAATGACTTGTACAATTTTTGTTGTTTAAGAGGCGGCGAGAGGAGGCGGCGGGGGGAGGCAGCAACAGGGAGTGGACAAGTTGCTGCATAGCTGACATGCTTTATCTCCCTCTTTCTCCTTCCTCTTCTCCCTCTCCCTCTCCCTCTCCTTCTCTGTCTCTGCCTCTTTGTCCGTTAGTTGCCACACACTCATTAGCTCAGACGCTGCTGGGAGGGGAGAAGCCTTTGATTGTCGCGTAATTTGAGCTTGGTCTGCCATAGGCAGTGCATACTGTAGAGGGGGAAGAATTCGTTGTTAGTGCACCTGCCGCTATCAATAACTCAAAAAAGAAGAAGAAGAAGCAGAAAACGCTTGACATGACGTGCGCAAAAGTACAACAAAAGCAGGACTTGCCACAAAAGGTTGCACTGCACTGCACTGCAAGTGTGTGTGTATGAGGGTGTGTGCGTATGTGTGTGTGTGTTGCCAATCAGTGACATAAATTTGTGAATGCCGGAAGATGCCAAGCAAAAGAATGCCAGAGCTCTGGCAGTTGCTGCCGTTGTTTTGTGGCAGCGGCAACATCGCTCGGTATTTGGTTCCCATGAGGGCGTTGACGCACAAAGACGCACACGATCGACAGACGACAGAGGATGGAGGATGAAGGACGCCAGACGGAAAGACAGACAGACAGACAGACGAAGGAACAGGCAGACTGCAGTTGTTGTTGCTGCCGCTGCTGTTGCACATGCGCCGCTGAGCCAAAGATGCTGCTGATCTCTGAGACCGTTAGCTCGCTATGGCAGCCGCCTGGCACAAGTGTCTGCTGTTGGTGGCAGGTAGTTGGTGCAACCTTCCTGTTGCTCCTCTCGGTGTCTTTCCAACTGTTATCTTTTGTCTATGCGTTAATGATTTTTCTATACATTTCCTTTTTATTTTCCTACAACTACAACTACAACTGCTGCTGCTGGTGCTGATGTTGCTGCTGCTGTTGTTCTTTCTTTCGACATTTTCCCCATGACTGAGAATTATGCAATCTGGCGTTGCTTATAGCACATGTGGCCAGCTCTTAGCTAGAGACGCAGAGCGAAAGAGACCGAGAGAGAGAGAGAGAGAGAGAGAAAAGGCGGAAGTGCTCTTTGGTCACCTCACGCTGTTTACACGAAAATTCAATTAAAATTGAAAATTGTTTTTCAACCGGAAGTCAAAGATGGATACAGAGAAGAGAGAGAGAGAGAGAGAGAGTGAGATAGTGAGATAGTGAGATAGAGAGAGGGAGAAGAAAAGAACCAGAGAAGCTTCGTAGCCAAAGCTAATGCTGCTGCGGAAGTCACACGGAAGTTGTTTAGGCCAACAGCGCCAGAGCCAACTTCCAGTAACTTCCACTTAATCTTCATCCGTCTCAAATTGTTCTTGAGGTTATTTTTTCGGTTTCGGAAGAAATTCCAATGAAAACATTAAACTGGATTGAGATTTGGAGAGAAGAAGAGAGAAAGAGAAGGAGATGGAGAGAGTTCAAGAACCGGAAGTAAGTTAATTCAGTGCTCGTTCTGACGCTTCAGACAAATATTTTGCATAGTCCAAGACTTTTTGACTTTTGAGCTGAAAATAAAGCTGGCCGCAAGCAGGAAGAGCACTGAGGAGCGGTGAGCAGAGGGAAGGGAGATCAGAGGCAACTGGCTGTGCCACTTTGGCGCGCCTTAACGGAAATATGCCAACCTCAACAGCAGCAACAACAACAGAAGCAGCAACAGCGGCAACAGCAACAATGTTAGCCTCAACAACAACGGTTGCTGCTGCAGCAGAGTAAAAATTTCATTCATAAAAGTGCAAAAATGCCAAAAGGAAGCAACCGCAGCACAACAACAACAACAACTGACCGTTTTGTTGTTGTCGGTGAAGGGGTGGAAAGGCAGAGGGGCTAGGGGCGTGTGGTGAGGGGAGGGGGGGGATAACTTTTGAATTGGTTAGGAACACGATTGCTGGCTGAAACTGGTTTGCCCGACTTGCAGCCAATTGCAAGGCAACCGAGCAGCTTGTCCATTGTTATTGTTGCTGCTGCCCGGCAACAACAACAACAGCAGCAGCAGCAGCAACACTGGATTTTGCGTAGCTTGTTGATCGTCACAATTAATGAACGTCGTCTACGCATACGGACATCCACTAACCACATCCACATTCACATCCACATTCACAGCCACATTCACATCCTCAGTCGTCATGTTGCTGTTGTTGTTGCTGCTGCTGTTGTTGTGGCCGCAAAACGGAAAAAAGCAATTCATTCATTCATTCAGTCGAGGAAAAAATGGGGAGACAACAGCAACAACAACAACATCCAACAAAACCTGGCATAGTTGTTGTTGTGCTTGTAATTGTTGCTTTAGCCAAACCACAAGATGTTGCTGCTGTTGCTTAGCCAGCAACATGTTTAGCTGTAGCAGCAGCAGCAACTGTTGCCATTGCCTTCGCTTACGCTAAGCTAAATAAATCAATCTATTGTTGTTGTTGTGCAGCACTTTTATGAATGAAAAGTTGCTGCTGTTGTTGTTGCTGTTGCCGCTTTTCGCAATTTTTTTTATTGTAAGACAACAGCAACAATTGCGCGTAGCTTTTTGTTGTGGCCATTTTTGGGTTGTTGCTGCTGCTGCGTCTGTTAATTACGATCAAGTTGCAGTTGCTGTTGTGGTTGTTGTTGTTGTTGTTACTGCTGCTGGTGGTGTTGTTATTGCTGCTGGCTCGCCTTGTCGATGATCGCTTGTTGTTTTGTTTAATGAACACATGCGCATTTCTTGTTGTTGTTACTGTGCGCTCGGTTTTTATGAATGAACGAATCAACAAGACCAACAACAACAACAACAGCAGCAGCAGCAGCAGTAACAACATCGACAGCAGCAATACGCGCCCCGTTTGCGTATTTATAGTTATTTATTTTTGCTGCCGTCGCCAGCCGTTGTAAACAATGCGCCTTTGGCACGTAATTAGCACACTTACAGATAGCAGCAACAACAAGAGTAACAACAACAACAACAACAACAGCAGCAGCAGTAGTAACATCAACACTTACAGCTGAAGCAGAAGCAACACAAATTGGAACGTGTCCGTCAATAACTGTAACAAGGTCTTGGCTGAAACGGAAACTAGCCCGGCCAGCAAAATATTTCCGTTCGATTTTCCGAATGCGTTTGCGTTTTTGTTTTTTGTGGCAACAACAACTTGATCATCAACGAAACTGGACAAAATTGTTGGAGTTGTTGCTGTTGTTGTTGCTTATCACAAAAAATTGTTACAAGTCTAATATATACATTTATATATATACACATATCTGTATATAAAAAGTTGACTTGGCGCGCGCGCCAGCACCAAACTTGAGTCGATTGCCTCGAGAAACACGACAACAACAACAGTCACAGCAGCAATAGGTGCAACAACAACAGCAACAACGGCAAGAAAAAAAAGTGGGCAAACTAGTTTTTTGGTATCGAGCATCCGTTGGCTCAGGTTGTTGTTGTTGCTGTTGTTGTCGTAGCTTTCAGCCAGTTGTTGTTGTTGTTGTTATTATTTTTCTCAATGGAAGCTCTCTGAAATTTTGAACTGGAATTTTTTTTAGGTGAATAATTGTGCGATGCTGTTGTTGTTGTTGTTGATCGTTTTATGCTAATGCGTTAGACATTATTAAACAAAAAAGAAATACATGTTTGTTTGTTCATAACTACACTGAGAGAAATGCCAATGTAATTAAGTAAATTTTATTCTACTGGTACAACAGTTTTCTCTCAGTGTCTGAAGCTTCTGTTTCTTGTTGTTGTTGTTGTTCTCAAACTCTCTTCGGGAACATTTGTTGCTGTTGTTGTTCTGCTTTTTTTTTTTCTTTCTTGTTTTCGCTTTGAATCCACATTGAATAATTTCTAAATTTAGCATAAAAAATAATAAATTCTTTGGCGTGAAAGGAATGAGAGAGCAAAAAAAAACACAAGACACACAAAATATTTGATGAATAAAATGCAAAAAGCAAACAAAGTTAAAGAAGTTTCAAGTTGGTCGAGAAATTCAGATCTGTGTCTTGTGATAAATTGTTAGCCAACTCTGTAGAGTGAAAGAAACGCAGGGTATCTGCAGTCGAACCCAAACGATGACCTTGCTTACAGATACAAAGATACACACCCTGTTGAAAAGCAGTTATAATAAAGCTCGTAAATTTTATGACGCGACTTTTATGATGAATGCCTGCGGTTCAAATTATCATAAAAAATAGCTCAGCCGCGTGGGTGGAAGGGAGTGAAGAGAAGGGGGAGGAAGCATGGAAACGGGAAGAGAAAAGAAAAACTAGCAAAAAAGCAGAAATAAATAAATACATTTCTGCTGAAGTAGAACACTAGACAATTGTTGTCATTGTTGCGGTCGAGGGCGTGGCCAAGCTATTGATAAACAACTTTTTATTTACTACACACACACACACACACTCGCATACACTGTGGCACATTGCGCATACGCAACGTTGTCCCGACTGGCGCTCGAGACTAAAGTAAAAAGATACGAAAAAAAAACTATCTGAAAAATAAATAAAAATGCCGTTTTCACACCTGGCTGAGCGCTCAGGCAACAACAATAAAAGCACCCACGTGTCTAGGCCAGGCCACAATAAGCAACAGCAACAAAACGAGCACAAACAACACGACTTTGGCCAACAACCGAAATGGACAGACAGCGACATGTTTATGCTTGATTTGTTTATGCATTTCTCAGTCAATTGGAATTTCTAGCAGCCTCTTTGATATCACGCTTCGTCTTCTCCTCGACGCTTTTTTTTTGGTGCTAGCTCGTGTCATTCAATGTCTGCGTTAAGCTACATGCCACATGCCACAACAACAGCAGAAGCAACAACAACAACAGCTTTGACTTTGACTGCTTTTAGCCATGCCACGCGCAACGTTGACGTCTTTTCAAGTTGTTTAAGCCAAATATGCTTAGCTGATCTGCTTGTATATGGCTAACAAATCATTGCCTGTTGTTGTTGTTGGTGTTACCCATTCAAACAACATTTGGACGCTCTGTCGCTTTGCCATTCATTCATAGATTGACTTGCCCAACGAAGCGAAACGCACTCGCTGCTCTCTGCTCTCTGCTGCTGTCTCTGTCGACGTCGCTGTTGACGTCGTAGCTCATCAGCGCGTTTACGTTTTCATTCATTCATTCATTCGATCTGCCTGTCCACTGCCCTCTCCCACCCCTTTAGCTGCTCTCTTTCTCTCTCTCTGTCTCGCTCTCTCTCTCTCTTACTGCTCCTCCTCTTCGCAGTTCTCGCTCATTCATCGTACTCTGGCAACGCCATTTGCCAGCTTCGTCGTCATCGTCGTATTTCATTCATGAATTTTCTTTCATTCAGCTTTGCCTGTTTGCCTCTCCCCCTTTACTTCTTCTGCTTCTCCTGCCCCAGCTCTTCATCGCCCTCTCCCTCTTTGGCTTCGTTTCAGCTTTGTTGTTGTTGTTGTTGTTGCTGTTGTTGTTATTGTTGAAAACATTTTTAAATACCGGAACTGAATGTTTAGCGCTTTTAAGCATGGGAACTTTTTGTTTTCTTCTTCTAGAAAAATAAAGAAAAAAAGTTTATCTATTCCATGCTGTCTCCCTTCCTCTCACTCTTTCTCTCTCTCTCTCTTTCTTTCTGATGTTCCTTCGATTTGTTGAGCCATTTAATGCGAGCTCTTCCGAAAACCCAACAGGAATTTTTGGTTTTTTTTTTTTTTTTTGTCTATTTTAGGTGTTGTTTTCTATGCGCCGCTCGCTTTTGTTGTTGTTGTTGTTTTTTATGCCTTTACAATTTATTGCAGACATACGGATTGGATATTTATGGGCCATACTGATGGGTCTCCCCATTTCCCCTCTGTCCCTTAGTTAAAAAACCAAACTGAGTCGGCGATCTGCGCTGTAATGATGCAAATCGTGGGGTATATTGGTGAGAAGATCATCAGCAGGAAGATTGATTGTAAGGGGAATTAAGTTTAATTAGGGAAATATTATTGGTTGGATAGCGCTGAATCTATAAGATAATACTTTAGATTTGCGATTTCTTTTTGGGCTACATTTCTCAGAAAATCTTTTTGTAAAATCTCAGCTCCTCTTCAAGCACTTACAGGGTATGTTCCCAGTCGACTCCTTAATTAAAATTAAACTTAATTTTTTGTCTCTAGTTGTTATTTAAACTGTCAATATTTTTGTTTTGATTGTCGTTGATATTTCACGCCTTGGCCAACTAGCAACAACAACAGCAACAACAACAACAATGACACCATCAGCTAGGGAGTGCTCACTACAGTGGACACTGGACATAATAGATTGGCAGTTAGACTAAGTTTATGTAACTAACTGAAAACTATCTGAGACCTTTCTACTCACATGATTTATGGGGATTACAAGTGTTTAGTGGTATAGAGAGAGGGGGGGAATTGGATTGAATCAACAGTTTGTATGGTTGGAATTGCAGTTGTGTAGTTTATTTTTGAGTTCGTGGAAAGATCGTATCGTGTAGCATGTTGTAGCTTAGTCATGCCAACAGTTCGTGCCTCAACTGGTGTGGCACATATAAAAACATTGAACTCTTGACCCGCAACACTAATTGGTTTATAAGGTATCGTTGAGTTTAATTGATCAAATGCGACGACGACAGCGCTGACAACAACAATATGTACAACGACAGCAGCAACAACAACAACAACAACAAATGACATGGAAAACGCTGCGAAACAACAAACAACTTTCATTTTTCATATAAAGCAATGGCTGTAGTTTCTGCTGCTGTTGTTGTTGTTGTTGCTGCTGCAGTTGCAATTAAATGTGCCATAAATAAAGAAACAACTGCTCCGTTTAGTGGGTGTCAAGTGTAATGTCTTTTAAGAACGTCAATCTCTAACTCTATAGGGCGGCAAATAAATATAGACAATAACCATATACGTGATTCGTGGGCCCAGCCCCAAAGTTGGCTGGAAAACCTGCTGCTGCTGCTGCTGATGTTGTTGCTGGCGTGGGCATTGCAGCTAGTTACAATATGGCAGCAACAAAACCTCAGCAAGTTGTTGAGCAGGTGTCGCTGCTGCATTATGCAATCGACGACAAGTTGTTTGCATAGCTCCATACTGCTACTACAACAGCAATGGCTATAACGATAGCAATAGCTGTAGCAGCAGCAACTGTTGCTGCTGTAATTAGGCATATCTACTTACCCCTATTTGATAGAGTATACGCAGATCCTTGCTGCCAGCAGCATGTGCATGTCTATTGTTGTTGTTTAATCGATGTTGTTGCTGCTGCAACATTTGGCGCGCACGTCGATTCGCCAGTGTTGCTGACTCCGTTTCCAGCTGCTGATGTTGCTGCTCCGCTGAGATGCTGACAACAGCAACCGTTAGCGGCTTTTCGCTACTACTACTACTACTGCTGTTGTTGCTGCTGCTTTTGGCTGTAGTTGCTGTTGTTGTAGTGGTTGTTGGTGGTATTGCTGCTGTTGGCGCACCTGTTAGCTCTTTGGCATCGTAGATAGTGTACTCCAAGCTCTTGTGCTTGGCAACAACATCGCTGTTGGCCGTTGCCGTTGCTGTCAGCTCGTACACCTCGAGCGGCAGACGCGTGCTCTGTGCGACGTCCGTCAGCAGCAGCAGCAGCAGCGGCAACAGCAGCAACATGTCAAGACGCCGCAACAGCAATAGCAGCGATCGTAAGCGTATGCTGGCCATTGTCGTAGACACCAATCTCTGTCGGTGTGTATGTGTGTGAGTGTGTCTTTGGGTGTGTTGCTGCTGTGTGTTGCTGTTGTAATTGACACTTTTTTGTGGGTTTAGTAAGCTGCCTTAGTCTCTGCTGCTGTTGTTGTTGTTGTTGTTGACTTGGCAAATCGAAACGTTGATTGTTTTTTTTCTCTCACTCTATCTTTCTCTCTCTCTCGCTCTCTCTTACTTCTACAATTTCAACGTGTGTTGTGAGAGGGGGAGTTGTGGGGGGAAATTGGGAATGTTATTGCAGCTCTCAGCTCAAATTAGCATTGGTCAGCGCAGTGACTGTTTTTCGTAGCTGTTGTCGTTGCTGTTGTTGTTGCTGTTGGCCCCTGGCCCACATGCTACAAACGCGTTGCACGATTACGTATTGGTAAAGCAGGTTTAAGGCACACGATCGAACGATTAAATATTGACGATTAACTATCAACGTTTAAGGTTTACAAACAATCAACGATTATTGATTATCGATACGTGATTATCGATTTGTTTACACTTTTGAGTATGGCATAAATCTATAAAATTTATTTAGTATTTCTTTTTTTGTAGCACCAAAAAACACGCGACTTGTTTTCGTTTTTGAAATGAATTTTTTGTTTTTGTTGTTTTGTTGTTGTTGTTGTAGAGACTCGCAACGCAAGTTTGTGGCATGCGGTTTTTTGTTGCGTCTCCGTCAACGTCTACGTTTGCGTCGTTGTCGTCGTCGTCTGCTCAGGGCAACCTCACTTTTCGAACTGATCAAACAGAAAAACGAACGACGACCAACAACGAACAACTTTACGCTCTCTCACTCTCCCGCTATGTCTCTCTTTCTCTGCTCGCCTCGTTCTTGTCGCTGCCTGTGCGCACGTGTGTGTGAGTTAACGATTATCTGTGTGCTAAGACTTGAATGAATACACTCACACACACAGGCAGGCAGGCTGTCAGGCAGCGACGTTAGCTGCGACTGAGGCAGAGACTGCGACTGGCTGAACTGGTTGCCGTTGGACTATGAATGAATGAATGAATGTTGTGAGACTGCGACGTCGACGGCGGCAGTGGCTGCGACAACGACTGCACAGCATCCACTACGAGTGTGTGTGCGAGTATCTATGTGTGTCTGCTTGCTGTGGTCTAAGCCCGGCTCGCGTGCTGCGCTTGCCCGTCGCCTGAGGCCGTCGCATCCTTTAGACCGTTTTTGTGCGCACTCTCTGTGTTTATTTTTGCCTCTGCTTTTTTCTTGTTGTTGTTTTTGTTGCTTCTGCTTCTGTTGCTGTTGTTTTTGTCATTTTTACTACGACCGGAAACTAATTCCTTCGCAGCGACATTGTTTTTGCTTGGGTTTCTTGCTGTGGGTTTCTTTTACTTATGCTGCTCCGTTGCTTCTTTAATTTCGCGCGCATGCCAAAAAATAAGCAAGAAAAACAGCAGCAACAACAACAACAATGAGAACTACAACAACTGAGAAGACTCGTCTTCAAGCTTCTTCAGGTTGAGTGGCCAGTTCAAGCGAAAAGCGCGCGCTTCTCAAGAAAGCGCGCCAATTTTTATGAGCCTAGCGATAAGATTTCATTCGGGTTCCATTTTCAATTCCCTCCGTCTGGGTCTGGGTCTGAGTATGGCGAGACACGTTAACTGGAACCCTTAATGTGTGTGGATCATACGTTAACTTACTGTTTACCAACTCAAAACTACCTTGATTCGATTGCTGCACTCAAATGTCCAAAAATGGCTTTCATTCTTTTCCAAATCCACTCACTTCTGTAATCATTACTAATATTTGTATGTGAACATTTTGATAAATCAATACAAAGGGAAGTTATAGCTGTTATTATACATTTTATGCTCTTACTAATTCCATTTGATTACATTCTTTTGCCTGCCTAATGATTTAAGATACATTTGTATCTCATAGGAAGTCATTCCATATGTAAATCTCCCAATTTTCATTCAACACATTCGCTAATTCTACTAATTTGCATTTTAAGCTGCTTTTCTAGTTAGGAATGTTAGCTGGGAACACTTTAGTGACTAAAGTAGATTGTAAAGAATGAATATTACTTTGATATATAACTCTTTTAATAATATCTATTTAACAATTTTACCTCAGTTTTCAATGTTTGACTACTAATTCATTTTTCCCTTTCCCTTTTTTGCAGGCAAAATGTATGCTGTTATAGGACGACGTCATGGCAAAATTCTCTCGGGTGACTTGACACAGGGCAGTGGCAACTTTGCTGTGACCTGTCTGCTGCCGGTCATTGAATCTTTCAACTTTGCTCAGGAGATGCGCAAACAGACATCTGGCCTCGCCTGTCCCCAGCTAATGTTCAGTCACTGGGAGGTAAGTTTGCAATCAGAGCAGCTGTTGCAGCTGTTACTGGTTGTTACCAGTGGATTTTGGCGCAAGTGCGCCACGCAATCTTAAAGTGAACCCTCTTGATATTGCCCATATGCCATGTGCGTGCCTCTTTGCCTTCTGCGGTGATGTGGTGATGCGGTGTTGTGGTGCTGCGGTCTCTGTTTGGTCAGCTCAAATCTCAGCTTACCTTTGGTTAACTGCTGCTACCTTTCTGCTGAAGTCTTATAAGCTTAAACCACAGCAACATCTATAGCAACAGCAGCAACAGCAACAGCAGCAGCAGCGACAACAGTTGTTCTGAAAGTTATCTGGTCCATTTGAGGCTGCAGCTGTGGCAACTCTGGTCTGAAATTCAAGTAACTTAAAGCGGGCGGCCTTTCCCCTGACCTTGTCGCACTTCAATCCCACATTTTGTTGCTAGTTTTGTAAATAGCTGATCTCGATCTCAATCTCAATCTCGATCTTCACTGGGCAAACGGATGAACCAAGAGCTTGCTCCGAAAACGATTAATATGTCCACAATTCAAGCACACCCCACAAAAGTGTCGCTGCTTTAAAGTGTGCCATAAATTTCTCTTTAAATTGTTAAAGTTTTTTTCTCTTCTTCTTTTTAAAACTGAAAGCTTATCGTGTTCCTTTTTGGTGTATTATATCATCTTGCTTTTGATGTGTGCAAACTAGTTTAGAGACTTCTTGGAATGACGCAAAGAAAACCGCAAGGTAAAGAATGTTTTTGTTACACTCTTTTGTTTGAGGGTAGCATAATTATGTCACGCACTGTGTTAATTACAGCTGGAAGTAGTTAAGCGAGTGGTTGGTTTAAGTATTTAAATGTTGGCTGTGATTTACTATATCTGTATTACTATAATGTCTATATTCTGAACCAAACTAATTTCTTTATGGAATAATATTCTTAAAATTGAGTTCTATTAGTTTCATTATAATTTGGAAACAATTTGCCTGAAAGAAAGTTGGATTACTTCTGGATTATTACTGGAATGTTGAGTTTTCCTGCATATGTAAATTATATATATATACAGCTGTCTAAATCCCTAAATATATATTCCACAGCTGTTTTATTATCTGTTCTCTAAAAGAATTCTTCGCTTTTCCAGCTTTCTTGTTTAAGTATTCTTTCCTACTAATCCAAATCGTTTGTTGTTTCATTTGTCGGGTGCGCCAACAGCTTTAAGTGCTGGTATTGGTATGCTCTATAAGTCTCTGTGTGTATTAGTGTGTGCGTGTGTGTATGTGTGTGAGTGTGTTGTATATCGCCCAACCAATCGATAACAACAAGTTTTTGTATAATGACTTCCGGTGATTTTCTATTTCTCAGCTTAAGTTTTGCCGGCATCGCAGTCTAGCATTGTTGCTGCTGTTGTTGTTGTTGTTGCTGCTGTTGTTGTTGTTGTTGTTGTTGTTGTTGCTGCTGTCTTTTTGCTGCTTCGTATAATTTCATACGCATTTCCAGCGTCCGTCCAAAAAGGGGTGGGGGAAACAACTAGCAGGAGGTGGGGTAACTTTCCGTGTGTGTTTGTGTGTGTGTATGTGTGTGTGTTTTTCCTGCAAGAAATTCAAACGGAAACTAGTTTTGTTGAGCGACTTCAGAAATAAGTGCATTAAGCTAAGTTTGTGCGTTTTAGCAATTTCGAATTCAACAGAAACAACAACAATTAACAGCAACAAAACTAACAACAACAACAACAACACTCAACAGAAATCGACAACAATCAACTGCTATGTGTGTCACCTGGTGCTGAAGTTGGTCTCCATCTTGAAATGCTGTTGACATTTTTGAACAATTAAACAGTTATGTGCTGCAACGCCTGCGCCTATCGCCACGCCCACAATGTATACGCCCCCGCCCCGAAAAACGCCCATGCTGCATGCGTGAGCGTTCTTTGAGTGACCACAGCAACGTGGGCGCAGTTGTCACGTGCCCGTAATAACAACGAATGCAATCGCCTCAAGTGGCAACAGCGAGAGCTGGACAGCAACAGGGCAAGAGAGCTACAGAGAAAGAGAGTGAGAGAGAGAGGGAGGAAGGGAGATTGGGAGAGGGGGCTGGGACAAGTGGGCTTGACATTTAAATTTTCTTGCCGCATCATTATAGCCCACAATGTGCTCGTTAAGCTGCTGCTGCAACATCAGCAACTGCAACTGCAACTGCAGCAGAAACAGCAGCAAATCAACTGAGCTGCTGCTGCAAGCTCTTTCTTACTCTTCTCTGCTGCTGACCATCGGGCACAGCGACCTTTTGGCCCCGAGAATCAGCCTCAACCCCATCCCAATCTCCATGCCCAACCACAGCCAGCGAGAGAACCGCAACAACAGCAGCAACAACAGCAACAACAACTGCAACTGCAACTGCAACAGAAACTAATTTTCAGTTTTCATACTTGCCGCTGTATGTATTTTTCACTTCACGTAACGCATTAAAGCCTCACACACACACACACACACACACACACACATATACGTTTGTAGAGACAACACATAAAGCACACACACACACACACACACACACATGCGTTGTGGTATGGCCAGCATAAATATGTTGCTGTTGTTGTTGTTGTTGCTGTCGTCGTCATTGTTGTTGCTGCTACTGTTGCCGTTGTTGCTACCGTGTTGCGCGCTTTTGTTATTATTTGAGTTATTGCACACCCTGTAAATTGAAAGCGTCGTGGGGTATGTTGTGTGGGTTGTAGAGTTAGAAAATGAATACCGTGTAAAACAATTTCTACCTTTTTTCAAAGACTACAGGGACTACTCCTAAGAATTACTTATTTGTATTTGTAGCCTGAACTTTTGACCATTTATGCTTCACTTTAAACTAATTAATCTGAGAGGAAACTGCATAGGAAATAATTCTAAGCTTTATAAAACTTTAACTTACCATAAAATATAGCAAATTTTGCCTAAAAAAGTTGAAGTGAGTTCATTAAATACAGGTAATACTGTAGTTGGCAATGCCTTTGTCTCTTTCTAACACGGAATTCCTATTATAATACCTATCTATAGTAGTTTAAATGATTTCTAAAGTTGTCTTTTACTCCTCCCTTATACTCGCATGGACTACCCGTAATGCTACTATCAATAGCACTTTTAATGCCTTTTTTAGCAGCATAATGTAATCATTTCAACTGTCAGAGTTTATGAGCGAGGTAATACTGTAGCTGGCATCTGTGCCTGACAGCGTTGCAAGTCCCAAATCCCCATTTTGAGACACACACACACACACACACACACACACACACACACACACGAGCACACTCGCTGCCCCAAATGCTGCAGCGGCTTTGGCTACTGGTCTTACCTACTTAACTGTAGCGTGTGTTGGTGGAGGAGGAGTTGGCAGTGGCAGAGCGGGAGGAGGGGCAGGAGTAAGGCCTTTCATTTGTTGTGGTTGCTGCTGCTGTTGTTGTTGTTGTTGTTGTTGTTGTACTTGTTTGGAGTGTTTATCATTAACGCGTCGCATATTATTGTTATTATTATTGTGGCTGTGACTGTGACTGTGGTTGTTTTTGTTGTTGTTGTCGTGCTTTGCATATATGCGAGGCATAACTTCAGAAACTACTTGAAGAGGAGCACACACACACACACACACACACACACGCACGCACACACTCACACACAAACAACAAAACAGAGCAGCAAAAAAAACAAGAAGAAAAGGGGAGAAGGGGAGAAGGAGAGGGAGAGGGAGAGAACAGCAGACGAAGACAAATAACAAATAATCTGATAACTCGTTTTGTACCTGAAGACGGTGGTGAATGAGGAGTAAATGGGAGTGCAGGGGAGTGTAGGGACGGAAGCGACTGAGGAGGAGACCCCCAAAGGGAAAGTCTCCAATGGAGGAGGCAAACAGGCGAAGGCGAAGGCGACGTCAGCGTTGTTGTCTTGTGGTTCGGGCCGGTCTCGAGTTCGGGTTCGGTTTTGGGTTCAACTTAAGGTTGAGGCCGTGGCAGTGCCCTAAAGTCTGCGCTGCAAACGTCTGTATGTATACAGGTATCTATATACATAAGTATCTGTAGCTAAGGTTGTGTTATGTTTGTCTGCAAGGTCCAAGCCGGCAAGTGCTTATCCAAGTGGCTCTGGCAATCCTTTAGCCATTGGTTGTTGTTGTTGCGCTTAAGTGGAACGTGGTTTGCATTGTGCGCGCTGTCAAAATGACGCTCGTCGAGGCTCGAGGCTCGAGGCTCGAGGCTCGACTTTGCAGCGCATGCGCAACGTGTGTTGTTGCTGTGGCACTCACTGGACTTCAGACTGGGCTATGTGGCACTGGCACTGGCACCGTCATCAGCACTGACTGCGGCTTTGCCCTCTATCTCTGTTTCTCTCTTTAACGCTCTCTCCCTCTTTCTCTCTCTCTATCTCTTTCGCTCGTTCGCTGTCTCTGTTTGTGGCTCTGTTTCTGGCGCGCGATAATAATCTCGACTGCGCGTTCGTTTGGTTATTTTTTGTTTTTTTTTTTTTATTATTTTTCTTGCCCCTACCACAGCTGCTGCTGCTGCTGCTGCTGCGTCAGGCGTATTTCGGTAGCTGCTGCGTAAATTACCTGCATGCGGACATACAACTGGACAGGTAAACACACTCCACACACACACACACACACACACGCACGCACACACTCACATTGTTGGTAGACAGCAGCAGAGACAATCGACACACGCGTCTGCGTGTTTATTAGAGTCCCCCCCATTCCCCTCCCTCTCCTCCCCTGCCTCACACCACAGCCATGACAAATACAAACTGACTTCAAGCTACAGAATATTATGTTCTACTTTTACTATGTAGCTAAAAGATACTATCTATGACGAAAATGCACTTGATTTGCTCAACGAAACTATTAAAATCATACTAGTAGTAGTTATTAAATCTATTTCAAAAAGGTTTTAAGTTCTTTAGTCATTGGATTTTATATGGAATCTGTATTATTTTGTATAATTTCAATGGTTTTAGAACTTCTTCGTTTATAATGCCAAATTTCTAGCAAAAATCTAACTAACTTCTTTGAAAAATTGTTCAGGATCTGATTTTTTTAGTTTTTTTAGTTCCAAAGAAACTAATTTCAAACATTTAAACTACCCTAATTAATTTTAAACAAAGTTTAAAATTTAAAAGGGAATACTCTAAATAAATGTTGTTCTTTTGAAGGAATTCCTGATTCCTCTTTCATAATTATAGGAAGAGCATTAAAAACAGACAATCTTTTGTAAGTCGAAGCGTGATGCACTGGTGTGGATAACAACCTTCAAGTGTTTTTATGGGCTACCCTTTGCCAGTTCTTTTTACACTGTAAACAATTTATGTTTAACTTGTGTTTAGCGTGCACTAAATGAAGTTTTTAGACCCAGTACATGAGCATATTTTCATTACTTTTACCAAGTAATAATTCAAGTTTTCCAAAATGATCAATGTTTCCCACACTTACCTATGTTTTTCGCTCAGTGTACGACAACAGATTGCTGCTCATTTGTCTGGACCGGCTCAGACGCAAGCTTTGCGCACTTCTGGAGCACTTCAGCTGCCAAAAGACCCAAGAGGGCCCAAAGGGAGCACTCTGCTTTGCTCTTCTTCTTTTCTTATGTATTTTTTTTTGCTGCTTCACGAACCGTTGTGCGTAGGGAAAGCAGCGTCCCTACAGTCTTCATGCTGATCATCTCAGGTCTCTGTTGCTGCTGTTGTTGTGCAAAAAGGATTGTTGTTGTGACATGGATTGCTGAAGATCGGGATTCTCCTCTCCACCGTGTACTCTGATCGTGATCATGCTGGCTACTGCTACCTCCGCGCTTTCCTCTCTCCTCCCTCTCCTGCTCTGCTCCACTCCCTGTCCTGTTGGCGTTGTTAGTGGTTGTTAAACAAGCGAAACGTTGTGCCCGATAATGATCTACATATATACATGGGGCAACTGAGCCGCAGTTTAGCGTAGTGCGAACAGATGGTGCAAAAAAAAAACGTAAAAAAAAAATGAAGAAAAAGTTTTGCCACATTACGAACTGAAACTACAGAATCCTGGCTGGTAGAGGAGAATGAGAAGCTGAAATCAAAGCAAGGTTTCGAGGCTTTTAAACTGGGATTCCACAGAAGAGAACAGCACGTCTGACACCCGCCCGCTGTGCGACTCAAGTGCGTGTCCTTCCCAAAACAAAACACACAACATAATACAAAACAAAGAGAATACAATTCAAGAGACTGGAGACAAGAGACTGGAGACAAGAGAATTGAAGTCGTATTGAGAATTGAGTAGCGACACGTTGGCAATCATCAATCACAGTGAAAAACTGTAGGAAAGGAGCAAAAACTTCACGCCATTCAGGAAAATATAAAGAAACCGAATTCTGCGTATCCTGTCGTGCCTTATCACGCAATGAATGTTGTTGGTGCTGCACCAAAAAGTCATTAAAGATGCGCACAGACATTTGAATGTCGACCCTCTTGAGTCTCAACAATGAAGATGAAGATGTGAAAATGCACGCTTTCCCTGATTGCCTGCAAACACACACACACACACACACACACACACACAGACATACGCACTAGAGAAAGGACTCGTAAAATATCACGTAAATCCAATCACAAACCGTGAACCTTTCCGTCGGTGTTAAGACTGAGGATGAGGATGAGGCGCAGGCGCATAGACCAAACGACGCCTGTTGTCAATTCTTTTGTCCTTTCTCAAGTGGTTCGACCCCGCCCCTGTTGTGTCTAAATGATTTCCTGGAAAGCACTCTCGCAACGGTTCTCAAACGATCCTCAACTGAACAGTTCCTTTTCTCTCTCTTTTCTCCCTTTTGCAGGTGATTGATATTGATCCCTTCTGGCTGCCCACAACCGAGGAGGAATTGATGCACTTTGGCGAGAAGGCCGACTCGGCAAATCGGGCTAAAGTCTACATGGACAGTGTACGACGTCGCAAGGGTCTCTTTGTGGATGAACAGGTGGTGGAGCATGCCGAGAAACAGCGCACGCTCTCCAAGAACAAGTAACAAGAAATAACAAAAGGTAAATTCATTTAAAAAATATATTTATATATAAACTATGTCTTTTATTTTGGATATTTGTTAAGTGTGATGTTAAAATCATAAAAGAATTGGGTTTATGTTGGCTCCACGTCAGTCTTTCTGGGCGGGAAATCTGTTGTGGGTGCCTCGCTGCTGATCAGTCCGCTCTCATTCTCCTCTGAGACGGGCACGGCCAAGGAGTTTCTGCCCAGCACAATATGAATACAACTGTGGAGTAGAGAAAGAGAAGCATAAGTGGATTTCTCTTTAGGTTAATCCCTTTAGACTTACAGAATCATTACAAAGACGGTCATTTGGGTGCCAATGGTCAGCAGAAAGACACCTCCTCCATGATTGGTTTTGAGCGTAGCACGATAGATTTGCGAGTAGCATACACCGCTTATAAAGGGCACTGCATTATCACAGACAGAGAGCAGGGCAAAGACCTTGCCACGCTCCGACTGGGGCACAATCTTCGAGGTCATCGAACGTATCATTGGTCCTACAATGGGACCCAAGCTGCAAACCACAGCTCCAACATAAAACAGTGTCGGAGAGGGTGCAAAATAGTAAAATAAACGGGCGATGGCATGTGCCCAGGTGCCAATAAAGATGATGGTCTGCCAAAGCAATCAAAGTTATTTGAAGAAAAGAAACGGAAGAAGAATCTTTCTACTTACCGTATCACGCCAGCCGAGCAGCTTATTCATCACAGGTACGGCCAGAAGCATCATGATCACAAAGGCTGAGGATTTGAAGGTCTTAAAGGTGCTGTAGGATCCAACTTGCCAGTTGAATTTGTCGAATGTGTAAAGATACAAATAGTTGCCTTCATCCCGCTGGAACGTGTACAGGGCCATGCTTATGAGCAGTATGTACAAGAAGCTGCGTCTGTGACCCATGCGGGGTTTGAGGAGCACACCAAACGAGTCCTTAACGTGCTGCTTGTCAAAGAAATCCGCCCAGAAGCCACAGCAGCTGAGTTCCCTTAAAGATCGTTGATTTGGCGTCGTTTGCCACTGTAGAAAACAGCGGAATTACAGATTGATAGTACAGGGATAATTTGGTCGTGCTTACCTTTAGAGCAAAAAGAGTGTAGATTATAGCCAGGGCCAGCAAAGAAGCGTTAACAGCAAACATATTTGCATATGACTTGTCGAACACATTATAGAACAGATATGAGCCCAGGGCCACACCTGTTGGCATTGCCGTTAGATAAACTACATCCAGAATGGTCACCCTAATTGTGCGTTGCTGCAGTGTCGTTATGTCCGATATGTAGGCAAAGCAGGAGGCAAAGATAGCCACGTCTGCGCCAGTCAAAGCCGACGGTAGTGTGGCCGTGTATATGATATACTCCACCGGCCAGGTGGGCATCTTGGCATTCACCACAACCATGGTGGAATAGATGAACTTACCTACCAGACCCATGAGCAGCGGCAGCTTTCGACCACGTCGATCCGAAAAGGAGCCAAGAAACAGAGCTAGTATTATGGGAAAGACGTGTGCCGAAATGTTCTCCCATTGATGGAACCAGGCCGTTGTATCCAGCACCTGTTTCTTGTAGTCCTCGTTCACCTCGTCGTTGATGTGATCGCATATCTCGGCGCTAAAGTTGTTGTTCACCCGACATGCTTTCTGTAGAAAGAAGTTCTGTTCGACCACCGAGGTGACCATGAAGGCGAACATGTACAGGAACATGGTGGGCTCCACTGAAGTGGCAGTGATGCAGTCAAGCAGCCAACGGCCGAAGCTGCGACGCTCTGTCTCGACAGCAACGGCATTGCTGCTAGCAGCGCTGCTGCCGATGCTTGTGCGTCGGGCATTTTCGGTGCCCTCCTGAAAGTATGCAATTTTTGTAGTGTTAACCTTATTGGAGTTGTGTTTGCATGCGGAGAGCGGATAGCCAATTGCTTATGTGAGAGCGAAAGAGAGTTAAACATGGAGAGCAGTATAACTGTGTGTCAGCAGTCACAGTGCGCGTCGCAGTCGCAGCTTACAGAGCCAGCTAATCAGGCGCAGTATTGTTGTTGTGCTTGCCCTAAACGTGCTTGCCTGTGCTAAAAAAAAATAAGAGAGAAAGAGCGCACAAGAGCTTTGTCATAGAAAAAGCTTTCACAAGTAGCGGGAAAAAAGCACGCTATGCTGCAGTAACACATGTCGTTTGCGTAGTTTTTATTCTCAGAGTCGTCACACGATGCTAATCATTCATTATTGTTATGAATTATTCGATTTTCAGATAATTTTGTGTGTTTATTATGAAATGATGCGATAAGCATACACATGCAACAGACGTGTGCATAAATAAATAAATAATATATTTTATTATATGGGTGTGTTAGTGTGCGTGAATATTAATTTTGTTTACTTTGCGCATACGCCAAGCCTGGTTTTCCAATTTTCTTACTGTGCATATGAATATTTGTTGTGAAATAACAATTGCTGCATACCATACGCTCTCTTAGTAGCAGATATTTCTAGCTGCTTTTGTAGTTGTTGTTGCTGTTGTTGTAGTTCTGCGCCACTCAAACTTATTTGCAGCACAAACGCCGCATACGTAACTCGAGACCACACAAAAAAAAAAAACAAACAAAAAAAAAACAAAAGAAAACAACAAAAAATTGCTCACTTTAAACACTTTTCCATTTCGTTTGAGATTCTAGTTGATTCAGTTGATTCGACTGATTTGTACTCATTGAATTTGCATGTGCACAGCCACAAGTTTAATTCTGTTCACTAAAAATTTAGCGACACATTCATTATTACACAAAAAAAAAAACAATAACAAACAAAAAAAAAATAAATAAAAAAATTTGTATTAAAACAACGCCGCTTAAAGGCACTCACCTCCCGTGCGCTCATTTCGCGAGTGCGCTCTGCGTCGCTTGTTTCACACGCTCTTACTTCGCTCTCTCTCGTTTTAGTTCAACGAAATGAGCTTAATCTTTGGTCGCTTGCTGTTGGTGTTGTTGTTGGGACGAGGAAAGTTCAGCGGGTCACTTTGTTATACACGCACGGAGCTTTTGCGGTTCTCTTGCTCTCTTGCTCTCTTTTTCTCCCTCGCTCACTCACTCTCTGAGCAGCCTGAAAGCTTTCGTTGTACGTTAGAAATTTGAATTTGCTCTCACTTTGCATGCAGGAATATTAACGTTGATTTACGTGTATTATTATAATTGTTTTGTTGATTGTCGTGCATAAGTTTTATCTTTCGTTTTTTTGTTTTAGTCGCAATTATATATTTGTTAAGCAAGTTAAGTCTGTCGCAAAGCTGGGAAACTTTTCTTATTGCCGTGCAATATCATTTTATGGCATTTTTGTGCTTGTTTCTTTTTATAGCCAATTTTGCTTATCACAACCTTAAGTTATTTAAGCTGTTAGTGTTAACGGCTAACTGCTTAGCGTAATGCCGTTATCCGCTTAGGTCAAGAATGTGTCGGCGATAAGAACAAAAAAAACGTAAGCCAATTTACCAGACATACTTGTACTTAAAGTTAGAAGTTATTATAAATTATAATCGAAATCTGTTTGTGATAACCGTCGATAACTGTTGCCTAGCTTCATGCAGTGATTTGGAATGCACACATTTATGGCCTTAATCATTTGGCAGTTAGTTAAGGTATTATAAATAACTTTATCGCCGTCTTGTAGTTCGTAATCTTTGTAGCCTTCGTATTTTCCCCAGTTTATATAAGATTCTATCTGATATGGATTTGTTTACACGCTTCTTCAATTATCACTATTAAACCAAACTAATCATCATTTAGATAAAGCCATAGAAGGCACTCTATCTAAAAGTCTATAGTCTGCAATCGAACAAGAGTCTCGCGTCGCGTCGCGTATCGAAGAGCACTAAAACTGATTTTATTTTCGCACTTTATAAATACAATTTTGTCGCAAAAAAAAAAAAAAAAAAAAGTGCATTCACATGTGTGAACTTATATTTAGATTTAGTGTTAAAGAAAATATTGGAGTTATGAGCAATAAGTTTCTTTATTATCACAGGCGACTTAGACCTCCGCAAACTGTATGCGTTATCTATTGTTTCGGCGATTGATCCGACTACGAACTGCGCGGATGAACCGAGCTCTTGCAACTGACGATTGTCAAAGCCGTTGGATTCTACTTATACATTCCTTATCAGACTTATTGACACTCTGCTTTTTTAACTGAGTGAGAAGTAAACCTAGCACCACTGGGTTATTTACTCCTATTGCAAGATTGGGATTCAGTTCGTTTACTTTTCATCTATAATAAATTTTCTCTCGTTATCCATCTACAAACCTATTTATCTTTAACTAAAAGATTGTATATTTCTTTTATTTTCAGAGAGCCTAAGATATCATACTTTGTATGATTGTGAGACGTCACTGACTGTTGATTTTGAATTGGATGAGCATTTCGCATTATCATTCCTCACATGGAGAAACTACAGTTGTTTAAAAAATTGTATTAAATGTTAGTTGATTTTAAATAAAGAATTTTTTATATCATTGCCAAGAAGAAATCTTTGTATTGCACTTAAACTTTAGCGTAGCATACTTGTAGGGGTATGAAGTATAATCTTGTGCGTGTCAATAAATAACTTGGTAACAAACTTATGCTGCATACTTTTGGCGACTGCCATATAATGTGCACAGTTTTAATATTCAATAGCATACTTTTGAGAGGCTACTTAAGTCGCTATGAGTTATTTATTATACAGCATACTTTTGAACGGCTAATTGAAATTGCGAGTGTTCATTTTATACTTACTCGCGAATTTTTCAATTCAAAAAATTTAATGTGCTCATTTAACAGTTAGATTTAGTGCAGAGTTGTTTGAATTTAGCAGGCTATAACTGCTATAAAACTGCTAAAATGGCGACACTAAATCGTTTTTTAATTCGACCTTAAAGTAATTTTCTTAAATGGCCCAACGCACATTTGTCATTCGTTACAGTGCTTTTTTTTCTGAAATTGACAACGTTATTTAATGTGATGCGTCCGAGTTGATTTATAAGCAAATTTCCATAATTCTTCATTTTCTTTTTGCCACTGAAGTGCGAATATGCTGAGCAAAACAGACAAGAGAAATAACTCAAATCATTGACTCTGGCTTTCCCGTTGCGGTAGTTTCCCGTTGCTGCTTGGTTGCTTGGCTCTGGCTGCCTTACTGGATGCGGCTTGGAGGGCTTCCCTCTGGACGGTTGGTAATTCGAAACGGAGCTTAGACTGCTCCCCAACCGCTCTTGGCCTGGCCAAGAAAAACGGTGAATAGCCAATGTTTTACATGCCATACACTGGAAAAAAATCAGAGATTCTCGGTTAAAATCAGTACTAAACTATGTCAAAAGTATGCTAATCCTTAAAAATATTGAGCGAGGGTAAGGAAAATTGTATCTTGAGTGTGTTCCTAAAATATTCAAGCTTAAATGACGAATTCTTCAATCAACTCCCCAATTTTTTCTGTGTACTTGTGCAAATACGCACAGATATGTGAAAGACGGTGCTAGACATTGGGCCACAGGTCGCTTAGATAGCCAACTAGATAGTCGCCTCAGTTGACATCTAGCTGCCGAACGTGTCGGTTGTAGATAGATAGAGATACTACAAAAATAAACAAATACTAAGATACAGATAGAGATACATTTATAAGTAGTTACAATGTCAGATACAGATATGACGACACTTGTGCCGCATGATCAGCACGAGCTGCAGCTCGTCTCGGTGGCCCAGAATGGCAGTGCGGAGAGCGTGGACACCACACCGAAGCTATCGAAGCGCAACAGCTCGGAGCGCAGTCTGCCCCTGCGCAGCTACAGCAAATGGTCACCTACGGAGCAGGGAGCGACACTCGTGTGGCGTGATCTGTGTGTTTACACCAATGTGGGATCAGGCAGCAAAATGAAGCGAATTATTAACAACTCAACGGGAGCTGTTCAGCCGGGTTCACTTATGGCCCTAATGGGTGCTAGGTAATAACATGTTAACTGGACTATGAAGTAATTGATATGGCCTACAACAGGTTTTTGATAGAGCCAAAAACGACATGTGTCTACTCTGTTTATGACCAGAAATTCTTGGTCGTATCTGGGTTATGGTTAGCTTGATGCTCTTATCACAATCCCACTGATAACAACTTACTCCCAAGTACAGCTCGAATAAAAATATTTCCCGTTTTTTTTCCTATCTCAGCGGTTCAGGAAAAACAACATTAATGTCAACGCTCGCCTATCGCCAGCCAGGTGAGTTAATGAAGATGCTGCACTGATTAGATAAGACCAACTTAGTTTACGATTACGCTAACATTGCTTCCTGCAGCCGGCACTGTGGTTCAAGGTGATATACTCATCAATGGACGACGCGTTGGACCCTTCATGCACCGCATCAGCGGTTATGTGTACCAAGATGATCTCTTCATTGGAGCACTCACTGTACTCGAGCACATTAACTTTATGGTAAGTACGGCTGTCGGATTTAGGGGATCAACTTATGGATTTCCCCTTCTTGCTGCAGGCCAGTCTCCGCTTGGATCGCCGTGTGTCGAGTGAGGAGCGTCGTCTGATCATCAAGGATTTGCTGGAGCGAACAGGTTTGCTCTCCGCTGCCAACACACGCATTGGCAGCGGCGATGATAAGAAAGTGCTCTCCGGCGGAGAGCGCAAACGTTTGGCCTTTGCCGTAGAGCTGCTCAACAATCCAGTGATTCTATTCTGCGATGAGCCCACCACCGGATTGGATTCCTACAGCGCACAACAGCTGGTGGCAACCCTACACGAGCTGGCCCAGAAGGGCACCACCATACTGTGCACCATACACCAGGTGGGTCCAAGGAAGACTGTTATCAAATCTCCCATCTCATCCTCCTCCAATATTTTCCAGCCGAGTTCCCAGCTCTTTGATAACTTCAACAATGTGATGCTTCTGGCGGATGGGCGTGTCGCCTTCACAGGATCGCCTCAAAACGCGCTGAGTTTCTTTGCGGATCATGGCTACTATTGTCCGGAGGCCTACAATCCGGCGGACTTTCTCATTGGCGTGCTGGCTACCGATCCAGGCTATGAGCAGGCTTCCCAGCGCTCTGCTCAGCATTTGTGCGATCAGTTTGCGGTGAGCTCAGCGGCCAAGCAGCGGGATATGTTGGTCAATCTGGAGATACACATGGCGCAAACCGGTAACTTTCCCTTCGACACCGAAGTGGATTCGTTTCGTGGTGTAGCCTGCCACAAACGCTTCTATGTGGTTTGGCTAAGAGCCACGTTAACACTGCTAAGGGATCCCACCATTCAATGGATGCGTTTTGTGCAGAAAATGGCAATGGCTTTAATCATTGGAGCCTGTTTTGCCGGTACTACGGAGTTGAGCCAGTTGGGAGTGCAGGCCGTGCAGGTAAGAAAGGATTGGAGTTGATCTAGGGATTATCCTACCATATGATCTGATCTGCTTTGCAGGGCACACTCTTTATTATGATATCGGAGAACACGTATCATCCCATGTACTCAGTGCTTAATGTGTTTCCTCAGGGTTTTCCGCTCTTTATGCGCGAGACACGCTCCGGTTTGTACTCCCCGGTGCAGTACTATGTGGCGAACATACTGGCTATGGTGAGTACACTGAGAAAAATCAGTTGTGAGCTTAAAAATGTGGTCTAATTTTAATACTTATCCTAACTTAAATATATTTAACTTCTTTAATTCTTCAGTCTTGACTATATATTCCTACTACTAACTAACAAACTACTCTTGTTTCTCTCAGTGTATGCCTTTCAATTCAGCTGTAACTAACAGCTTTTCTTTCATTGCCTCTTTTGCAGCTGCCTGGCATGATTATTGAACCTTTGCTATTTGTGGTCATCTGTTATTGGATCACGGGTCTACGTGCCACCTTCTATGCCTTTGGGATAACTGCAATTTGTGTGGTGCTCGTGATGAATGTGGCCACCGCCTGTGGTTGCTTCTTCTCCACGGCCTTCAATTCGGTGCCCTTGGCCATGGCCTATTTGGTGCCCCTTGATTATATATTCATGATTACGTCGGGCATCTTTATCAAAATTAGGTGAGAAACAGTTGATTTTTCCTCCCTTTTCCTCCCTTTTTTCCTGGGCTATAACAAAATCCTGTCTAAATATTCAACAAATTCGCAGTTCCTTGCCGGTGGCGTTTTATTGGACGCAGTTTCTATCTTGGATGCTCTATGCAAATGAGGCAATGACAATTGCTCAATGGTCCGGTGTGCAGAACATCAGTTAGTAGACCTCTTGCTTTCCCCTTTTCCACCCCTTAAGTTTCCACTAACTGATTTTTGCCATTCTTTAGCCTGTTTCCAGGAAAGTGCTGATTTGCCGTGCTTCCACACCGGTCAGGATGTGCTGGACAAGTACAGCTTCGATGAGGCACATCTGGAGCGTAATATCTTAGCCATTATTGTCATCTATTTTGGTTTCCACATCCTTGGATGCTACTTCCTCTGGCGACGTGCTCGCAAAGTCTAAGAAAACACACTTATTTACATTTTATCCTGTTCACTTCTGTTTATTCGTGTTCATTCCTGTTTATCCATCTGTTTTCTGCTGTAAATAAACTTAATTTCGTTACCAAATTGTTGATGAAATTGTTCAATTTGTTTTCAGCTTTTTTTTTCGCATTTTATTAACACATTTTGCAACATTTGCGAGACATTTAGTAAACATTGAATTCAACCTTAAACCGAAAACAGCAAACTACATTAAACATTTCTTTCTCCACTTAAATTGACACAATTGTACTTTAATATACAGTTATACAGTTATACACATATATCATATACATATACATACATATATAGTCCTACGATAGCTGATTTATCCGGTAGATAACTTAGTTAAATGATAGTTTAAGTCTGCGCTAATCAAAGAGCTGCCAGAAAAGTGTTTGAGAGGCGTGTTCCCAACATCAATTTCGCCTGTAAATCGCCAGCTTTAGTCGAAATTGTTTTTGGGAACACGCCTATTAACAGTTTTTCGAACTTTTGAGTTTTTCGAACTAAAACTAAGTTAACACAAATCACAAGTTTATAAAATAATTTATACAATTTTAACTTTACAATAGAAATCACAGCAAGAATTGATTTTTGTTTTTATTTTTCTTTGGTTTTTTGCTCTTTGGTTTAGTTCCGTTGAAGTTATATCGATATACTATATATTCATGTATTTGTTAAATACGCTCTTTAAATATTAAATTTAGTGTTGATTTCAGCAACATTGAGACACATACACACTCCCACACACACACACACACACTCTTCTACACACTCACACACACACACACACATTTAAAGCGTTATTAACAATTTTAATGTTTTAAGTTAATTTCATTGTTTAATTAAATTTCTGTGTTTTTAATCAAAGCTGTGCTCAGTTTCGATTTCGTTTTCTTTCACACAAAACAGTGATATATTTTCATAAATTTTTCCATTTTCCTTGGTGAAATTGCATGCGAAATTGTTAGTCGGAACAGCCCTTCGTCTATATATTCCTGTGAAACAGCTTGAAAATTGACAGAGTTTCGATTAACTGTAAAATATTTATAGTTATGTGTGTAACATGTGCTTGATCGACTTGGCATACCCTGTAATGTTTTTCTATATAATTCGTTTTAAATTCAGTTTCCGTCTCATTTTTACGCCTCTAAATTCTAGATAGGAACCATACACCCATTCCCTGTTCCCATTTGCCCCCCAAACCGCTTACAGTCTATACTACTACTTTTTGTGATTTCCTTGGTACCCAAATTTGTAGTGCAAATTGCTTTTGCGTGTGATATGCAGATTACAAATACCCTGTACTCTGTCTACTAAAGGAACAACAACAACAATTATGCTTAAATGCGAGATCATACGTTCGGTAATTTCTTGGGAGGAATTAGGGGAAATACTGATACTCTGCCAGGAGGAAATAACTCTAGTTTTGACTCAAGATTCAGCCCACCATACTGTACATATTTACACTTGGAATTCGCAGCACTTTACGTGCCCACATCCTGCAGGATTCCTGCTCTGGGGCTGCTACCTCCGGGTATGCTCCCATTGCCGCTGCTGATCATAATCATACTGCGACTGTTGGGCAGCACAAAGACTTCGGTGGCCAGGCCGATGGGACTCATCGATTGGGATGTCTTGATGGGACTGCGATTCGGCTCCAAGCTGGTGGTGCGTGGCTGCCAATCCTGCGCCAAAGCCTGACCCAGCTCAGCAGCGGAGCGCAGGGCATCAGTGGCAGCATCTCCTCCGCTCGTCTCCAGCGTTCCAGGTGCCGTCTGAGTGGAGCTCTGACTTTCGTTGGACAGCAGTCGAGTGGTGGTGGTGGTGGTGGTGCAACTGGCTGCCATGCTGGTTACTGAACGACGCTTCCGCTGATGTTGGGAGAACGCCGCTGTGGTGGTCAAGGTCTCGATGACATTGAAGCTAACGATGGTATCCCGTTTCCGTAGGGTTGTCGTGGCCGAGCTGCAGCTGGAGACGACTTCACCACGAAGATTCTGTTGCTGCTTGTTGCTCAGATCGGAGAGACTGATGTTGTTCTTTAGCAGAATCTCCAGATTCTCAATGGAATCCTTCAGTGTGCTCTTCTCATCCCTGGTTATTTCCTCCTTAAGTTCCGTCACCAGTGTCTTAGGTGGCGCTGTAGTGGGCGTGGCACAGCTTTCTGCATTTGTATTCCTAAGGAGTACAGGTAAAGCTCCTATGGTGACCACGCTGGAACTGTTTGAGATGCTGGGTGTAATCCCCGTGGAGCTGACGGTGGTGCCAAACGAGGAGGATATGTTATGCTGTCGACAGAGAGATTTCCTGCGCTGGGCTGTCAAATTCTGCATATTAGAATTGAGATCAATGTCATCCTCATCGTCGTCATCAGCGGGATCTGCGGCCACAGTCTCTGTGGCAACTTCCGGCTGCACTGTGGCCAATGGCAGACTCTTTGGTGGTTCCGGCTCCACGGTGGCTGCCACCGCAGGTGGCTGTTCTGCCGGCAGCTGCCCCTTGCCCTTCAGGAAGTACGTTATCATAGATCCCTTGCCCTTGACGTTGACGCTGCCGCGACAGGTGAGCTCAAAGCCGCGGCATTCGAGTATCTGCTGCATCTCCTGAGTCACCTGTGAAGTCAATGGGGAGTCAAGCACACAAAAGGGGTTAATGTGGGAAAGAGAGAAGGATAGAGAGTGAGTGTGTGAGTAAAGCTGATAACATAAATTCAAAGTGACAAGTTCATTGACTAACACACACACACCCAATCACACACACACCCCCCACACACACACACTGTTGGACAATCAGAGGCAGAGTCCTAACTCAATATTTCATGATAACACTCAACTGCTATCGGCCCTGCTTCATTACCTTCTCCTCCCTCTTCTCTTTTGTACCAATCGTTTAATAATTTATTTCTTTTTGCAAATTTTCGTACGCTACGCTTTTATTGGCAAATAAAATCAAATACGTGTATCTTTCTCTCTTAGCGAGTGGGAGTGTGTATCTTTGTATCTTTTCTGTATTTGTAGCTGTAGCTGTAGCTGTTGCTGTCTGTGTGGGCGCTTTAAATCTCATGAAATTTGTATGAGCGCCGTACGCGGCGTATACGCAATGTGCCAAGTTCTCAGTTGCCTTTTATATTTTTGGTTGCTGGTCAACTATTGATTGGGTGTGCAAGGGAGGGGACTGCGGGTATCAGGCGTATCAGCACCACAGATTGTGACAACTGCGTTTTAATTTATTTAAAGCGAGAAAATTCATCTCAACAAAGCCTCCCAAAAGTGAATCACTTGAGCCTGGCCCAAATAAAATTGCTATTTTTATGCTGAAGGTGGCAAATAGGGAGTAGCAGGGTCGTATAGGCGGGCGGTAAAGTATCTTATTATTATTTCAATCACTGCTTACCTGTATATGATCTACGAGTCCTGTGGAGTCCATGCGTGAGGCAACATTCACCGCATTGCCCCAAATATCGTACTGAGGCTTGCACGCGCCTATAACACCCGCCACCACAGGGCCAATGTTGATGCCTGAGGATTAAGTTAAAACAATTTCCATTAGTTTTCCACTGGCAGCTTTATCTTTCTGTGACTCACCTATGCGCATGCGAAAGTTGTTAAAGGAATGCATGTTGACTTCCTCAATCTTGTCGAAGAGCTGCAGTGCATAATCCGCCATGGCAGTGACATGACTGTAGTTCACCAGGTCACAGGTGTTCACCGTTAATCCCGAGGCAGCCATGTATGTGGCACCTGTACTCTTAATTTTCTCAATGCAGCTGCGGTGATGTGGATAAAAGGAAGATTTCAAAGCGGTTCATTTTAGTGATTAAAAGTGTCAGTTGGAATTGTGGATTCTCACCGGAAACGTTCCTCGCTGAGCAGCTCATCGAAGTCTGCAATAATCTCGTTGAGCAGACGCAGACACTCGACGCCCTCGTTGTTGCCCTCGAGCTCCACGTAAAACTCGGAGAAATTTGGTATGCTGGCAAACAGGATGCACACGGAATCGCATTGCTCGTGATACAGATCCTGTCAAGCAGTCAGATGTGTCAAATTCAATTAAATGCGGGGACAAGCAAGAGGAGCGAAGTGACATGGGAGAAGAGAGAGTGCGGGAGAGGTCTCAAAAAGCTTGCGTCAGCTCATGTGATTCGCTTTAAAGTTCTTGATGGCAAACTTAATGTGCCGCTTGCCACAATTTGTGGCAATGCTGTGCCCGTTGAGCATCGAAGCGTTGCAAGCCACAGACAGACCATTGGGCAAGTGAAACATGGAAGGGTCAACTGGGATAACAGTAGTAGAACCGAACTCCTCTCCAGTAATCCCAGACTTTTCTCCCTTTACCCTCTTCCACTCCCACTCCAACTGTTATACTGTTATACGCATACAATGTTAATATAATACTCACATCGAGATGCTTTTCGCGGCTCAGAAAATGTTCGGCAACATGAACAGGCAGAATATTTTCGAGCAGTTTGCGATTATAAGCCTGTAGATGCTCCATATCCTCTTTCTCCTCTGTGAATTATAAAAAAAAGAGCAACAACATGCATATAACAGAGATATGACGATTGTGCGAGTGTGTGCGTTTGTGTGTGCTTGTGTGTGTTGTGTTTGGGCTCAAATAAAGAGCAGCACACACAACAAAAAAAGGAAAAATACAAAAAAAAACATGTAAAGAAGAGAATAAAAAACAGGAGCGTGAAATTGAAATATCAGTTTATCAGTTTACCGAAGCGTGAAGCGCACAACAAAGAAACAAACGAGAGCAAAAAAAAAGGAGACGAGATGGGCGTTAG
Organism: Drosophila cardini; assembly: GCA_018903735.1. Classification (NCBI taxonomy): domain Eukaryota; kingdom Metazoa; phylum Arthropoda; class Insecta; order Diptera; family Drosophilidae; genus Drosophila; species Drosophila cardini. The sequence goes on along the minus strand of JAEIGM010000004.1, from coordinate 4,240,544 downwards.
TTGGGTGTAAGCGGCTAGGAGTTACCCTGTAGAGGTTGTAGAGAGGCTTAGTGGAGCCTATTAGGACCAAGAATAGCAAATACTTTACCAGTAAATGATAGTAGTAAGTAGATACTCTTTAAATTGAAGTCAGTTTTTGATAAAGGCTCTCTAAGGGTACTCTCCTTCATCTAATCAACACCATTATAAGTTTGGCTTAACTTAAAATATATCAAAGTAGTGCTTTGGTACTATTTCTTCACTCTGCTTATCGTACTTTACCCCATTAGATACACTTCCTGTTTACAGGGTAACAAAACAAGAGAAAAACTGTGAAAAAAGCGCTGCATAAGCTCAGGCGCCAGTCAAACATGAGATTCTTAGAGTGTATTAGTGATTGCGAATGTGAGTACATGTGTGAGGATGTGAGTGCGGGTGTATGAGAGTCTGTTTTGTGGGCGTGTGTACTAATACTAATGAAAGGGCTTTTGTATAAGGGATAAAGCAAACGGAAACGCAAGAGATGAGCAGCAACATTGCGTTGAATAAGCGAATGCTTCTCCCACATGAGGACTGAGGGGACAGGAATTGTCGGAAGAAGCAGCACAAGTGACTGGCTGTTGAGTTGTTGTTGTGACAGTCAGACAGGCAGAGAGACAGAGTGACAGACAGACAGACGGGCAAAGAGTCACTCAACTTTCGATACAACTTTGCAGCGCTTTAGCTAATTAGCTCCCACGCGGAAAAAAAGCCAAAATTATAAGCTGAAAAGTTGTGGCATGCTGGTAAATGAGCTGGGAGATGGGGAGATGGGAAATGGGAAACGGGAAACGAACTCACCCGTTGCCTGCAGCTTCCAAATGAAGTCCAGGCGGTACGTGGCCTCCGTCTGATGGCTATGGAAGATTAGAGCGAGCATAAATGCAAATAGGAAGATTGAATCAATTATGTAGCGCAGCAGAGCTTCCTCGTTTCTGGATTCCCAAAAGGCCACGAAGATACAGTTATTGCAGTCCATTAAAGCGCAGTGTGCCAAGAACAAAAGAGAGGGAGAGAGAGAGGAAGAGGTAGAGGGGAAGAGATAGAGTCTTGACTGATAAATGAAGGCAGTACCGAGTGCTAAATACAATTTTAATGCAGTTTGCGGCAACTATAAATGCATTTGCACAGGCAGTACACTTCTGCAGCTGCGGCATGTGGCATGTGGCACAGGCAACAACTGCAGTTCTTGCCACCAAATTGCATTACAACGTAATTCGTTTTCATTTTCGTTTCCTTATTTCGTTTCATCTTGTTCTTTTTGCATTCAGTGCGCATACTTACGCCAAGTCGAGGCTCATTTCCCAGCTCCTGGCATACAAATACAAGGAGCATGCCATGTAACTGAATGCGGCAAGCAGCAGTAGCAGCAGCTTCAGCAGCAGACGCAGCACTTGATACGTGGCACAGCACATCATCGAGAGGAGCGTCAGCAGCAGGAATGTCTACAAAGAAATGCACAGCGGAGAAGTTAGTCAAAGTGAAGTCAAGGCGAATACACTGCTAAAAACAGGGAGTAGCTTTAAAATAACAATTTTAAGATTAAGAAATCTTTGACTAGTTTTTAAAACTGTTATTTGAATCTAAAATATTTTATTATAAACTTTATTCAATCAGGTTTCATTTGTTCTTCTTTTCAAATAATAATTTTCATTTCAGCTTTAACTTACATTGTAGGCCAAGTAGAAATCACAGCTTGCAGTTGCCTCAGGTTGCAGTTGTTCATCTTGGCTGCTGTTCGTGTGCAACACATGCCACTCGTTATGCCGCAACTCCAATTGTCGCATTGATTCCTGTAACTAAAATTGGCAGCGTTAATTAGGGAACAGGAAGAGGCACACGCTGTTTTGGCCATCAAATGGAATGCGTCGCTCAAGTGTCATTAAACTTGGCCCAAAGTTGACAGCGAAATGTCAAAGAGCCGTGGGTGCTTTGAACCCAGACAAAGACGGACATACAGACAGACAGAGAGGGAGACAGAGTCAGAGACCGAGACAGACAGAGAGCCAGCGAGACAGACACTTTTGGCTTTGGGGCAGGTAACAAGTTGCACATAAATGGCGCACACTTCATGTATGGAACGTGGCTCGCATCTTTGTGCCTTTTGCTCTTGTTGTTGTTGTTGTTGTTGTCTGGCCAACTTTAATGGAAAAACTTTTGTTAAGTCGCGTCCCGAGAAGCAACAACAACAGCAACAACAACAACGATGTCAGTTCACAAAAAATTTGTATTTTGAGCAACAAAATAAAACGTAAATTTAATTTTTATTATTTTTAAGTTCCATTTTAGCCAAGTTTACAGAAAACAGCAAAGAAAACTTTCAACTGTTGGCCAAGTTTAGCTTCTTATTGGCATAGTATGAGCACAAATTATGACAGAGAACTTGACATTTCCAGACAATTTGTCATTGTTTATGTTATTTTAACTAAAAGGCGCAGATTACGCTGCAAACAAGCCAACATTTCAGTACTTACCATGGCCAGCAACGTGGTCAAAACAATCAGGCCAACTGTGGCCAGGGCAAAGAACTGCGACAAAGTGCGATTACTGTGAATTCGCTGCGAGAAACGTTTCAAAACAATGGGAAGCTGAAAAAAGTTGAATTTTAAATACATAAATACAAATAAGAAATTTAAGAAGTACCTTAAACTATAGAATAAATAGGCATACGTCTAGGACTTCCACTTACCTGTAAATTGATTTGATGACAGGCCACCAAAAAGACAAGGAAAAGCAGCGAAAGAAAAGCGCCAATGGATAGAATCAGACTCAAAGCGGAGCTGCAAAAGATAAGGGATGAATATTAAGATGTAAATGAAAGAAGATACGAATAATTGCACCATAAAAGTAAAACTTATGAATAATAAGCTGATGCAATAAAGAAGCCATTATCTTGATAAAACTTTGGGTTAACTCACCTTTCAAAGACCGCAAATCGCATCACTGTGGTGCCAAGGAGAACCAACAAACTGCAGTAGAAGTAAACGCAGAGCATGCGATCCGGTTCACTGGCATACTTCAAAAGGGAATAAAGGGATTAAAAATGGAATTTAATTTGAATTTTATGCTCAAAAGAAAGATTTTCTCACCTTACGCTCGAGAGCAACACTCTTGAAGCAGAGCAACAGGGACTGACAGTGCTCGGCACGGAGATGATCGATACTCCGAGCATCGATGGCACGCATTAAGTACTCATTGACCTCATCTTCGGGATCCTTGGCACTCTCGGCACTGTCTCCAAAGCCAAATCTGTAAAGATAAACGTTTACTCATTAGTTTATTTGAGTAAAATTCAGCAGATTTTAGTTTTTTGTGTAACTTGTAGAAAGTCTATAAACTTTAAATAAAATATTAAATTAATTTTCAAGGAAAAACATTTGTTGATTTTTAAATTCGTATTCAATTGCCATCAAGTTGTTCACCGCAAGTATTTAATTTAGCTTCATTCCAGCTAAAATAACAAATATTTTAATGAAAAACAAATACAAAAATATTGAAAAAACAACAAAAGATTTTTAAATTGAAAACAATAAATATTTCAATATGTCCACTTGACAATTTATGAACTTTAAAAGTCAGCAAAAGTTTTTGCACCTGCCGTGAGCTGAATTGGGGAATACTTGACTTACTTGGAGGTGTGTTTCTGTGCGGTGCCGTGTCCCATCATGCGTAGCTCCTTCGAAATGTTGCCATTCACTTGTAGGCGATTGCGCGACTTCTTGTGCTGCAGAATAGCAGTTATAGAAAAGAGGGAAATTTGGATATAGGTGGACGTTACTTACCGGTCTGTAGATATCGCCAGGCACAATGAGATACGTCTCAATCTGATGATCCTTGAGATAGGAGTTTCTGTCGGCTCCTTTGCCCTCCTCCACCTCGTAGTCGCCATCCAGACACTTGAGTGTCTCCTTCGTGATGTGCACGCGGCTGTTCAAAGACAGTGGAGATGTTAGAGAAGGTTGTAAAGGCCATTAAATGTGGCAAGATCTGGCAACTGGCAACATGTGGATATCAGTGGCGCAGCTACTGTGGCCGACCATTATGTCGCATTACATGCTCCACTTGTGGCAGCTGCCTCCCTTGGGTAACGGTTTGGTAAATGCTTTTTAATGTTTTCATAGCTGCCACAGTGCGGCAGTGGCAACAACGAGACGTTGCAGCTGTGCCAGCTTAGCTCGGTTGCTTTATTAAATTGTCGTTTTGCTGGCTTCCCAGCAGGCGGGAAGGCAGGGAGGCAGAATGCTTGCCACGTGCCACTTGCTACTTGCCACTTTGCCGTGGGGCAGCAACTGCAGAGGAAAAAATTGCAGCAGTTGCAACAATGGTTATAGCTGCAACAAACTGTGTGGCATGTTGTTGATTCTATTGATAATTATATGGCGCTTTGTTATGAATTGCCCCGGACAGCACTTGCCGCATTTAGCGTACTTGCCACAGTTGCCACACAGTTTGCTGATGCTCCCAATTGTAATCCCGTTGCTAACGTTGTTTTTGCATGCCACAATGCTACGCGCTCTGTCTTGAGGCAGCCAAATTGCAGCTTATCAGGCAAAAGAGTCCTTCTGCTCCTCCCCCGCTTTTGCTTCTTATCCCTTTGGGGCTACTGCAGCTATTTGCTTTTAATTTTACTCGAGACAGGCTAACAAACGAGCTGTTGCCTCTGTTGCTGCCACACTGCCACACTGTCGCTTGCTGCTGACCCAAATAGACTGCAACAGTGAAGTCGAAAGTTGTGCCACATCGGAGGAAAGTACGAGTATAGTTATGTTGTCGAAACAAATTGCGAAAAGTGTTTTTTTGCAGCTACGCGCAACTGAATCAACAGCAGTCTTAAGTATCGTCCAGTTTAAAGACAGGGGCGTTGGGACATTGGGGCGTGGCATGCTACAACTCCATAATCGATTCAATCATTGGGCAATGAATGGGGCAAAAGGGCTGCAGCTCAGTTCAGTTACCAATAACTTGGTGAACACTATAACCGCAGTTCACACACACTGAACCACACACACTCAAATACACACACAGCACACACGGCTTGTGGTTGAACTATGCAAATTTGTGCAGCAACAACAGCAATAACAATTACAGCTATTACAGCTATGTATGCCATTGCAAAATGTTTCAAAGTAGCGACACTTGGCCAAAGTGTTGAGAGTTTAAAGTTGAATGCAGGCAACGACACAGGAGCGGAATAGGCCAAGAACGGGTAAGTTCTTAATAGAAATTTAAAGCTTACGTAGTAGTTTTTTCAGTTTACAGTTCTGTGTTTTCCGTTTTTGGTTTTAATCCGCTCCTGTTGGAATTCAGTAAGCCAAACAGCTGTGGTTCGGTCGAATCCAAAAGTTGGCTTTAATTGCACCAACACTCATACACACACTCTCACACACCCACACACACACTCAGAGCAGAGGGCCTGTCAAAACGGAAATGAGACAAACTTGTCAGCGGCTTTTGCGGTAAGCGGATGGAGTAAAAGTTTTCTTTTGCAACGGATTGTGGGCGTGCCACCAGCGCAATCGCCCCCAAGCAAACGACCCAGCAAAGCGATAAGAAGTGTACTGCTTTTCATTGCATACTTTTAGGTGGTGGACAGCAGTACGATGGGGAAAGGGAGCGCATATCAAAGCGGGTCAAAAACATAATTCTCAGCTGTCGTAAAGTGGCACACGGGAACCACTGACCACCTACTACTGCCCGCTTGACCACGACCTGGTCATACTCGAAAGGGTCTTGTAAGGCGTCTTTCCAACTGTCAGCAAGAAAATAATCAAACGATATGTGTTTCCTCGACCAAAGACAACTACAACGACGACGACAACGATAAAAGCTAAAGCTAAAGCCAAGACTGTGGCCAATGTGTTGCTTGTTTGAGGTCTGTTGACCGGGATTAGGTTGGACTCGAATAGGGACAAAGCGTAAATCCCAAAAAGGGCTCAGCTTTGAAGTGGTTGTGGCTCTTGTCAAGCATTGACTGACACTAAGTAATTAATACGAGTAGTTGGCTGAAAGTAAGCGTACTCTGTGAATTTGTCGCCTGAACCAAAAAACAATCGTTCAACCATTAGGCTGAGAGTAGAGTATGAATTGATACTTACCCGGGAATGCCACCGCTCTCCATATGGTTAGCCAAGGTTACATCATTGGACCAAACATCGAATTGCCACTTGACCAAACCCAATACGCCACAGTGCACTCGTCCAGTGTGGATGCCAACTCGCATGTTCACATTTACGGCCATTACCTCTCGCACCAGACTGCCAAAGAGCGTGAGTGACAGACGAGGAGAGAGAGAGAGAGAGTTAGAGAGAGCGAGAGAGGGGATGTGGATTGTGAGTGGATGCTGAGTGAGAGCATTACAAAAGCCACACAATACAAGGCCACAACAGGCATTGTTAAATTGTGTTTAGTTTGTGTTGTGTAGAGTTCTGTATAAGTGTGTGTGTGTGTGTGTGTGTGTGCGTGTGTGTTGTACTCACGCTATTGCGTCAATCATATCGAGACCCATTTCCACAGCACAGTGAGCATGATCCGGTCTCGGCTCCGGCAAACCGGAGACACAATAATAACAATCGCCCAGCAGCTTAATACGCAGACAATGATGCTCAGCGGCCAATCGATCAAAGCTGCAACAAAATGGCAAAGAACAACAACAAATAAAAAAGGTTTTAAAAAAGGAAGTTAACAATAGAAACGCGTGGACGGCTTTAAACTTTCAAGTTAAACGAGAAAATAAGCACACCTCAGCTCGAACACACTCACAACTGCGTTAAGTAGGCAAATTGATCGGTTTTGGCCAACAGTGTGACCAGCTTCTGCAAGCAATTAAGTGCTGTCTGAAGTGGCTTTAAGTACCAGCAGTTTAAATTACTTTTCGTTAAATTCAGCGAATTAACGAACTGAACGAATGAGCTAACAAAATAGCCACCAGCATTAAGCCAAATTGGCGTTCAAAGGCTGCCGACTGTTAACTGAATATTTTCTGTTTACCAAAAAACACTAATACTAGTGCAAGTGGTCAATGTAACCACTTCAACTACAGTTTCATTCATTGCGAGCCAATAAAGTGGCTGACAAACAGCCAAAAGGGTGCGAGAATATTTGCTGGCCCTATTTTTGGCAGCTAACGAGCCTAAGCTGGCCTGCTGGCCTTATGGCCTCATGCCCTTACTGGCCCATTTTGGCCCTGTGAACCTATGGACCTGTATTGGCCCGCTTGCCACTCGAATGTGCAATTAATTTGAACCAGGCAACAGACTCGCTGTACCCTCTGGCCAGTGTATCTCAATTTGTTAGACTCTTTGACAGGAGCGAAAGGAGGCAGCAAAAGAGAAAAATAACAGACGAAAGAATAACATGCAGACAGAGACTCTACAGTGCTGTCATTAAGTAAGCCTTCGTCGTGGTCAACTTACCGTGCAAAGAGCTCGTTCAGCAGACGCACCAACTCCTCGGCCGTGCACTGATCCGAGAGGCTCGTGAAACCGCAAATGTCCGCAAACAGAATGCTGCAAAAAACATAACAGCAGCATAAAAAATAAAAAAAAAAAGGAGAAGAAGAAGAGTTGAGAAATGAAGTGCAAATATTACAAGTTGTGGTTGTGGTTGTGCGTGTGTTTGCTATGTGTGGTAAAGGAATTCCAGAAAATATATTCTGTAAACTTTATGTGTCAAAAGTGGCAAAAACTGAATGAGTTTTGGGTTGGAGTGCGTGCTCAGCTGCTGGTAGCTGCAGTAAAAGCCTTTGACGGCAGCTGAGAGCAGCTTAAGCAGCTCAGCGTGTAATTTAATACAGCAAAAGGTGCAAAAAGGGCAGAGAAAGGTGTATAAAGGAAGCACTGAAACGATGGCAGTCGAAAAAAAGTCAACAGGTGCGCGCCCAAAAGTATGCTTTATGTTCTGCATAAATGCGCGAATGTAAATGTGTCTGCATGTGTGAGTGTGTCTGTGTGTGTGTGTGTGGCAGTTGGTAATGTGCAGTCGTATAAAAATTCATTGGACGAGTTACACACACACTTGCACGCATACAGTCAGAGACAGACAGACACAGGGCACGCATCAGAGACAATTTATTGACTTTACATGCAAATAAATTTATACAGCGACAAACAGACAGCAAGAGAGCGGGGAAGGGGCGGACAAACACTTACCTGACATTCTCATGACGCTGTATGTAAATCTTATGAAACTGTGTGTCACGTGGCTGCCCCGCAATATCGTCCTTCATCTCCATGGCAACATGTCGTGGCAGCACCGAAAGCAACAGTCGCTCCTGCAACAATAAAGGATAACTCAGCACATGCATGAAGGATGTGTGCCTTAGTAGTGGGTGGGGGAGGTGACTAGGCAAACATGTACAAAGCTGGCATTTAGATGACTTGGCCCAAGAGGCCAGAGGCAAGTGGCAAGTGGCAAGTAACTGCCAAAAGACGCTGGCAAATTATGCTATGCCAAATGCGTGACTTTAGAGCGATATAAAAACGAAGGGAAAGCAAGATGTGGCAGGCAACAAGTCAATGCCACGCCCTAATGCCCACAAACGCTGTCACCAGACATCGCCTGCCTCCGCCTAATGTGTAGGTGTATGTGTGTGCGCTGGTGTGTGTATTGGTATGTGTTTCGGTGTGTTTGTTTGCAAATTCATTTGCCTGTCACTCGCGTCACTTTGATGATGAACTTGCTTTTGTGATTGAATGGCCTCCACCAGCTTTTCTCAATTTTCCCCATCGTTTTCCCAGAGTTTTCCCTGTGTATTTAACTCACCTGCTGTTGGTTCTCACGCTGTGTCCGCAAACGAGCTTCAATGCATTGCCGTGTCTCGATGAAGGCCTTGCGTTGAGCCTTTTCTTTGGGCCAATGCGTGTAGACGCCTGTTAGATTGGCCAACAACAAAGCAATGCACGTGCAAAGTAGCTACAATAAATGGAAAAAACAATACATACACATATAAATACATATATCATTTCATCAATATAAAAACTTAAGTATAAAAGTCCTGTTACGAGCTGGACACACGCAGCTTTTCTTCTTCTCAATTTGATTTAATTTTGCGTCAATTTAATTTCATTTATTTATGTTTTTTTACTCGCACACAATGTGTGGGTGTCTGTGTGTGTGTGTGTGTCGTGAGTGGAATAACAGTATTTATTGTCACGGAAATTGCCGACATTCACACCCTGCAACACACACACACGAACACACGTCCTGTTAAAATATTAAAGTCACAAATTCAGTTACTGTGAAACTCGCTTTAAACGCAGTTTGTGGCTGCCGCCCCCTTTGTGCCACGCCCACGCGCGTGCTGTAGAATAGAGAGTTTTGTGGCTTTGCCTTTTATCTCGGACAAAACCTGTTGATAGATGTAGCTCGCCATTTGATTTGTGGAAGCCACAAACATTTGCAGCAAAATGCTCACGATTTTACCTCTTGCCACGGCAGTGTTGTTGCCTGTTGTTGCTGCAGCTCCGGTAACACTGGTTCCTGCTGTGAATACTGGTTATGCAGAGAGATGTACAAATGTGTGCCACTAAGCAGCATGCCACCAATGAGCGATTCACGCAAACGCAGCGGCAACATCGTATACGTCATGTAGATGAGGACAATGCAGCAGGCGCTGCCATTAAATGATTTGCTGTCAGAAGAGAAAGAGAGAGGGGAGATGTATGAGTTAGAAAGGGGGGAGACTCTTAAAGTTGAGACAATACACTGGCCTCTCTCTAATTGTTTATCTGACAGCCGTTGCGTGGCTTTGTTGTCATCTATTTTTGGGGCAAAAACGCAATTAGCGTGCCACAAGCTGATGGCATGATTAATTTCTGCTGCCAGGCAACAGCTGTTAGTCACTATAACAATACAACCAAAATGGTACCAACCTGGGCTGCATGGCATAGCTAACTGCTATTTCGATGGCCAGGAATGTGCCCAAAATGACATAGGAGACGAGTACCAGGAAAATCTCATTCATGGCCGGCTTGGACAGGATGCACAAGAGAACTGCAATGGAATATGAAGAGAAAGTTCAGACAGAAATTCAGCAACAATTTTTAATTAATTTGGAAAACCACACACTCGGAAATTGTGGGGGAAATCACAACAAAAGGAAAGAGTTTTTCATTAAGTTAGTAGAATTTGCAATACTTCGAAGCAGTTTTTTTTTAAAGAATTTCAAAGCTCCAATCTGATACTTTGTTTTACAATTTTTTTCTTGGAAATTTATTGATTGAATTTGTGCTAAGATTTTGTCGAGTGTAGAGATTATTAAGTACTAGAGTGTGTGCAGTACTTACATGCATAGACAATGGCACAGATTAGCATGACAATGAGAAAAACGAGCACAGACTCATCGATTTGTGCCATCAACGAGAGCAGCATGTGAAAATAATCCAATGAAGTGCCAAAATCATGCGACAAACCAAATAGTCCAGAGTCCTTCGATAACTGCTGCTCCAATTCCTTTAGTTCTTGCTGCTCCTGCTCGTTAGGCTTAGACGCGTTGAGTCCATCAAACGGCGTCAGATTGAGCACTTCATCACGTTGACTCTGATTGTTGATGTTGCGCGTATTCGTAATGCGTTTAATGCCATCAGCAACATCAACATTATCAACAGCAGCAGAAGTAGCAGCAGCAGAAGCAGCACCAGAAACAACAACAACTGACGCAGTGTCAACAAACAGCTGACGATGAGGCGGCTGCTGCTTTAGGCCACGTTTATATCTGTGAAAAGGGGTCAAAAGGTGGCGGGTATATCAATAAGCTGGGCATTAACTCAGCCTAACTCAATTCAACCTACCAAGCACACACACCCGCACACATGCACGCGCACGCACACTATCAATCTTGACTGCATAAATATGAGAATAAATCGAAATCGAATACAAATCGAAATGGAAATGAAAATGGAAATCCACAAATCGAAATGTAAATGCCAACGAAAAAAATAAAGAGAATTCCAGAGGCAAGTTTTACTTTCGTCTTATTGATGTGTTTTATTTTTTGTTGACGGCTTTTTATTGCTTTGTTCTCTTGGCCAAACAAAATATTTGTTGAGAGCCATTTTCATGTCTCGCATTTCAATTTGTTATTCAGTCAGTCTAATTTTAACTTCAAAAACAAATTCTTTGCGCCAAAAAACGTAGCATACTTTTATGGGCAACTTGTCGGTGATTGAATTTGGCACGTGGCTAAAGGAGCGTATGCGTAATGCGAGGTGCGTTGTGCGTAGTGAGTAATACGTAATGGGTGGACTAAGCCAGCTGACAGGGCAGCTCTGCTTGCCAGCCAGTTTGCATAACTTGGCTGTCAAAACGCCAAAAACTTAACGCAGTTTCCAGTTGCCACATGCCACTTACCTGGCCCTATGCTGATGTGGCTTATAGCGATGCTTGTGCTGGCGTCGATAATGTTTACGCTTCTGTCGTCGTCCCGATTCACTATAGTTTACCACATCCAGCCGCTGTGGCACATTATCGTGTCCCAATTCGTTGCCATTTGCAATTTGCAACATCTGATGGCTCATTTGCTGTGGCAGCGTCAAATTCTCGCTAGCTCCTTCTCCAGCTCCCGTTCCATTGCCATCCAAGAGGAGACGCTCCAATTTGATCGTTGCCGACATGCCACCGGCAGTGCCAAGTGCAAAGTTGCGCCTAAGCTGCAACGTTGTGAAGACAATGTGCGTACAGGACAACGCCAGAATGAGGGTCAATAACAGGGCCAAAATGTGCGTGGTATTGCTCTGATTCATGCGTAAAAAATACCGCTGATAAAGCATTTCCACCTGCAAAGAAAATAAAAAGTGAAAGTTGGGAAAACTCAGGAAAAATAACCGAAAGTAAAAGTGGGAAATTGTTAAATTGAAACGATGCTAAGCTCACAAAATTGAGTCAAGCAGACAATTCACTTAAAAATTTCCATTTGAACGAGCTAGAAAAGCGATGAAAATGGGAAAAATAGGAAAATAGGAATGTAGTTATTGTAAGCAGCTTACCTGCAGATTCTTAAACTGATGCGTCGAGCAGAGACGCAAAATGATGCGGTTCAAGCGGTACCAGAACGAGATGCTCGGACTTGCCGCAGTACCCGAGGTGCTCGGATTGTTTGCCTCCACGTTGCTGCGCCCATCGGCTGCATCGGCTGAGATTAGAGGAAGGAGTAAGGAAAGAAGAGAGCAGAGCAGAGCAGAGTGAGCTAATTACAACAGTTGAACGATAGATTAGTTTGTAGTAAATCTGCCTCAGAGTTGCCACATTTGATATAGGTACTGCTTGCCTCAAATCGATTCAAATCATTTACAGATTGTAAATTTGAAACCCATTGAATTTGGCCTGTGAGTAGTTTAATATATGTAAATTATATTTGCAACTTGTGGCTGCCACGTTGCCACAAATTAGATTCTGCCTGATGCTGTGGCACATTCGCTTATCGCCTTCAATTTCATGTGGTGTAGTCACAAGGAAAAACTCGTTTTGAATGCAACACACAAAGCCCTAAAATGTTGTAAAACCGTTCAACTGACCCCCATAAACCGCACATACAACAACCCACAACAAGTTGCAACAACAGCAATATACACACACAGTGTTCTTGTTGTTGTTGTTGTAGGTGCTGTTGCTGTTGTCGTTGTGTTTCTTATGCTCACATGCATCAATAAATAAATGCCAAACGTGATTATGTAAATTTCTATAGAAATCTGTGTATTCTTATATGAAGCATGCCCCACACGGTGTGCGAGGGCAGCAACATAGAGCATCGTCTATATACTATGTATCGGTATATAACTAAAGTAAGTAAATGTGGCAGACGTTTCTCCAAGGCAACCGGCAAAGCCGCTCGCAATGCTAAGCAGCTACAAAGAGTCATGTGGCATTGTGGCATGCGGCAAGTAGCACGGGGCGTGGGGCAGCAGCGAGCGGCAGGAGCGTACGGCAATGCCATTGCATACTTTAAGGCTGAGTAGCTGTCTCGTCAAATTCAATATGACAATGACAATCAACTTGTGACATTTGTGATCCCCTTTCACCTCTGCCCACCCCACCATCTGCACAAACTACTCTAGATATTCATGCCACATGACACACGCACACACACGCACACACATGCACACATAATGCCATTTTTATTAGCCCAGCAGGAAGTCGGTTCTATAAGCTTCTGTCCTGCACAGGACAACACATTATGTGCTTAACTGGAAGCTGTTGCTGCCGTTGTTGTTGTTGCTACTCACATTGCTGCAACAGTTGCGTCTCGTCGCGCTGATAGATCATTGGGCTGTGGCAGGTGGAGCTCGAGTTGGTGGAATCCAGGGATTCGTCGATGTTGCAGCGTGTGATGCCAGCCTGTGTGTGAGCGGGGGAGGTAGAGAAAGAAAGAGAGAGAAAGAGATAGACTTGTAAGTGTTGATGTTTGCAGGTACATTAAGCATGCGCTACGTTGCCTCGCTCTTTGTTTAAATAACATTTTAAACTTATAGTTTGCTTGTGTGTGGGTGTAAATGTGTTGCTGTTGGCAGCATCTTTAAGTAAATTGCCGCCCAATTGCTTGCCACACCCACAAGCACACCCACACTCAAACCCACACACACTTTTTGTGCCATCAACGTTTTCAATTGACTCTCGACAACTGGCGAGCAACGTGTGCAAATTCAAATAACACACACTCCCACACACACACTCACACAGTCGCACTTGTGAAGTGGTCTCTTGTGTCCACAATACAGCATAAAGTATGAATGTGTGTGTGTGTCTGTTTGTGAGTTTGTTGCAGTTTGCTTGTTAGCTGAAGCAAAGGTGTTAACTTTTGTCAAGTGTCTGCACTTGGCGTACAAAGCAAGAAAATGTAGGAGTAAAGACGATTAGAAAACATAGGGGAAGATAGAGGGGAAATGAGAGAAGAAGAGGGAGAGTAAAAGAGAGACAGGGAAGCAGTGCCATGTTTTTGAATTAATGTTAGATTTTTCCTAACCCATTCACTCAAACTTCCTACAACTCTTCCCTCCTCCGATGTCTCTTCGTTACTGATCTCTGCTCTTTAATCCTTTTCCTTCTTTAACTTTCTCTTCCTTTTCGTTCCTTTATCTCCACATTTTCTGTTTAATATCTTCTCTTTCTCACTGTATTTTTCTTTCTTCATATTTGTTTTTATCCAACTTCCTTTCAAATGTCCTACTCTTCCAGTATTTCATTTCCCCACTTTCATACTCCTGCCCTCTCAGTCTCCCTCTCCGTTTCCTCTCTTTGTTTACCTTTCACATCTTTTCTTGTATTTTATTTCCCTTCATTTTACAGTTTTGTTTACTTTTCGCCCTTTTCACCCTTTCCTCTCCATATCTTTTCTTTCTTGTTATCCTTGAACTTTTTTCCTTTTCCTCCCATCCTTATCCTCCCTCACCCCTACTATAGCTCTACTCCCTATTGGGCTAAGAAATTGCATTTTAATTCGAGCCAAGTTGTGGGCCACCCGCTGCTTATGGCCAAATCAAATTAAATATTTAAATCGCAAATGGGAAAGCTGAGAAGCAGTCAAGGACTGAGAAAGAGGGAGACAGGGAGTGAAAGAGAGGGAAGCTGCCTGTTTTGGCCTGTCCATTAGGTGAGTTAATTAATTGATGGCAATCCGGCAAGTCCCAATTCAATTGGCACCAAGAGACAAGGGAAAAGAAAGACCGACAAAGAGATGGAGAGGAAGATTGAAAGGGGACGAGAAGAGTATCCACTAATGAATACTTACCGCAATCAGACTACTGCTCACCATCGCTTTGCCCCCCTTGGCATTGGTATTGAAATGTTCGATCACCTCCCAATTGGATTTCTTTGGCGTTGATGGTTGTGTTTGCGGTTGTTGCCCCGCCGGAGAAGCAGAGCCGGAGGAGTGTCCAGGTACGTGCAATTCCATGGAGGCCTGTCTGCTGCCCCCACAGCTGCCTGCCTGCTTCAATGAGGCGGATCGGCTAAAGAACTTTCTGTGCTTACTCCCACCACTCGCACCGATGGCACCACCAACTCCAGCACTTTCCTGTGAACATAACAAGTATAACAAATTAGTTACCCAATCTTTGGGGTTTCGGGTTCGCTTACTTACCTCCTTGCTGGATGAGAGTCCCGCTGTGCCACCGCCGTGACGCATGCCACGCAGCGACAGACGCTTCGACCATTCACGTTTCTGACTCTCCGACGATAGCGACCTGAAGATGTGCGTGGCACCTCCACTTACTGCTGCTGCTGCTGCTGCTCCTGTCCCACCTCCTACTCCCACTCCACCGACTCCTGTTCCCCCTGCTGCTCCTCCGCTGCCCGAGGCACTCATTGTATTCTGTGTGGGAGCAAGTAACTTTAGCTGCAAGCAAAAGAGCGTAAAAATTCTTGTATTTAGGGTAGCAAAATTGATTTTCATTTTACATGCTAAAGAGAAGCGCGCTAATTTCTAAACAAATTGCCAATTTTTGGAGCGACAGCGACAGCGACAGTGAAAGCGACAGAATTGGCATTAAAACAATAAATTCGATTTTAGCCAAACGTTCTACAAACAAAAATAAGAGCAACAACAACAACAAGAACAAACAACGCCCCCGCCCCGCTTCGACTCAGGCGCTGTCAATAAATATATCGTATTGAAACGTATCGTATCGTATTGTAAAGTATCGCATCGTATGGTATCGTATGGTATCGTATGGTATCGTATGGTATCGTATCGTATCTTCTTTGAGGTCGGCCCACTTAAGTCTCGCGAAATGCGCGGCAGACACGCAAGGCTGCAACAACAACAGAAGGGAGGAGTGGACATGGGAGGAGAAGCTGAAGGGGTAGGGGTAGCTGAAACTCGACAGGTAACGAACTAAGGATTTGGCAACAGCTTTAAAAGTAACAACAAAAGTAACAGCAAATAGCTTTTGAAGCGAATTCGAAACGAGTTTTGAGAAAAGTGGGAAATTAGGAAAAACCAGTGGGTGGCAGGGAGAAGGAGGGGCAGGAAGCGGGGTAGGAGTCTCAGTCAGCGTTTTGGGGTAAGCTACACCAAATTGTGTATAACCTAAGAACTTAGTGGACTAAGCCTTACGCATAGTATAGCAGTACAAATTTCAATTAATACTTAAACAAATTAAAAAATGAAAACAATTCAAATAAAAACCATATTTAAATAAATATACATGTCAAAAGCTGCTACGTGATTTTTCGCCAAGAAAAGTGCTTAAAAAAATGAAATTTAAATAAAGCTCAACAGTAAAGATATGAACAGAAGCAATATATAGTTTATGTGTACAAAATTTAATAAGAAGTGGCAAAAACATAGACCTTAATTAGTTAAACTGGCCAAAAAGGCGGAAGACAAAGTCCAAATCCAAGTCGAAGTCCTAGTCCAAGTTGTAGCTTATGTTTCAATCCAAACATATTTCATTTGGTTAATCCGCAAGTTCGAGGCACGGACAACTGTTGCCTCAACTAAGCTGCAATATGCCTTAGTTTTATGGTGCAAAAAAGTCTAAGAACTTTTCCTATAATAACTTCTCTCTCTCTCTGTAGCGCATAACAGTAAACTGTGCCAAAGACAACAACAGGAGTAACAACAACAACAAGAACAACAACAGCAGTAGAAACAACATGAGTAACAGAAACAACAAACAAGGCTACGAGAAGTTTTGGTTAGAGTCTTAAGACCAAGAGTGCACAGAGCCAGGCTAAGACCAAGTAAGGAGCGTTGGCCTTTGTTTTTGCTGCTGCCAGCCCCTAAACAAAAGAGGCGTGAAGGGGTGGAGTGGGGAGAGGTGACTTGTGGGGCGTGTTAGCTTTTGGAGCACACAAGTGCCGGCCGCCGGCATAAATATGTCAAAAACAGCGCGCTATAAACAAATTGTTTTGTTGCCAACAAAGCAAAAAGAACAAGAAAATACAACAAGTGAAAATTGAATGAGAAAATCGAAAAATCGAAAAGTGGCAACAAGAAAAAAATAAGAAGAAAAAATATATAAAAATGGAAAAATGGAAAAAATGAAATAAGAAAAGCAAAAGACAAGGCACGTCATGTCGAGCAAGTCTAAGAAGCAGGTGATATTGTATTACAATTGTCTGTAAGAGAGCGAGAGAGAGATAGACAGAGACTGCTTGGAGGACGGGAAAAGGGCACTAAATTCCCGCTGTCTATGAAAATTACCTGAGAAATGGCAGATTAGTCACGTGGAGAACCGGTTTGATGCCAAAAAACCAAAAGTTATGCCATTCAAAAGTGCGTGTTGAGTGTGTGTGAGTGTGTGTGTGAGTGTGTTGTGTGTGTGTGTTGCCACTGGAGGCACAACCACAATATGAATTTACGTATTTATCCAATTAAAAGTTAAAAATTCTACGAAATATGCTGCTTTACCTTGGCTAAACTAATACAAGTCGTGGCATAAATTCGTATATTTTGAATATATAAAATAAACGCATTTGAGACTTGTGCAAGGTCGAAGTAAATACTCATATATGGTCACATTTTCCCCACAGAGAAAATGGTTTTCGCTTGATGATTTAAATGCCAAAAGCTGTCAATGAAAATCAAACCAAGTGCCCAGAATTTCCAGAGAAAATATTAAATTTTTCGTCAAAATGAAAAATGCATAAGAGTTTTACAGTTTTTCCTCTTGGTGTTTTTGCTTTGCGGAGAACTGCAGCTGCATGTGAAGTATTTTTATGAACCTTGGCCAAAAGGTAGCAAGGTAAAAGGCAGCAGGTAAAAGGCAACTGGTAAAAGCCAGCTAAATGCACGCACGACTGCTGCAAAAAACTTGGCTTAAAGTGAGAATAGACTGAGTGGGATGCAAAAAAGGAGTAAAGCTTAACTGTGTGCTTAAAATACCTGAGTATAAGCCAAGTTAAGAGCTGGCAGCCTATAGTAGTTAGCAGTCTACTGGTAGTTGCTTTAAGCCAAGTGCTCTTACTCTTCTTGACTTTGGCATTAAATTCAGCTGTCAGCTTTTTAGCATAATCACAATGTAAGCCGCCGAAAGGCAGCAACAATCACGAAATCAGTCAACTGATTTAATTGGCTTAAAAGATTGTTAGAAAAGGTAAGATACAAAATTTGAATACATTGATCTACTGTTAATCATTGTCAGTGTGAGTAGGCAGCTAGAAAAGAAATAGCTTTAAGCTAACACACTTTTTCTTGCAGTGTTTCGGGCCATTACAGTTCAATGGCAATTCATTAGATTAATGGCGCTAATGGGCTGGTAAACATTGCGGCGAACACAGCTCAAACAATATCAACAAGAACATTGTTGTCAGCATCGACAGAACGCGCCAAATATTAATAATAAAAACAAAACAAATTTGATAAGCAGCTAAACAGCAGAAATTAATGAGGCCAACAAGCGAAGGGGTAGGAGGAGGTGGTGAGGAGGGAAGGTGAAGGGGTACGAGGTGCTGCCAGTCATCAACAAGCAAGAACCATCATCGACCACCAGCAGCGACACTTCTCACCCTCTCGCTACCCCCCTAGCTACCCCCTTGTACTCTGTCACCCCCTTCGCAATTTACTCACACCTCGCGCAGTCATAGCTCATGCATATTCATTCATTAACTGGGCTAAAACAGCTGCTGGCATTTAGCAACAAAAACAACTAGAAGAAGCAGAGAACTCAACGCGTTCGCAACTCTTCAATTCCCTATGCTATATATAGGAAGGGGTAGCCACAAATATATATATATGTATATACCCTATATATATATATAGACATGTATATATATTTTTAGCAGTTCTGCCTGATATTTATGCTGCCATGTGTTGGCCTTGTTTACGCGCCGTCATCTTTGTGTTTGGTTTGGTATTTGCTATTTGGTTTTTTGCTATTTGTTTGCATTTCATTGACGCAAAGGTGTTGCTTCGCAGAACGCAGAACGCAGAACGGAGAACGGAGAATGGAGAACGTAGAATTTGCAATTGAAATTAATTCATATGCTTGATGGCACAAATGTTGCTGAATATGTTGGGATAGACGGTGTCCTTGGCAGTGAATAGCACTGTGAATTTACCATGGAAATATAAATGCTATAGCTTTTGAAGCCCAATGTGGCCATCTATCATCGAAGTGCTTGTAATGCATGTTGTCCCACGGGACGTATGCGCGATGCTGTTCATATTTAGCGGAGCTAGAACTGAAATTTGGGGAACATACTGGAGTTGGATTCTCTAAAAGCTTTGGGCATTGAACCACATCTGCAAATACAGACACACACATATAGAAAGACAAAACTTGTTACTCATACGCATAGTGCGCCCACTTATGTAGATGTCTAACTAAAACAGCAGACTCACTCAGTCTCCCTCTCGCTCTGTCTCTCTTCCTATTTGACTATCTATCTCGCTCTATATAATGCGAGGGCGTAGTCATAAGTATGCATGCAGCCAAATAAATATTTGAACTTTGTTGTTCTAAAATGCGAGTATCTGTCGGAAAGTTTCCAGCCAATTCTATTGTTCTGACATTTATTTACATACATTCTCGAGCTGCACAAGAGCTGCTTTCATAAAATATTTACACAATTCATAATAGAATTGTATATTATTATTTATTAGTTCTGTCATTAACAGAGCAGAGACAACATTCAGAGAAAACTTAAGTCTTGAAGTCTTAAGCCTTGAAGTCTACAAACTAAGACACTCTTTAAAGGGCTTTATTTAAGTTTGTTAACAGCTGTTAAGTTGGATATTTGATTGGCAGCGACTTAACAGTAAAATTCTAAAGCTTATCTGCTAAATAACAATAAACTTTTAAGTTATTGTTTCATTCAATTTAGAAATTACTTTCAGTATTGTTTATCTTTATTCCAAATTCAGTAAATAGCATTTAGCATAATTATGAGAAATAAATTTTGATTGAATTTCAATGCTCATAATCTGCAACTGTTTTGTTGTTATTAACCACATGCAGAGAGCTATATATACTCGAATACAAGACAAGTATTTATCTACAATATACCTATTATCGTATTGTCTGGAATCAAAGGAAATAGTTTCTAGTTGAGCTATTTAAATGTATTTTTCTTGAACATCAAGGTTACTGACCACAAGACCATTTCATATTTCTGTTTGCTGGATATTCGAAATACCAAAGCGATTTATCAAATTAAATTCACAGCATGAGCAAAAAAGGGATACTTGCGGGTGAAATATGAAAACATGTTCAAAGGGGGAAAATTTGTGAAAACAATGCAAAAACAACAACATTCATAATTAATAGCAACAACACAAGAGAGCAAAAACAGAACAGAACAGAATGGAGCAGAATAAAACATAGAGTTGAGCAGAATTTTGTTTAACTTATAAATTTGTTAAAACAAATCAAGCCAAAGATGCGAATAAAGATAACAAAATTGCCAGAGTAAAATTTATATGAAAATCGCATGTGATGTAAACGAAAAATATCAAGATATATGAGAGCAATAAGAAAAGATAAACACAGGTAGACAAACAGACAGGTGGGGAAAGGAGAAGGAGAAGACTTGGTCTTCATTTATGACTTTTATTAAGTGCAAAATGGCAGGCAATCTGAAAGATACTAAAGTATCTACAGCAGCCATGGGTGACTTACTAATTTGCGACATGATCAAGTTAGCCAAGCCAATGACAAACAAGCGGCACAAATAGCCCCCCAGACATTAAGCCAAGCAGCAGCAATAGCAACTGAAACAAGAGGCAGTTAGAAAGAGAGTGGGAGAGGGGAGAGGGGGGGGGGGAGGGAGGTGAGCAGCTGGCAGCATTCAGCAACAGGATGCGAGGCAAACAACAGCTGCAGCAGCTGCAGTTCTTGCTCTTGTTCTGTTCTGTTCTCTTCATAGCGATGTGCCGTGGGGCAAAGTTAACCTCACCTGACTCCGTCTCCAGTCAGCTGCCATCTGCCATCTGCCATCTGCATTGTTTGCTGCTTATGAATGCATTGTGAAGAACAAATACAACAACAACAAAAAAATAGAAAATGAAAGACCAGCAGCGGTTCTAGTTGCTAATACCCTGTGATTATAATAAATGGTACAGCAGGATGTAGAGCTTATTTATGATTACTAATCAATGGCAGTTGAGTACATGAAAATAAATCTTTGGCAATTCGATACTCTGTAATTTTGCTAGAACTAACTACAGTATCAAATATTTCTAGGGCATGTTTCAGTGCAGCATTTCCTGTTGTTACTGGCATTGGCTGCTGTTTGCATGCTGTAGGCATAATAAATGTAAAAAAGGAGAGAAAACTTTGAAGAAACCTCAACTGTTTGTAGTCACAATCAGCAGTTCTTTGTAAGAGTGCTAATCTAAGCTACCGTATGGAATATACCCTGTATTTTACTTGTTTCCTTTAACGTTAGTTGTATACTTTTAGATATTTTATAGTAAACATTGCTCGAAAGGGTATTTGGTAGTACAGCAGTGTTTTTATAGTTTATACTCCTTAGAAATATATCTTATAAAAGCAGAAGAGATTTTAATAAGGTACATTAATGAACAGGACCTTTAAAGACATTATGTTACCTCATCTCGTACAAACACCGAGCAGGTGTCTTTATTTTTATCATACTTCTACAACTTGCTATGGAATCTGGTTGTAGTTCTCATGGTACACTCATCTACTGGGTATCTGCAAGTGTGCAAACTCTTTCTTTTATTGTTTGCATTGTTTGTTTGCCTATTTGCTTGTTGTGGTCTGTGGCTCTGCTCTCTGGGCAATGTTTTAGTTTAGTGCTCATTGTTTTTTTTAGCCTTTGGTTGCTTTTGTTTATCCTAAGTCCATTATCCTTTATGCATTTCATATGCACTCCACTCCCCCTTCTCATACCTCCCTATAACAATCTGCATATGACTCGACCTTTTACAGCATATTTTATTTGAGGTCGACGTCTGAGCCTGCTGGGTTAAAACTGACTGTGTTAAAGCAGCAACAATCACAATTTAATTAAAATTATGCACAACTAACAGTCCGTGCCACCTTTCGTTGTCGCCTTTAGCAGCCACGCCCACTTGGATGCACTTAAGTGCACACACGGCGACTGTCGATAGCTGCCTTTTGTGTCCTCGACAGGACACTGAAAACGCAGCTCAAACTGAGAGCAAGGACTGGGGTACACTATCCCTCGACCATGTCAAGTGCTGATTTGGCATTCAGCCAACTACACGTCCCTTTTCCACCATCACTTTTCCGATTTTCCTGCTCAGTCCCATTGCGATTCTGTACAAGTTGAAGGTAGCCTGAAGCTGAATCGTCATTGATTTTTTGTTTAGCCATTTTTAGCAGTTTTTGCGCTGCATTTTAATACACCGACTGACCGTTGCCACCGACTGACCCACTGATCCACTAACTGACACCCGGAACTGTTTTCATTTGCGAACAACTCATTTGCATTCATGCCAAACAGATTTCATGTAACATAAACAAACAGAAAAAAATATTATGTTTTTTCTTTGGTTTATTGTCGAATTTTTGATTTTGATTTGCATTTTTATTTTGTTTAAATTTTCAACTGCAATTTTTATTGACTATCCCGTTATAAATTGTTGAAATCACTAATTTTATTGGCCTGCATTCAAGGCACACGCCAGAAGTTCAAGGACATTTGGAACTCTCCCATTAAATTTGCTACCAACTTGCCACTCCTGCTGGCCACATGTCAAAATCAGGCAATGGGAATTAAGACCCTGTCTGGGATTAGACAAAAACGCGCCAAAGAAACAGATTGGAATTGTGAAAGTGAATGTGAAAGTCGAAATCGAAGACGAAGTGGAAGTCGGAGTGGAAGTAGAAGTGGTAGAAGAAGTTGAAGTAGAGCAGAAAACACTGTTCATTCTGTGCGTGTTCTGTGTGCCAAATGAGCCACAACATTTTTCCCCCTTTTTCCTTTTGTTCCCCCATCTACCCCCCTTTTCCCTAGTTGTTCTAGCCCAGTAATGCTTTATAGCTAATGAGGCAAAACCAATATTGTTGAAGACGTTGTTGTTTTTGCCGCTGGTCAGGCAAAATTTCATGAATAAATTAACGCACTCAACAGCTGATTGGATTTGTCCTTTTAAAGCATAGTACTATATCGTGCTTTATTCAATTACTAATTTCAGCATTTCGATTACCGAATACCAAAATCCGAATATCATACTTCGTACGTCTATTGAATCTGTTATCATTAAGTAATCACAGACATGCCACACACGACAGGAGCATTTAATTAATGACATGTTCTACCAAATTAGTCACAGATTACGTACAATGGGCAGTTGATAGGATTTCTTTATTGATTTTAATGGGCGGCGAATCCACAGGAAACAGCTAAAAGACCAGTTGTTTCGAAGAAGGGAATATTCAGAGTTCTTTGAATTTTTAAATAGTAAAGAAAGCATATTTTTCTATTAAAACAGATTTGTCTCAGAGTTTAAAGTGGATTATTTGGCATGGGAAATGTGAACACTGGAAAAATACAGAAAAAGAAGTTAGTCTTAGAACTAAAAAGCGATTATATTTAAATCCACATCAAAGCTTAATAAATCTAAGTATAAAACTTTTTTAGAAAACTTTTTGTGAAAGATTTAAAACGAATCAATAACTTAAATACAGCTGTATTAAGGTATTAAAGGTGCTCAATCCGCTACAACTTAAACACGTCCAAAGTAGCAGTAAGATTAAATTTCTGTTGCCTTTTTTTGCTCCTATTTTCTGCTAGGCATTTTCTTAAGGTAAATACTTGATTTAAGCTCTGGCAAAAGTATGAAATTGCCGACGCCTTTTGCTAACTTTTATCCCAATTGATGCACAAAAGTTTCAGATCAACTTTGCCACACCTGACAGCACAAAGCATACCCAAATACGAGAAATACCGAGTAGATACAACGGTATGTAACTTAATACCGAATATAGTCGGCTTTAACACACACACAAACACACACACACTCACACAACTCCCACACTCACGTAAATTGTGTAAAGCAAGTGCTGCTGAAAATGGCAGTCACAGCATATATAAACTTTGTATTTAACTAATTGCTGGTACAGACCGCAGACACTGCCACGCCCTCTAAACGCCCCGTACACAGCACGGCCTCATAAACCGCTGAGCTAAAAGTGAAACTGGTTTGGTTGCATTTTTTCATAGAATGCCAGCGTACAAACTAATTTACTAGCTCATTACGTATACTTAATAATTTATAGAATTCATATTAAGCATACGCAAAGCTGGCCGCAAGAGTAGAGCACACACACACCCATAGGGTTGGACATGCCACAACTGACATTTACCAGGGTTGACAGCGAACCGCAACAGAGACGTTTTTGGGGACTGAGAATGGGAATGGGAACGGGGGGAGGACAGTGAGTTAGGAGCGATGCCACATGTAGCAAGAACAACAAATAACAAACATAAGCACCTCGTGCAACAAAATTAAATAATTAAGTGCTTAACGGAGGCGCCAACTGCAGCTAATGAATAAACAAAATGCCAGCAGAAAGGCACCACAGTAGCAGCACCGCTGACACCACCGTACTCAACTGACCCACAGCTGAAATGAAGTATGAGAATTTATGTGTGGCACTTTTGGCATACCTGTTACAGTGAAGCCTGCTGTCGCTGCTTCGCTTCAGCTGTCCGGCAGCGTCTACTCCTTAGCTGCTTTCGCTGCTTCCGCTCCTGCTGCTTTCTTTCTCAGTTTGTTTTCGGCTTCTCCTTCTTTCCTTTCCTTTCCTTTCCTTTGATATGATTATTTATTTGTACATTGTACAGTGGATTGAAGTACGGCCTTGCAACATTTGTTTTCTTTAGCTGCACGCCCCAAATGAAATGCGCGTTTAAATGAAAAATATCTCAAATAATTATAATAAATACTTTTTTGGTGTTCTGCCCCCTTTCCCCGACACGTCACGTCCCTAGCCCGTAGCCCCTCGTGATGGCAAACGAAGTGTTTTCTTATTTGTTGCGTTTCTGTTTGTTTTTTTCCGAGCTGCGTGACGGCAGCTCTTGGCCAAAACGCCAAAGACTTTCCTTTTTGCCACACTCTCTCACACACACACACACTCACACACACGCGTTCGTTGGAAAAAGGAAAATTTAAATTAAACTGATTTGTTGCTGTTGTCGCTTCAATTTTGCTGTGGCTGTCGCTTCTGCTTCACAGCGTTTTTTCTCATCTTTTCCTCTTTTTTATTGTGGTTACTTTTTTACTGTTTTTTATTTTATTCTGTGCTTTTCATTGTTGTTATTTCAATTATTTTGCAATGTAAATTGTAAATGCCAGCTGCAAAATTAACGCGTATTTTAACAGCATTTTCGTGTGAAATGTCAAAAATAAAAATTATAAATAAAAAACTCAACTCAAATCGCATTCACTGACCATTCAAATCCTGGCCTATAAATATTAATCATACGCATCGTTGGACGTTGGGTTAATAACAATTTTGATTGTCGTTGTCATTACGCAAATCAAATTAATTAGTTACTTATTAGTTTGACCCACTGTCAGCAGCAAATTACAGCCAATCATGGTGGCGAAAAGTGGGAAGAGGAGAGCAGAGAGGGGAAGGAGATAGAAGAAAGACACTGACACCAAATGAATTGCAATTTGCATAGGAAATGCTTTGTTGCAATAACATAAAATCGTCAGACAGGGAAATGATTGTTTTCGTTGTTTGGCTCATAAACACGCCATAAGCCCATCAATTTTCCTTGGATTTCCCTACTCTCCCTCCCCACCATCTGCCTCTTAAAGAGCCAATCAGGCTTCAAAGCGAAATCAGCGCAAATCGAAGCTAAATTAAAATGCAAAAAGCCAGCAATAACAACAACAACAAATCAGAAATCCTTAAATGAGAACTCAATACTGAAAGTTGAGAATTGACTCATTTGCTGGTTTTGATTTCGCGCCTGGCAAATGAAGCGCAAAATTAGAAATATCTAACAAAAATAAAAGTAAAATAAAACTGAACGATAAGGAAACAAAAATGGGAGTAAAAAAATTGTGAAACAATTTGCGATTTCGATTTGTTGTTGCTGCCACTTGAGCCGGAAGTGCGCCGAGTAGCAACAACAATGCCCCAGAACCTTAGAGGATGCAGATAAGCCAAAGCAGGACAACAGGAAGGCAGAAAGAGATGGAACGAGAGAGAGAGAGAGAGAGAGTGTGGAAGGTAGGCAACAGGATGTAGGTTGAGTTTGAGTTGCCATTGTTATGACTGCTGTAATACGCTTTGCGAGGAGATTACAATGTCTGATTACTTTGTTATTAATAAATACAAAGGCGTGCAATATACACACAATGAAAGAGAGAGAGAGAGAGAGAGGGTGAGAAAGAAAGTAAAGGAGCAGGAGGGAGACGAACTTACACACCAGCTCGCGGCCAACGACGCGTATACGCGTTTTTATTATCTTTTTCTATGTGCTGTTCATTGTACTCCAAACGTTTATTAATAAACTGTTGTATATAAGTATGTTTGCCTGTCGATATGTGTGTGTGTGTGTGTGTTTGTGTTTGTCAGTAAGGCCACAACAAACACCAACAACAACAGCAACTGCTAAAGGTAAATGCAATTCGTTCAATGTAAATACACAATAAATTGTATTCAATTTCTAAGCCATAAATACAAATATATACAAATTTTATTGTTATCACTGTTATTACTTTTTCTTTGTCTTTGCTGCTGTTGTTGTGATTGTTGTTGTTGTTGCTGTTGTTGTTGGCATTGATGCGAATTGTGTGTATTTAATGTAACATTTAATTTGATTTGGTATGCAACATTTTGCACAATTTAATTGCATTTTAATTACTTTTGTGTAATTCCCAAATGGAATTCAAAGTTTCAATTTAATTGAGCGTAAAACTCTTTATTTTTTCCTCATTTCTTATGTCTTATAATAATCAATTGAAGCTTAAAAGTTGTGACTTTTAATTATTGTTCAAATCGGTTTTGAAATATTTATTATTCCATTTAAACGATTATTTTAATTAAATTTAATTTTATTTTATATTTGTTTTTATCTAATTAAATTTTGTTGCACAGTTTCCAATTCATAGACATTTTCCACAACAGTTTTCATTTATTAGTTTATTGGTGGTATTTAAAAAATTCTATTATTTCCATTGTTTATTTTATTTCAATATTTGCAGCTTTTTTTTTAAATTATTCGTATTAATTAAACTGTGAATTTATTAAGTACATTTCAATTTTTCTCAATTTTCCAATTGTTTTCCGCTTTCTGTTTATTTTTGCTCTTTAAAGTTGTTCAATTTATTGCACTCAATTTATAAACAATTTGCTTGATCATTTGTCATTTCTCGGCTCACTTCATTTCCCAGGAGGGAAAGTGAGAAAAGCGGGGAAAACATCGGTCAGTTTTTCAGTTGGGAGTGGGAGTAATTTATTTTTGGGTTTTTCATTTGTATCTATTGGTACTTGAGTGATTTGTTTTTGGTTTCTACCTTCGACGATTTTCAAATGCGTACCCGTAACGCTTTTCACTTTTCACAGAGTTAACGTTTTCTTTCTGTGGGTTTTTTCTCGCGTTTTCCGTTCGCTTTCGGCCACGTTGAAACCGCAACTGAGTTGAATTTTCCGAAGCAACGGCCTTTTATGTGCTTTTCCCTTTTGCCTTCGTTGAATATTGAACGGAAAAGCGACGCACGATGGAAAGCTCAACGCTGAAAAGCTTTTCCCCATTCAATTTTCTGGCTTCAATGTGTCACATTCAATTTGTTACCATTCCAACTGCTGCTTACAGGTGTTTGTTTTGGTCCAAATAATCATTTTATTGCGAATATATAAAAAGACCGAGTTGCTCTCGGGGGATTGCAGTAAAAGCTCATTTCCTTGTTTTTCCCTCACAAGTTTTTCTTTTATTTTCTTGTTATTTGTTTAGTTCTTTTCTTCCTGTGTGTGTGTGTGTGTGTGTGTGTGAGTGTTTTTTGGCTACGGGTCGCTAACCGCAACACTCTGCGTTTAACACTGTTGCAGGCAACTGTTGCCACTTGTTGCGTGGCTTTCAACTTGCCACAAAGTTGGCAGCTTGGCCAACTTGGCTAAGACTTTCATTTAAAGTTTGATGCGAGATTTATAAATTTATAAATTATTCAAAAGCTGGCAATTTCTACTCATATCTGGTCAAGGGGAAAATTGAGAGAAAGGGCCTCCAATGGGGTGTTTATGTTTGTTCCGATACCCTGCAAAATCAATTTATGTCAACTTAATTATAATAACATTACTGTGTTTTATTGCCAAAAAAAAACAAACTATACTTAGCATCAAATCAATCATAGTTTAGCCAACAATCAATCATCCTTACAGTTTAGGCCATGTTTGGGTAGCTGGTAGTCCAGTTAGAGCCACATTCAGTACCACAAAACGGCAATAGCCCGTTTAAAACAACATTAAAAACAGCTGAAAAATTAATGGAGCAATCGGAAAATTGCTGAATTATTGAAAAAGGTGGTAAGAGTGGATGTGGAAACTGGAATAGTGGGAGGAAAACTTGGCTAATCGAAATATATATATACTATAAATATATACAATGCGGGTTGGAAACAAGAGGGAAAACAATAAAAGGGACGACATTGTGTCAACAACAAGACGCAAGGCGCTCCTCCTGACAAGGCACGAGACACAGCAGCACAGGACACGGGACACAAGACACAAGGATTGAAAAGTGAAAAGTGGAAAGCGAAAAGTGTAAGAGACAACAGACAAATCAATTGTGTTGCCACACGAGAAAGCACGACACGAAACCTTGATAGTGATGATGATGATAATGATGATGATGATGATGATGATGGGGATGTGAATGTAGATAGATGTTGATCATGATGAAGATGAGCGGCAGCAGAATAATGTTGTGTGTGTGTGGCAAACAGAATGAAAACATTTTTCTAATTTCCTGTCATCAATATCAAATGAAATGTTATAACCACGCCCACAGCTCTCACCACCTGTCAGGCAACTCTCTCTCTCTCTCCCTCTCTCCCTCTTTTTCCCTCTCCCTTTCCCCACACAGCTATATAATTGAGTTGTTGCAAAACCGCGGGTATTTTTAGAAAATGTCTTTACTGTAAGCCTTCAGCTGTTGTTATGTTGTGTGTGTGTGTGTGAGTGGTGCAGTGTGTGATTGGGTTTGTGGTGCGTTTTATGGTGCATATAAAAATAAACAACAAAACAGTTGATTAACAAAATTCGTAATTGATTCGTTTAGAAACGCAGCCGACGAATCGCACGATAATGATAACCATCATCCAACAAAGCAGCGGATTCATCAGTTTGTGGCAACTCCTCAGCAACCACCGCATTGTCATCCAATGGTGGCAGATAAGCCTCTGGTGTCAGATCTGGCACAATCTCGGGTGCAGTATAATGATAGCCATCAGCGTGCAACACACCCGATCCATTCTCAAGATTCTCATGTGTCATGTCAGAGGGCGTCTCTGTTTCAGTTTCTGTTTCTGGCTGTGGCTCTGTCACCACCTCTACCTCTGGTTCCTTTTCGGTGGTGGTGGTGGCTAACTCAACTGCCTCGGTGGTGGGCTCCTCTGTGGCTGCCTCAGTTGTTACCGGTGGCAGATACTCATTGCTCAGCTTAAGTTGCTCTACAGGTGGCAAGTAATCGCGTGGCGGTTGCAGTACATGTGGCAAGCTAGCCGCATGTTGCTCCACTGGTGGCAAGTACTCGTGACTTGGTAGCGGTGGCAACACCACAGGTGGCAAATACTCCAACGGCAAGTGGGAAACATCTCGCTGCTGACGCAATGTTGCAGCATTTGCTGCTGCCACCAAAAGAAGCAAAGCTCCAAGGGATTTGCTAATGGAATGCTAAAAAATTGGGTAAAAATGAGTCAAAGATACACATACTTAGTGGCAGATACAGATACTTACCATCTTTGTGAGTGAGTTGAGGTGTTGCTACGCTTGTGAATCGTTGCGTTGTGATAAGTCTGTTGAAATTTCATAAACTATTTATATGAAAAATTAGCACTAAGATTGCAAGCAGCTCAAAAAAGAAGTTCGAACGCCAAAACGAACACGATCGAACCGGAATTTTAATTTCAGTTTCAATTTCAGTAACAATTGTTGTTGTTGTTGTTGCGGTTGTTGTTGCGGTTGTTATTGTGTTATTTATCTTTCATTAAACACACTTAGCGACACCTTCCGCAATGTTGTGGCGGCATCTTCAAACCTGTTGCAAGCTACGACGTGTTGTGTTCGATGTTCGATTGTTCGATTGTTTGATTACCAGATTGCCAGATTGCCGATCACTCATACTCGACCTCTAATCGCATTTTGGCCACTTCAATGCCATGGTCAGTGGCCTCACCATCAGTGCTGACGGAATTCCACAAGCTAAAATGGCTAGATGTGTGAAAAAAGGTTAAATAGGAAAAATTTTACTGTGAAGACAATAAGTAAATGCAGACTTAAGACTAGTAAAATATATATAAAATATTTTAAAAACTAAATTTATATTAAACATTAAAAGATTAACAACATTTTCATATATAATTTGATATACAAATCCCTTGAAATAATTTTTCTGGGTAACTAAATTCAATTTCTTCAGGCTTTGCCCTTTAAGCAATTAAATTTAGCTATAATTCCAGCTAAACAATTAGTCATATCTAGCTATAAACAAGCCAAAATGACCACACTGACTCACAGTCTAGAGACTTACCCGTCCACTAACACTGTTTATCTATTTATCTTAAGCTCTTGCTCTGTTTGCCTCTGTTGTTGTTTTGTTTTCTCTGTCTGTTTGTTTTAAGTGAAGAATATTTCGCACTCAATTTAAAAATCTGTCAATATTACTTGTTGTTATCATTGTTGTTGGCCACATTCTACAAACACATCGTTGATCGTTCGTTACCTGCAGACCATAAGACCAAAAGTCGAACTCTTAAGTCCATTTTCAATGTCTCGCAAACAATTCAACAAAAATTTATATTCAATTTCAATGTCAAATGTAATTTTGATTATTGGTTTTTGGATTTTGGTTATTGGTTTCGGTGTGCAAGGTTCAAGACAATTACAACAATTTAGATGATGCAGCACTTCGGCTATAAGAACTGTCTGTGCGTCACGCGGTGACCCTAAATGCACCATGACGTGGCAATTACAGACTTATCACACATACGCCACATTGTCTACTCCAATTCATTGTCTATTCCTATAATTCTTCTTTTGTCTTTTGCTAAGCGGCTTAAAGCGTACACCAACTAATGAAAAACTAAAATCACAATTTAAAATAAATATGGGCGATGTGGGCATGGTCGTGGCAGCTAACACAGTGCATACATTCAATGAATGGAAATACATAGAAGAAAGCAAATTAAGCTGTCGCCAAATCCGTTAGAGCCAATCATAATATTAGTCCTGCAATTGATCAATGGCATATCTACCTACAGCACACACGCACAGCAACATAAATAAGTTTCCATCTCCTTGAATAAATATATGTATATGTATCTACATATATGCCCTTATCTTTGTTTGATTTCCGACTTTATTTTGAGCGCGTGGCGAGCAAACAAACAAACAAAGTAGAAAATACGAAACAATATATATATATAAAAATATATATATAAATAAATCCAAATGAAAGCAGAAGCGTATACCATTTTTTTCCAGTACTTCAATATCTTTTCCTCCCCTGATTCGTTTCCATTTCCCCACCCCTCCTCCCTTCTATCCACATTTTCCGCACAGTTCGCAACGTAGTCAAATTCAATGTAAAATCTTTTTCTTTTTGCTTTTTGTTTGGTCTGGATTAGCAGAAATTGAAAATGCTGGCACACAAAATGAAACCAGCACAGAAAACTCTCTACCTGCATTTTCCACCCCACCCCACTCCCCCTTTCCCTTTTTTCCCCCAGCGTTTCCTTAATAGAAAAGCAAAATATTTAGTTAGGAATTTTAACTAAATAAGCGGCGCTTTAGCATCGACATCGATGCTACCACAGTTTGAGCCAAGGGAGGCAAAAACCAACAGGTGGCAGAGGGGGGGTATTGGTAGAAGGCTAAAGTTTTCATCGATTTCAATTCAAATCGAATTTTACAATAAAATCCGCGATGGGTAAACGAAAAAATGTTTGCTCAATTGCAACTGTGAACAGTGAACACTGAACAACGAAGCAAAAGAAAAACAGAAACTGCAACTCGAAATGCTGGCAACTCTGGGGTTAAACGTAGGTGGATAAGGGGCGGAGGGGGTGTGGTGTGGAACTTGTGATGCACATCAGTCGGTATAGCAAATATATAGAGGCATAGTGAGTGGCCAGAATCAAACAAGAACAGGCGACTCATTGTGTAAATTTGCATACGGATCAAAATCAATATTTTTTCTCTTTTTTGTTGTTTGGTTTTCGTAGCAAATAAAATTGCAAATTTGATCAAAAGTTGCTGATAAATGTGTTGAAGTTTTAAAATAAATAGGAGAAGTTTCTAAAAGCACAGAGTAAATTGGAAAACATTGAAGTTTATCTGCATAAATAAGGCAATAAAATGATTTATTGTGCAGAAATTGGTTTTTAAATTGGTTGAGATAAAGAAATAGTCAAAATAACAAATAAAAACAATAATTACTCTTTGTGTAGAGCCTTTAGTTAATATTTAACTAAATTGGTTTGTAGTATGTGGACTTGAAGCTTTGATTTAATATTATTTAAAATATTTTAATTCAATTTATTGCTTTATTAAATTCAGTTTTAGCTTTATAATTCAACAATTTACTCAACTTAAGCTAATTATTGTGTTTGTTATTCTGGCACAAATAAAGTTATTACAATGCCTCACACAACAATTGGCCAACTGACTTATCAGCTAGTCATTAATAGCACTCCCTCTGCCTCTTACAGCATTCTCTCCCCTCTCTTTCTGCTCTTACCAATCTGAGCTTTGATTTGCATTGTATTCAGTCCCTGGCGTCATTTGCATTCACAGCGGGAAACTCTAAGGAAGCAGCAGTCCTATGTTCCTAGTTTCTATGTTCTACATTCTATGCTCCCTCTTCCATGTCCTTTGTATTTGGAGAGCAAACAAAATGTAATCACTTCATGCAATATGCAACAGTTGTTGGGGCAAGTAACAAACAGGCAGCAAATTAGACGCAGTTCACGTGACTGTCACCTTAACACATTACGCTCCAATTACGCGTCCATCTGCGAAAAGTGGGCGTCGCAGGGGGCGTGGTGGGCGTACTGTGTGTGTGTGTCTCCTTCTCTTACTCTTCGTATCGCTTTCTGCATAATAAAATCAGTCGCAGCTTGTCGCCTTTGCCAATTTGAGTTAGTGACTGCAGCAGATCTCTTCCTCCCTCTCTCTCTCTGTCTCTCTTTCTATCTCTTTCTTTCTCTGTCTCTGTGTGTCGCAACTTAAGCTGCTCCCACACACACACAAAGGGGCACAAAATGCAATGCATACTAAGCAGTGGCAAGAAGTTTGTGCCTTGTGCTCAGTTATGCAACAGCTGCCACATGAGTTGCATCCTCAGCTTAAGTCAAAAGCCATTTGAATTACACATAACCACACACACACACACACACACACACACACACACACACACACACACACACACCCATACACACATGCAGCTTCTAGGCTGCCTAGGAAAATTTAATTACAACTTAAAGGTTTTCCCGGACAGCACACAAAAAAAAGAAAAAGAAAAGAAAAAGTGGGAAAATACAAAAAGAAAAAGAACTCAAATTTCCTGCTTTCCTCAGATTATTTATTATATTGTGTATTGTATTTCAGTTGCTGTTGATTTGCCAAGCTTCACTTTGGTCGCTATTTTCGCCCATTTTTCCACATTTTCCGCCAGTTTCAAACGTTTTCTTCATTTTCAGCATTGTCAAAGTCAATTTAATTGTCTCAATTACGCGCTAAACACCACGCCGTCATCAGCTTTCAACCCGTAAATAAGGCCATAAACCTTTACAAAACCCCGATTCAACCCGGCCCCGAGCCCTGTCCCACACTCCGAACCCGAACCCGTCTCCATCCGATCCAGTCCGGAACCCAAATCAAGCCAAAACCAAGGTCAGGCAGTCTGGGCACAAATGGGACAGTAGCGCGAACTTCATTGAAGTCTTTGCCACCTCGAAAATATAATCAAGTGACTTACTAAAAAGTTAACGCAATTTTGTGGCAACTTCAAAAGTTTCAACTCAACTCTTTTGGCCATGTTCCAAGCCCTCCACCTACAGCCCTTCTAACCCACTCCGCCCTAAGGACTTTATACTTTAAACATTATTGTCTTACCGCCGACATTTTCACGCACAGTTGAATGCACTTTAGGTGGGCATGACTGCGCAGCGCGAACCCTGTAGTCGAGGGAAAGTGGGAGCAGTTGAGTTATCAAAAATTTCTTAACTTAAATTGAAATATTTTAGTTAAAGCAACGGATTTTACGGCGTTTTAGTGGTTTAGTAGATGTATGTCCAAAAATAGCTGACTGTAATTATAAAATTGCTAAATCTAGCTTTAAATTAGTGAGCGGGAATTTGGTTTTTAACGCATTTTAGACTCGTTTACTCGGCTGTTGTGCGTTGCGGCGTATACGTAATTTACTTGCTGTTAATTAAAAAGTAACAACAACAATGTAAACACACCTACACACACACCACCCACACACCACCCACACACCCGCTCACAGTTCAGCTGTCATTTTGATAATTTTACACTTATTTGCGCATAATTTTCAACGTCAAATAATCTAAAATTCTTCACCAAAAATTGAGCAACGCATGTAAATTTTTTATAATCAAAAAGTTCAGCTAAACGCTGGAAAGGTCTTAGGGGTTGAAAGGGGAGAAGAGGGGAATAGAGTGTATAAGAGGTGACTGCACAGGGTTAGAGCGAAATGATGGGATTTGTAGCGTGCGTCCACATCAAAATTGTGTTGTGCAAATATAGGAAATTGTGCAAATATTGAGCGGAAATATCGTGTGGTTTTCAAGGGTGGGGCGGGGGGGGGGGGCACCCTATTTGACATGTGCCGCAAGCGTACACGTTACGTGCTGTCCTTTTGTGGGGGGAGTGCCAGTTGTGGGGGAGAGGCGTGATTGAAAACCGCGTGGACTGACTAACTGGCAGCTGCGAAACTTTAATACCCTGTACTTAGCTGTGTGTGTGTGTGTGTGTGTACATGTGTGTGTATGTGCGCTCTTTGGTCGCTTCAATCGCTCATTTTGCTCCTTTAAGCCACAAAAGCTTTGCATAGACTCGAGTGGGTGTGCGTGTGTGTGTGTGTGTGTGTGTGTGTGTGTGTGTGTGTGTGTGTGTGTGTGTGTGTGTGTGTGTGTGTGTGTGTGTGTGTGTGTGTGTGTGTGTGTGTGTGTGTGTGTGTGTGTGTGTGTGTGTGTGTGTGTGTGTGTGTGTGTGTGTGTGTGTGTGTGTCTGTGTTAATGCCAGCGGTTGACGTTTATAATTTTACACCGAAACTAATTATATTAACTTGAGAGCAACGGAATCAGTTTATGTAATGCATATGTAAGTGCCTGTTACACGTGTGTGTGTGGGTGTATAGTAGTGTATGTGTGTGTGTGGTTGTGCTTTTCCAGCAACAGCATAATAACAACAATGGCACTTGAATGTAATTTCCAATTAAGCTCAATTTAATGCGCAGCGAATACGTAACACAAAGAACTACAACTTCAACTGGACATGGAGCAGTTATGCTGCGTGGGCAGCTGGGCGTGGCATACTTGGAGGAAGCACGGGACAACAGGACAGAGGCGCAGAGGGACAGCTGGACAAGCAAGACAAGCAGTCAGTAGCAATTTGCCGAGACATTGCCAATTACTATTATATAAGTATTTATTGTATTGTCTTCCAAGGCCAAAAGGTAATTACACTGCGAGAAATGTGCATAACAGAAGTGAGCCGCAGGCTAAACAACTTTGTAGCTAACTTTTTGCCTCCAATACACCCTGTAGACACCCTGTACAGGCTACTTCCTGATTGTTAACTGTTGGAAAACATACGGTACATTGACTCAAAAGTTGAAATGTGCGACTTTATTGCTATAGTAATTAAATCACGGTAGTCTTTAGTTTCCTGTAGACAATATACAGGGTGAGCTTGATAGCCTGGCAGGAGCTACTGAAGTTTAGTAGTATATATACACCACCCAACATAGTTTGGCTATTTAGAATCTGTAATCTACTCTACTTATACATACGGCGAATGAAATAAAAAATAATTTTACTTAATTTATTATAGGCACCCTGTAAAATCTTACCCATAAACTTCCTGTAAAATTTAAAAAACTCATTTAAACTTTTTTTATGTGCCATTTAAGACCAATTGTACCCTCTATTACACCCTCTGCCCACCCTATGTAGACCTTACATGAGACCCTGTACCTATTCCTTGAGCCTGCAGCTACACCCAACTGACGGATTGCCCCGACAGTAAATAAAACAAAAGATAACTTAATTGAATGCATAATTTATGCACGTTATTTATAGCAATTGTGCTAGAGGCACCCTGTATGCACCCTGTAGGAAGCGAACGACGCTTTGCAAACTAATTAAATCGACAACTGGTGCTAGGCTACAATTTTAATTGAAAGCCATTTGGCTTCTAACAACTACAACAAACAAACTGACAAACAGTCAAACAAACAAAGAGGATGAGGTGCACAGGGAGGGGAAGGGAGGGAAGTGGGCGAGACGTGGAAGTCTTCTGCTTGCTGTCCTGTTTGCCACTTAAATTGAATTCAAGGCAATGTTGCCACACGAAACTCATTTAAGCGGCACGGCAATTGTTGTAGTGCCACAATTATTTCATATTATGCATCAAAAAAAAGAAGCAGATAGAGAGAGAGAGAGAGAGAGAGAGAGAGAGAGAGAGAGAGAGAGAGAGAGAGAGGGCGATAGCGTGAAAATGTAAACGCAAACAAATGGTAAATAATTAAAAGTAATTGAAGACGAAATAAAAGTGAAATTCGAGACGTCTGCTCGATACTGAAATGGAAACCTAATTAAAAAGCATAAATCGTGGAATCCTCTCTATCCCCTCACCCCAATAACACACCTGTCCAGCCTCCGTCCCACTCCAACACTCCCCCCTCTTTGCACTGCTGCTCATCTAATTGAAATGGAGTCATTATCCTGTCTGTGTCCTGTTCATTGAACTCAAACTCACGGCACACTCCTCCATACTCCTAAAAAAAAAGCCAAAAAACTTTTGCTTGCACCTTGCAGCTGTCGAGATATTTTGAATGTAAATTGTAAATTAAATAGCCAGAGCCACAGCCAAGTCACCTCAACAGGTCAGGTGAGAGGACCCTGCTCCGCAGTACTCCCAGCCAGGAGTCCTTCCCCCGGCAAAGACAAACAGCAGAAATAAAGCAAATAAACAGACAAATACGCACACGAAACAGACGAAACCGACGGTCGAAACGGGCGAAATAGACGAAACGGGCAAGCAAACAGAAATCAAATTGTTATTGTTATTGTTATTTTTATTTTTATTGCTGTTGTTGTTGACCCTCGTTGTACTGTGACCGTTTTTACTTGCGTTTACTATACCTTGGCTTATTTGTTTTCATTCTCATTTGCTGTGGCAGCCACAAACAGCAGCTTCTTTCAAATGTTGCAACACAGCAACATTTTTAGCTCCCGTTGCAAGGTGTCTGGGGAAATTAACAGCGCCTCAGGTGATCCCTACGACCCCCCTCCCTCCCTACCACCCTCCCTCCCTCTCTCGACACACCCCCACATTTTGATTTTTAATGAAATATGACTTTGTAAGGCAACTGTGAACCATCAAAGTCATAACCATAAGCTATGTAGCTGAATATTGCGCATACGCAACGTTGAGCAACTTGAAACCAAAGCGAAACCAAATGTTAAAAAATAAATTCCAGTTAATTATTACAACTGACTGCGCAGCTAATTGGAGTACCGTTAGAGCATAAAGATAAAACACCCAAAGCTATATCCTTTATGCTACTGATTTAAGCATACAAATTTGAAGAATTTTCATTTTTACACTCGACTTAAAGCACTTCCGAGCTGTTCCATAAATAGCACCCGATAATTATGGTTAATGCTGGTCAAGGAAATGGCACATTGTGTCCTTGTGTGTTGTCCTTATTCCTGGCCACTTCATTTAAGCCGCTTTCCATAATTGCTAAGCTTCGATTTTCGTTTTTATTTTTTAACACGCATTTTCCCCCAATTGCGTGAAATTTAAATGGAATTTTAAATATGCATAGACACAACACTTGAGCCACTTCGGGAAGTGGGCGTACAGGTGGGCGTTTGTTGGGCGTTTGGTGGGTGTGTCTTTAATAGAAACCTTGACAATGCCATCGATTTTTCGGCACAATTCGATTCTATTCGATTCGATTCGTTTACGTTTCAATTTCTTTCGACTTTTAAAGTTTATAAATATTTATGATCCCATTTTACTGTTTGCTTTTCTGCCTTTTTTTTTCTGAGCTTACTTTACAAAAGCCGAATGAAAGTTTATTGAAAGTGCGTTGCATTATGAATGTTGCACGTTCTGTTGCATGTGGCATACTAATTTTTTTTCAAAAGGTGCTTTATCCCCGGAGCTTTAAGTAGCAAATTGGAAACTCAGTTGTATTCAGCTTGTAACTGTGATTAAAGATTTATCTGTTTGAAAATCGGTTTGTGGCTTAACTTGAGGAAAAGTTAGTGCTTAGTTAAAGATCCATAGTCATAGTCGATTCCCTCAGGGGAGTATTAGTTTTAGTAGCATTGATCTACTTAAAACGCTTTCAGTCTATCATATTTGGCTTAAACATAATTTTAGCAGCTTAAAATCTGGCTAAATAAATATGATTTCTAACTTATTTCAAGTCAATTTAATTTCAGAGTGTTTTAGCGTTCCAAAATTAGATCACTTCAATCACTTCAATCAGTTTGAAGTGCTACATTATTTTTGATTTTTTGGTAGACTCGTAGATTTATTTGATTTGATGCCGGAAACGGAAACTGCCTGATGGCATTTTGCTGCCATTTTTTTGTGCTATTTATTTTTAGTGACAGCTGCTCACAAGGAACGCACTGAGCTGGGGAAATACTTATGGATTTATGTATTATAATGTCAGAATGCCAGGATGTGTTATCTTTGCTCACTTTCCCCAAGCAACTCATCAATTTTTCAATAGCTCTGTCAGCGTAAAGTGACTTGTGGCACATTAGCTGTCACTCTGTCAGTCTGTCACTCTGTCTGCCACATCAGCAGCAGCAATTTGAGGCGTGTTAACAAGCCGTGGCTTAATTACACACCCAGCTCAGTTTTACAGGTGAAATCTTGTTGAGAAATTTAGATCTATGTGATATAATGCTTGTCGCAGGGATTTAAATGGGGCTGTCAAGATTGGGTACCAAATGTACGGTAAATGTAAATTTATAGTCCAATTAATAAGCAGAATGAAGAGCGTCAACGCTGCGTATGCGCAATGTGACAAATTGAATGATGGCAAATGCATGTCCTTAACAAATTTGTGTGTGTGTCTGTCCCAAAAAGGTTTCTCATGTAGCAGCTGTTTTCGCATCTCTCTCTGTAAGGAAGCAATTTAAATTTCGTAAATAGATTTTCGCAATCGATACGTAAGCGAAAAGAAAGAAAGCAACAACAAAAAAAAAAGTGTAGCTAAAGGAAAACCCTTTTTTCTGGCTTCTTTTTTGGTGTGCTCCTTCTTTTCTGTTGGCCTATTTAAAATATATAAATATTTTAACTTAATAAATGCGGCAGGAGCTGGTTGGCGCCTTTAGGCGACTGCCTACAAGTTGGACAAGTGCTGAACACACACACAAATAGACACACACACACGCAGTCACACACAGTACATTTGCATAAACTTAGCATGGACCAAGGTTCAACTTCTGGCCAAAGGATTTGTTTTCTTTTTGGCCGTCCTTGTAGTCAGGCCGTGGGCGTCAACACAGTTATTTGGCACACAGCATGAAAGAGGATAGAAAGCCAGAAAAGAGCAGGAAGCTAGAGAGGGAGAAGAGGGGGAAAACGTCGTAGAGGAGTCAAACAGAAGCTCAGGTTAACTTTACAGCGGCTAATGGTCGATGAGCCTTTGGGAGCTTCTTTAAGTTGTTGCCCTTTATCGCTTCAACAACAGCAAAAACAGCAATAACTTATCGAAAAACAGTTGTATGTAAATCGAACCTCAAACTGCCAAAACACCAACAAACAAAACACACACAACACACACACACACACACACAGCCAGATAGAAGTTTTGTGTGCTGAAAATGGCAAACCAAATGGAAACCAAGAAAAAATCGCTTTTAAATAAAATCACGAGTCAAGAGACGCACAAAAAATCAATGAGGCACGCACAATTTATAGCACAACAGACTCAATGTAGTTGCTATAGATGTTATACCCTGTACAGTGAGCAGAGAGGGGATGCTGAACAGCTTGGCAAATAAGTCTTCCAAACTTTGAGTCTAAATTCTTTGACATTCCTTATGCTCAGAGCATTCCCCAAGTCTTTAGGCAACTTCCTGTCTTTTTAAAGGGTAACCGTTAGTCGTATACTCCACTCTAGTCTCTGTACTTGCCTTGTACCATAAATTATGCTTGCGCTTACCAACCTAGACACATAAAATATTGCACACGAGTGGCTTTTAGGCCAAAGAAGAGGGCCAAATGAGATGCTCGAAGCAGCAACAAGTCGCAAGTCGCAAAAGGCAACAAATTTGTAGTCGACTTTCAGGCGGCATAAAGCGCAAATGTGCGTAGCAAGCGGAAGTTGTTGCCGCCTTTTAGGCAGCCAGCATAAAACAGAGAAGGAGAGTCGATTAAAGGAGGAGAGGCAGAGCAATAGACAGTCAAGGAATGATTTACTTTCAGCTCTTACGCGTTTATTAGATTACTTGGAGAGTTATGGAGAGAAGCTAAATGTGAAAACGGAATGAGGCTAAACAGTGCTGTCAATTTGGAGAAATAAAAGCTAAATACAGCTATTTAATAGGAGAACTGCAAAGGGGAAGACACGCATAATTGTATCAGAGTCTCTTAGCTAGAAATGCTAGGTAACACCATAATTTAATCTAGCTATTAATTAGCTAAAACACCAGCAATGGACAGCATAGACAAAGATAGCTAATCTGAAAGAAACGCAGAACTAAAGGAAGTAAAAAAGGAAATTCTCGTAGTGTTTGTGTGTGTGTGTTCAGTGTGTGTGTGTGTGTGTTTGTGTTTGTGTGTTCGCTGTGTGTGTGTGTGTGTGTGTGTGTGAATGAGTTTTTAACCTAAAATCAACATTTCATGGCTGTTCAAAACGCGTGTGACAGCTCAACTGTTCTGGCACGTGTTGCTGCTGTTTGCCACGCCCACAAGCTAGCCCACAATTGTCATTTCGACTATCAACTTTATGCAAATAACACAGTTCATTAACAATGCAACAAAAGCCGCAGAAAATAGTCCAGTGTCCAGTGTCCAATGTCCTTTCAATTTCATTTTTTTTCCAAGTATCGAATTCAATTTACAAATTACCTGTGGTATAAACGTGTCTGTGTGAGTGTAACTGTGTGTGTGTGGAAGTGTGTCAGTGTGTGTGTAATTATGCTTATGACTATTTAATGAGTTCACCGTATATTGTATTTAAATTCCGATTTTCGACAGCAGCAACAAATGGCTGGAAAAATTGTAATCAATAATTAATTTCCGCAACAAGTTACTGATGGAAATTTGATAGCAGCTGCTTGAACGACTCTGACAGGCCAGAGATTTGCAATGCATATTTAAAAATATTATAATTAGTTTAAATTTTAAATGAACGTATATTTGAGGTATAAGAATAGAACTCAATTCAAAATAGAGGCCTAAAAATGTATAAAAATAAATTGTAATGCTTCCGCCGCACTTGAGTTTTGAGTGGAAGGCAAATTAACACCTCAACAGCCAAAGTGAACTACTTGGCTTAAAATGGAGATGGAGATGGCCAAATAGCAATATACGCTAGAAAGGTCAAGCAGCACGGCGTGCTCGACTTGACATTGCAGATACAACAAAAAAGTAAACGAAGCAAAGTCAAAGCCAAAGCCAAAGATAAAGCCAAAAACTTGATAGACTTTTTTTGTGGCCTAAACCAAACTGAAGACCTGAAGACCTGGCTCAAGTGCCACTCGAGAGCACACAGAAAAGGCAACAAAATGTGTGTGTTAAAGATTTTTAATTAAGTTGAACCCAAGCACAAAATGAAACTGAAACTGAAGCTAGAGTTTTTGGCCTTAAGTGGAGTCTCTTTTTTTTTGCTTTACTCGCTCTGAAGTATTTTTTTTTGGCTATAAATTCAGCGGTTTGTTAGAGCAAAGGCATCAAACAGTCCAAGCAACTTTTAATTGCCAGACATCGTTAACCCAAAGTCCTTAAGAAAACAACCCAAATATGGTACGCAGGATACAACAGTTGGAATACAGAATAACTTCAACTCTTTTGGTATTTATTTGGTATTTTCGTTGCAGAAAATCTTCTCACTTGGCGGTATTCTGACTCTTTCGGCCGTGGCCAGCGCTGCTTTAGCCGCTCCTCAGGCCTCGACTCGGCTGCGTCGTGATGTCTCCGAACTTGTGGATGCCACAATGATGGATTATGTGCCACCGGCAACGGAGTATTTACCTGGTGAGGATGTGGCCACCGAGCAGCCGAGTGCTGTGCGCACCGATAATGGCTACGAATATCGCACTGTGCGTCGCCTGAAGCTGCGTCACCGCAATCG
The DNA here is from genome assembly GCA_018903735.1 of Drosophila cardini. NCBI lineage: Eukaryota > Metazoa > Arthropoda > Insecta > Diptera > Drosophilidae > Drosophila > Drosophila cardini. The sequence goes on along the minus strand of JAEIGM010000004.1, from coordinate 4,197,851 downwards.
TCGCGATGTCTCGCATCTGTCCACACGTTACTTGCCACCAGCCCCCAGCAAGAACTATCTGCCACCAGCTGTGGTGCCAACACCAGCAGCTTCCGCTCCTCCTCCAGCCGATGACACTGAGGAAATTGTCTCTGCTGTCGAGCCCAAGTTGGCTCGTGAGTATTTGCCACCAGTTGAGGACGCAGCCGTACCTGCTGCTGAGCCCGAGCCCGAAACCGAGGCACCAGCTGTGGAAACTGAAGCCCCGGCTGCTGTCGAGCAAGAGCCACCGCAGCCGGAAGCCGATGTTCGTGTTGTGGATGTGCCCACAGCGGAACTACGTGACGATGGCTATCACTACAAGCAGCCCGAGGAGATGCCAGTCGAGCTTAAGGAGGCGCCCAAGGAGTACTTGCCACCACTAGGTGCCGATGCCGTGGCCGAGGGACCTGCCAATGGCGAGAGTGCTGTCCTCACCAAGGATGGCTACCAATATCGTGCCATTCGTCGTTATAGATTCTAGTTGAAGCTGGAATGATGACAACATTTCCATTTACACCTTTTTTGGGTTTATTTGAATTTTATCTTTGAATTTTTTACTTTTTTTTACTTTTGTTGATGTTTTTATATCTGAAATAAAATTGAGTTTTTTATAATAAATAAAAGTCTTTGATTGGGTCGATAAAATATTAAGTTAAAATTTAAATATTTTAAAATACACTAACCAAAAATGAACTAAAGATTTATAAAGTTCAAGCTAAAATTTTAATTAATTTATAAATTTAACCCTTTTTCCTACAAAGCTTCAATTTATGCCTCTAATTCTTTAGGCCCCTTAGTAATTTTAGTCATATTTAACTATCTCTACTTATCTATAATTTACCCAACTATCTTTTAAGCCAAAAAAACACTCTAAATTATTCTGAGCTCATCTAAAATTCTTTCAACTCACAAAAGTATTCCTTTTACCACCTACAAACTAATAGTCAGCAAATTATTAAAAACAGGCTTTAAATAATTTATGCAATAAAATCAAAAATATTAAATTATAAATTACGCAATAAATTCCCATAAAAATTGCTGATGAAACTTTATATTTACATAGTTTTTTTAATAAAAGTCTCGATTTTTTTGGTCGATTAATTCTGCGAATTTATATGAAACGGAAGTTCATAAAAAATATTCAATAAATTTACATGGAAATCGAGTCAAAGAAAGTAATGAATAAAATAAAATAAACACACATACACACACACAAAGGCAGACAACAATTTCCATGTAATATGAATTTATTATTCCATTCCAATAAAAGCTTCATAGAAAAGTTTATTAAACATTTTGATAACTCTAAAAGTTATTAACTTTTGCACTTTATGTGCAGTTTAACTAGAGTTTTTGGTAGTTTCACATGGCGTATACGCAACGTGTAGAACGCTTTATACTGGGTTGTGGGCCTGAACTCTGACTGGCCACAACTCAAGTTATTGGCACTAAAATGGGTCTACTATATAAATGGGGCCTCCAATTAGCGTAGAGCTCACGCCAAAGGACACTCTTCCCCCTGATCTGTGAAGATTCACGCATATTTTATATGCATGTGGCAGAGACTCAAGTGCCACATGTTGCCATGGTGGTGGCCTTAAAGGCTTAATTAATGCACTTGCGCGTTAATTCGTCACGGCAGCAACAACAACAGCAACAGCAACAACAACAGCAACAAAAGAGCAGTAAGAGAGCACTTAAGATAAATTACTTGGCTTATTGCCGCTGTTGCCACAGCTGCCACTGCTGCAGTTGCCACAAAAGGAAAGAGAGAGAAAGACAGAGAGAAGGAGAGAGTGTGGAAGAGAGAGAAAACATACTGATACTGCAAAACGCTTAACGTTTTTCCGCACATTTAGTCCTGATTGCTTGCGTGTTTTAATTATGAAATCAATTGCAGGAAATTCAATGAAAAGTGAGAGAGAAAGAAAAATCAAATGAAATTGACGCTGTTGAGATTTCAACTCAATTTGTAAGCAATAAAAGCCGCAAAAGTTAATAAACAACAAATAGGCACACATACACACACACACACACAGAGAAACACACACACACATGAACAGAGTCAAAGTTATTTATGTCGAAATAAAAGTTAAACGACAAAAGCGTTACACAGAAAGAAAGAGTAGATGAATTTTGGGCAGAATTGACAAAGCAAAAGGCAACAATAAGGGTCTAGAAAGGAAAGGGGAAGAAGACAGAGAAAGTGAGTTAAAGAAAGAGAGAGAAAGGAGACTAAGAACTGGCAGTGACAGCCCGCTTATTGCATATTAAATTGCGTGTGTCGCAAAAATGTCAGAACAACAACAGAAATCAAAGCAACAAGCAGGCTAAAAGCAACAACAACAACCATCACAACAACAACAGTCACAACAACAACAGCAACAACAACTGGCAACATTTCCAGCAATCATTTGAGAACTAGCCGGAAGGACATTTGCGATTGGGTGACAAACGCTCTGAAGCACACACTGAAACTGTTCATCTGTGCTCTCGTGTGTATGTGTGTGTGTGTTTTTTAATGTATAATAATATGAAATTTCACAAAATATACAATTTGTTGTTGTTGCATAAAAAATTTCGCATTTCATTTTGTTGTTTCTCGTTGCTTTTGGGTTTCGGCAATCGATCGCTGTGGAATTTGCGTTGCATACTTTCAGGGGCGTACGGTATCAAAGTGTTGGAAAATGCGTTGAAAAGGTTTTGTGGAATGTCATGTGACTGTCTTTGTTTGACAGCTGCGACAGATGTGTTATTAAACTTGTGCATATTTATGAAATTTAATTTCTGCATTATAATCTCGTCATGTCACAAACATGAGTATCAAAAAATACTCAAATACACACACACAGACAGTGTCAGTCAAAAGCACACACTAACACATACCTATGCAGCTCTGCCAAATGAGCAAAAATCACTGCAGGCGTTTTGCGCTGTGAGCGGAATTGTGTGTGTGTGTGTGTGTGTGGGTGTGTGGAGTATGTGTGGAGTGTGTGTATAGTGTGTGTGGTTGTGTGGGAGTGTGGGTGGCCGTGCTCTCTTTATTTCCCACCAGCTTTTTATGCACCAAAATTATTGCTCTAACAGCGGGAGTTTGAGTTCATTGAAGTCATATGCTGCACATGCTCTGCTCAGCTCTGTTAACTTGGCTTAAACAAGTCACAAACTGTATAATAGATATATTCCACATATACTTTCGCAGTGTCTGAGACTACAATAATATTTTAAATGGCAGTTAAATGATAAAGAAATAAACTGTCATAAAAAATATAAATGTAGTTATTTTATTATCACAGAAACAAAATCATTTAAAACACTCAATTTATTAACTGATTAGCTCATTTTAGACATAAATATATAAAAAACTGATTAAGGTGGCCTTAAGAATGTTAAGGGTTTATTTTTCGTCACCATACAGAGTGTTTCTCTGATAAACTTTTGATTCCTGAACAGATTTACAATTTCCTTTACAGAAAACTGTTTTAACTCTCAATAAACTCTGATATAATTTCACACCATAGTTACAGCTGTCATAGAACTAGTAGAAACTAGTCTATACATTACTCAACCCACCAAAATCCTTACCTCTCACAACTATATTTACTGCAAACTTACCAAAAATCTGTTCTCAATGCTTTTCGCAGTGTATTTCAGACTCGTTTCGATAACGCCGCCATTTTGTATTTACACGCTGCCGCTTGAGGTCGCTTTAGTGCACCATAAGCCATATTTTTCGCGTACTTACGGTTTAAACAAGATTTGTGCTTTAAAATACGTTTACGAGACACTTGAGCGTCGCCTTTGATGGTTGCACGTTAATCAGTGGCATCTACAAGTACACGGCAATTTGCAACGTGCCACACGAAGTGGCAGCTTTGAGTTTGCCACACTCGCTCTCTCTAGGCAGTCTAATTGGGCTCCCAAAAAAATGGAAAAGAAAAGAAAATAAATTTAATAGATAACTGCAAATTTGAATAACATAAAGTCAACTTTATGCGGACTTTAAAATGCAAAGAATTTGTACAAGTTAAAACATTTCCAACACATTTAAATTAAGAAAAAAGAAGAAGAACAACAACAAAAACCTATAACAAATATCAACAAACATTTTAACTTAATTAAAATGAGAGAGAGACAAGAGCAATAAACAAACAAACAGCAGCAGCAGCAAAAAGTGTTTTGTTGTCATAAATGCCACGCCCCCCACAACGCCCCACTCCTCACCTACTTACCATATGTGGCATGTGTGTGTGTGCTGTGCAAGTACATGGCCTAAATCCAACCTCAAATTACACAATATTGTTGTCAGACTATTAATTTTAGTACGAAACTGGCCAAAACTTCAGCTTTGAAGGTGCCCAAAAATGTGTCGAAATGAAAAATTTCGTGTATTTTGCCACACACGTGTGTGACAGAGTGTGTGTGTGTGTGGGAGTGTGTGTTTGTCTCTAGGAAAATGTTATTAGACTTGTGCAGCCGAAGCCAGCATAGTGTAAAACCAATATGTCCTTGATACAAAGTACTGATTTAAAGTCCTGATTCCTTAGTACTTGGCTCCTTTGTAATTTGGCTTAGTTTTGCAGAACATTTTGACCAGTTTAACTTGATATTTTTAGGCCACAATTAGTAACTGTAACTGGTTGCCTTTTCCTGACCAATTATGTAATCCAAAACGAAGTTGCTTGTAAAATATAAACTGAGCATTTGCTGCGCTTATGGCCGAAAGCAGAGAAAAGGCCAACAAGCAGCTGGGCCAGAAGCCACAGTGAAAGCCTAATAATTAACCAATTACCAGAGCGAACTTCAAAGCCAAGAGCAGCTTCTATTTACACAGGGAGAGGGAGAGAGAGAGGGAGAGAGATAGAGAGTGCTCAGCTTACAGGTGAATCTGCTACCTGTTTGCTACTGTTACCTCTGCCCAGACTTTTACCTTCTTCCGTTTAAAGTGCCTGCCGTAGTTACCCAGAATTTTATGTGGCTAGAAATACCTTCATTTGCAGCTCCACAAAATTGCTTATTCATAGCTGACTGCCGACCAAATGAGCGAACATTAACTTAATCTACAATACCAAAAAAAATGAGAACTATTTGGGCCAAAAATCCTTATGGCCAACATGAACCCCTTTCTGTGGCAGACAGCGGGATCATTGGCCCCATTTCTAGCTTGAGAATTGTTAAGTTTTGGCCGGAAAATCTGAATATGGCTTGACACCAGACACGCCTACTTTCACAAGGGGGCGTCAGCTGATTTATTCACTTGTTTCAACTTGCAGAGTTCACGGCTGTATTAGACTAATGAAAACCCAACAAGTAAGAAAGGCTACAGTCGAGCTAGCCGACTGTTAAAGACCCCGTACTCATAGTATTTGCAATAAAACACTTTGAAACAAAACCATCAGATTGTAAAAGGGATGCAAATCGCCAACAAAATGCCGATATCGATATTAATTAAAATATCACATCAAATCAAATATCGATATTATCAACAACTGAATTCAAATACGCTATAGATATGTACATAATGACCAAATATCGCATTCGAGATCATATCGCAATTATATTTACTATCGTATTGAATATCGATATATGATTTATCGTTTCGTATGCATACATGTGCGTGCATCGTCCGCGAGCAGCGCTGTCGCTACACAAGCAGCGAAAACGTTCGCTCACATGTTTATATGCTTCTGTCTCGCTTGCACACATGCATTGACATTGCGTGCAAATGTTAACTTTGTTACGTGTCTAGCTCTTTTGTTTATTGTCCGATTTGTATGCAACTTTCAGGATAGTTTGTGATACTTTGTCTCCAACTGAATTTGAAATTACATAACCGTACGATAAGTGCATATGCCTTAAAAATGGCATTGAAGTTTGAAAATTATTTCATTCGTGTGGAAAAACGGGGCGTGGCAGTCCAAAAATTTTAATGACAATACATTTATGCTGTCTCTAGCAACCTCCATACCAAAAATGGCACTCCTAAGTGCTATAGTTACTGAGATATTTGCTTAAAACATCAATTTTTTCCTAGGTGACCATAGTTTTTTACAATTTGCGGGGGCGGTAAGGGGCGTGGCAAAGATTTGAAATAAACTTGATCTGCTCGCGAAGCAAACGGACTATCATTCCAAATTTGGTGGCTCTAGCTTTTGTAGTTTAAAAGATCCAGGTGTTCATACGGACGGACGGACAGACGGACAGACGGACAGACGGACAGACGGACATCGCTATATCGACTCGGCTGTTGATGCTGATCAAGAATATATATACTTTATGGGGTCGGCCACGCCTCCTTCTGCCTGTTACGCACATTTCGCTTCAGACAAACCTAATAGACCCCTCTACTCTTTTTAGAGTACGGGGTCTAAAAATGGGACCAAAGATAACAAACCTGCTCTGGGCATATAAACACGTATACGTACAGTGAACAGTCCCAACTCCAACCCCGCCCCTCGAATGCCCACCCACCCCCGTGCACAGCGGGAGAGAATCACGTCTAAGTAACTATAAAGCACTTTTGGGTTGCAAAAACCTTGTGCCATTAACCTATACAGACAAATTTAGACACAGTCAGAACCGGGATACGCTCACGTGGATTTGGCCAACCGACCCTTGATGGCAACGCAAAGCTGTAAGTGTGCTGAGGAGGGGGAAGAGGAGGGGAAAGAGAGAGAGAACACATGAAGTTGGTGTTGCCTTGACAACGCACAGGCGAACAGCAACTAAGAAGTGAAATAAAAAACGCATATTGCGTAAAATTCGATGTCAAGAGGTGGACAAAAGTCAGGTGCGTGTATAGGGCACTTATGAGTGGCACTTAGTCTGTCCTAATACGCATCATTAGAACATTTAACAGGATACACGTGACGGCCAAGCGTTCTGGCCAGCATCCAATGTCGCAGTCACAGTTTTCTTAGCTAAAAACGGATTTGTCAACTCAAATTTAAAGTCACGTTAGCTGTCCTAAAAATCAGTATGTTATGGAAACTTAATACGTATGTGTAGCTGCAAGGCAAAGGGATCAACTAAGTTCGGCTGGGGACTGTTAAGAAATTGCCCAAGACTGTTAAACGTTAAGTAAAACAAGTTTCTAAGTAAATTCTGTTAACTTTGCTATGTTAAACAACGCAAGTGCTTGCTTAATGTCATAGTAACTACTTTCAAACCGCGCGCCAAGCCAAACAGCGTTGCCAGATCAGAGAACGCAGCGATAAGCAATTTGCCAGTCACAGCAGCTGAACTCTCTTTTTATCGATTACTGCTTAGCGACTGCGCGACAATTGAATTTTAAACTGCAAAACTCAACCAAAAACATTTAAATTTACTTAGAATCGTTTAATTACATAGTTTATAAAGCTATTTAACTGTTACATCTGAAATTAGTTGTCACAAGCAGAGTTTAATAATAAAATGTGTAATTAGAAAAAGTTATTTGTGTGTGTGTGTGATTGTTGTGTTGTGTGTGTATAGGGAAGTGCTCGATAAAAGTAGAAAAATTTACATAAATCGCAAAAATACTTCTTTCATTACTGAATCTGGGGCTCTTGACTTTTGGTCGCCTTTTCTTATTTTTTTGTCTGTTTTTTTGGTACGAACTTTGTACATTAGAAATTAGAAAACTAAAGAATGCAATTGTTGCAAGATCTAGTGCATTAAGTAGACAATAGCAGCCAGCAGAGCGGTGGCCAGCAGTGAAGCCTGTCCAGCAGTCGCTCCAGATCGGCAGTAGTATTCATCACAATTAGCCTCGGCTAGTGTCTTGTATTTCTCCAAGACATCCGACCAGTTGCAAAGACCCACATTGCACCAACTGAGCTGCACGGCATTCTGATTGAGGAAGAACACGACCTTCTCCTTGTTCAGTTCCGCCGGACACTCGTACTTCACGGCCACAAAGTTGGCGGCAAAAGGACCCAAGAGACTTGTCCGCCAGCGACGGCTGGACATCGAATCATAGTTGTCGCCACGTAGGGGCACATCGTCCTTATTGATGCCCAGGGCCGTAAGCAAGGTCTGCAGACCCGTCGAGTGGGCGAAATAGGCCACCACATGGGGCGACACGGGGCTGCTGAGACGTGTCAGCATGTCTTGAACGGCGCGGCAGTTGAAGCGTGTGTTCTCCTCAAACCCATAGCCGGAGCCATAGTAATACTTGAGATCCTCGGCGTACTCCATAACGGTGACGTGCTCTGGAAGGAAGGCACCGCACCAGACACTCGTCCGATCCACCTGCCAAGCCTGCTCATAGCGGCAAATATCAAACATAAGCCTGATGTCCTCCTCGGCCAGCACCTTGAAGCTACAAGAGGAAACTGTGTTAAAGGAAGTCAGAGGAAGGTCTAAACATGGACATACCCCAAGCGACGGGCAATGTCCGCCATGGTGTTGTTCCAGACCGCAGACGAGCGGTACTTCTGGTACTCGGAGCCCTCGCCCTTGTAGTTCTTATTCTTGAAGTCTTCGCAGTAATCGTAGGGACGCAGCAGCAGATCCTTCTCGGGTATTTCGGCTGCAGTGGCCAAGTTGCTCTCGCCGAACAGTCCCTGGGCGAAACCCTTGAAGCTCTCCGTGGTGCGCTGAGTGTCCGTGTGACGGAACTGCAACAAAGCAAGAGGATTAGCAAAGGAAGACAGAGGAGTACAGCAGAGAACACTCACCAGGTAGTAGGTATCGTTGTACCTGTTGGGTAGCACCGTGGGATAGTAGCGTTGATAGAGCTTCGCGGTGCCCCGCAAATCCTCGTATCCCTGACTGGTCAGATGCTGTTCCTGGTCGACGGTGATGCTGGCATTCCACTTCCACATCTGTATGGCCAACAAATCGTTCTGGCACAAAGCATCTGTGTCCGGTTTGGTCTTCAGCACACGATAGTTCTTCACAATCAGATCACGGAGCTAAGGAGAAGTAGCTTCATTAGAATCTGTTGGATTTCTTGGTAGGCTTACTTACCTCCTCCAGACGTGGCGCCTCCTTGATGGTATTCGGTGTGGGCAGACGTGTACCATGTCTGTGGAAGATCCACATCTTCTTGGGCTCACAGCCGGGCACCTGATACTGCTTATCAATGTTCGTGCCCTTGACAATCTGATAGGCGGTCTTCGAGGTAAACTGACGCGTCTGCAAACGCTCCGCGTCCTTGCCAAAGCAGTAGTCATCTCCACGCACCTGTGCGCAGCACAGTAACGCTAGCAGCGACGTCAGCAGCAGCAGACGCATGACTGCAAGAGAGAGGAGAGGAGTAGGGAGTGAGTGAGGAAAGGCATGAAAATTAAGTGACCCAGCCTTTAGTCGATATCCTTGAACTGTCTTTCGACTTTTACATATTGTCATATGTGGCTCGTGTTCAGCAGAGGGGTAAGTGGGCGGGGCGAAGGGCGGTTAGAGACCGGAGGGGTCATCAATAGGTGTGGCATTTAAATTGCTCTGCCAAGAAGTTGACTCAAGACAATAAAGGAAGGGCTAAAACTCTGGCAAGGATTCCAACGAAATTTCCAATACCCAAAGGGAAATGCCAACACACGCACACACACACACAAACTCTACTCTACACACACACACACTCACACTACCTTGGAAATTAGGCTAATGATTTTGCGACTGACAAATGACTGCAGTTTTATACCAACTTTAGTCATCATTATAAACGCCACCTCGCTGAATATGGGAAAATGGGAAAATGGGTCAATTTATTCAGGGCGTCAGTGCATAAAAACCCATGTAATGCTTCAATTTGTAGCCCGCATCCCAAATTGATTTATCATTAAGTCTGCCTAGCTATCCCTCTCCTCCCTCCCCACCTCCCATCTAACCTCTGTCCAGTTACCCCCTCGTTTAATTGACAACTTTTTGATTGCTTGATCAGACTATATACTCTATATACTCTCTATACTCTCTATAAAGCAAGCCGTGTTCTCAGAGTTTATTCAACTTGTTCAGCGAGAAAAGCAAACAAATTTAATTAATTTCTTATTTGTGCTCAAAATGAGTTTGAAGAAAATGTTGGCTTCATTTAGCCCGACAAAGGGTCAAAAAGAAATGGTCGTAGCCTTGTAAGTACCAACAATTCTATGCAAAAAGTAGACATAATTTTAATGTGCCACGCCCACTGTTATCCTTAGTGTGCCTACGCTTGCTACTTTCGGCGTGGCGGGACTGTTGACACTGGTCTACTTCTCGGACTGGCGTGCTATCACCAACTATATCCCAATCTACAATACCAAGTATCCCAAGGAGGAGACCAAGAAATGAGCCAAGCAGCGGTAAGCGCCACAACATGTGGCAACAAATGGTTTCTTCCACAACTAACACATTTCTCCCCACTTTCTCTCTCTTGCAGTTTTTGGTTTCTCCTCTGTACATTCTCCTATATATTTCCCCCGATGTTTTTTTGTTAGCGTTACGACCCTGTTTGATTTGGCTGCCTGTCAAGGTCTACCAATTGGTCAAATAAACAGTCGTATTTTGTCTAAGACTCAAAACACACACACAGACGACTAATTTTTGTACCATTTTGGAGAATATGCATTTTGGAACCACAATGCAAAAGTAAATAAATTTACGGGCTTAACAAAATACACAAATCGTACACGAAATGGAAAGAATAACAAATATAAAAGACGACTAGCTATCTAAAATAGCACAATAAATAAATGATCGATATCGTTTCAGAAATACCCTGGAAAATTCATTTTCTTTTATAGACTGAAAGAAACTATAGTAAAAAGTGGAATTTTATATGATATATTTAAAGAATCTATTCAGTTTTAAGTTATAACTTAGCTGAAACTACTAAAAGCTGAGTTCCTATACCATAAACTCAGTTTTTGTGACTACTTGCCCACCCCACAAAGTTGTTACATACTGCCTCTACCACACATGCTACCCCACCCCACTCAAAACGCCTACAGGGTATACAAATAGTCTGTGCAGAGGGCACATCTGCTGCTGTGGCAGCCTCGCATCTCCTGTCATCGCATTGTTTACAACATTGCATCACATTCAGTCAACTCTGGATGCAATTGTGCAACTTGTTGCGCCAGTGACGTCACGCGGGAGACGCCCTAAGTGCTGCTGGCAACCCGAAGCAATTAGCTTAAGCAATTTTCTATTTTTCAATTACGCACAGATCGCACAATCAAACGGCGTCTGTTTAATCGAACCTTCAGGCACATTTACAGCCCCTTCCCTGTTCGAAGGAGGGGAGGAGGGGGAGGGCCCTCAAGGCCAGCTGCTGATCTAGAGATCTTTGCGACTGTTTTCCAATCCACTCTGCTGCCATATCGAGCATTCAGATCCAAGATCACATTAGAAACACATTCCGAGTGGGTGGGGGAGCTTCTGTAATTGCACAATGCTAGTTGTTCCCACACCCCTTCCTATAACCTACCCCCACACCGCACCCCAAGTCGCATCCCTCCTTCCTCTCACGGAATCGTGCAATTGAATGCGTCGCCTTTGTTTGCTCAATGTGAAATTAAAATTCCAATTTGACTGTCGTTTTGCCATTTTGCTTAGCTCACTTTATCACACATACGTCCCGTTGTCCGCTCACCCCTAACAATATATTCACAACCCCTACTGCCCCGCCTCCACTCCTCCCCGCCTTTAATAAACTATTTGTTATTTTTAGTTTTTCTCTATTCGAAAGAATATTTCAAATTTATTTCACTTGATTTATGTTTTTATTTATGTTTTCATTCTTTCGCATTACGTACGTGACATTTGCTAATTTCTCGTCGAGTTCTACAGTTTTTCGGTAATGCGAAAATTGTGCCCTCGTGCCGCTTTTCCGCGCGTGTTTTTCCAAGCGGAAAATAAATCAAATGCAGATTTCAAAAATTCCACACCAAAAAAACTATGCGTACTTCATAAAGAGTTGAAGCTTTAAAACTCTAGAGCTGATCTGTCTACGAAAAAAATCCATTAGCAGAGGTGCTCGACTTGAAGATGCCCAGCAGGGAACTTTGAAGTAATTTATGTGCAAAAAAAATAAATTTTAAAAAGAGGAGTTATAAAAAGTGAAGAGAAAACACAGATAGAGGTATAGGAAAAGGCTCACACCACCCTGTATTTTATGTATGAAAAGTATACAATTTTTTAGCCAAGTCTATAATACCCCTCTTGCCATTATTTTACGGGGTATACAAAGTCTTATACAATCATAATTTAATTGATTTGTTCTGAATTCACACAGATTGCCCCCAAAACAGACACGCTCTCCACAGATCGATGAACTGTGCTCTGAAATTTCCCAGCGTTACGCAATTTTGCAAATGTTTCAATTATTATTGTTTTTATACTCTCTGCAAGAGAGAGTATATTGGGTTTGTGCAAAAAAAAAAGTATGTAACAGGCAGAAGGAGGCGTGGCAGACCCCATAAAGTATATATATTCTTGATCAGCATCACAAGCCGAGTCGATATAGCCATGTCCGTCTGTCCGTCTGTCTGTCCGTCTGTCCGTCTGTCCGTATGAACAAACAGATTTCAGAGATGGTAAGAGCTACAAGTTTGAATTTGGTCTCTATCGACTCGATATTAAGTCAGTCAATACAAGAATCTTTTTTTTTTCGATGCCACGCCCCGTTCGCCCACAATGAGCAAAAAACTAGAAACACCTCGTAAAAAATTGATGTTTTAGGTGAATATCTCAGTAACTATGGCACTTAGGAACACCCATTTTGGTACGCAGGTTCCTAGAGACGGCATAATTGTATTGCCATCAAAAATTTTGGACTGCCACGCCCCCTTTTCCCACAAGAAATAAAATAATTTGCAAACTTCAATGCCGATTTTAAGGCATATGTTCTTATCGTACAGTATTGTTATTTCACATTCGTTTGAAGACAAAATATATTAAACTATCCTGAAAGTTGCATATAAATCGGACTATAAACAAAAGAGGTATCCATGTAAGAAAGTTAATAATTGAACGCAATGTCAATGAATGTGTGCAAGCGAGACAGAAGCATGCAAACATGTGAGCGAACGTTTTCGCTGCTTTCTAGCGGCAGCGCTGCTCGCAGACGCTGGACGTGCCGATCAAAATTCTATTTTTGACAAAATAGTTATCCAGCTAGGAAGTTAAGCCTTTTTTATATGTATGGTTTGGGCAAGAAACTTTCAAGTGTCGTGATGGCGTTGCAGGTTTAGTGCTTGGTCGGCGAACGCAGGGACGTGGGTTCGAGTCGCGGTTGCACATTTAGTAATAAAAATATTTTTTTTATCAAAACCCAGTTTAAAATTTTTTTTCAATTGTTTATAAATAATTTGTTAATAAACAATTTTTTTTTCGATAATGCAACACATTTAAACAACACAATAAAATATATTATTTTTGACGACGGACCAGGAGTCGAACCCACGACTTCCCGTTCATCGATCGAATACTAATCACTCGCGCCACCGCATCACTTGGAAACTTTCGGCTTAAAACCATAGATATCTCTATAAAAGAGGCTTAACTTCCTAGCTGACCGTCTTTCAACGTCTTTTACAGCAAGTACTATCAGTTGATATTCTCGGATACTGATTTTATTAAAATGATCGGGAATAAAAGGCAGAGAGTATTCTACGGTCGGGCGTGCTCGACTGTACTTTTCTTTCTTGTTTTTTCTTGTTTTTTAGCTGCTGCCAAAAGGTGAAAAATGGCAAATAAAACACGCAACAGGCTGCCACGCGTTTTAAAAGCGACTTGTTGGCGTTTTAAAACGCCAAGTGTCTCGAGAATTGTCAAGAGATTATCAGTATACTTAGTTAAGTCTATCACTAGTGTATCAGTTGTCAAAAGTTCCGAAAGGTAAGTGATAAACACAGATAAATGATAAGTTGCCAGCTGACAGGCATTTTTCAAGCGTTTTCCTTGCGTTTTTCCCCTTAAACGTCAAGTGCTCGGAGATATGATAACAACTCAACTTGTGACACGATTTTTATAGGTATTAAAAATGTATTTACAATGTAATTTTTGTGTTCGTTTTGACAATAAAAATGGCAGAGAAATGAGTGATCTACAACAGAAAGTGACAAGACAGCGCTTGACAGGCGTTTCAGGGGCGATTTCTGAGCGTTTAAAAACGTCAAATTATGAGAGATAACTGCTTAATTTGTGGCGAGTTCTTAAAGGTATCAACAATTATTTAAAAATTATATTATCACCAGCAAAGTAACCGATAAACTAACTAAAATTTAACAAATAATAACAAGAAAGCGACTGACAGGCGTTTCTCCCGCGTTTCGCTCGCGTTTCATGTGCGTTTTTAAACGCTGTTCGTTGTTCAATTCTCGCAGGAATGTGAAAAATCTCAGATAATCTTTAGAAACCACTTATGGAAGTTGTGTGATATTGAAAATGGCTTTGCACATGAGTGCAATGCATATTAATTAGCAGAAATATGGAAAAGAAAAGAAGAAGAGATAGAGGTAGAAAGGGGAAAGGAGAATTTAAGAGAGAAACGTGGGGAAAAATGGAAACTAACCGACATTGCCCAGTGGCCAATTAGCATAGTAATGATGCTCCAAGAGCAATTCACAAAACATGGAAACAATAAAGACAAGTCTACCGACAGATCACAAAAAACACCCCCTTTCTCCTCTACGCCTACGCCCCTGGGTGTTCCCTGCTTAGTAAGCCCCGCGACCGGAACCGTCTTTCGTCGACTATTTTCGGGGCGATGTCTCCGTCTAGAGTCTAGACACAATGCTGAGAATTTGACTGTGTCTAGTTAATATGCAAGACTGGGAACAAGTCATTATAACCCCTTCGAAATCTAAGGAGAGGGAGGGAGAGGGGTAGAACTCTGTCTTACGCATTTTAAATTAAAGACAACGTCAGACATTTCCCAAATGATCAGTTTGATCTTCGGTCCGAGCATTAGACATTTAATTTATCACTTGTATGAGTGCGCTGTATATTTCTATATATTGATAGGCCCCTGAACAAGAAGAAGCAGAAGAAAAGTTCTCTCCCCCCTTTACCTCATTTCCTCCACAGTGTGTTCTCTATTTAAAATTATGTGAATTGCGTTGACCTTAAGGGAATATAGAGAAAAGATAGCCGAAAGAGTGTGAGAAAGGGAGGGAGGTGGCAAGAGAGGAGGGGATAGAGTAGGGGCAGGGGAGGAGACATTGCCCAACACTTTGTTTTGAGTGGTGTTTTTGGAATTTTGTAAGAGTTCTTTTCAGACACATCGGAATTCGTGTTGATATTATGACTAGAACTTGAAATACTTTTTGGCAAACAACAAAATCCGACGCTGCCTGTGGAAAATACTTAAAAATAATCAAATGGAAAAGCACAGAGGGGAATGAGGGGGAGGGGGGGGGGCTAGAAAACTACTTTCGAGCGGGTTTTTGGGTCTGTTGTATGCCATGATATACAAAAATTTCGTATAACGTATTAAGTAATTCACATTAAAAACCAAGAGCACTGTCGAATTGCTTGACATCAAACGCTATTTTTGGCATTATACG
This sequence comes from Drosophila cardini, assembly GCA_018903735.1. NCBI lineage: Eukaryota > Metazoa > Arthropoda > Insecta > Diptera > Drosophilidae > Drosophila > Drosophila cardini. The sequence continues at coordinate 4,182,360 of JAEIGM010000004.1, read as the reverse complement.
AAAGAGAAACAACAAAAACAACTAAAAGATCTGAAAGAAAGCTATACCCAAATAGTGTTTCAGAGTATAGTGCCCGAGGGGGACTCTTGGTACTGCCTTTTTGGTTAAGGTTAAGTGCAGCAACTGCTAAGCGATTCTATTTGCCAAAAATGATTTTGGCAGCGCAGCCAAGGAAATTTTCAAAATCAAGATACGCCGAATTTTTGACAAATTTTTTCAATTTATTTGAAATTTCGAATACTAAATTAAATAGAATTAAGTAAAAATATAAAAGGAAATTAATAGATGTGACGACAAATGAGCCAACTATGAAGGCTGTCCACAAACATCTCAAAGCGGAACTAATAATTTTCAGACCGCGTGACGATCATCTCTGGAAAGCTCTAACTATGGCGTAGCGCTAAAGATCGAACCGGTAGATAAAATATAACTAAGCTTTAGTATATTAGTAGTTGCATACTAAATTTCAACGCTCTAAGTGGAAGAGTCTCTCAGTTCGGAGAGGTAGGTCCCAACAAGCGAACGGTAGAAGTTGTTTAACAAGTTGTGTGTCAACACAGTAAAGGTGCAAAGTTGCCCATAACAACCTTTTGTACACAATTGTACAATATTTGTATAGTGTTTCACACATCTTCAGCACAAATACAGGGTATAACAAGAGAGGAGGGAAGGGAAACCCAAAAAAATTGATGGACGGGAAGCATTTTCTGCTACAAATGAGATCTAAATTTATCGTAAGATGAACATATGTAACCTATGTACCCAATTACAGGGTATATAACCCAAAAGTCAAAGCTTTATATAGTAATAAATTTAATTTTTCTAACATACAATTTTTTTTTTAAACAAAACTTAATATACCCGTGCTATACCTAGTAAAGGGTATAACTAGAAATTACAGAGAGGGAAAATTGAACAGCCGTGAAAGAAAAACAAAGTGAATAACCGGTTTTTCCAGCACCTACACACAAGTCAGTTTTTCATTTCAAACAAATTTTCTGTAGCAATGGAAAAAAGTTGGCCCAAAAGCGGGTCGAGATCAGGTAAGCAAGTCAGTTAGAAGAAGAAGAAGAAGCGGCAACAGAGGCAGCGGTACGAGTCAAAATGTGTGACATTCTTGAGGCTTGAATATTTTGGTTTTTGACCGCATTTATTTAATGAGCCACAAAACGGAGCGTGTTTAATTAGCTAAGCTACCCTATCTGCATCTCTTCTTTTATTGAGGGGTACGAGTCGCGTGCCACAATTGCCACCGAGGCGAGTCATAAATCTGGGAACAGTTCTTGGCCCATGGTTAGCCACGGCAGCAGGTTGTTAATGCGATTTGTTTAACTTAATGCCAGCTACTAACTTATCTAACATTTTTTTTGTTTTTATTTTTAATTGCTTGAGCATTGTATGATTTGAAGATTGCAAGTTTGTTTTAGCTGAATTTGTTTTTGGCTTTGTATTTTGGCTAATTCATTTGAGTGCCATCTAATTATTTTTATTGCGACTCAAGTTTGGCGCGTTTATAAACGCGTGCAAAACGCAATCACTCATTTGCATGATTACTTCAGTTAACCGAAGGGTGGAGGCTTTGGGGGTGTGGCAGGGGATATAGTTTAAGCAAGACCAGCTGTCAGTTGGCAATTGTTAAGCGTAGCGTTACGTCAACATAATCAGCCAAATAAGCTAACAATTTAGACCAAATTGTCAGATCAGTGAACTCATGGAACTCAGAGACGAGTCGCGATTTCAAAAAAACTTTCCAGTCCCCAAAAACGGTTCACACGCTGCGTGGCTAAAACAAAGAAATTAGAAGAGCTAACAGGTAAATGGAATAAAAGAGACAGCAATAACTGAATCAAATAATTCCCAAACTGATTAATGTAGCCGGTTCGACATCAAATTTCAGCAATTTTCATTCATATGCAAAACAGTTGGAAAACTCTCAACGGGAATTAAGGTGAGTGTTTTTTTTAGTTTGTTTTCTTTCTGTCTTTCTTTTTTGTTGAGCTCATCAAAAAATGTTGTTTTGGCCAAATCAAATGTCAATACGATTCTAAGGTGTATCAGGTTGATTATATAATAATTTTCCAACACAAATATTAACAACATAGGGGGGAAAAAAATGCTCAAACAGGTTTCCCACTTGTGTTTTGTATTCATTTTTTGGCTGACAGCAACAATTCATTATATTTATAGCCGTAAACAAATTTCTGTTCATGCTTTCTGAATTAATTACAATTACAAGAGAGCTATAAACAATACACAATATATATATTTTGAATGAATGTCTGATGTGTGTATAACAAACGTGTATGTATTAATTAATGTGTAATTCTATTTAATTGTTTGCACTTGGCGGCGGCTTATTGGCATTGTTGTTAACGCCTAATTGAGGCAGAACCTAAAAACTGCGACTCAGTTGATGAAATCTTAAGTGTTGAGATTATCAAGTATTTCTTAAAGCCCACACTGACCTAAGAAGTATTTAAGATGCACTTGAAAAAACGTAGTTTGTTTAATGGATTGCTTAACCGTTTCGCGCTAAGATTCAACGGTAAACGGTTGACGTATGAAATGGGTTAACAGAACACTGCACAACGCACTCTCCAAGACTGAACCGCACGCGACCGCGTCTGCCGCTAAACTGAATCGACTAACGAGTAGCGCAAGCGTTTATAGCTGACGCACGAAGAGAGCAAGCAACGAGAGCGCCCAACAGCTTAACCGCTTTGCCTCTCTCGCTCTTGGCTGTGCTGCGCTGGAAGAGAGCGAGTCGTGTGCAGCGACGTCGACGTCGCAAGCATCGCATTATACACAGATCCTAAATGCAAAGTTCGATATAGCTGATACTGATTATATAGTAACTATATAGTAATTAAATATAAATTTAAAGCTGATAACTGAACAATGGTGAGAGGCAGACATTAGCTTAGCCTTCCAAACGCTATTAATCACTGAGATTGTCAACAGTTTTAGGTTCGAAGGCACTTGAATAATTATCACATATTATTATATTCTACGTAATGGTTGATAGGGATATTTTTGATTCTTGACATTATCGGGAAGTGTTAAGTTATGGCCGTCTGACACTTCAAAAAAAGCATTAACGTCATAGGGAAGGCTATATCTATATAGTTATTTTTCTTAATATAAAGGCGTCAGCAGGTAATTCCAGGAATCAAATGGCGCTAGTATTGTCTATCATTCTATAGCTATATACTTTTTGGTTTACTAGGCATAGGCGTCATCAGGTAACTCATTTTCTGATTCCATGCGCAGGAACTGCTCCAGAGCGAGCTCAAAGTTCCAGTTTGCTTCCTCTTGTACAATGCGAGTGCACCATCTAGGACGCAGTCCAGTTATCTCCTGAAATATGAGCAGCTTATGCTCCTTAACGTCCAGAGAGTCCGCCTCCTCATTCACCTCTCCAACAGGCGCCTCATTGGACAGCTCGCAAAACTTGAACGCATCGCGTTCTTGTTTCTTTGTGGGATTCATAATGTTTAAGCGCTCGTTGATGATCTTCAAGCGACGGGCTCCCTTACCAACTCCCTGACAAGTAAATAGTTTTTAGATAAGAGATAAATCTGGTTTAAAATTCACTCACCAGTCCTTCGGCATCCACTTTAAGCACAAATTGTCTGCTAAAAGCAAGCAGAAGATCAGGTTCATCTCGCATTAAACCGGTAACAGAAATTATGGCCAACTTGGAGTCATAGTGCATCACATCGGTCTGCAGTGAGACATAATCATGGGTAACATCGGGTAGCTGCATCAGCACTGCCATTATATCATTAACGCCAACATTTACGCGACATGTGTCCATGGAGTTCTTGAGGAGATTCCTGCTATGATAATTATACTTATTGATTCGTTTGTAGAGCTCACTGGTGGGTCGAGGACAACGCTTAATGTCATAGCTACAAGTCAGTGTAAACAATGAATCATCTGTATAATATTTCATCATATTGACACGTTGATCCAACTGCTCGAATTCCCTTAGGAAAGGTTTGAGGAACAACTCGTTCGTCAGTTCATAGGCTGCAGTGTCGCAGAGGAAATCCTTTTGGGTTGCTAATCCTGGCTTGCTGCTCAGATCAATATCGTCCAGCTTGTTCAGCGTAGGAAATATCTCCTTAACCGCCTTGATATACTCGCTGGGCAAACTATACTTGTGGCACACGGGATTGCCATGAAGCCGCAACGATTTCAGTGGCACATCGCCAAGTGAACTAATCTCCGTGAGCTCGTTGATCCAATTGTGTCCCAAGTCCAGAGCTTTCAGGCTGCTCAACAGCGACAAACTACGCAAATTATTCGCACTGACGATCTTGTTGTTGCCCAATCGCAGATCCAAGCAGTTGCCCAAGAACTTGCGTGAAGCCAATCGCAGAATACTGCTGAGAATCTTCGGTGAACTCATCAGGACAATAACATTCTCCAGACCATCTGTCTGCTGGAATTGATCCAAATTCAAGACACGATTGATGGCATTGAAGCGCTTCTGGACTGCCTGCTCGATGCACTGCCTTGGATCGATGTGACCCTGCTTAAAGGTGCTCACATTCATGCGCAAGTAGTAGGGAATGGAGCGGTCATAGTTAATCTCTTGGACATTGCCAGTGGTCACTAGTTGCGGTATCTTCAGCTGAAGATTATGGGACTGCACCAGATGCTCGATCTGATCGAAGCAGTTGCGTACCAGAAAACGATGTTCGCCCTCATCGAACTGCAAGTGGACAAGGAAATGATTAGAGTTTAGCATAGAGTAAGCTACTCCCACTCACCTTGTAGTAGCAGGGATAGAACTCGCTGTGCATCGGATGCAACGAAATGGAGAAGTAATCAAATAGAAAATCCTTAGCAATCTCCTGTTCTGTATCCGGTATCTAAATAATAAAGGAGTTAATAGAGTTTAGAAGGAAAGCTCTGAGTAACCCACCAAGACTGCATGCCAATCCTGACTGTCCCTGAACTGGAAAATCTCCCGCTTATTGGTCCAGTCAATCCTAGTGCCATCGCACTCTACATCAATCTCATAGTTAAGCGGCGTATAAGTCTTGTACAACTTGTCGAAGGGAATTCCATCCTAAAAACCAGTTATCAGTTAAACGTTTAGGCCAAGTTCTTCAGTACTTACCACAATTTGAAAGTTGCCTTGCAGTGGCTTTAAGCAGTCTGGATATTGGGACTTCTTGATTATAGGATTACCAGCCAAGTTGAGTTGCTTGGCCCGAAAACGCTCCAGATCCTTACATAGACGCTGAGCAGAACTTAGCTGCAAATGAGGTAAGATTGATTTATTAAGTATATAAGGAGAATGGGGTATAACTCACGCGATTGCCACTCAAATCAAGTATACCATAGTCAACATCGCCAAAGAGTTTTAGCGGCCCCAGATCACTTATTCCATTCTGGGCGAAACTGAAGCCGTTGAGTGCTCGACGACGATCGTCGTTGTTATAGATCGTTGTGCACACCAGCTGCAGGGTGGCCAAGTTGGATAAACGCACGATAACATTCTTGAAATATGGATTGGCACTAAAGTTGCTCAAATTGAGTACACCGTTCACACCTTCATACGTCTCCAGATTGTCCATGAGACGACCGATAACCTGAAATCATTAAGCATTTGATATTCAATACAAGTATAGTAAAAATTAGACCCTCTCACGTTTTGTATGTACATGAGTACAGGGTCTCTTCTCTCTCACCTGCGATATAATAACAGCTGGTGAAATTTGACTCCTGTTGTAGGCGGCTGCATTCAGCGATACTGACAACAGCAGCTCAATGCCTGAGACAACTTGAATACTCAGACGACGCTTAAAGAGCTTATCCAGCGCTGGTTTGCAAGCACGCGCCAGAAATGTGTCCACATTTTGCCCACACTGCAAAGTCAGCAAATTTTTATTAGGAAAAAAGTAAGCAAATGAAACAAACTCAATAAACTTGCCTGATAATTTACGGGAAAGAGTTCCTCGCCTTCAACAGCTTTAAAGAGCGCATCTAAAATTAATTGCTGTGGTTTTGTGCTGAAATTCAGAGCTCCCTCGTGATGCACACAGAACTCGATCCAATTTAAGCCCGGAACTCCTTCATAATTTTTGCACTTATAGTATTTCCTAGAATCCCTGTAGTCAACCACAATAGGATGCGAACGATCGCCCAAATCGACTATGCGTGCCTGTGCTGTAATAAATTAATTATTTTATGTTTATTTCTTAGTTTAAAATGCAATTCTCACCAGGATGTTTGAGTGCGTGCATTTTAAGAGCGACTTCTAATCGAAACTCCAGTTTAAATTATCGATAACCGAGGATCAGTTGAATTTTCGATACCCTCAAGATATACGAATGTCGATAACACCGTACTTACATCAATTTCGATTGCCCCAAGTAATACAATATGAATTACGATTATGTATGATTATTTATTCTTAATGTCTAGGAACCAGAGTCTTACTCTCCTTGGGAGATACTTTTAATTACTTCTTAGATGTCTTTTTCTTGGCGCTGCTCTCCTTCTTGCCCTGATAGAGGCCAGTGTAGTATCCCGACATGTACCAGGCCGTAAGCATGGCCACAAAGTCCTGATCTGGCTCACCATCCATACCGCCAGATGGACTAAACATTGGCGGAACTAGCGGCATTGGTGGCATGGCTAATCCACTGTTTCGTGAACCAGAAGCTTGTTTTCCTTTGGCCACAGTCTTCTTGCAGGTCTTGGCACGCTGCTGCTGTTGTTGCTCTTCGACAACATCCGATTGATTTGCAGATTGTTCCACTTGCTCGCGACGCGCCTGTTTGCCCCACGACGGCAAGAGTTCGGCTAATGGAATCTCCTGTTCGTTTTCATAGCCCACATAGCGTAGCACACAGTTGGCAGCCTTCTCATTAATGGACACTATTGTTCCCTCGTAATCTAGGCCATCAGTAAAGGTGGCACGCGCAAAGTCGCCCACTTTGAATACATTTTCCTCCATCAGCTCCATGTCCTCCTTATTGTCATTATTTTCATCGGTCTCACTTTCATCGCGACGGTTTGTTGAGTCCGCGATGCGGTGAGCCAGTGTCTCCCGGGTCAAGTTAACAGACTCGTCGTATGCCTTGATCAATAGGCTGTCGTCCCAGATATTATCTTTATCCTCAGACATATTTTGAATTTCTGATTTGAGTTTATGTTTAATGGCGTTTGAAATGCAAAATTGCATATGCTTTTGGCGTCTGCAATCGATTATATCGATATAGTGCCAACACGAACAGAGTTACCACCTAACTTTTAGAAACATTCGCGGAGATTGGCAATTCAAAAATTACAAGAAGAAGAAGAGCAAAAACGAAAATCATTCTCAATTCGCTGCTTGTGTTTTGTTTCGAATAATAATTATTGTGCATTAAATATGGCTTCAGTGGAGACGCTTTACAAGGAACTGACTGCGGAGTGGACCAAAAAGCCCCCAAATACGCCAAAATGCGGACAGCTGCTGGATCAACTGAAAGTGGCGCTAGTTAAATTGTCTTTTCTGCCCACAGACGGCACCGATGCCCAAAACTCGAAGAAGCAATTGCTGCTGGCACGTTCCGTTCTGGAAATTGCGGTGGAGCACAGTGTGCTAAGCAAGGATCTGCTTGCCTTTGAACGCTACATGTCACAGCTGAAATGCTACTACTACGACTATGCGAAAATCATCGGTGAATCGGACAACAAATACAAATTACTGGGTCTCAATCTGTTATATCTGCTCTCCGGTAATCGTGTCTCCGATTTTCATACTGAACTGGAACTTCTGTCGGTTGATATAATACAGCACAACCAATATATTAAGCCGATTCTCGCACTGGAGCAATACATAATGGAGGGACGGTACAACAAGATCTTCCAGGCGAAATCCTCAATGCCAGCCGCGGTATACAACTATTTCATGGATTTGTTGGTAGAAACTGTGCGCGATGAGATCGGTGCCTGCATTGAAATGTCCTACGAAAAGATATCGGCCAAAGAAGCCGCGAAACGTCTAAACTTGCGTGTGCCCGACGAGATCAAGGCATTCGGTGAGAAGAGACAATGGAAACTTGAGGGCAGCGGCAACTATAGTTTCACAGACAGAAGCATCAAGCCCAAGGAGTTCCTGCCATCCGAGGAACTGGCCGAGCAGGTGCTCAGCTACGCACGCGATCTAGAGATGATAGTTTAAGTGTGAAATCCTTGTAATAATTATAATAAATAATAAAGTAAATCCACAATTAAATAAATCCAAAGTTGTCATCTCCAATTGTGGAATTAAATAATAAAGCGTTGCCATCTTGATATGCAGGTGCTGCCAGCTAGACACCCGAGCGTTGCCAGATATACGAAATATTGAGATAGGTATCGGATTTGAACAAATGTGTTAGCCAGTCGATAGTTTGACACGAGTTGACAACACTGATTTGTGGGAACGAACGGGTGGAAGAAAAAGTCGCTCGCTGCGATAAATTGTATTTAATTTTTATTAAGAGGGCAACACAAATCAGTTGAAAAAATCAACACAATGGCCTGCACTGCAAGCAAAACGCCTCTCTTGCGCGCTATCTCCGTAAGTAGTTAACTTTCATTGCCTGCCAACTTAACCAACAAATCTCACTGCAAATTTCCGATTGGCTAAAGTCGTGTTACGTAAAAACGTAAACTTGCAATTATGTGTATTAATAATGTTTATATAAAAATCAAAACAGAAACGGGGATATGCCGTCTGCCCACGCCTCGTTGGCGACACCTCGCCCATCAGCGTCAACGTTCTGGAAAACAAGCTTGTGGTGGCCACAGCTGATGCCTCCGTTCCCGTCTCGCGTGTCTCCATTGTACTCCGGTAAGAGATTTTTTCAGTTTACAAAGGAATCCATAGAATTGGGTACTAATGTCATGCTTACAGTGCCGGATCCCGTAACGAGTCCTACGACACGCAGGGTGCCTCGCATTTGTTGCGTCTTGCTGGCAGCCTGAGCACGCAGAGATCCACAGCGTTCGCCATTGCACGCCACATTCAGCAGGTGGGCGGCACCTTGACGGCCTGGGGAGATCGTGAATTTGTTGGCTACACAGTGGAAACCACCTCAGAGAATGTGGAGACCGGTCTGTGCTATCTGCAGGATCTGTTGCAGCCCGCGTTCAAGCCCTGGGAGCTCAAGGATAACAGCAAAACACTGCACAACCAACTGGATGCGGTCAGCACAGAGGTATGCCCCTATAAATCCATTTAATCCAAGCAAGAAATCGAATCAGTCTCATTTGCAGCAACGTGCTATTGAGCTGGTCCACAAGGCTGCCTTCCGTCGCGGCTTGGGCAACTCCATCTACATCCCACGCTTCCAGCTGGGCAAGATCTCCAGCGAGAGCATGCTCCACTATGTGGCCAGCAACTTCAATGCCGGCACAGCCGCTGTCGTCGGTGTCGGCATCGATAACAACACCTTGTCTGGCTTTGCCCAAAACCTCAACTTCCCCAGCGGTGGTGGTGGTGGCAAGAGCAGCGGTGCCAGCTACTTTGGTGGCGATGCTCGCAAGGATACATCTGGACACCGTGCTGTGGTGGCTGTTGTTGGTGAGGGAGCTGGTGCTGCCAACCAGAACGAGGCTTTGGCTTTCGCCATTCTTAAGCATGCTGTCTCCGGCAAACCCACCAACCGTGGCAATCAGTCCGGACTCTTTGGCGAGGCCACCGCCTGCGCTGGTGACGCTCCCATCTCTGTGAAAGCCCTGAACGTGAGCTACTCAGATGCCGGTCTCTTTGGCTTCGTCGCTGGTGGTGATGGCAAGGATATTGGCAAGGCCGTTGACTTCTTGGTGCGTGCTCTCAAATCTGGATCCGTCTCCGAGAAGGATGTGAACCGTGGCAAGGCTGCGCTCAAGGCACGTGTCATTTCCAGATATGCCTCCGACAGCGGTCTGATCAAGGAGATCGGTCGCCAGGCGGCCCTCAACAGAAACGTTCTGGAAGCCGGTGCTCTTGTGGCTGCCATCGATGGCATTTCGGTTCAACAGGTGCAAGCAGCTGCCAAGAAGGTTTCCGGCTCCAAGCTGTCCGTAGGCGCCATCGGACACTTGGCCAATGTGCCCTACGCTTCGGACTTGGCTTAAGTAGATAATGTTGTAACCTGTAAATGTAATTTAATCCGTGCTGGAGACATCTAACGAAATAAACCTGTTGGAATTAACGATATCTGATTAATTTTGTTACTTGGAGGATAAATATTACAATTTTATTTGGAATCCATCAGGGAAAATGCACGAAATTTTCATAGAGAATTTTCACAAGTATAACACAAAATAAAAACTGCGTGTATAGAGTAGTATAAGAGTTAGTATAACAGTTTGATTAGCTCTTTCCCTACAGCAAAACCACCAGAATTATGGCCACAAAGAGAATCACGATCACCAGCCAGTATCCCCACGTGCTGTCGGTTCGATTAACTTGGCTAAGACCTTGCGTCTCTCTCTGTACACCGTCGTCCACACGATCCATGGTATTGGCCAGATTTTCAAGAATTGTATTCTGATCCTCGACTTCGTTGCCCAGTGTAACGGCTAATTGACGCTGCCGAGCTATGGTTGCTGACAGCGCCTCAAGGCCACGATCTTGATCGGCTAGCACTTGGTCTTGATAGCGCTTTAGCGTCTCCACATCATGGGGCTGACGAGGACCATTAGTGGCCGTGCCCGCATTTTGCCAAACGGAGGTGCTAGATGCTGCTGCCTGTTGATTGGCACGCGTGCTGTTTGTGAACTCTGCCTGAATCTCACGCAATTGAGATTGGAGTTCGTCGTAACCTATGCGCCTCTGCTGCAGCTCCTGCTCTGGACTCGTTTCCCATGTGATGGCATTGTCGAGCACAACTTTCAGATGGACAACATCTTCGCGCAACTCTTCCAGCCCCGACTGTATGCTGTCTGTGAGCTTAACGTACTCCAGTGAAGCTGGCTGCGCTTCAAACTGTCGTCGCTGATGCAGCTGGACTAGCAATTGGAACCTTAAATGCTCGCAGCTTTCATATTCGATATCCCTGGGAAGAAAATTAAGCTAAAGAAATCACAATTACTGTTATCGTGGCAACTGCATACCATGAGTCATGATCCACCAGCCACATTTTTGTAGCGAACCTTTACCACAGCCCTTTAGAACATTTTTGTTGAGCTAATTTATTTGTTGAATGCGCTCAGCTGTTTTAACAGCTCTTAACATTTGCAGAGCTGTTACTTAACAGCTGTTCGGGTGGCACTTTCCAACACACTTAGTCCAGAGTCAGTCATAAACAACCCAACACTGCATCAAATCATTATTTACGTTATAAATAATTCCGTGGTGTGCCGAGTTGGATACGTTCTCGGTTCTTAGAAAGAATTTGAATTAAATAACACCGTTAAACGTTTCGGAAATTTAAGCATTGATCTATCAAGTTATTTAGTCAGTTTACAAGCCATTCAAAGTCACAAGAAATTACGTTACGTCACATGAAAATTCCGATGCAGAAAAGTGTGTGTTGATATATTGTTGAATTTTACCCCAGTGCAGCATAAGTCGCTACCTTTTTATAGACGACGCGCGTTGCATGTGCTCTGCTGAATGCACACATACAAACAAACACATACATACGTACGCACACAACACACACACACGCACGCACAGAAGTATTTACGCACACTTTATACATGTGTTTTGAGTGCATTCGTAAATGTTACTTGTGTGAGAATTTGAAGTGAGAGGACATAAAGTAGTCGGTGCGTAAAAATTCATGTGTCTATGTAACTGTCGTTATTTTTGGTTGGCCTCTCATATTCACTTGTAATTGTGATTCGTAGGAAGTAAGATCTCTAGTAGTGTAAAAATAAAAATAAAATAGTGTAATTCAACTTAAAAATCGGAACGCAACATAAGAAAACAACAACAACAACAGTACACCCGCAATCAACCAACCAACTAACAATTGACAGCAATAACAACATTAACCGTTAACCCATTTAACCGTCGCGCATTTGTCATCCGTCAACCGTTCAACGTATTGAGTAATAAGCAAATAACGTAAACGTAACCCAAACCCCGTAATTCGTCGTAGTCCGTTACGTACAGAGAAGGCGCTTCCCCCTCCCCCTATTTCCCAATTTGCCCTGTGTACGCGTGTGTGTGTGAATGCAACAGCAAAAACAACAAGCTCCAAGACAAATGCAACGATTTGGATAACGGTGAGTGTGCCAACTACTTTAATATTCTTATTTTTATTTTGCTTTTGATTTTTTTGTTATTTTTTTGGGTATTAGTTTATGGGAAATGGGGAGTAGTGAACATTGTGGCGAAAATTCTATGCATGCAACTCGTTTTTCCAGAGTTAAAGAACACAACACACGCATCACACACACACACACACGGTGTTTATGTGTGTGTGTGAGTGTGTGCATCTAGCGGAAAACGTGTATTTGTAAGAAAAACCAGAAAATCGAAACCGGGAATTGGGTCAGTATGTCAAACGCGCGCAACATTTGCTGGGAGTGGAGTAAGAGGAAAGGTTCTCTTCGCTTTTGCCTGTTTTAGCTCTAACTCTAAATGCTTAGCTAAAACGAGTATTTTCAGCCGCTGCCGCTGTTGCTGGCCGATTTGATCTTTTTCATTTAGTCAACACTTGACGCTAGAACAAGCAGCCAACAGACTGCCCGTCCCTCCGTCTGTCTGTCTGTCTATTCGCTTGTCTCTGTGTCCAACCGGTGACTGCCCCGAAACAGCATCCAAATGTTTCTAAACGATTATGTCTGCATCTGTGTTGGTGTACTCTTGTGCTCGTGTGCTTGTGTCGCTGTGTATGTGTGTGAGTGCGCGACTGTCTGATTGTCACTAGCGCGTGGTTTTTCTTTTGCTTAGTATTTCGTTACGCTCTCTCTTGCTCCCGGTTCACTATGGTGCATTTGCTTAATTTTATGGAAATAATTTGAATATTTAAATGCTAACATAACCAAATGTTAACATTTGATCGCACTGTTAACAGCAATGTATGACACATGTTTAAAACTAAGTTCAATCAAGAACTTTGAAATTTATAGTAATTGAAATGCATTTTAAAGAAAAATTCAATTTAAATATTATTTATTTATTTTAATATAAGAAGCAATTGTTGAACAAGAATTCCTATTGGATTAGCTCCGTAGTTAGTATTTCTTAAAAATGTTCAATTGCACCATAGTGCGCTCTCGCTTGCTCGCTCTCTCATTTTTCGGCCACTCGTCTCAGTTGATCTTGCACTCTGTTCACGACAACGCTGACGCCGACGCCGACGCTGACTCTAATGTCGCGTAGACTACGACGGCGGCAACGCATTTACCTTGAGCTCGCCTGCACTTGTCGCTTGCTCTCCCGCTCTCTCGCTGTCGCCGTCGCAGTCGTCGTCGTTCTACGTTAGTTTTTCTTATTGGACTTAGTTAAGCTGAACTTCTGAAATGAAGCCAACACCTTTCGAAACACTTAACCTGGCCCGTAGTTAAAGCGCTGTTTTGGGTCCGCTTTTCATATTTGCTAATAAAATTATTACGATTTATCCAACTGCTGCTAATGCGTTTTAAGGTCGAATTCCGTTGACTCTTCTCTTATTCTGTCTCTCTCATTCCACACTGTGTTTAGACCGCTCTGCTGACCCATTAAAACGTCTTTCACATGATATGCGCTGCTTACATTTCGCGGTCCATTTAACCGTGTTCACCAAAGAGCGATAGAGAGGGAATATGGGGAGTGGGCTAATAGGCTGGGCTAGACTGTTTTTATTTTATTTTACTTTTTTTTTTTTGGGTTTACTGTTGATTTCATGATTTATTCTCAAGTTATTTATTACACAACCAAGCGAATTCTAACAAGTGAGAAAGTTAATCGACTAGCAAATACTCTGCATATCAATGGGTTAGCTTAAAAGTATTTAAGATCGCTATATTCGTGCGAGGAAATGTTATTTATAGACTCGTCGCCTTTTGCACAACTTTATTATGTCCTTTTTACCCATAATAAACAAGCAGCAGGAGTGAGAAGCACTGATTGAGTGTATTTGGATGTGTGGGGGACAGAGAGAGGTATAATAACACGCAAGGCAAAATTTGCTCTATTTAAGGCTGTGTATGTAGTTCAACTAGGAACTTCTTCCTGTCGCCTACGCACATAGGCAAAGCTTATGCTCTCTCACTCACAGACTCTCGCACGCGTTCGTTTACTCTTTGTGCTCTTAAATGAGAAGAGAGCGAAAGCTGCTGCTAGCGTTGCTTCAGTGAGGGATGGCATGTTCGGTCTATGATTTTTGCACTTAAGAGCAAAAAGTGGCTTTGATTTTTTGTGATTACCGTGCTCTTGCTGTTGTTGTTGCTGCTGCTGGTGTGGTGAGTGGAGGTTATGGTGAGAGTGAGTGGGTGGACATGCGGCACACATTTGCATGTCGCTCTCCCGCTCTTGCCAAACACTCGGGATACGAGCGAAATGTTAACCTATATAATTTTTTGTTGCTTATACGAAGAACAACAAAAACTCCCACTGCCACCCCCACAATGACGTTGGCGACGACGACGGCGACGTCGACTGAGACGTCTTCGCTTGTGGCTGCTGTTTTGTGCGCTGGCAGTTGAAGGTTCTTTTTTTTTATAATTTAAAACATTTTCTTTTTTGGTAGTTTTTTTTTATTTTTTATTTTTGAGGCGACGACGTGCCCGATGCGCGTCGTCACGTCACGACGTCGCTCTGTCGCATCGTCTCTCGTCCGTCGTCCGAGCAGAGGAAGCTTTTGTTGCCGTTGCTGTCGCTGCTTTTGAATTTAATGTTAAGTATACGCATCAGTGAACTCAATTTAATTATCATGATTGTTTTTCTCGCTGTCTTCTCTCCATTTGTTCAAAGCTAAAAAATTCAAATTTTCCAACTTCTCGCACACACACAACACACACACACACACTCGAACGCTGGTAGCACACACGTCCGGCTGTTCCCAGCCAGATTTCCATCGTCGTCCGTTTGTGGCGCTTATGTAATCGAGAGCTTTACAAAAATGAGCAACTCACACAAAAAAAAAATTCAACGTGAAGTTGATAAAAGCGCTAGCCATAATTACGTGAATACGTTTGTCTCAATGTGCGTGTGTTTGTGAGTGTGTGTGCACGCCCTTCGCCCATTTTTTATCAGCACGTTATTTATGCGCCTCTGCCATGACAGATAGAACGACAGCAGCAGCAACAGCAGCAGCTAACGCGACAGCGTCAGCAGCAGCAACGGCAACAGCAGCAATAACAACAATAAGCATTTGAAGTGCAGCGTAGCGCAAAGAGAAAATAAAACTGCCAGTTGCTGCTCTTATTGTTATTGTTTTTTTCTGTGTTTTTTTTTGTTTTTTATAGAAGCCAAAAGCCCAAACGAAAAGCAATTAAGTCGCCATGGCTCATTGCACAATAAGTAAAGAATCAAAAAACTGAACGCACGCAACGCCGACGGCAGCAGCGACAGCGGCAAACATAACTGTGTTTGCTTGGCCAGCCATAGCGCACGGACGTCAACGTCGACGCTGCCGTCAAACGTACAACTCTAAACGCCAGAGAGTATAGTGTGAGAGTGAGCCGGGTAATGAAAGAGAGCGCGAACAGCAGAGTGGGAGTCTCTAAAGCGCGAGAGTTAAAGCGGCTATAGTTATTGTTGTTTTCATTGCTACTGCTACTTCTACTGCTGCTGCTGCTGCTTAATAAATAGGCCAAATATGTAATATCGCTAAAATGTGTTTATTGTAATCTTTTTCACACATACTCTCACACACACACAAACACAAGCACACATGCATTGCTCTCTCACACGTGCATTGCATCCCTCGTTGTCGTCGTCGTCGGCGCGCACTCTGCTAACGCTTTATTTCGACAACAAAGAGCGCCAAAAAGAAAGGGAGCGCGAGAGAGCAGTAAACGATTTGAAACGAAACGAAGCAAGTATCAAAAGCCGAAAATTGCCGAACACTCGACGAACAGCATTGCTTGCTGCTAACGTTGGCGTCGCTGTTGCGTCGTTTGGCTACCGCTGCTGCTGCTCTGTTGGCTCTGCTGCTGCCGCTGCGCGCTTTGTGGGGGCCAGTTGGTCGCGTTTCTGTCGTGTTTGGCTGAGTCGTTGTTCTACCGTCGTGATTGCAACACTTCTGCTTCTGCCACACACTCTCGCCGTCATATAACAGCCGTCGCAGTTTTCGCAGTCGCAACGTTTTCACGTTTTTGGTTTTTTATTCAAGTTCTCAAACGTTAACGTCGGCGTCGCAGTCAACAGTAGTCGTCGTCGTTGTCGTCGCAGCCGCAGCAGCAGCAAATCGTACGTTAGACGACATTTCAGCGTGTCTGTCACTGTGTGCGTGTGTGTGTGTGTCTCTGTGTTTATGTGCTTCTAGAGTGTACGTGTGTGTGTGTGCCAGTTTTCGTGCGTTCTGTGCTGCAACAACAACAAGAACAACACAAACAACAACAACAACAACAGTTACAACACACAAGCAACGTCGTGTTTAAAAATATAAACTGCGTTTTTTTTCGCCAAAAGCCATAAAAAATAATTTTTTTAAAGCATTTAACCAGGCCCAGAGCAACAGCAACAACAAACCAGACAAAAGTCAACGACAGTGTACACTTTACAGCAACAGCAACTACAACAAGAACAAAAACAAGAGCGACAAATAATAATAATAATAAAAATGTACTATTTCGGCCTGGTCAGACAAGAGTTGGCCCAGAACCCAGGCAAAACAGCGACGAAAACAGAAATCAGCGGCACACACACACACATACACTCGCACACACATAAATATATTCATACACATGCTCATATGAAAATTGTGTGTGAACGTACTTGATTTTGGGACCAAGTAGCTGTTGTTGCCATTGTTGCTGTTGCCTTTGGGCTGTTTGGCGATTTTAGCCAGAAACCAAAAAATTTATACGTACATAAATATATATAATAAAAGCACTAGAAACAACACGAACGCGGGAAGCAGGAAAATGCTCGCAAGGAAAACACATTTTATGCGTGACACACAAAATTCGTTGTTTTCAAATTTTGTGCTTTTGTTGTTGTTGTTGAATTGAAACAATTTTTGTGTATACCAAACATTCATCCCCGCCCCCTACACCCGCCCCTACCGCTGGCACCTTCCTTCGCTATTGGCCAACACGGCCGCAATCCCCCGGCACAGCAAATAGTCACAGTTCCATCGACGGTTTCGCTCTTCTCTTGCTCTTCGTCTCTCTCTTTTCGTCTACGTCTTCGTCTTTGTCCTTTTCCGCGTTCTCGTAGCGTCGTCCCTTGTGTGTGCCATTCGTACACGTTGCGTATACGTAACGTAATGGCCATAAACAACTATGCACACACACACACACAGATACAGAGGCAACTCGGTATCCGTTATACCCTTACATTTTGGAGAGGAGACGCCATGCTCTCTGCTACAGCCCTCCCTCTCTCCTGCTTTCCCTCTCTCCTGCTTTCCCTCTCTCTCTGCTGTTTCCTCTTTTTGCTCTTTGGAGTTTCTCGTATGCAGAGCGCATAGAAATTTCGTTTATTTTCACGTTGGCATTTTGACTGCCCTTTGATGAGTTGATAAACGAGCCCGAGATTAAACCCTCTCCTCCCTCCCTCCCTCCCTCCCTCCCTTCCTCTCTGTCACTTCTTGACCCTCTTGCTCTCTTCTTGACCCTCTCTGGCACACACACTGACCCAAAAAATACATGTGATAAAATGAGAAAATATAATTTATTTAATTTTCCAACAAAAGTTTTTAAAGCGCACGCGTTTCGGTACAACAACCACAATAATAATATTAATAATAATAATAATTATAATAATAAACAAAGAGAGAATAAAAAGGTGCTAATTTATTTATAAGCAGCCAATAAAATATTTGGCTCAAAACAAGGCCCACAAATATTTGATATTGTTGTGAGCCTGCAAATACAAGAAAAATACCAACAAAAAAAAAATAGTAAAAAATACAAAGTGTGGAAAGTTTCTCAACAACAACAACAACAACAAGAAGAAAGAGGAGGGGAGCGAAGTGGGAAAAGCAGAAGGAAAAGCCACAAAGCAATAAGGTAAAAATGTGATCTAAAAATATATTTATTTTTAGTTGCATACGCGCACAAATCAAAAGTCGCATAAAGTCTGAGCTACACGACAAAAACGCCAACAGAATTTTCAGTTTTTCAATTTTCTTGAGATTCGAAATAACCCACGCGGTCTCTTTTCGAAGACATCATCATCATCAGCAGCAGCAGCAACGGAATCGAGAAGAAAATCGAAATCTTCTCAATCCACGAACTGACTAACTGACTGGGTTGACTAGGAAACATGTCGCCAGGGTGGGCAGGGGAGCAGGGAAGCAGGGTCCCAGGGAACAGGCGGGACGACAAAGGCCACATATTGTCGTATATAGATATAAGGGGTGTATCGGGTCTATCGCTCTACCAAAATGAGCTCAAAATATGCTTACAATTTGGTTTTTTATAGATTACTTGCCGGGGGGAAAAGGAGATTAGGAAAAACGAAAGAGATGACAACTAAACCAAAAAGGTTTTCCGCTTACAAATTGGTTCAAATATCAAAAAGGATAGGCTTAGAGAAAAGGAAAACAATTGTGGAGGGAAAATAAACGCTTAGGGAAATTCGGGAAATTTATATTAATACAATCATATGGAAAAAGAATGGAATATAAACGAGTTAGGAATCGTTTTAAATTTGTAGAAATTGTTGAATTGAAATTTTGGGTTGGAAAACAAGAAATAAAAGGCTAAAAACTAGCGGGAAACTTAATTTTAGTTAGATTTCCGATTACTGATTTTATATAGGCAAACTATAACCCAAAACTACTTTGTATAAGTAAAAGCTTTATACCCGAGTTTCCAGGTCCAGTCTGCCATTCACAGCCTTTGTCTATATAAACATTAAACCATACTCAATTTAACAGCTAGAAAAACTCGCTAAATCTCTAAATCAATTTGAATCTAGGCATAAAACATGAAAATCTATTTAGCCAAAGTTATGACAGTTGCAAGTTTTGAAGCAGCCATTTATTATGGTAGCAGCACACCCGTTATTTACACCTGCTGAGAAAGCACCCTGTACATAAATCTAAAATTAAATGCGACGCTCTGCGGTTGTCTTCAGTTTTCATTGCTTTGCCATTGTTGTTGTTGTTGTTGTGGTGGTGCTGGTTGCCGCTTTTCCGACGCTTTTCCGTCGCGTCGATTCGTTTTGGGTTTTTGCATCTTGTCGCCAAAAATCTGTGTTACTTTAGAGATTTGCTAAAGTACTTTCGAAGGAGGTGTGTGTGTGTGCATGTGTGTGTGTGTGTGTGTGTGTGTGTGTGCGAGTGTGTGTGTGGCATATATGTTTTCATTTAATTTTGAGCCAAAAAGAATCTTTTTTTTTGGTTTTTTTGGTTTCTTTCTGATTTT
Organism: Drosophila cardini; assembly: GCA_018903735.1. Classification (NCBI taxonomy): domain Eukaryota; kingdom Metazoa; phylum Arthropoda; class Insecta; order Diptera; family Drosophilidae; genus Drosophila; species Drosophila cardini. The sequence continues at coordinate 4,162,908 of JAEIGM010000004.1, read as the reverse complement.
TTTTGTCTTTGCGCTCGTGCCAAAAAAAAGTCGTTTTTCTCGTCGTCGACGTCGTCGTCGTCGTCTGTGGCGACATTGGCGACAGCTGTTGAGGCAAACGCTTGAGGATGGGAGGAAAAGCGCCAGAGGTGTAGGTAGAGAGAGGGGTGGGCGGGAACATGCCCCGGGTGCTGTTGGTCATAAAAATAAAATGACTTCGAGCTGTTATCGAAACGCTTTTTTGGGGGCTATATTTGAACGGCATATAAAACTTATACACAATGTACAGAGCAGGAATGTATAGACACATGTGTGTGTGCGAGTGTGTGTGTGTGTGTCTATGGAAAGAAATAATAAAGACAAATCTGTGCCCAAAAAGCCAAATGCCGAAAAGCCGAAAACTGAAAGCTGAAAGCCAAAAGAAAAACAAAATAAAAATAGCTATAGATATAGATATATGTAGATATAGATATAGATATAGATATAGGATGCCTTAAAGCGCTTAGCTGATATTATGCTTCGAGGCGAACTCGTCGTTTTTTCTCCTGTTTTGGGGCACAACTTTGACTTTCAATTGCTGGCAATGATCCAGCAAGAGAGGGGGATAAAGAGGAAGGAGAGGGAGGGAGAGAGAGGGAGAGTTGCTTTTTCCGCACTTCCCACATGAATTGGTCAACAATTGGGCCCAAAAACTGTTTGCAGTGTAGCGTTCAGCCCCTTTGGTCTGTTGACCAACATTTGGACCGCAACACCTGTACAGCACTCCGTATCTCTCTCTCGCTCTCTCTGTCTCTATCTCTCTCTGTACACCCACCTGTCCAAGCAGCTGACCTAATCTCCATTTGAAGACCATAAATAGACCGTTGCACGCACTGCGCTTGTTTTGATTTTACGTTAGTTTTGGGTCTGCGGGCTTTTATTACGGCTATGGCTATATCATATCGTTAAAGGCCCGATTAGACGCCTCTCTCGTTCTCTCTATCTCCCTTTGTAGCTTACTCTTTCTATTCAGTATTCACTATTCGCTATTCATTCAGTTTTTACTACAAAACTCTCTCACACACTCTGTCGCGCTTCATTCATGCATTCAAACAAAAAGTTAATATTAGTTATCTGCATATTTTCACGGTTTCGACTCGCGCTGCCCACCAGCGGATATACACACACACACACACACATACACTGTTGAAACCCTCACAAACACACGTGAGACTCACACACACACACACACAGACACTCGGCTATTTATCCATTGATGTGTGTTGAGAATTGTGGCAGCCACCTGACCAAAATTTCAACAATGCTTTGTGGCAACGTCAACTTGGGATTAGCAATAGATGAATGGCATAGAATGGGGGCTACACAGAGAGAAAAAGTTGAGTAGTTTGCAATATTTAAAGAAATTCATATTTAAATTAAATAAGTTTATGGTTTATTCACTGAATACGCTATGAAAAACATAAAATGAATATTTTTATTGGTGTTTAATCAATATTGGTTAAACAAAATGAGCAATAAATAATACTTAATCATTTACTTATAAACTATTAAGATTAAGTTTAATACCCGCTTTAGTGCATTAATGCTAGTTGTTAGTTTAGTCTTATTAGCTTATTGTTCTTAATACTTAACTTTAAGCTTAAACTCTTATATTTTTATCTACTATATATTAACTAATGCTGCTCTCAAATCGGATTAAAGCAGAGGATGCGATGCTTTAAATAGTCTGAGCAAAACGACTTAATGTAAGTCAGTGACACACTTGTCTTAAGATTGATTTATGTGCGAGACATAAAAAATCAATTTTCTTTTGCATTTCTAAAAACAAATCTATATCTATATAGATATAGAAGCATTTTCCGTACAAGATATATATCTCTCGGCACTTCTCTCTAAATTGAATTCTGTTCTGTCATCTCTCGCTCTCTCTCTCTCTCTCTCTCTTACACCCGCTCTACTGTTGAGTTTCCGGTTTATATTCGAATTATGCATAATTGAGTTATTCATTTGCTGTTATTATTCGCGATCTTAACCAGCTGTGCTAATGACATCCATTGATCAGCCGTTGTTGTGAAATGAAAATTATATTCGCAGTTCGATTATGAAATTTTCATGAAAATGCATGAAAACGCTTCAATTAACTCAATTTTCATCTCGAAGTAAATTTAATGTGGTTTTTATATTTTAACCCATTTTAAAATCTTTACTCCCTTGAAGCTTAGGGCTCCGATCGGCTATAAAGACATGAGCAATGCCGTCTAAAGCTATATCTAGTATATATCTACACTTAATATATATGCATAACTTTACTTTTTATGTTAGTTTTTATGACTTGCAAGTTTTTGCCTCATGTGGGTGTGTGCAATGTCATGAGTGTGTGTGTGTGTGTGACGATGTGTGTGCGTGGCATGCAAAACTGCATTTCGAGTTTCACGAAATTAATTTGCATAAATTTATAAAATACAAGCAAATGTATAAAACACTTTTATTTAAATTTTATAATAGCACAAATTTTCTTGACGCTCTTTTTAATTAGGTATTTTCACTCTCTACCTCTCGACCTCTCTTCCCATCTCTCTCTCTCTCCACTCTCTTTTAAACATTTTCACCGCAAATCGCCCACAACTGGGGCACCAAGCAGACGGTACGGTGGGACTGAGAGACAGACAGTGGGGCAGTCAGACAAATAACTTGCTAAATAGTTGAGGCGCAAATTTGTAACGAGCCAAAAAACGATGCCATTTAAAACAAAAGCGAAAATGTTGCAGGTGAATTGCAAGTGGCAGAGGGGAGAGGGAAGTGGGGGAGAGAGAGAGAGAGAGAGAGAGACAGAGCTCTGAAATTGGTAAAGACGTGTCTATACATCAACGAGAAAGATGCAAATGCGAGGCAAAGTTTGTTCGCAACGCAGCAGACAGCAGCAGGCAGCAGTCGCTGTCATTGCTTGATTGAAGTGCAAGCGGAAAGTGTAAAAGGAAAATGCAGCAAGAGGAGCTAAAAGAGCGCTGAAGGGCCGTCAAGTGCTGCACAGAAAGAAATTTTCTACTTAAAATTGGGTCTTACTAAAACTAGATTAATTTATTGACTGAGCAGTTTGCTTTTAATACAAGAATATTGCTCTTATATTAAAGTTACTTTAGTTATTCGTTCTATAGTTAACTATGTCTTCCTAGTATGTATATTTTTCTCTGTGTAGACACGCTTTTGATGATGTGCTCAGCTGCGCTTTTCTCACTTTTACACACGCTGCTCTTCTAGCCTCCCTCTCTCTCTCTCCTTCCCTCTCCCTACGTCTTTCTCTAACTGTCTCTCTTTCAGTTTTGCATTTTAATTTTATGCCTAGTCTAAGAAATGAAAGCAGAAACAGAAGCAGAAGCGCACACAAAGGCAGAGAGGCAGCTGCGTCTACAAAAATAGTTGGCAGCCCTTCACAGCAAACCTTCCCTCTACCCACTCCAACCCTTAAACCTCCTCTCCTCTCCTCTCCTCTCCTCTCCTCTCCTCTCCTCTCCACCCTGCCACGCAACTCGGCCAAGTCACACTTTTAGGCCATTTCTTTTTGCACTTTACGTTTGTCTTGTTGCCTCTTTTTTACGTTTCTGCTTTTGCTTTTTTCATGATTGCATTTCTTCCCTTTATAGCTGCTCCTCTCCCGCTCTCCCCCCCTCCCTCCCTTGACGCTAATAAATTTGCATATTTTTTGCCGCTTTTCCGTCAGCAGCGGCACCTTGAGTCACATTACGCATACGTAGCGTGTAACCAAAGAAATATAAAAAGCACAAAAAGGAAGCGTAAATCGAAATTGTTTTTTAATGACTTAATTTGGAGCAACATTTAATAGATGTAACAAACTTCTCCCTGGGTATATCAAATGCCGCTTAAATCCTTTAAAAGATGTGCACAGTGGGGGTGGCTTGGGCGGTAGAGTGTAGGTAGGTGGTAGGCGTGGCTTATGTTAGCTCTCATATCCATCGCTCATACGCAGCGTTGTCTCTGGCAATAAATCATTTGCCAACTGCTTGGCCAACTTTTGCCAACCGCATAGAGCAGCGGGGTATGTCACCACGAGGAGGGGGTGGGGGTGGGGGAGGAAAATCCCGAGTTCTCCATGTGAGTGTGTGTGTGTGTGACAGATTTTTGTGTGTACATTTTGCCGAATACATTTATTGATTCAGTGTTTTGCCTTCTTAAAGTTGCAATGCTTTGCAAATATTATAGCCCCCCCAAAAAAAAAAAGAAACAAATACGCATGTTTGGACTTGTCAAAGGGGGCGGAGCTCTCCCACACACAAACACACATCAAACAATTTAACGCTACTGCAGAAAAGTTTCATTGTTTCACACACACACACACACACACACACACACATCGAGCTTTGTAGTTTGTCGTTTCCCTTTTGCTGCTGTGAGGATTATGGATTTTTGTGTGGCACACAAAGACACACACTCAGTGGTGTGTGAGTTGTTGTGGGTAGGTAGGTAGCTAGCTAGGGTTGGGTGTACAGATTCTTCAGGCAACTTGGCAGGCCATCAATTCTGATCCGCATCGTCAACGTCTCGTGTCTCGTGTCCTCATGCTCATCATGATGATGTTTGTCTGTTGGTATGTCTGCCACAGCTATGTTTCTCTCCCTCTCTCTCTCTCTACCTCTCTCTTTCCCACTCTTCCTGTGCCTTCCTTCGCTCATTGTCTCTTCTTTTCTTGCCTTTCCCTTTGCTTTTCTGTTAGCTACAATTTCCTTTCACTTGACTGACACCCAAAGCAGCAGCCGCAATGTCCTCGCCCGCGTCCTCGTCACACACACACACACTTGGCTCTCAAGGATTGTGTAACATATTTCTGCCCCTTTGTTGTTGTTGTTGCCACTTTTTTCCTACTCTTTTTGGCCATGACAGGCTGTGAGGGACTCGCAGGGAAACGGGTGTTAGCTGAAATGGCAGCCACTTCCGGCGCGCTGTCAGTCAGCAGCTGTGTGAGTGAGTCTGTATGTGTATCTGTGTGTGTTTGGCTCTGTGTGTGTGCCATTTTTGCGCTTTCTCATATTACACTTGACTTGGCTGTGCCTGTCTGCCTGTCTGCTTGGCCGCAACTTCAATTGACCTTTGACTGAGTGCACTCTTTTGGGCCACACACCAGCTACCCCGAACCCGCCTTTGGTCTCCCGCTTATTTTGGCCAAGTTATGCGGCAGCACGCGCGTTCTTTGCTTTTGGGATTTTTGCTTTTTAGCTTGTTTGCTTTTGCGATTTAGTCCAAGGAAAGAAAAAGAGTTAAACTCTTGAGCTTTTGGCTAATTGTTCTTATGTGACTTACATACGCTTATCAGCTTGTCTCCAGAGTCTCCCCACAATCCACTCCTCCCCCCCTTTCTACCTTCCTGCTTGTTGTCCTCTTCGCACTTATTCCCAACTGACTTTCCTGTTTCCGGTTGTGCTGAGACTCTGCTTCCTTTAACGTTACGTTTTCTATGTGTTTTGGCATTTAAGCTTTTATCAGTCTTTGACTATCGCTTGCCTTGCTTTTTTGCCCTACCTGTCTTTTTACCTTACCTGTCTTTACCTTTCTCTACTACACTCGTGTACCTCTCTATTTCTGTGCTTGTTTTATTTCGGCAAGGACACGCCGTTGGCACACACACATACACACACACATAGAGCTTTTCACTATTTTTATCTTAGTCTCGTGTGGGCAGTTTACCAGTGAGTTTTTACCCCAAGGCTTCGTTGGAGCAGATACTGCTGGGGTGGTTGGTTGCATGGTGGGGGAGTGAGCGTGTCACTTCTTTTTCTGCTGCTATTTCTGCACTTCACCTGCTGTTAACTCAAGCGCCCACATTTTGCCATTTTTATAGGTCAAATGTTGCACTCGTTTGCGCTCTTTCTTCCTCTCCCTCTTCCTCTTGCTTTTCCCCTACTTTCCCTGTACTTTAAATTAGCACAAAGGGTTTATAAAGTTTGCTTAGAATCGAAGGTTTATACAAATATATATTTAACTGAATTTAATTCACTGGTATAAATGGGATAAGCCCTCAAGTTAAATACTTCAATATAACTACAGGGTCTTACCTACCAGTTTTCTTTATTTTCTGGCACTTCTTTGATCCGTTTCCCGTCTGGTTATTCAATAGTTTGACGCTCACTAATTGCATTGCCCTAATTGCCCAAGTTGCGCTTGAATTGTGCCAAAATACGAATTGAAAAATGAAAATGCGAAAAATAATGGTGGGAAAGAAAGGAGAGAGAGAGAGAGAGAGAGAAAAAAAGCTAAAATGAAATGAAATGTTGGCGATTGTGGAATGTTTGAATGTTGTTTTTTGGGGGCAACTACCGGAATTGTTGCATGGTTGAAATCTGATTTCAATTTGCCCTGCAGCCAATCAAATGCTGCACATGAAGGCTAAAATGCTTGTATCTATGTATCTGTATCTGTGCATCTGTAGCTGTAGCTCTCTGCCTCGTATGCATGTAAAAAGATGGAAGTTCATTTTGATTGCATTTCCGAAATACTTTTTTGATGAGCACATCAGCATTTACCGAATTTGTGGCAGGAAGGCGAATGGCGAGCAATTATATCGATATATATTGCAGATGGTAAAGCGATTGTAAACGATAGGAATTTTAACTCGGACAGTAAATTGTTGGTAGGTAATTTGGGTATACCAAATAGTTGTATGTTTACCGTACTAAAGTATGTGAGCAGAGCTAGCACAGAATAGAGCTTGTATCGTCGATATACTTGTTCGATAAATTCGATTAATACAAGTATACCTTAACCAACAGTAGCAAAAGCTAAAAGGGAAACCTCATCTATATTCATTGATTTAAAACACCCTTTTCACCTTTAATCGTTTATCGATAACACTAGCTTTCAACCCTCTTACAGGGCATGTCATAGTCGTTCATTTAGCATTAATCTCATTATTAAATTCTTTTCGTGGTTCGTTTTCATTGGCATTACGCGTGCAATTTTCGCACGTGGAATTTTTGCAATAATGTTGAGTGCTTGCTGCTGGCACGGTGTAGACCAAGGGGGGGAGTGGGAGATGGTCGTGAGTAGTGCTAGAGTCATGGGAATGGAGGAGAGTGTGGAGTGGGTAGATTTTGGTAGAGTGGCCGTTGGGCTGCTGTTGATTAAATTCCGCTGATAGCATTGGCATTGTCATGTTGCTCTGATTTTTCCGGTTGACCTCTGCCAGCGTCGCTGTCACTGTTGGCGTCACTGCTGCTGGTGTTGCTGCTGCCGTCGGCATCGTCGTTGACTTCACTGTTTTGCTGACGCTGCCAATTTCAGGGCCGCTTTTTTGATGGGCATTTTAATAATGCAGTTGTTCATACAATTTAACGATTGTTCTATGACTGAGCAAAGATTGAGATTGTATCTTTTATATATGTATCTAGATAGATTGGCATAGAGAGTAGGAGCGGTAAATGAAGTGCGCTAAGAAAATTTCATAATTTTCATATAAATAATTAAAAAGTCAAAAACACAAATCTTTATGCTCGAGTGGATAGAACATCGGGTTCTTGTTCTCTCCCTCTTCCTCTCCCTCCAACTGCCGTCACTTTTCCGCTACTCCGCTCTTCACTTCTTTTGCTATGATTTATGTCAGGGGCACTTAGAGCAAACCGTTAGAAAAAAGCTTTTACTTGGCGTAGTTTTCACTTTTTCTTTACTTTTCCACTCTAGTAGCAAAAACAAATATGTGGGTGTGTTCTCTGTGTGTGTGTGTGTGCGTGGGTGTGTGTGTGTGTGTGACAGAATTGCTTGAGTTGTTTTCAACATCTAAAAATAAAAATTAAAAAAATTGTGAAAATATAGAAAAACATTTTGGAAATGTGACGCGATTTAATGAGAGAAAAATGTGCATGATGTGCCTCTTAATAGATACAGATACAAAGATACATAGCTACATATATGTATATATATGCAAGCAACTACATATACATCTAAATGGCATTAGCTTCTAGTTAAATATGTTGAAATTTAGTTTAGATTTTATGTTGATTTATGCGAATTTATAATTTATAGTTTCGAGATACATTTTGGCAAGCGAATTTGGCTCAAAGTGAACAGTGGGCCACAATCACGTGTAGAGACACACACACATTATAGTTGATAGCTAGAAAGTACATGTGTATCTGATAGATACATACGAGTACACATGTATATATATTTATCAACTTTTATTTCGGAATCGATAATGCGCTTCCAATTTGGACTTATATATTGTTAATGAAAATGTAATTATGTTTTCATTGGCATTTTGTGATAAGCAAACGCCCACATGATAGTAGCACCAGAAGGTGGGAGGGTTGTAGCCCCGAAGGCGTGACAACATGCAACTAGAAACATGAAACTAGCATTGTAGATACAGGTACAGATACAAGTACAGATACAGATACATCATAGAATTCCTTGGGCTAATGTCTTTGTTTAATTGAAGTCTCAATCGTTTTCTGTGTATCTTTGCAGTTGTATCTACATTCTAAGTGCGTGTAGCTAAAGTATCTGTGCATCTATTAGATACATTATTTTGGCCATTTCATTGTTGACAGTCTGACGTTCTACGGTGTTCCGAGTCGAGTGCCTGTGTATGTTAAATTTAAACACACTCTCTACGCTATTTTGTTGTCTGTCGTGTTTTGTCGCTTTGTTGCTGCTGGTGCTGCTTTTGTTGCCTCTGAAGGTGAATTTATGGCGCACACATGTGTCGCTAGAGACTACACAAAACAAGAGCATCTACCTCTCAGCGTCTCAGGCTCTCAACAATTTTATATTCTTCCCTCTCGCTAGTGACATATGTCGGCCTCTGGTACAAAAATAGATGCATTTGGTTATGTAGGGGGCAATTTCACAGGCAGCAAACGAGATCGTAGATCGCACACACTTAAATTCTCTCTGGAATTGTTACTTCTCTAACTAACTCTCCCTCTCTCTCTCTCTTTCTCCTTCTCTCTTTATAGATTTCATAAAAATTATAGAGGAAAATAGAAAGCCACGCAAAGACGTGACGTGTGACGATTATACCAATAGGAATTAGTTATAAACCTTAAGATTTGTTCTACATGAATGACTAAATAAAGAAAAAAAGACAATAGCGCACCACTGAACCACCATCATCCGCACCACCAACACCAGCTCCAGCTCTCCAGCTCCATTTTGGAAAAGGCTTTCTCTAGCCAGAGAATTTGGATTTTTATTTTGCGCTCACCCAAGTTTTGGAGAAACAGCCTCAAGATTCTGCCCTTTGGAGCCAACTTTCGTCTGGAGACGACACCAGCCGAGATGCACAAGATCGCAGCTGCCCCACCGGCGGCCACAGCGCCAGCTGGCACACTGGAGGCGCCACTGGCAGCTCCCAAATATGGCACACTAATACCCAATCGCATCTTTGTGGGCGGCATTAGGTGAGTACAGTCAAATTGGTAGGGGAAATGTAGTTATGGCTGTTTAAAAATCTAAAGATCAAAACGGTTATAACTTTTGAAATTCTTAATAATTCGACTTTTACCTTTTATACTTTAGTGGCGACACCACCGAGGCTGATCTGACACGTGTCTTCAGCGCCTATGGAACTGTGAAGAGTACAAAGATCATCGTGGATCGCGCTGGAGTCAGCAAGGGCTATGGATTTGTCACATTTGAGACGGAACAGGAGGCGCAAAGACTGCAGGCGGATGTGAGTACAGATTGTTCATGCTAATTGTTGCTAATGTCGCCTGTGTTATAATTTTTCCATCGATTTATCGATTATTCGATTATTATTTAATATGATGCTTTTTTTTATATACACACAAACACACACACACACAAAACACTCACACACAGATACATACTCTCACTCACTGTTTTAATCACCATACACAAAATACAAAAACAAAACTCTCTTGAAAGTATGAAACGCTATAATGTGCTCCGATCTTTTAGGGCATTACCTGACCCACAGACACCGATCTGGGCAAGTGGTGGTGGTGGTGTGTGGCGTGTGTGAATAGCAACCACATCAACCACCACTCAGCGATGTCATCCACACCCACAACTGCTCTCAATCTGTCTCTCTCTTTGTCTCATATATAAAAATTGAGTACATATAGTTGAGATATATACTATATATATTTTAGGTACAATTTATATATATGTATCGTGTGATTTATCGATATATCGACGGTACGAAAACGGCACTTGTATAATTCTTATGTATTTCTGTATTCTTCTAATTGCGTTTTTGTTGAGTTACCAGTTACGTTTCTCGAGTTACGTTTCCGTTGCGTTACGTTACGTTACGTTACATTCTTATCATATATGCCAAATACACATACAATTCACATACACACTCACAACACACACACACACTTACACACGTTACTTAACATAGTTTATAGAACGATATCAATTGCAAGTCTTTATATATATATACATATATATTTGATAGCGAGGGCTGTCCCGTTAATTTCTTGTATTTGTTGTTGTGCGTACAGTTGCGTGTGTAGTTCGATAACACCCACACCGCCTTGGTTTATCGATAAACCAACAACTGATTGTTGCAAAGTTCAAGTTCGTTTTTTTGCACCGTTTGCTTTTTTTTTTAGTTTTTCTTTTTAAACTTTTTTTTTCTGTTGCCATTAAATAACCAAGTTTTTAGCTAATTATATAATACTATTTATATAAATACTTGCTGGGTTTTCTAGGCTATATTATATTTAATATGTAAATTAATTTAATTTATATTTCGTCTGCTTACTTAAATTATTCGATTCATCTCAAAGGGTTGCCATTAAAGTTCATTGTACGCCCAGCCCAGAGGAATAAATTTTGCAATCAATCGCTCCCAGTTGGGCCAAAACCATAGCCCACACCCCATTTTTAGCTGTAGCTGCTGACCAAGTCTGGTTGGGGACAAAAACGGGTTTCATTCTTGCCTAAATAAAGTCAAGTTCTGGGCTCGGCATTTGAGGTGCTGAACCTTATTAGAAGAGAAATAGAAAAAATATTAACTAGTCTCTCAAGCGTTGCATAACAGCAGCTGTGCTCGCTCTCTTTCTAGCGCACGCTCTCTCGCTCTCTGCCTGTCTCAGCTCAGCTCAGCTCAGCTGGAGAGCAGCTCCTTTTGTGTGGCATACATTAAGTGAAAAAGTTTTCCACTTGTCATTAAATGTGCATTGTTATTGCGCTGCTGGCAGTTTGCACATTTCTCTAGCTCCTCTCTCCCTTTCACTCTCTCTTTCTAGTTACACACAGCTGAGTGTGTGTAGTTCTTATGTGTGTGTGTGTATTGTTCTTGTGTCCTTAGCAAACGCCCTGTGGCAACAACAATGAGATTTCTGCACACAATGCTCTGCTGCCAGCCGTGGCAACGTTTAACGAGATTTTAATGTGCATACAACACACACACCCACACACACACACACCTACGCTTTAATACACACACACCCATAGCTGTAGCTATACAATACAAACACACACACACTCACACACACATGGCTAAACATTTGCACTAATTAAATTTCGGTTTCATTTGTTACCAAGTTTTTGAAGCCACATAAAGTCCAAGCCTTCTCAGAGCGGCCTTTTCTTTATAGTCTATGCTTCTCCCACTAGTAGCTAATTAGCGTGCTATCTCTGTCACACACACACTCGCACACACACATGTTTAGTTTTAGTTTATCTATTGTGTATATGTTTTTATAAGCGCTACTAAATCCACACTTTGACACACAGCTACACCCCACACCTCTTCTACACACACCCACACCCCTTTTACCGTTACACTTCAAAGCTTTAACTCAATAGCCAAATTGAAATGTTACTTTCGAGTTCATTTCGAGACAAGATGCGTTAATTAATGCTCATTGCCAAACTGACCAATCTGTAGCTCAAATAGCAGTGTGATAAGGGTTTACGGGGGTGTGGGGAGTGTGGGGGACAGTGAGAGGACTCTGCTGGTCAAGAAGCAGAAATTGAGAGGGTTGGTCAAAGGGTTTTCATAGTCTCTTGTTGTCCTTTTTGTGTCTGTGTGTGAGAGAAACAAAAGGCTCAGCATGTGGAAGCCCTCAAAGGGTTCTTAATTAAATTCGCCCAAGACGGTGGGTCCACCGCGCTATACCTCCCTCCCTCCTCCTTCCCCTCCTTTCCCCTCTTTATACAAGTGGGCTTACTTCAACTCTGGGTCGGACGTCTTTTGTTATGTGACGCCTTATCCTTGTGTGTGTGTGTGTGTAGCTGTCCTTCTCTCTGTCTCTGTGTGTGTGTGTGCGAACGTCTTTTATTCTTTTTAAGGGCCGTCTGTTTGCCCTACGGCGGTCAAAGGATACGCCAGAATAGGCTAAAAGAATAAGAAAACACAGCTTCATGAAATGTAGGCCTCGAGTCGTTTAAAAACTTTAAGGAAAACCCCATTGAAGGCAACGGAAAAGCGGAAAAACGGAAAAGCAAAAGGAAAACCAGCTGCTGTTGTTGTCCGCAAACATTTGCTTAGGACATTTTGAAAGGTTGATGGAAGGATGGGGGAAGAGGAGGCGAAGGGGGGCCATGGCTTTATGTTGGCTTTTCATGCATTTCAAGTGCAAATCGCTGCGGCTATCAGCGACTAATTGCCAATTAAAGATAAACTGACCCATGTACATGAGCATAACAGACAGAAGCAGACAGCTTGAAGATGGGCAGAAAGAGACCATTAAATGGCAAACGGGATTTTGCATGGAGCTAGAGATGGTACTTGTTATCAATAGTACAGCATGTGCTTATCGAGTGAAGGGCAACAAGTGGAGCAGATACGAGAGTATATAGTATATTGGAGGTTATGTAGACTAAAATCTATTTGAAAGCACTTCGAACAGTTGGTAGCTCTTAAATAGGTTTAAATTAAAAGGTAGTTTAGGAAAAGAGGTATATTATACTATATAAATAAGGTGGCAACCCTTATTTAGGTTAGAAGGAAGTGTAACAGATGGTAGCTCTTATACTAGAAGGTAGTTAGGTAAAAAGGAATATTATATATATTATAGGTATAGTAGACATTTTTAACTAGGTGGCAACCCTTATTTAGGTTAGAAGGCAGTGTAAGTAGAACATGAAGTGCAACTAACAATTGTCATTATTGATTTTAAATGATTAGTTTAAATTTCTTTTTATTTATTTGTTTTCTTTATTTTTAACTTGTACATTTTGCACAATTTGGTGTTGGAGTTAAATATTAAATATTTCAATAAATTTATGATTACAATTTTGTGTGTTTGTTTTGATAGCAAAAGGTTTTAAGAAGCGAGTTTAAACTTTAACAAATTAAAAACCAAAACAATCGAAACAAGCTTGTTTAAAAAAATGCTTTTCTTCATTAGATTTATTATACGAGTTTTATGTTTTACAATTATTTTGAGTTCTATTTTTTATGAGTTTCGTTTCTGATTTGTGTGCCGAGCAGAAGTAAAAAAGCCAAAGCCAAAAAACATTTCATTTCGAGCTGCAGTACATGACATTTTGCAATAAACAAATATAATTACACACACACACACACACCTACTTTCTAGATAATGCTCACACACACACAGTCACACACATACACTTACATTAAAATAAACGTAATTTTGGTAATGGTTTTTTGGCTTGGCACGTGTTTTTTCTTCAATCTCTTGGCCACATTTTTTGGGCTCTGCCGCTGCCAATAAACGAAAAAAAAAACGTAAATGTTGAAAAAAAGACGCCTTTTAATTATATTAAATTTTAGTTTTTTTTTCTTTCTTTATTGAGAATTTTTTGATGCTGCTGCGTTCGATTTGAATTTGGATTTGGATTTGATATTTGAATTTGAATTTGAATTTTTCCAATTTGAATTTCGTTTGGCATTGTCTGTTGATAATGCCACACACACAAACACACACACGCACACACACTATACACACATATAGAAACACACTCACACAACAAAGATACAAAATTCTTTAGCTGAAATATATAATACTGATTCTCGCTCTTTCTATTCCTCTCTCTCTCTGTTGCTGTCTTGCTCACTCGCAGGGTGAGTGCGTTGTGCTGCGTGATCGCAAGCTGAACATTGCACCGGCTATCAAGAAGCAGGTGAGTTGGGTAAAAGATACACACGCACACAGATACAGAATGTCAGATACATTATTTGCATTTCTTTAGCCAAATCCGCTGCAATCGATTGTGGCCACCAATGGAGCCGTTTATTATACTACCACACCGCCGGCACCGATTAGCAACATCCCGATGGATCAGTTTGCAGCTGCCGTTTATCCGCCAGGTAAGTTTATCGTTTGTCAATAATACATAACGGTATACATATATGTCACCTCTGCCGATTTTAGGTTTGAGTTCCGTTTATGTTTTATACAGGGCTTCAGTTCGATTTAAAACCAATATTTTCTTTTTTATATTCCATTTTTTTTACTCTCTTTCTTCTCTTAACACAACAAACAACAAAAAAAAAATATATATAAAAATTTTAATTACATCATCAACTACAACTACAACAAACAACAACAACAAATAAACATTGTTTCGCTGGACAAATTAATCAACACTAGTTACTGACTTTACAGCCGCTGGTGTGCCAGCCATCTACCCACCTTCAGCCATGCAATATCAGCCATTCTATCAGTACTACAGTGTGCCAATGGTAAGTACGAATCGTAAATATATATATTATGTAAGAGAATTTTGGATTGTAGAGGAGAATAGAGGATGTATTCCGACTGTAGAGGGGGAGAGGAGAGGAGTATTCCGACTGTAGAGAGGAGAGTAGAGGAGTATTCCGACTGTAGAGGGGGAGAGGAGTATTCCGACTGTAGAGGAGAGGAGTATTCCGACTGTAGAGAGGAGAGTGGAGGAGTATTCCGACTGTAGAGAGGAGAGTGGAGGAGTATTCCGACTGTAGAGAGGAGAGTGGAGGAGTATTCCGACTGTAGAGAGGAGAGTGGAGGAGTATTCCGACTGTAGAGGGGGAGAGGAGTATTCCGACTGTAGAGGAGAGGAGTATTCCGACTGTAGAGAGGAGAGTGGAGGAGTATTCCGACTGTAGAGAGGAGAGTGGAGGAGTATTCCGACTGTAGAGAGGAGAGTGGAGGAGTATTCCGACTGTAGAGAGGAGAGTAGAGGAGTATTTCGACTGTAGAGAGGAGAGTAGAGGAGTATTTCGACTGTAGAGAGGAGAGTAGAGGAGTATTTCGACTGTAGTGCAACATATTTCTCAATAGTAAAACTAACGCCTGTTTTTCCATTTTCTTTACAGAATGTACCCACCATTTGGCCTCCGAATTATCAAGGTAATTAAAGCGACGATCGCTCAATTCGCCCTCTTCTTCTTCTTCTTCCTGCTCTTGTTCTTCTACTTACACTGCCTGTGTAGAACACCGCTTGCATCATCACTCTGTCTCTCTCGCTCTCTTTCAATTTATATCTATCTATCTCTATTTGTCCTGAAGGCTTGCATTGTACGCTGTAATTACCGTTAGTCGTTTTACTGTTATTACTGTAGTTTACCACACACCTCTTTGTATACGCTTTGTTTTCTTTTCTTTTCATTCTTTCCTTCGGTTCTTGCTGCACAACAACAACAACAACATCAACATCAAAGGTTAAATAAAACAACAACAATAAAACAACTAGAACAACTACAAGCAGAACAACAACAACTAAAACTACAACAAAATAAAAAACAAATTTTCGTAGTCACCAAATTTTACGTTGAGAGCTGCCCGAACAACCACAACAACAACAACTACCACAACAATCATCAGTTGATGCAACAACAACAAGAACAACAACACTGCTGCCACGACAACGATGCTCTTCGAACTCCCCTCGCACCTCAACGCAACCACCCGCAGACGCACAGAAACAACAACAACAACAACAACAACAACTACAACAATTAGTTTTAATTTAATTGCTTAATTAATTTATAATTTTAGTTTATTTTAATGTAACACACGCAAACAACACACACAAACACATACACATGCGCACGCTGTAGGCGTCAGTTATTAGTTAAATGCCACGCCCACATACGCTTTTGGCCAAAATAAGGGGCTGTCTAGGAGAATATTTCTTTATTCAATTTTCTTTAGCTGATTTGTGTAATTATTTTAATTTGTATTTGCTTGTTGTAAACTATAAACTGTAGCTACATAGATACATATATGCATATGTAGTAGTGTCGGCACACACACTCACACACACCCACTTGGCAGTATTGTTTGTAGATGTATGTGTTTTGAAATGTTCTTCGACTGTTTCTTGTAGGCATTTATCCCTGTTAACTTTGAGGATGCAGCAACAACTACAACAACTACTACGAACGATAACAGCAACAACAACACCAACATACTGCTGCTACCTAACTACAACAACAGTAATAACAACAACAACAACAAGTACTACAACAAAGCATTAATAGAATTTATATGAAACAACTTCAGCTGCTACCAAATAAGCAAAATAACAAAATTGTAGCTACACTTTCTATAGATACTCATGCATAGATACACACACACACATACACACAAGCATAGTTTGGGAACAACCAAGGACACACCTACACACACACACAGACACAGAGAATAAGCAGCTTATGTTTTCAGTTGATAGAACATGCCAAAAGAAGCGTATAGGGTGTGGGCTTAGGGGGGTAGGGGAAGGGCGGGGGAATGGGGGCTTTAGGACAGGCATAGAAAAGAGGGGTAGCAGGGGAATGGGGGGTTTTAGGCTGACTATGCCAGTCGAAACATTTAATAATGTGCAATTAGCGTGTAGGTGGAAAGAGAAGAGAAAAACGAAGAGATTGTTAAACAAAAGTTGTGAAAGCGACAAACTGCAGCTGCTGTGGAAAACTGCGAGAAAACTCACAGAGAGAAAAGGAAAGAAAAGGAGCGTAGAGCTAGGGGGGTAATAAAGGAAATTTTTGAGGGGGTGTAACGGGCAGCAAAACGAAAATTAAAGACATAAATTATGCATAAATATTAATTTATATGAAATACACAATACACACGCACACACACATACACTTACACATATATTATATACATCTAAATGTAACTGTAAATGATAACGATAACTGTTATACACATACAGCGATACAAAGCGAAAAATGTAACTAAGATTAAAAACATGAAGGAAAAATATTCAAAAAAAAAATATGAAAAAAAACGTAACCGCAGCACAAAGCATGCGCACACACACAACAACACACATACACACACTAATACATATAAATAAATAATATATATATATATATATGAATAAGTTATATAGAATGAAAATTATTTGTAAGGCAAGCAGAAAGAAGCAAAGGAATATGCGAAAAAGTAAAACTGAAACGAAATTGTAGTCTTAAAGCAAATATATACTGAAAGAAATAAAATAAAAGAATGCAGAGAAAGCAAAATTGATAAACTAGCGTAATGAGAATGAAAACGGAATGAGAAAGATACATAGAAAGATAGTAAAGATAGAACGAAGTAAAGCAAAAGATAAAGATATTCAAAATAAATGCTAGCTAAAAAGAGCAAAAGTATGAAAGTATATATACAAACATACTAAACAAAAACCCACACACATATACATATACAAATACATATATATATATATATATATATATACTATATATACTAAATATATGCCTAGTACATAGAAAAGAAATGAAATAATTGAAGAAAAAATGGAAAAACCTAAAAAAAAAACTAAAGCAATACATAGACACTCTCCAAGTGTGTGTTACACGAGTATTTAGCTAAATAACTACATAAAGAAAATACTAAAATTAAATACTAAAACTAAGTGAATGAAATGTGCAGAAAAAAATCTCCAGAAAATGTTTTGTTTTTCATCATTTGAAAAGAAAACTCCACTTTTGTTACAAATGAATCTATTGTTAAATCTTGGCATAAAACTAAATGAACTACAAACTAATTATTTAAATATATATATATATTTGTGGGGGAGTGGCAGGGGGCGGTTAGAGGACGTGGTAACGGCATGATGGTGAACATCCCTCAAATTGGTGCATAATTTGGCAAACCAAAAGAGAAAAGAAAACAATACAAATGAAATTATTTAATTATATTTGTATATTTGCCTTAACAACAATTATTTGTCAAGACACACACACACAGGTACAGGTACACACACACATACATTCAAATCGAACCCAGCGGTTTCACAATTTACCTGCAAATTGAAGCAGCAGCCAACAAAGCTACCCTTCCACCTCATCCTCCTCCTTCCCGTACTTGCCACATGCAGCTGCCATGCCAGCCAGCCTGCCACGCCCCCCGCAGCAGTTATTTCAAACTTGTTGACAAATTTGTAAACGTTAAAAACGAAATTGTTGCATAGTTAAAAAACAAAAACATAAATAAAAAACCAATTTTTAAATCGAATCGTAACAATAATTAGAAAAAAGAAGAAACCCACAAAGAACGAATGAAAATAAAAGCAATAATTGATTAATTTATATGCTCTAGTTGAAAACTACAAACAATACACACACCAAACACACACACACACAAACACAGACACGCACACTTATACATGGGAATGTACTTAAGCCAATCGAGGGATTTGAGTTAGTTGAATTATACAGTTTTGTTTAAACTGTTAGCATACCCAACACACACACACCCACACACATACACCCACACACATACACACACACACACCCACACAAGATAGCAACTAATAAATCCAAGGCATAACTTAAGATATATACGTGATATTTTGAAAAACAAAAAGCAAAAATTCATAAATAAATTGTTTAGGTTTAAAAAAAGGAAAACAATAAATAAAAATGTGTATATATATTTAAATATATATATACAACAAATGGCATAATTATTATGAACATTTTTGCTGACATACATACAAAATGAATAAGATAAAGTTAATGATAACGATAATGATAATGATATTGATAACAATATAATGATATTGATATTGATAAACTGTTTGTAACTCAATTTATTGTCTGACTTGAGGGAAGGTTCTTAAGTTTTACTGCAATAAGCAGCAAGCAGATTGTGTCCCATCGTCAAATCTATTAAGTTTATACATGCATATATATAAAGATATATATATATATAGTGAATATTTATATTGTATACTACATATACATGCATATATATAGATATTTAAAAAGAAAATGAACACAAATTAGTCAAAAGCAGCAAAAAAAAAGGAAAGAAAACAAATAATATATATATAAATATATATCATAGCAAAAGGCATAAAACGTAAGCATAAGTAAAAGAAAAATTAAACTAAAAAGAAAAAAAAAAAACAATATATACATATATATTTTAAACTAAACAACTGATTAAAAAAAACGTTTTTAGTGCTAAGTAAAAACCTACCTAAAAGCAAACATAAAGAATTAAAACGCAGCTCTAGCTCTATATAGAGCATATACATATACATAAACATATATATATATAGCAAGTGGACAGCGACATGATCATCACAATTATTTAACAACTATATAAGACACATTAAAATGCGTGAAAAGAGCTAAAAAGATAACTAAAAAAAGAACAAACACAGCAACAATAAAGCAACAGCTACTTAATAATTTTTAGCAAAATGCAAAAAAAAACACAACAGCAACAACAACTATATGAGTAGTATTATTTATTATTTTTTATTTATATTTTAAACTTTATTTTAATTGTTTTCTTTTTGTACTTGTGCGTGCGTGTGTGCCAAGCAGAAGCTCAGCCACCAATGCAACATCATGCTCCACCGCATGCCGCATGGGAATTCGATGATGGCAGCAATGGAAACAATCGTGCCAACAAGCAGAGCAACATTTCGGTGACCAATTGGCGCATGTCTATGTAGACATCCCCAACCAGCTGCGACAACAATAACAACAACCATACCGACAACGACAACAACACTTGCAACAAAAACAAAAACTGAACAGCAAAATGTCAAGCAATCAAACCATAAAAAAAGCAAAGAAAATTTAAAAAAAAAAGAATAGAAAAGAGAAAAGAAAAAGAAGAGAATACACAGCCAACGTTTAAAACGGTGAAGCGTCCAAGCCGAATCCAGTGAAGAGCATGCAACAGGCAGTGGCGCCACCATCATGACGTACAGCGTACCGTGTCTAACGCACAACACTTCAAAAAATAGTTCCTTGATTTTTTCGTTAATTTTGTTTATGATATTTCAAATTGTTTAATCGTTTTGCGTATTTTGTTACCATTGTTCGATGTTTCGTTTCAAAAACCAGAGAATTTCAAATCGGGCTGCAGTTTTCAACATTAACAACAACAACAACAACTAATAGAGCAACAACAACCATAACCCAGGGAGAGACAAACAATAGCAAAATTCAATTAGCAGAAAAAACCTAGATGAAATTAGTTCAGAATATAACGTCGTTTCCCTTGAAGCTGGCGGGGGGGAACGGGGGTAAACCCCAAAAATGGAAAAAATCAAAAAACAAAACCAAAGCATATCCAAACTTCTTCAAAAATTCTTTCAAAACACCGTTATCACCGTAACTACAAAGCAAAGAGAGATGATTACCCCCCAAAGCATCCCAACAATACCCATCCCCCTCCTGACCCCCCAACCCCCCGCACATCGCCAACGCCATCCAGATCAAGTCTTGCTAAACTTTGTCCAACAAAACCAAAAACTGTAGCCCAAGAATGAAAAGAACAGAACAGGATAAACAACAGAAAAAGATGAGAAAAGAGAACGAGAACGAAGAACGTTTTTGGCCAAATGTTTCGGGTTCCCGGTTCCTGGTCGTGTTCCGATTAGTACTTTTTATATATCAAAATTTGTAACGTTTCTTATACTATATCTATGTACTCTGTACGCCCGTTTGGCCAGCCAACATGTTTTTGGCCATGAATTGCGACAAAATTACGTTTAACCCATTTTATGTGTATAATGTGTATAGAGGTTTTCCTAAATTTCCAAGTTACCATCCCATAATTTTAATAAATGCGAGCCCGAAACGAAATTAAACGATGATTTTTTTCTTTATGTATTCCATTTTTATTACTTTTTATTTCTTACAATAAACATACACTTGACACACGCTGCGTATGCGTAATGTGTGTACGCAGGGAGGCAAATAAATTGTAGCATACTTTCAGGACGCATTCAAGTGAAACGTGCAACGAATCTTTTGTGTAGAAGTCGACAGAATTATACGATTTAAATAGTTGAATTATTAAACGGTTGTGTCAAATTAGCTCTAAAATATTACTTCGAATAAAACGCACGAAACAGAAGCAATGAAATGCTCATTATTTCGGTTAGCCGAATCTTCAGATACCCTTGCCTGCTGATTAGATTACTAGGGAATTGGTTATTAGTTAGCCAGGGTATTGAGCATACAGTCGAGCGCCTACTTAGCACCTAAACATATGCATAAACATAACTGTAAATGTACACATATACATACAAACGATATGTATGTGAACAAATCAGCCTCTATATAATCTGAATGTAGTTCAATTATAGTTATGAATATTTATTTGCTAAAAACTCGTCTCTTAACTCTCAGAACTCTTCCGAAGCGCGCTCATGTCGTGCCCAATAAAAAAAGATATATAGATTAATTAAATAAATATATATGTGTGTGTATCAGAACAATATCTCGATGGCGTCGTAATAAACAAATTAAATATTTAAAAAGTAAATTAATACAAACTCAAATCGTTTTTACATAAGAAAAAAATGCATTTTTTAAAAAGAAAAAAACGTCTATATGTGAATTGAATAAACCTTATATATACTACATATACATACATACATATATATACATATGCATTTTATTAAATATACATATGTATGTATGTGCGTCTCGTATGTGTCGAGCAAGCAGATTTTTTGATAACAAACAAATAAACGCGCCCTCGTTTCGCACTTTTTGGTCTAAAGCAGTTGATCCCTGACCTCACATCTACCCTACCTAAAGCACTCCCCGCTGTGGTGTTGTATGTGTGTGAGTGTGTGCAAGTGTGTGTGTACGTATGTGTATGACACCTGTGTGTGCGAGCGTTAAAATGTTTTTTGAAGTAAAATTTAATTTACACAAGACTGACGCTAAAAAAAAAAAAAAACAAAAAACAAATGAAACTAAAAAAAAATATTAATTAAAATAAAAGTGTTTACGAATTTTTCAAATGCCAGCACACAGGTGTCTTAAGTGGAGTGGGAAAACAGCTGGTGGAGAGAAAGAGACGAGTGGTGGAGTGGGTCAAACGGGGACATTTGGAGGGAGTTACAGTTTGTCAAATGAGGAGAAGTACAGAATTTGAAAGTCGACGAGCGCGTTTATATATGGCTATATTATATTACATTGTATTTAATAAAATGAAAAACCTGAGATATATATTATATATATTTATATTTACAGAAACGAAAAATGAACAAAATATACAGTGTTATTTTTATGATATTGTACTTATTAGTCGAACCGCAAAGTTAAAACTGGGCAGCATATTAATATTAATAATAATAACAATAATAAAAATTATTACAGATTATATCGAGTCGAGCAATATTATGATAGTAAAATACACCCTCTCTCTCTCAAACACACATAAAAGAATGTGATTTATACACACACACACACACACACACACACACACACACACACACACACACACACACACACACACAGACACATTAACCCACACAGCTGTAACCAAATAATTTGTAAATTGATTGTAGAGACGATGAGCCACGAAACTAAGTGAATAATGAATGAATTCAATTGAATACTAATTGATTCGTTGAATATGCATATGAGTAAAGTGGCTTACTCTCGTCTCTCATCCCTCTTATCCCTTTACCTCACCTGCTCCCCTTTACCCCGTCACTCTTCCACTTTCAATACACCATACAAGAAATATAATAATAAACGTGCAACGAAATCTAGAAGAAAATAGGAAGATTAAAGCTCAAAGAACAGTGTTGCCAAACATTTATTAGCTGAAAATGTTTTAAGTTGTCTTTTTAGAATTTTTAAAATGAGTTTCAATTCGGGAATTTAAAAAAGTTCAAACAGCTGAATAAAACAGCTAGTTTTCTAGCAATAATAAATCTTGTTAAACTAGCTAAAATGGCAGCACTGAAACACACAGATACACACACTCACAGGTGCATTAAGAAAGTATATAATTAGTGTTGAAGGAGAAGTAGGCGTAAGGGGTGGGTGTGGTGCATATTTTAGACGCCCACCTCAAACCCTCTACAAAGGCATATGTAACCTATTATCATAAATTAGCAAATTACTCGTTGTTAGTTTTAGTTGAAATAATTCACACACACTCAAGCACACACACACACACACACACCCCACTGATATAAGGCAGAAAACCAAACGAATGTTTCATTTTTATACGAACGATTTTTTGGATCATTATACATATATATATATATATTGTCAGCAAAGGAGATTCTTTTTTAGGAACTTTCTATATAGGCAGTTCGGGTGTGGCAACAACTACAACAACAACAACAACAAACATATGGCAAATGGTGAAAAAACATAAAATATGATATGATTGATAGGTTGCTATAGAAAAAATGGTTTATTCTTTCATGTTGTGTAGTAGACGAAGAATGTGACGAAATGGTAATACTTATATAAGTATGTGGCATACACAAAAACATATAAATTGTAGCTAAAATGGTTTCATAATAACGAAATTGTTGAGTATTTTTAGTCCAAAAAACAAAAACCAAAAAACACATATGAGAAAAACTTATATACAAGAACCCTAAAACAAAACAAAAAAAGACAAAAACAAACCGAAGAAAAACTTAATGAATTTATTATTATTGTAAACTTATTGTAAACATTTGATGCAATTCAATACATGTCTAAAAACGATAAAGCTGAGCTGCCGTTGCAGATATATAGTATATAATAATATATATACATCTATTTCTTTCCTGTCTTTTGCTGACATACTTAATCTGTTCCTTAATCTGCTTTCCACTCAATTTCTCCGAAAAGTATGCTATACTTATTTTGAGGTATTTTGAAATGAAAGCAAAATACGGAATGGTTTCTAAATTTATTGAAATCATTTTCTAATTAAACTATTATTTAACTCTCTCATCTATCAATCGTTATGAAGAAATGCCGAATTTGATTTGTTTGTAAATCCTACAAATTTGCACACTGTGCAGCTGAATAAATACACAAACAAACAAACACACACACATACATACCCACCACCAGACGCACACTCACACTTAGCGCCCAGTAATGTGCTATAATGAGCAACTAGAAAGATTAGTAATAATGAAAAATATATATATATAGTAACTTATATAGATAAATTATACCTTTTAGCTAAAAAGAAAAAAAACAAACAAACAAGAAACGACACGAATGAACACGAAAAATGTATCCAAATTCTTCCGTAAGACAGACAGAAATTAATGAAAAGGTCTAGCTAAAAATTTACCACACGATAAGAGTCTATATATACAAAAGATACATACGAGTACATAAGATATACATATACATAATATATTATTATATATATATAAAATTATATAAATTATACCGAGCAGCATAAAAGTAGCGACATGAAATACGTAAAACATATGAGAAAATCAGCCCAACACTTGAAGAAAATAATAAACAATAAACAATAGCAACAATAAACATTATGGAACCAGTTCAGGTTCAGTTACAGTTACAGGATCAACCCAAAAAAACAAAAAAAAAAAACAAAAAAGTTTTAAATAAAAAATAAATAATATAAAAAATAAATACAAACTAGATCTTGAAATATCACAACTGATCTCTGCTGTGTTCTAGATACCGAACTAGAGAAGTAAATAATAATTAAATACTATTAATTACAATAATAGTAAACGAAAAAGTATTACAATTTCGAGCTGCAATATTTTTTAATCAAAAACCCAAAAAAAAATACAAAAAAAAAACGAAGAAGTAAAAAAAAATGATAAGAAAAATAATGATTAAAGATAATAATTAATATATATTTTTCTCTTTTGAGATAAACGAGAAGCAAAACTGTTTTCGATGAATTGAGTTAGGCAAAGCAACAAAAACATAAACAAAAATACATTAAACATATTCCAAGCATAAAAAAACCAAAGAAAAACTAAGAACAAAAATGAAAACAAATCTTAAAAAAAAGAAAGAAAAAAAAAAACAAGAGACGTCACAAATTTTTGTGTACTTTTTTTGCGGTCTTTATGTGTACAAGTCTAAAACTTCCGTGTGCAAAAATAAAAATAAAAAATAAATTACAAAACTAAAAGTAAATTAAAAAATACAGAAAAAAACTACACAAATAAATTAAATTAAAAAAACGAACTACACTACACAACAAAAGCAAAGCCAGACACTAAGCCCAACTGAAATTGTCAAATATTAAAAAGTAAAAATAAAAAAAAAGTAAAAAAATCTATATGAATATATATTTAGATAACTATTATATATATATATATTATATATACATATAAGTATACATGTGTGCAAATTATTCAAATACATAAAAAAGGTCTATATATACATATATATATAGTAACAATTATAAAGAAAAGGCAAAAAAAACGGATACGTAGTACAATGGCAAGCGAAATATGAAGTATAAAGCAAAACATATTAAATTAAAATACAAAAAAAGAATGAAAATAAAAATGAAGAAATTATGGAGGGCAAAAAATAATTATTTATAAAGGCTGTAATTTTAAGTAAACGATTAATTACGATACTTAAAGACAAAGTAATAATTAATAATAATAAAGAAAAAGAAAAACAAAAACGTAAACACATTTCACCCACGAAAAGAAGAATTATATTAACTAAATGCTAAATACTATACAAATTAAGTACGATCGATATCTAAATCGATATCGATATCATTCACACACTCATACAAACAAAATATAAACCATAATTAATGGAAACACACAACAACAACAACAACAAGAAAAACAAAAATAAACATAAATAAATGAAATATATATGAGAGAACTCAATGTATGTAATAAATATAAAACTAAATAAAATACATAAATAATTAAAAAGGAAACAACTGGACTTTCATTCCAAATTTGGTGGCTTTAGCTCTTATAGCATAAGAAAAATAAAAAAAAAATTCCTAACAAAATTTTGCATCTAAAAATCGCTTGGAATTTTGCGAAAAACACAAAATCCTTGATAATTCGAAAACTATCAGGACGATCGGAATGTCCTTTGGCCCATCGATGGTCCTTGTCAAAAGCAACAGTTTGGTGCCAGTCACGACAGGATCCTTCAAAGGACCTTCGAGTTATCGATAAATTTCTGTTTTCGAAATTTACATTTTATTTTAGCTCCTGTAAGGACTTTCGTCCTTTTTCAGACATCAACGAACATGGTTTGACTAGGACTATCTACGTACCAAAGGACATTCGTTTAGTCCTTGAAATGGCCGAGTTAAGGTGCCATTTTGGTATTTAAGCCATTTTTTCAAGGCCTCGCCCTGTAAAATTTTTCGATTTTTTTTTAGAGAAATCGATAAATTTATGGATGCCAATCGATAAACCTGATTTCTGGGAGTACAAAAAGACTAGTCCTTTTGCCAGGATACTGTTGGAAGGACGAAAAAAGCGAAAAACAAAGTGAAAAATATAAGAACTGCACCTTAAAGTAGGCAATGGGTTTTCGCTGGTAAGAGACGTGTAGTCGCAGGCCATTTTTATTGTGCAGCAGAAAAGTATGCACCACATTTAATACTCTGTCGCTTGCTGCTGGTTCTGTTCGCCTGGTGCATCAGCTAGAAAAACCCTCATTTTTGCCCGTTTGTTGATGTCTTTCGCGATTATTTTTTCGTGCGCTGCGATCAGCTGTTACTTTAACACCAATGTTAGGTTAACAGAATATTTCGTAGGCCTCACTGAATAAACGCAATCTTAAGGAATTTTAATAGATACACTGCATAACTTTAAATTTTATATATGTCAAATCTGTTGCATCTTACTGTGGATTTCTTTTCGCCTGAGAATTCAACTGGGAATTTGAATAAACCAGCTGTAATACCAGGCGAACAGAACTTTCAGTAGGTCTCAAAGCACAAGTTCAAACTCAACGGACAATAAAAGAAACAAGACATTTCCCATCATTTGCAAATTAAAAACACGTAAATAAGGGTTTATACCGCGAACTAATTGACATTCCGCTTAAAAATCTAATGGGTTTTGAAAGAGAAATACAGTTTTAAAGTTTTGGAATAAACAAAAAAAATGCATAGTTCAATACAATGTCAATTAAAAGGTCAAATTGTGATTAAAATGTGTTGACAATGTTGTAAGTGTCTGATAATCTGACAAATCTTAGAGATGTCATTTGCCTACCTCTGACGCAGTTGTTGTCTCTGTTTCACTTTCATGCGCCGTTCACTCAATCCGATCATGTCCATGTAATGACGCATAAGATTGATAATCATCTTCCCCTTTCACCTCTTCCCCATAAACAATAAATATAAACTATTAAAATTTGTTTCTTTTACTTATATTAAGTACTTAGCGTTGATTTTTATTTCGTTTTGATTTTAATGTCAAGGTCACAATGTGCGCCTTTGTGTGCCACAGACTGTGGCAATTGATGAACGTTTAATGCGGTTAAATATATATACAAATTAGGAACTAGATAAATGGCCTCTGTGGCGTTTAATGGCATCGCCTTCATTTGCTGATAAAGCTACGGTTGTAGTTCTGCAGCCGAACACTGCGTGGCGCCACTGAACTGCGATCGAATTCGCAGGTTTTGTTCGTCTTAAGCATGCGGGGATTTGGGCCAGCTGAGGTGCGCCAATAGACCGTTTGCACTGCATTACGGCCGGCAATATAGCGTGACGTGGCACCCACCAAATAGTTGACTTTATTTGCAGCAGACATGGTGTACAAAGTACTCGAAGTAGTTATCACAGTTTGTAGTTTGAAGTGTTTTAGAGTATTCTCTAAAGTTGATTTCTCCTTCGCTTGGCTTTGCTCCGTTCAGCACATTTGTCGGTTCGTAACTGTATTCCTATTTGCCACAATTGTCCGCTTTTATAGGCTGAGAGAAGCGATTTCTTATCAGTGAATTTGTTCGGATTGCTTATCAATTTCAACTAGTTGTAATTATTGAATTAGTTTATGCCTTGTGCTTGTGCAAATGCGACATTGTTTGTTTACATTCTGGCATACCCCGCAAACGAATTGCTACTGTACAGGGTATGCACATGGCACTGCACTCACCACTTGCCAGACTTCCTTCCAATATGCACGACTCAAAGTGCAAAGTCGTCATAGACTTTGATGCGAATATAATTCTATATAGTATATATATACTATAGTCTACATAATTATATATCAGCCTTTAATTATATATAGATTCAAGCTGACGTCAGTGAAACGCGCTGAAACTGACACAATTAGCGTCAATCTCACGCGATTGTCACAGCTTAATCTCATCGAAGCGGATCAACTGAATCGATAGATCCGAAGGGCTGCAATCGGTTGAGATCCTGATCCTATATATTGGGAGGTTCAAAAACAAAGGAGACTTATATAAGCTCTAGTAGGCACCTGGCTTAGACTTACATAAGTTATCTAGAGCTTATTGGATCAATGACTACTGTAGAACCTACTTATAAGTAGTCCAAACCTACTAGTCACCTATCCTAGAGTCTTTATCACCCCGTGTTTCTTTAACCCACAAAACAAAACTCAGTTCCTCATACATCCAATTTTCACAACCTGCTCCTCAACTAGTCAGTCCTACATTTCTCAGACTAATTATCCAATATATTCCGTAATTTATTCCTTGGCCGTACCCTAAAGTTCCTTCAAATTGCTAACCCTTCTAACTCCTTCTATTCCCAAATCCTGCCGCTAAACAACCCTACACTATTACCTCATAGCCCCAGGCTGACTAATCGAACCTCGTAGCCCCATTAACTGCCCCTTAAACCCCCAGCAAATTACCTCATTTTAGTTCTTAACCTTTTGGCTCCCCAGACGCTCCGGATTCTCAGCTGTACACTACGTGCTCGATGATATGTGACTTCATCTGTCTCACTGCACATGAGTTCTCTACGTGTGACGCTTTGTTTTGCCCGGCTAGGCTTATCAGTGACTATATATAATATTTGGAATAGAAGGGGCATTACGAAGAAGTGGAGAGAAGGACAGTTTTCAAAACAAAACATTAAGAAACGCAATTGTAGTGCTGTAAAAAACTACAAAAGCGTGCGAACGCTTAAAAAAAAAGTCCCATTAAATAAACAATAATAACCATAATAAAAAATGCACTAAAAACAACAACAAAAATAATAATAACAACAATTGCAATTACAATCGCAGCCACTTGAAGTTCAAGTTTGCGAGTGTGGGTGAGCAGCTGATAAGCCATTATCACACAAGTAGACAGTGTTCACTTTTTTTGGACAAAAACTTTCCACATGAAAAGCGTCTGCTTTGAACGATGGTTCATCTTGTTTACGAAGCTTCGGTTGAAAGTGGATTGCGTTAATGGCCAATCAATAGACTGATAAGCGTCCAAAAGTCGACCAAATTTCTGTGGGTAACTTTCCAAAAAAAAGCTTAATCTTTGAGTGTATGTACTGCAGGATACCCTACAAGTTTTAATAAGTAAACTATGCAGTATCTTTACAGTTTTAAGCATGCTTGCGTTCTTTATTATAAGTTTTTATAGTTCGTTTTAACAGTAAAAATACAGTTGAGATATAATTTTACATATTTTTACACTTGCATAGCATTTTTGTTTAATATTTTTTACTCTTAAAAAAACGTGGACATCTTCATAGTTAAATTTACTTTGCAAACTAATTGAAGTTGTAAAGAAATCGAAATCTCTAGTTATAAACAATTAGTTTTTCTATGAGCGTACTTCGAACGGTAGGTAGACAACTGAATAGACTGACTTGAAATGCTCTTCATTAATTCAAGCTAAACAAAAAAAATCATCAAATTTTTAACAACTGCACTGCTTTGATATTTTTCTTACAGGGTATAACTAATTCTCAAGGATAGTCTGAAAATAATTAGTTCAGCATTCGCAAGGTACACATATCTGTTATTTTGTCGCGTGTATTTTGATACGGTGAGTTTTTAAGATTAAAATCTCACCTGACAAACTGTTACCTGGTACTGATAAGCGCAGCTGTTTATTTGATAACAGTAAACATAGAATTCTAAACCAATCAAGTGTTCCGCAAGACAAAGTGTTGCCTACTTTTGGGCGGGCGTGGGAATTAACCGCAGACCGGAAAAGCTTTATGAACGAGATATTTGTCTAGAGTTGATAATTGAATTAAAAGAGCATTTAACGCCTACAAGATATTAACCTTAACCAGACTAGACTGGCTAGTCTGTAGATGGGGGTGATGGGGTAGGAGGTGCTATGGGAGGTTACAAAACTAATTGACTTTAATTGGGAAAACGAACAATTAAGGCAACGCAACTTGGACTTGGAGATTGGTTAGCAGTATTTACTGTATTTACCGAGAGTTAAATGCTTAAGTAAGTAAATTATAGATAAATTAGTATGTAAAATATATGGCTGGAATTTGCGCTTCCTTACTCGTTCTTTTCAAACTCTCTAACTCAGTGTCTGACTCTTCGACCCTTTTCACTGGCGACGACACCACAGCATGAGGAGAAGCAGCAGGGAAAGCGGTAGCATGCCAACGCTCAAACTTGACGCAGAGTTGCAGACCTTGCGTATGGACTCCACGAAGAGATTACGCCGCGAGAGCAGATTGTGAATGCTGCGTATCTCCTAAAAATTTAGAATAGAATAAATCTAAATGAATTTATCAATTCAATACACACGACTACTCACATCGGCACTCAATCCCATGCGATTACGGGTTAAAACCACCGTGTAAATGGAGCTCTTTACGTCGTCACCACAGAAGGTCAACACCAAGTGATCATTAACGGCTTTAACCACCTGCACTGTACCCCGGAACTGGGTATAAGAGTTAAGGGTGACCAGGGAGCCACGTTGATCTCCAATATTGGACCACAAACCAGGTGCATCGGTTGTATAGTTAAAGGTATACTCCAGATTGTTATCACGTTCACTCCAAACAAGACGCAGATACTTCATACGCTGTCTCTGCAATTCCTGAGCTTGTAGGAAATCATCACGATTTAAGTATTGAGTTGGAGGTGTGGTCGAGATGCGTCCGTAATTGTTTTCATTCTGATTTCGATTGTAGTAGCCATAATTGTGTTCATTATTATTGTTATACCGATTGTTATTGTGCACCTAACACGCAAAATGAAAATTAACATTTTTATAAGCTTTGATAACGACATTAAATGCCACTAGGAAGACTCACCTGTTGTGTCACATCTGTCAGGTGTATAATCACACACGAATCGTACTCGTAGGTGCCAGGAATGTCTTGACTATGTATGATGATCTCACTGCCATACCACAAGCCCATCATCTGTATAACACAAATTGTTCAGTTAGTTGCCAAACATATATAATTTTATTCGAGCTTATGTCAGCTTATGTCTGTTAAGCTTATCACTAAAGATTAAGGAACTATAATAGAAATAGTTGTTTCTAAGACTCTTACATATACACAGCTATATATTGATATATTTTCAAAGTCAAATACTTTTTAAATAACATTTTTATAGTTTAAGTAGGCAAAATCTTGTGCATTACTTCTGGTTTAGTTTACTAAGTTATCACATTCTTTATGAACAGATCTGTTTAGCGATTTAATTTTTTAACTGATAGCTGGGATGAAACGCAACGGGATGGCAACCCGATACATGGTGGTCTCCACCATGTATCGGGTTGCCATCCCGTTGCGTTTAATCCCATCGTTTCCTCCATATATGGGGTTGCCATCCCTATATATATATATATATATATATATATATATATATGTATATATATGTATATATATATATATATATGTAGTCTAAATACCTATCGCTATATTTATTTGCAAGTAAAACATATTTAAAAGCTTTTTTACTTCCTTCCTTCCACACCTGCTGGTCTGACCTACAAAGTTCGCACTTACAGGGCATATTTTTGTATGTTTTTAAAAGAGACACCCTCAATAAATTCACATACATTAACACACGTTGTAATGATTTTACATTTGAAGCAATTTGGATTTGCATACGACTTGGTTCAATTAGATGCCCGCATAACGAGACTGAGCGTCGCGCTTATTGACTCATTGATTGAATGATTGACGGACTGACTGACTGACTAACTGACTGTGGGAAGACGGCGACCCTACAAGATTGGCATTTGCCCTGCAGCTTAAAAGGGTTAATTAATACAAATGAGCCTTAATTGCATTACAACTTTGCTTGCTACTCAAAGACGCATCCCTATTGAGTTGTTAACATACCTGATTCAGATCCACGGAGTTCTGCGGATGAACGTTCATGCAACGCGTGGCGGCATTCATGCGAGCGGTAGTCGTGCTGCCATCATAGCCATAATGATCCAGATTATTTGCAGCACTGTGCCGACAACAGATGCTGAAGATCACAAAGAGCGCGGCGAATTTAATAAACATAACGCCGAATGCGACAGGGATGTGTTGGTCGAAAGTGAGTTATCAGTAGAAGAAACGTACGCTGCTGATAAGCCTGGAACCGTTAACCGCTTGAGCAGAGACTCGACTGCGCTTACAAGAATTCCACAGGCGACTGCCACAGAACAATTCCAACTGAGCGGAATGAGCCGCCGACTGAGCTTATTTTGAGTGACTCTTTTATGCTCTTTGTCTGCTTTGCTCTCTCAGCAATTGAACGCCATCTTTAAAGTGCACTCTTTGACTGACCAAAAACAAGAAGAAGAAGAAGAATAGACAACTACAACAACAACAACAACAACAACTAGAACAATATGTGAGCGCTGCGTAGCCGCGTTGATGATTAGTTAATTAAGTTAATTGTTGCGCTTTTGATGATCTACTCGCGCGTGCAACGCCCGCACAATGAGAGCGTAAACTCAATATCCACATATCGCACCACTCCTCCCACACACGCACACCCCTTTAGCGAAAGCAAATTGTTAATTTAGCTTGCATGTGTGCGTGTTTTTTGTTGTATTTTTTTCGTGCTTGGGCTGACCATCTCAATTGCTTGAGTCACAAAAACTGAGTTAAAAATTGGATGAGAGGCAGAGAGAGCGGGATAGAGTGCGACCTTAGTCAACAGTCGGAACTTGTGAATTAAATTCGCTTGTTATTGTTGTGGTGTGTTTTATTAGCATTGATTATGCGCTTAAGCTACACTGGCGTCCCGCATGAACAGCCCACCTCACACAACTGACTTTTAACAAATTTATTGCCTACTTTTAGGTGCTCTATTTTATGACATTCGAATATGGCTGAGTAAAAAGCTTAAGTCAATGAATTGACTGACAAGTAGAAAAAAAAGCAAATGACATTTTAAAAACGCTGTAAACTTTGATTGATCTTCTCGTAGATCCAATCAATATAGTGACAGACGCGCACATAGACTCCAGGTCGATTCTGGAAACCACAGTGTTGGCCCCACGATATGATGCCATACAGAGTTTCTCCATCTGTTAAATGAGATAGATATTTAAAAAAAAATTCACTTGACTCACTTAAAAGTAAGACTTACCCTCATCGGAGCAGACAAGCGGACCGCCAGAGTCGCCCTCACAAGCATCAACGCTCTCATCCATGGAGCCAGCGCAGAACATGCCTAAGAAAGAGAACATAGAGTACCGCAATCAATCAATCAATCAATCATAACAAAACCTGCTGACTTACCCTCAGTCATGGCATTTCCATACACATTCATCTGCTTGCAGGTGGCATCTGGCAAAATGGGCAACTGTGCAGCTCTTAATTCCTGTGCCGGAGCTAGATTTAAATAAGGAGAGAAGGGTTTTAGTTGGGTATGCTCGACTTCGACAAACAGGTAGATAAATAAGGGAAGGGTACGTTTAACTCACTGGAGATGCCTGATTTGATGGAACCCCAGCCGGAAATGGTACAGGTGCGATTCTCCACGAGTGGAGCACCACGTTCTGGCAGACAAATCGGCTGCACATAATCGCTGAACTTCAGCGGTGTCTTTAGCACTACCACAGCAATGTCATTGTTCATATGAGTTGGTTGCCTGAACTTCTCATGGGTGTACCAAGTCTCAATGAATGAATCCATCTCTGAGTTCTCGGCAATGTTGGCATAATGATCACCCACTCGCACAAAGTAGGCGCCCATGTGATTGCCGTAGAGACAATGAGCGGCAGTTAAGAGATGACGTTTGGAAATGACCACAGCACCACACCAATGACTGGAGATGCCGCCACGTCCTCGGGTACGTATGGTAGCTTGCCAGGGATGGCGACCACGTCGTGCCACACTGCCCTTGACCACACGCTGTTCGGGATGCGCAAACTCATCGGTTAAATCGTCCTTGAAGATGCCACAACGTCTGGGTGTACGCATTGCCTTGGCAGAACGCTCCCAAAGTCCAATGTCCGAGAGACTGACAGCTCCTTTAGTGCCATTTTTAATTGATGTTGTGGGACGCAATCTGGTGCGCAGCTGCTGCTGCCTTGGTCGTGGTCCAACGGTGCATCGCAGACTCACATCCTCGGTGTGATTACAGTTGTGCTCACCCCAATTAAAGTGACGACAGTTGTCAATGCTTGTCTCGTTTCCCTGACACATGACTTGATCCAGCCAGATGGGTCCGTTGCCTGGTCCAAAGATGTTGGCCTCAATTTTCTAGAAAAGATTTGTTTAATCAACAATAAGACGATCTCTTTGACAGGGAGAGACACTTACCGCTGGTCCATAGAAGCCTAGAGAATTACAGGCAACCTGTGCTGCCTTCAGATTGAAATCATCATCGCAAACGGTGCCCCAAACGCCATGATACTTGACCTCCAGTCGGCCCTCGTTGGGGCTGCGTCCACCCTCCAAGCGGTATTGAGGTAGAGCCTGAAGAAGCAAAATATAGATATAAATTTATTCAACGATTTCTTGGATTTTCCACCTTGCAAACGGCATCACTTTCGTCCGATTTATCCGCACAATCCATGGTACTATCGCAGACAAAGGCGGGCGGTATGCATTCCTTGGAGGTGTGGCACAGCCATAAGTTGTCAGGGCATTTAAGCAACGGTACCTTACAGACCACACCAACCACCTCATCCACTCCGCAATTGTGCATACCCCAACCCTTAAAGTCACAATCCTTCAGCTTGGTTTCATTGCCGCGACACTCAAGGCCATCCATGAGATAGTTGAAGTTTTTCTCCGCAGGTTCATAGAAGGAGCTACCGCGTACTTCCGCAGCACCCAACTTGAAACCCAGCTCTCGGCACACAACGTCCGCATCCGGCAGTCCAAAATTGTCATCACAAACATAGCCCCACTGGCCGTTGACTAAGGAAGAATTGGGTTAGTATTAAGGGGAGTTCTCATTAGGGAAGTGTGACCAACTTTTCTAGAAAGCCATTTTAACACCCACCTTTGACCTCAACGCGTCCCGCGTGTGGCACATCGCCACCCGCCAGTCGCAGCTGGTAACCCAAGCGATCACAATCCTGTTCATCCCTGCGATTCCCACAGTTGTTGATGCCGTCGCAGACTTCGGATTGCTTCACACATTTGCCTGTGCCGCAATTGAATTCACAGGGCTCACCGAAGGCGTTGCGAAAACTGATTTGATCGTAATACGTTGTTGTAGGTGTTGTAGATTCTGCATTGGGATTAGGCAGAAACTCTACGTCATCTTCAAAATCCTGTTCTGGCTCTGGTTTCTGTTCTGGCTCGGGTTCTGGTTCAGGTTCTGGTTTCGGTTCTTGTTTTGGTTGTTGCTCGAACGGATTGGGTAGATCGGGATGCAATCTATGATAGCTAGGACTGTGTTGATGCTCTCGGGGATCGTGGTGATCGTGGGGAAAGCGGTGATCGTGGTGGTGATGGTGGGTGTGGTAGGGATGATGGGGATTGTGGTGGTGTTCCGGCTTTTCGAAAGGATTGAGCATATTTGGATGACGCAGGTGGAACTCACGACTGTGACCCTGCGTATGCCAATTGTTTTGATTTGGAACAGTGCTGCTATCAATATCCACTTTACGTGTGCTTCTCTGAAAGTCAGTCGTGTCGTAGCTGGATGCGTACGTCGTCGGATTTAAAGTCTGCTCAGTGCGCGCCGTTTCCCCCGCATCTGGAACAACAGAGTCATCGTCAGTACTGTCCAAACCTGCTTGTTCGCCTGCCACAATCATCTCAACATCCTCTTTGGGAGTCTGTCCATTTCGATGTTGGGAGATTGGACGAGGAGTAGTCGTCGTCGTAGTCGTCGTCGGGGGTTTACTAATGACCGAGGCTATGGCAGACTCTGCACGTTGTGCTAAATCTTCCTCCGCATTGCCGCTGTGATTGAAGTAGGGACGAAGCATCATACGCAAGGCCTCACCAATTGCTACCTTTGAGGGAGTTTCCTCATGAGCGACCGACTCTTGCGGCGTCTTTTGAACACTTTTTTCAGTTGTTGTGCTCACAGGTTGCTCTGAATCTACAAATTCGATATCATCGTATTCGTAGTCAGTCGGAGCCTCAAATGGATTGGGTGCACGAGCCGGCGATTGATGCCACGAGGCATTACGGGAGTGCGAAACCCCCGAATAAGGGGGACTATAGTGTGGGTGGCTCGGTTGTCGATCATTAGGGGCATTACCTAGGGGCGGATATATGGGATATGTGCGAACACTGGATTGAGTGGAAGTAGTCGAAGGATTTGTCGTTGTCTCTTGGGTGGATGGCGGTGTTGGTGGCTGTAGACCACCATAAAGATTGGATTCATCTAAGGTCTGAGTTGTCTGTACACCCGGAAAATGTGGTCTAAAACTGGGCTGCTGTTCGGAGCCACTGGGCTGCTGATCAGGATTGTAATCAAGGTCTAAAGGACGCTGTCCTGCCTGGGATGGGTGCTTAAAAGGAGGAGTAGCTGATGGTGAGCCATCAAAAGGACGCCCCTCATTCGATCGCGGAAAAGGCTGAAGATGTGCGTGGTAGGCAGGTCTATGATGTGTCTGTGTGGAGGATTCATAATCAAGGTTTAAGGGTTGCTGTCCGTCTGGGGAGGAGGGATAGGTTGACGGTGTGGGCGACTGAGGGCCACTTCCCTGCGTAGGATATTTTTCATGGTATGTAGGACTATGATTTGGCGGTGAGGAGGGTTCATAATCAAGGTTCAGGGGTTGCTGTCCACCTATAGAGGAGGGATAGGTTGAAGGCGTAGGTTTTCCGCTTTCCTGTGTAGGATATTTTTCATGGTATGGAGGTCTATGATTAGCCGGTGGGGAAGGTTCATAATCAAGGTTCAGGGGTTGCTGTCCAGATTGGGTAGAGGAATGATAGGTGAAAGTTTCTGTTGGCAATGGATGCCAGCTTGAGGGCGAATTGCTATCGATCCTGCGACTAAAGTTCTGACGCGACCAAGTTTGTGGTTCGTCCACGGGCTGGGCATAGTAGACATTTCTTGGAGTCGTTCCCATTGGAGCCAGAGGAACACTAAAGACAGGATTTTGTGGATAATTACGGTTCGGTTGTAGAGATCCCTCCACAAAAAGCACACTCTGTGTAGGAGACTGGCGATTGTAGGAGCTTCCTTCGCCGTAGAAACCTCCTGATGGGCTCTGTGGTTGATGTCCCACATGGTCAAAACCAATGCCAGCAGGGCGCTGCATGTTCATGTTGCTCCATCGATCACCTGCATTCACTGTTGTCGTTTTTATACCAGAACCGCTGCTATATTGATCGTAAGCCGAGGTATGTGCCTTAGGCTCGCGATGATCTGTAAAAGATTAGGATCATTTATTAAGGGTAGCAAGCAAAAAGGAAGCTGTAAATGGAATGTTAGTAACCGTAACCCGAAGTGGTCTCTACACTCAGCCCGTTCATCGCCGTACGTGACACACAACGGCGTTGGGAGATGATGAAATACATGTCGTTGGTACACTCGATAATCTCAGCCTGTGGCCTATCGGGGGAACAGCTGACGAACTTATGTGGTGATCTGGGCAGCTGATAAATGCCCGAGAAGCCTGGAGGACACATAATAGTGCCTGACTCTAGATACAACTGTTTCCACCAATCGAAGAATGTCTGCAACTCGCTGCTTTGGTAAACGCGATTGGAACGTTGTACTTGCTGCTCCGGTTGGCAGCTTAGCTGGGATACACTGAAGTGGTAGCCTTGGGGACAGCTTAGCAGACGCCTCTCGCCTGACTCACAGCTCAAATACTTCGTACAATCAAAGGGATATACGAAATTTCCCACAGCACCATACGGACATGTTACGGCTGTAATAGTTCGGAGGAAATAAAAGTCGTGACAACCTCATTCTACTTAAGCTAACTCACAGCTTATTCCTCCTCGTATCATAGACACACGATCGGTTGCGGGCACAAGATCAGCTTGCATGCAATAACCACGAGAAATGCTGAATAAATCGTTCGATGGACACTCATTGATTTCAGATTTTCCTGGTGAGCAATAGAAATAGCAGCGAGCATCAAAGGGATGAGCATAAAGCCCATAGACTTCTTTGGGACAACGCACTACCTCATCAACTACGCGATCCTGTCCATAGTAGTTGTCGGAAATCGTCGTCAGATAGTCCACACGATCATAAGCGTTCTCCAAATAATCCTTGGCAACACAATGTCTTTGGGAGATACTGAAAACCTTACCCGGTTCACAGCTTTCAACCGTAGTCCGATGATCGCGACAGCTCAGATACTTGGTGCAATCGAAGGGATGCAAGAAGTATCCCTGAGCATTTTCAGGGCACGTAATTGTTGTTAGAGATTGCATAAAGTTGTCTACGAGAATAAGGATCAGTGAAGTACGTTTTGGAAAATGTGGGCATTATCAGCTTACTGGACAATTGGAAACTAGTGTAGGAATAATCCAGGAACTCGTGCAAAGCAAGCTGTTGTCCCGAGGAACAGCTATGTTTGGAAAGACTATAGAAAGTGCCATGTGGACAGGACTCAACCTGGAGCTGTCCATTCACGCAAGTAACAAAGTAGCCCGCATTAAAGGGATAGGCGAACTTGCCCTGCAGACTCTCTGGACAATTTGTCAGAGAGGATTGAATCTCCACCGTGTGTGTAAATTGGCTATAGTCACAGTAATCTTCCCTACGCAACTGATGAAGGGGACGGCAAGCACGTTGACTCAAGCTGAACGCCTGGTCCTGCCCACAACCGAGAACAGACATTGCTCCTCCGACGGAGCAGGCAATGTATTTGGTGCTATCATAGGGATACAGGTGAAGACCATCGATGCCAGCCGGACAGTGGTTGAGTACCAACGCTGTGAGTGGAGTACATTAACACTGAGAGCTGGCCATCTAACACAGTTAACTTACAATCCTCGTGGCTTATCTTTGATACGGTATAACCCACATAGTCGCTATGGCTTAAGGATGCTTTGGGTTCACAGGAACGTTTCGATATGCTAAAGACATGGTTTGGAATACAGTTCTGGATGGCCACATTACCGTTCCTACAGTGAAGAAATTTGGTCTGATCGAAGGGATGGCAAAAGATGCCCTCAGTACCCACGGGACACATTAGATCGCTCGCCGAAGATTCTAAGAGGAAGCATTAGGATTACAAACTAAGCAAGCAAAAATCACAGCAAAAAGCGAATGAGAGGCCGAAGATGGAAAAGGCAAGACAGATGAAAAGCAGATGAAATCAGCAAAGCAAAGCTTAGGAAAGAGGAAAAGTTAACAACTTACGGGAGAATTGAGGCTGGTTTAGATTGCCTCCAGCAGAGATGCAGGAAAGGGCATGCAGATCAAACACCTTACCCAAAGGACACTCTTCAACAATGGGTTTCACGCCAATTCCACACCTCAGATACTTGCGTCGATCGCTGGGATGTGGACGAAGGCCACGAGTTCCTTCAGGACAACCGGTATGCTGAGCATCATAGCCACTGTATTGAAGTGTTCCCTGAGCCTCCTGTCCCCTTGAGCCGGTGTGTTGAGCATCAGATCCACTGTATGACAGTGTTTCTTGAGTCTCCTGTCTCCTGGAACCGGTATGTTGAGCATCATAGCCATTATACGACAGTGTTCCCTGAGTATCCTGTCTCCTGGAGCCTCTCTGCCTGCAATCCACGCTACGTATGTCCTTACAGACCATGTCGGTTTCACTAAACGCCGTGCCAGGTGCGCAATTCTGAATGTTTGTCGCTCCGTTAGCACAGTGGATGAATTTTGTGCAGTCATTAGGATGTTGAAAGTATCCATTCTGAAAGTCCGGACAACTTATCGTAATCTCAATGTCATCAGTTGTCTTAGAAACAGCTGTGAGCAGTTGGTCATGTTGGGAAAATTCATGTTGCGTGTCCGTTAGATACTCCACTCGGTCATAGGCGTTCTCCAATTCATCCCTGGCCACACAATTTCGATGGGAGATACTAAAGACCTTACCCCGTTCACAGCTCTCGATCGAGGTCTGTTGATCGCGACAGCTCAGATACTTGGTGCAATCGAAGGGATGCAAAAAGTATCCATGAGCATTTTCAGGGCAGGTAACCGTAGTGAGATCTTGCATGAAATGGTCTGGAATAAGGATTAGTGAGGAACGATTGGGGAAAGTGGACACAGTCAGCTTACTAGACAATTGGAAACTAGTGTAGGAATAATCCAGGAACTCGTGCAAGGCAAGCTGCTGACCAGAGGAACAGCTACGTTTGGAAAGACTATAGAAAGTGTCACGTGGACAGGACTCCACCTGAAGCAGTCCATTTTGGCATGACACAAAGTAGCCCGCATTGAAAGGATAAGCGTACTTGCCCTGCAGATTGCGTGGACAGGCTGTCAGGGAAGATTGGAAGGCCTGACTATCCGTGTAGCTGTAAGTGCCAGTTATAACCAGCTCCGACAAGAACTTGACCCGATCGCTTCTATTCAATTGCCTGATGGGACGACAACCGCGCTGACTAATGCTATAGGCCATTTGGCTGTCACAGCTGAGAACAGACAAGACTCCTCCGACGGCACAACGAACGTACTTGGCCGCATCGTAGGGATAGAGATGAAGGCCATCGGTGCCCGCAGGACAGCGAGTAAGTATTAAAGCTATGAGAGAAGCAGGTCAGCAGGAAGAGCTTGAACATATGGGGGACACAACACTTACAGTACTCATAGCTGATCTCTGATACAATGTAGGCCACATAGTCGCTGTGGATAAGCAGGGCCTTTGGATGACAGTAGCCCATGGGAATGCTGAAAACCTGGCTGGTAGCACAGCTCTGGACTGCCACCTTACCAGCCTTACAGTTAAGATACTTGGTCTGATCAAAGGGATGAGCGAAAAGTCCTTGGACCCCGTCGGGACAAAGTAAATCGCTCGTCCGCAACGCTAAGAGGAAGCATTAGGATTACAATCTAAACAGGCAGAAAGCCAGACATGCAAACTATAGAAGAACCAGCTGAAAGCGAATGAGAAGCAAAGGATGAGAGAGAGGAAACCCAAATGAGAAGCAGATGAACCAAAGCAAAGTATTTGAAATGAAGCACAACTTACAGGAGGATTGACCTTGGTTTCCACTGGAAACACAAGCCAAACTTTGGCCATTGAATACCTCACCCCACGGACACTCTTCCACAATCGGTTGCACACCGTATCCGCATTTCAGATACTTTCTGACGTCATGGGGATGCGGATAAAAGCCGCGAGTACCTGGCGGGCATCTTAAACCACCCGAAGAACCACCCGTTTGTCCTGAGATTGTGTTAGTAACGGGGCAAATTAATTGTATCGATCATACGCACCGTTAGCCGCGCGACCTTCATGATTATCACCGCAATTCACCTTGTGCTTATAATCACAGATTCTCATGGTAGGACTGAAGGCAGTACCAGGTCCACAGTCCTGTATAAAAGTCTGTCCATTGGCGCAATTCAGGAACTTGGTGCAATCGTAGGGATGTGGTTGCAGCCCATTAACACCCGGAGCACACTTGGGTTCCGCACTCACTTGCTGCAAGCGTGCGGAGCGTTCGGGCTGTGCTGTACTGCCACAGGGCACCTTGTTCTCATGGTCACACACAAGGGTTACTGGATGAAAGGCTGTGCCAGGTCCACAACTCTGTATGGACGGACGTCCATTGCCACAGTTGATGAAACGATGACAATCGTGTGGATACGGCTTGAGTCCTCTAAACTGGGCAGGACAAGCCGATTCGCGTTCGTAGAGCGGAGCCGGTTGCTCTTGAGCATTCGGATTGCTGCCGTAAGTCGACTGAGCTGCTGATAACCCGCTGTCATAGTGGCTAGCAGGTTGATAAGCGTTCGCCTCATATAGCTGTCGAAGTCGTAATTACGGAATATACATATTTTTTAACAAAAATATATATTGTTTTGTACATGAGAACAATTAAAAACTTCCTGTTTTCCAGGAATCGAACAGCAAATTGAAAACAATTGAGTTTGTAACGATAAATACTTACGACCAGCACCAGCAGAAGTGCCAGTCCCAGGCACACAAATCGTTCAATCATTTGATATACTATATAACTATTTAATTTTATATATATAATTTCACTTATAACTGATAACGTCAATTCGAAAGTAATAATGCACAGATAAAGACCGCGAAATACAATTTAAGTTGTTCTACCGCTGAAGTTCAATCCTCGACTGAATCAGCTTCCATTCAGCGCTCGAGTCTTGAGTCTCAATCTCAATTTCAGACAGTTAGTCGTGTGAGTGAATCGTCTTCGTTGATGGATGCTGCATAGTAGCACTAATTGAATGACTTCTTATCGGTCGTGGCAATCTCTAGACCTTTTCCAACGCTTATCGTTTTGTTTTCATTTCATTTGTTTATACAATTATGCTCCCGCTTTATATGTGTGTGTGTTTGTTTGTGCATTGTGGGGTTTTTCTCATAAATTTATTACTTAAAAAGATGACGCGTCTGACATTAAATATACAATGAAGAAGATGGTCAGTAGCATCATAGACTCACTTGGTGGCTGTCTTATCAGTTGGCGTCTCATCCAATAGTCTCAGGCGCTTCTGTATCTTAAGCTTTAGCTGATCATAGGGTTGTTCTAGCTCACTAGCAGTTTTGGGTATACCCACACCGCGACGTACTTCCGGCGAGAGCAGCAGTAGATTCTGTCCCAGGCCAAAAGAGCTCGACGCCACCCAATAGACGCATAAGGCCGATGGCACCGTACAGGCCACAGGCACCATCACAACGCTCAGGCCACGGAACACATTATTGGCGATACTTTGTAGACGCGTTTGGGGTCGCGTTCGCGTCATGGATTGCACCTCAATGATGGCCAAATTGATGATGCCCAGTGTCACAGGAAGAATGAAGGAACTATCCACAACTGTAAGATTTGGTATCCAACCAAAGCCGCCTAGTGTCAGTTCGGTAGCAATGATTTGTGCCTTTAACGCTGTGGGATCCGGCAGCAGGTAAACCAGATTTCGCAAGGCCACCGACTGGAATATCCACAGAGGTATTTGTCCCCAGAGCACAATGATTGTTTTCATTGGATGGCAGTTGTCGCGTACGATGAGCTTTTGCCACTGTTTCTTGATCTGCAAATAAGACAAACTTTAGCGTTTATTGAACACATGTTTTCTAGGGAACAAACCGAGCGTCTGTAGACTATGGTAGTTTGATTGTCGGTCCATTTGAACTTTTGTTTGGCGATTGCCGCCTCTCGTTTCAGTTCCTCCACTATTGCCGGCATCTCCAGCGCAATCTTCTCAATGCGCGCTGTTATCTTGTGCTGATAGATGGTCAATGGCAACGTGACAACGCCACGAAACATAAACGTCGACAGCACTATAGATGCCCACCAGGGTAACCCACTGTAATCATGGATTTGTGTCAATGCTTCCTGCATATACGCCACAGGTGTGCTGTTTGAAAGGGTTTGCCAGAAACCCACTAAACCACCGGCACTGGCCATTTGTGACGCTGCCGTTGCTGCTGCAACTTCTGTTGACGCCTGCCGTCGTTCCTGCCACTTAAAGTTTGTTGTAGCCGCTCGTAAATATCCATATTTGCAGGCCGCAACTAACTGAGGTCGCCGGCAGTTACCCAAGAGTTGCAGCATTATTTATTTAAAACAGCTGATTGATAATATAGCTGGAACTGAAATCGATTCCGGAATCGATACATTGATGTGCTATTACTATCGCGGCTCATCGATTCGAATTGTTAGAATCGATTACTGAGTAGTTATTATTAGTTTTTGTTTTCTTTCAGTGTTTATGTGTACATAAATTTTGTTGTATAAACTATTAATACTGAGCGTTTATCTGGCAAACATTACGTTTCTTTGGGTGATAGTCTGACTGGGTAACATAATAGTATTGTTAAGAAATCGTTCTTTCTATGGATATTCATTCCTTTTTCTTCAGTATCTGTGGTCCCAAACAATAATAAGGGTGACCGTTTGGTATTTTATTCAGAGCAGTTTCGTTTCGGCACTGAAACAGCTGTGAGCACAAAAATACTAACCAAATGTTA
Organism: Drosophila cardini; assembly: GCA_018903735.1. Taxonomy (NCBI): domain Eukaryota; kingdom Metazoa; phylum Arthropoda; class Insecta; order Diptera; family Drosophilidae; genus Drosophila; species Drosophila cardini. Next base: position 4,118,345 of record JAEIGM010000004.1, on the reverse strand, counting down.
TTTAACAGTAAATAAGTATGTTAATGGTGAAGTGTTTAACAGTGCTGTATCTTAATTGGTCGATGTTGCGTCGCATTGTTCGGCCGCACAAAAAGTAAAATTAACAAGTTCTCAGTAAAATAAACGGATTTTTTCGGGATTAAATAGTTATAGTTATGAATGTACCCCAGTGGCATGCAATACCAACGCTGGTACTAGAGCAAATATTCGACTTTCTTGACTCGCGAGACCGCAGAGCTGCAGCTAATTGTTGTTGGGCATGGCGACAACATTTTTTTCAACGACGGTAAGTTCAGAAAAATAATAACGTTATATGCAAATCCATACACAAATTAAATGATAATTTGTCTATGAGTATAAACAAATAAATTGAGATGTATGTACGTGTATTGGCACAAACAAAGTATACAGTTTTTGTTTGTGTGGTGATTTTCGCTTTTGCGTCTCAAACAAACAATATTCTGCTGCTGCTACTGCTGCTGCCGTTGGTGACGCACAGCTGTTTCTCCTCCTACGAGTGGGACGAACGGGAGGACAATTGTTTTATTTTCTTTTTATTTTTGGCAAGCTATGAAAAGACAACAAAGCATTTATATTAATTTATACATACGTGTAAATAATAATCGAAGCACGGACACTAACACAGCAGAGCAATGAAAACGGTGCTACACAAACAAACGCACACAGAAACACAAACACACAAACACATTAGCAACCTTATGAACACTTGTGCATACATACAAACCAAGCACACAGCTGATTTTGCTGTCGATGCTACAGTGGGTAAAAAAAGTATAGCACAGCATATATTTATATATTCTAATTATTATAATTGTGCTGGGTGATAATGCAAATGTGTGTGTGTGCATAAGCTTCTTGAACTCACTGTACGTCACGTACAACGTTGAAATAGTTTTTGTTAATAGCTGTTTATGCCATTTGTTTGACTTTCCCCACAACAATAGCTACTTTAGGAACTTTCGCTTTCACATCGACGTGGCACAGGATGACCAGCTGTCGTTCTTCCACCGTAGCATGTCCAATCTGGCCAAAGAGCTCATCATAGTCTTTGATTTTCACAATGCTTTTCACATCCAGAAGATTCGTGGGCTGCTCTACAAGTAAGTAATGTACATTAATACATATATTATTGACTTCTAAACTAAATCATACAATAGAGCGGCACGCTGTGACAACATTCGAGCTCTGCGTTTCCAAACCAACAATGTGGGCCTCTTGGCTCCTGGAAATACACACAGCGAGCAAGTGGTGGCCATAGAACAGTAAGTTATACTTGTCTTCTAATTGTTTAAACCTCCATTTAAAATATTTGTATGCTAAACAGGTGCTTTGTGGAGCCGCTGAAGATGTTTCTAAGCCGCAAGAACCAACCGTGCCAGATCTTAGACCTGGGTGCCATTGAAGCGCTTACCTACTATGGCTATGACTTTCTCAAGGCCCTGGTGAAGCCACAAGAGTTGCTGCAACTAACGTTGGCCAGCATTAAATACGATCCAAATCATTATCCCATACTTGAGTTGGACACAACGTTGCTGCAGAAGTGTGCCTCACTGCAAGTGCTCTCCCTGGACTACGATACGCTCAGCGATGAGCTGCTTCACACCATACAGGTGCTGCCATTGCGCAAGCTGCTCATTGTTGTCCATGGCCTGGATCGGGATGAGCATGCCGGTGTATCGGATGCTGCCTGGGCCAATTTTTCAATGCATTTCACAAACATAGAACTGGTGCTGACCCTTGTCTATGCGTACGAGGCTGTTGAATTGTTAGTTAGTCGCATCGTTGGTGATCACATGCCTGTCACACACATACGCATACTGTTCTGTGAGTTTATGAGCCACGAAGCTGTCGACGGTATGTCCATTGCCAACAGCGATACACTGCGCAGCATCTACTACATTGACTCGGGTAACAATCGTGGCCACAGTAATTACTTAAGTAACATCCGTGGACAGGATGCCTTTGTCATGTTGGCCTGGCGTTGCAAACAGCTCGAGGAAATCGTTGTACACGGTCATCCCATGGATCCACACAATCTTCTAGGCATTGCACGCCTGCGTAGTCGGCAGCTGCGACGTGTCGAAGTATCTCAAATAAATTGGCCAAACGGAGAACCACCGTACGCCTTCAATGATGTGAGTATGTGAATTATTTACCAATAATTTAAACTAAACAAATTATCTTTTGGTATGCACAGGAAATGTGCAAACTTTTGGGACAACGGTGGACGCTACTTAAGTACGATCAACTACCGGCTGCACTTGGTTACGGACCTGTGGATTACGATGAGCGCAATGAATTTGTCTACGAGTTGTTGCGACGGGATTTAAGCCATTAAAAGCACAAGAGTTTAAAACAAAAAAAAACCAAATATCGAATTAAGCAAACGTCATGCGACAACAATTACAACAACACAGAACAACAACAACAACATGACACGTGATCAAATCGAGCGCATAGAAATTTGTAGCGTTTAGTAGATTAGTTCAAAGTTAAACATAATATCAAAATGAAACAAATGAAAACAAACAACAAACAAATATGAAAACTGGTTAAAGGAAAGCGATCAATAGAGACTTTTCTGTTTAGTTCTAAACAATTTTGATATGCGACATTCAAAAGAACTTTTAATTGGCAAGCCTTTATACAACTTACAATATTATTCTTATAACTATGTTTAACAATGTAAACTAAAACTTAAACTTATCATTTGGACACACTGCTAAAGATTGAAGAAGAATGTAGAATGTAATCGTAAAGGCAAAAGAAAGACTTGAACACTTCAAAAGCAAACGAACGAAACAAAATAAACAGTTTGTTGTAAACAAAGTAGAACAACAACAACAACAATTAGCGAATATATAGGAAAAGAATGAGGGAATAGTAAGAAATGAGAGAGAGAGACAGAGAGAGATAAACATCATTTTATAAGCAACAACAACTGTGATTTAAACAAAATGCAAGCAAAGCAAATGCAAAGCCAGTTACAGCAGCAGTAGCAACAAAAACAAAACAACAACAACAACAAACAAACAAACAATTGTTAAGCAAATTGTCTAGTTAGCTAAGTAAAGATATAAACAAAAACATATATGTGTTGATAAATGTTTGTAAACAAAAACTAATGACCAATGTCAAATTGTTAGCTCAAATCAATTGGCAAAAAACAACAACCAAAAACAAAAATTGTTAACTTTTGTAATATGAGAAATATGTAATGTGAAGTTGGCGCTAAATTGTGATAAACAAAACAACAATATGTGAAGATCTTGGAACAAAAGCAGAGAGAGCCAATGTCAATTCGAATTGGTTAAGAAAGCGCCAACATTTGTGTAATCTTCAAAGTGATATTAGCAGCTTATGTGAAGCTAAAGCAGCATAAAGAAACCAACAAACAGCATATTGTAAACAACATACGACGATCTATATATATATACACAAATATCTGTATAATATAAAGACAGTTTAACTGTCGTATGTTTGTCATCTTGATATGAAATGAGACATGCGTTAGCCAGAATCTAAACAATCCAAATTCGATTCAACCGATTCAATCAATTAACCACTTGAGTATTCTGTAAGCAACAGGCATTCATTTATATACAATCATCTACTATATTTTAATTATGTTTGCACAAAAAAAAACAAAACAAAAGAAAACAAGCGCAGTTAAGATACAAACAGACAACAACAAAGGTTGTTCAAATAGTTGCCCCCAAGCACAACAAGAAAAACAACAACAAAATGGTACCTGAAGAACACTTTGAGCATTTAGCTAACAACTCAAAAATTGCTCAAATTAAGCTATCTAACAAACAAATAAATCTATTAAAAATGTAAAAAAAAAACACCAAAACGAAAGACTGAACAACAAATAAAGCGTTGCAATGCTTAATGCTGGAGCAACTAAGGGGCAACTATTAAAAAGCATTAAGAACAGCAGCAAAACAAACAACAACAGCAGTAGCAGCAGCGATCTCAAAGGCAACTCTTTAACAACAAACTAAATGAAAATGCATGTATTTTATTTTATTTTAAACACTTCAATAGCGAATATTAATTTGTAAACCAAGCAAACAAACCAACAAACAAAAAAGAGTGCAAATCATGTGTAATAAGAAGCAATCTTAAAGTGTGTCTATATACATAAATGTGTGTGTGTACATAGTTTATATAAAAAGAAAGAAAACCAAGAAATGTAATTAAGTTAAGCCTAGTACATACCAACAACAACAAGAAACAACAAACAAACAACAACTAAATGTGATAAACGTGTCATGCTGCTTCCAAACAACAAACACAAGTGAAGAGCACCAAAGAAACGAAATTTAAATAGAAAATATGGAAAGATAGAAACACACATGATATAAAATACGCAACTGTTCCAAGCAGACTAAATTGGCAATGAAATCAATTATTGTTTAACAATCAATTCAAAGCAAAAATAATAAGAAAAAGTATTACAATTAATTCAAATGTTAACTGCAAACACTTCCAACGCTGCGTATGAGTAACGATCTTTTTGTATACAACAGCAAAAACACCAACAACAACATGATATACACATATATATATATACATATATTTTATATGCCATTTATTGTATTTAAATTTCAATGCAACAAAAACAAACAAACACACACAACTTTTGTAAATCATTCCACAAACATATGCAAAATATTGCTAACGTATGTAAAACAAAAACAACAACAACAAACAGCAGAAGGAAAAGAGGAGATTAGGAGAGAAGCAGAAGGCATGTTAGTTAATAAAACAACAACAATTAAAGAGACAGCAGTGCATTAACAACAACAAGAAGAACAAGATATATTAATTATATGCAAGTTATGCTTAAAATCATAAGAGCAAAAAGTCTATGGAAGAAAGCTGTGATAAAAACAACAACAAAAAGGCAAAAAATTGTAAAACAACACACAAAGAAAGAAAGGAAGAGAGATAAAGAAGTAGAAGATAAAAGCCAATGCGAAACATATGCGACCAACCAAAGGTTAACAACAACTTTTGAAAAAAACAAAAGAAAAGAAAAAAAAATGATGAAAATTTAGAGCAAAACGTTTAAGAAAGAACAAAAGTAGAAATCAGAATCAACCACTGATTCTACAGTTCTAATATTATTCTATTGTTTATGTGTAGTACTAATTAGCTTAGCAGAACAACTTACAAAGACAACAACAAAAACAAAGCACAAAGCTATATGAAATGAAGTGTTTAAGCAACAACAACAACTAAACAATTTTATGACAAACAAAAATTTGCACATTAAACAAAGAAAGAAAACTTTAATAAAACAAAAATCAATTAGGTTTTCCTTTTATTTAAACTATATAAATTAAACATTATTATTTGCTAGCCTTTTGAGTTGTGCAACATTTTAAAGCTTTGAATAAATAATAAAATTAAAGAAAATATATATATATATAGAAGCCAACAGCAATTTTGTGGCATATGCAATATCATAAATTTAAGCAAGTTACGCGATGAAAACATAAATTTGAAAAATATATATCGTATATATAAAGCAAAATTGGATAAAAGATAATGAACTTGACAGTAGCAATTGAAATGTATTAAATAAATAAAGCTGATAAAAATCAATAAATAAAAAAATGTTTCAAACTTAATAAGCCAAATTGTTTATAATTTATAAGAAAACTAAAGTACTCAACTCCAAGGGTATCAAATGGAAAATGCGGCAAGTTTTCCAATTAAGGAAATAATAGGAACATACGATGAGAATGCTGATAAAGCAGATAAGCTAAAGGTCGGAAGTGAAGTAGGGGACGGCGGGTATCAGAGTTATGTGATACCAAGGATATTAAACACGTGACACGCCTCCAATTTGACGCCCCTAAGCAATAGGAGGCACAGTTACATATTATTTTCTTTATTATAGCATACTTCAAGGCGCCAGCAGCTGTTACACAATCAAAACATCAACAAAAGACGCACCCAATACACACCCACACACGCATACACCAACAAACACACACATACACCCTTTCACACACATACACAGGGAGATATTAAATACTTCCGCTTTAGTGTTAATCTGCGCAGTCGCTGTATTTGTGAGCTTTTCTCCAGGCTCAAAAGTCCTTGAACCTTTGACCTTGTTTCTCTTGTTGCTCTGCCTCAAGCGCACCGTGCGCTTTGTTATGTAAGCGTTATGCAACAAACCGACTGAAGCTGCAAGTGCAACCAGAATCTAGTGGCAGTAGTAGATGCCAAACTGTATATGCTTAGCTGTTGGCTGATAAGAAGCACTCGTTGTTTTGGCTTAAATACGCAGAGATAGCGTTGTCTTTATCTAGAAATGGGCCAGGAAATTATTTAGACAGACAACAAAGACTAAGAATGTCAGCATTCACGTAATGTCAACTTATTAATGCGCTAGAATTCTAAGAACAACAGCTTACATAGGCGGCTACAATTTGTGAGTAACACACACAGTGCTACTCAAACTGTACAGGCAAAGCAATTTTAATTGGCCTGCATTTAAATCTGCTTGAGCATTAAACAACACACACACACTCATACACCCTTTTAAAACAGCATACACACAGTTGAGGCATGAGTAACGTTGTCCACATCAAAAGAGTATTTTTTTATAGAGCATCAAATCGCTCTACAAGGAAAGCTCAAGTGCAACAGCAGCAGCAGCAGCAGAGAGTACGAGAGAGCGAAGGAAAGAGAGCGCGTAACGAATACAGAGAGCGCAAAGCAAAGCAAAGCAAACGTGCAGGCGGCGTCGGCGCTTCAGAGTAAACTCATTCTCTCACTGGCTACTGCCTACTCTGTCGCACTCAGGCGTTTGTGCTGCGCGCTCTCTGTCGCTCACTTGGTCGTCGCTTTCGGCGGTTGAAACACTCGAATTTTGCACAGTCGAAAATTTGTAAGCAGCAATCAACAGCAAACGTGGGAAAACACACAGGAAAACGCAGTGTGAAAAACCTTTTTCTGAAAAACTAAACGAAGAAATAAGTGAAGAAAAACGTTTCGCGAGTGTGTGTTTTTATTTTTATATATTTTTAGCTACAATTTATCCAGTGACTAATCAATCAATAAATATAAAAATAAAACTAGAAATAAAAATAAACAAACGAAAAGCATTTAAAAACAAATCAAGATTTTGATACGATTTATGAGCATCCCTTAGGAAAAGCTAAAGGAAAACTTAAGAGTAGATAAACGAACGACACCTCCGAACACGCACACACACACCCACACACCAGGCCCAAACACACCCACAGACATAACTGTTATTTAAATCAGTAGTGAAATTTGGTAGCTGCGTTGCAACTGGCACAAAAGGTGAGTGCACCCAAATGTGGCATGCTCTAAATGCGTGTGTGTGTGAGTGTGTGTGTGTGTGTGTGTGTGTGTGTGTGTGTGTGTGTGTGTGTGTGTGTGTGGCATGCAGGCGAAATGTCTGTCAACCTTATGATTGCTCGCTCTCAAGAAACTGAAACTGCGTGACGTAACTGTGAAAGTGTGTGTGTGTGTGTGTGCGTGTGTGTGTGTACGAATGAGTGTTCTTTGCTTTTCGCATTGCTCATACGCCGCGTGTACGCTGCCAAGAAAACAAATAGTAGCCTCCTTCCGCTGCCGCTGCTGCTGCCACCCGTTACCACTCCACCACTCCTCCTCCCCTCTGCCACTTCCCTCTTCTAGCATTTTGGCATATGCTTTCAATAATAATGAAGCGCAGATCGAGAAATCGCGACAGGCGCCTTTAAAACTTATTTCTCATTCAAATATATTTATTTTTTTATTTTATTCATTCCTTCCTTTGCCACATTTATCGAGTGCTTGAAATCAATTGCGATCTCGCTGGCGATTTGCCCAAAAGTCGCGACACTCTCACGTGTCCGGTCTGTCTTGCTATGAATTGCATTTTGGTCACCTCTTTTAAATTGGAAATGGCTTAGCACACACACACACACACGCATGCACACATATGCGCTTACCCTATCGCAATTGTTTATAAATAAATTGTGCGCAACAAGCGAAAGAGAAAAAGAAATTGAAAAAGACAAAAAAATAATAAATAAAAGCAACAAATTATGCCGGCAAATGTTTATTCTCTGACGCTGTCTGACTTTAATTACGGCGTTAAATTGTATTAGTTATTGTACATATTTTTTTATTTATTTGTGATCATTTAGTTTAGCGGTATTTAACGGAATTCAATTGAAAATTGCAATTTGCACAAATCGAGTCGGCTAATTGCAAAGCTTTAGTCATGCCAAAAACTATTATTAACCTGTTTTTATTGATCTCATTGCAGCAGCAACAACAACAACAAAAACTACAACGACAACAACAGGTGTAACAACAACAATAATCGTTAAAGATGTTTGCATTGTGGTATCTGACGTTCGCCGTTGACGAAATACGGTGAGTACTGAGCACAGTTTGGGAGCAACTGCCGCAAATAGTGGGTCGCTTGCTGTTGCATACTTTTGGGCTGCATGCATAAAATATTAAGCTTAAGCAGTGCGAAAGTAAAAGGAGATTAGAGTGGAATACTAAAGGGTGTTTGTGGGGATAGTCTAGTTGTCCATAAGCTAGTAAATAAAAAACAAAACTATTAAACAAACAGTAGTTTTTGTAGTGGTTTGGAGACTTATCGCTGCTTCATTTACATAAACCGATAGCAAACGTCTCTGTTTGCCTTTTACTTATTATTCTTGACGCTTTTGGCCGAGGGCTTTATTCGTCTAACAATTTCCAGCAACTTACAATAGACCTCTCTGGGCTCTGCCTCTCGTTCCCCCTTTTGACCAAAAATGGGAAACAACGAAAATTGCAAATGTTTAATCTAATCACTTGTTAGTTGTAGACAAAACTCAATCTATCAGCTTGATTTCTGTGGCCAGTTACCGGATTTGTGCCTCTCACTCTCTCACACTGCGAAGTTTCGTGCAATTCAATGTCACATGATGAAAATAATACACGGGTTTTTGCAAAAGTTTGACAACAATAAAATATGAGGACTGCTAGAAACGAGTTGGCTCAATAATTAAACACTCCGATTTTTTTAACAAAAAAGCAAACTGAATAAATCATTTATTTTATTCATTTACACGCTATATTAAAAGTGGCCCATTAATGTAAGAAGACTTTTAAATATTAAAGTAAACTTCTTCGTTGGTTGTAGCAAACGTAAGCAAAGAGTTATAACACTCTTATCGGTACAGGGTATTAAAAAACCAATACAATATGACACTAATCATGATAAGTGCAATTAGCAACGGCAACAAACTCACACACACACACACACACAAATGGCCAAATAAATTTGCGAATTCGCTAAAAGAATAATAGCGAAATGTTTGTTAGCGAAATTTGTGTCTTCTTTTCCATTTCATTCTGTTATCTAAGCTCTTCGCATCGCTTAATTAGCGAAATAATGTGATAATTGAAGTTTTTGAAACGGTCGCATCCAGTCATTTACCGGTTGGGGAGACCTGCTCAAGGGGGCGTATGCGTAATACTGTTGGTATTGTGGGCACAAAGGTACTTAGTGTTCCTAGTATTTGTTTGTTTGCTTATCTTTTTGGCCGTCTATGAGTTTTGTTTTTGCTTTTTATTCATGGCGTACGTGACAATAGAAAAGCTTACGCTTAACGAAAAAGGAAGGGGAAAGTCTAAAGAGGGAGAGGGGAGCGAAATTTGTTGTCAATTTGAGGGATTTACTTACATTTTGTTAAGGCCAGCTGGCGAAATGGCTTAAGCAGTTAATCTCACTGTTCCCACTATCAGCCAAATAGAGCGTCAACTTGTAAATCAAATGTAGTTCAATTTCCAATAAATTCGTTTACCAATCTATACTGTTTAACAATCGATATTGAGCTTGTTCAGTCAGGCGTTTACCAATTTCCTCCCAATGCATTTTAATTACGTTGCAATTTAATTGAACTCCGCTTTGGGTCAGCTTAAATTCGATCAGATATGTTATTTGTAAAGTGGGAACGCTTTAATACTGATCCCACTTATACCAAATAATACTGGTTTGGCAGCTTTCGTGACCTCTGGCAACTCTCACTCCTTAATCTTTTAAGCCACGCATTTTTACGGCTATGTAATCTATGATCTATTAAATTCAGCAGGAAAATTGCGACTTAAGCGTTTTGTCTTACAATTTTATTTATATTTCCATAAACATTTTTATAGTTTGCACAAACAATAAACTTTAATTGTTAGGGTCGCACTGCTCGTCCTTAATTTATTGGGGACACACTGGATTTATAGCCTCTGCATTCCCCTCTCTTCGCTATCTCACACTCTTCTCTTTCATTCGTGCGCTTTGACAGCTGCGGTTTGGCAAATTTAACGTAGTAAAAAATAAACGTAATTTTATTATACCAATTACAAATTGTTTAATAGCAAAAACGATTGCTTCTCTTTGCATAAACTACACAATTTGGGTGAGTTGTTTTTATGTGCATCAATTGCAGAGAGTGAAAATGGGGTGGAGGAAAAAGATTCTAGAATTTTCGATGTCAAAAGGAAGAAGAAGAAATGACGCTTCGCTCTGCTTTGCATAATTTTTATTTAACTTTTTATTGATTGTAACTATTTCATTTGTTTTGTATATGTATTTGTTTGGTTTTTCTTTTATTACATTATTTTCTTTTGTTACCTTTTATTTTTGGTTTTCGTAGCAAACGTTTGTCGTGGCTTTTTGGTTCTAAAAAGCCCGCACAGCCAGCGATAGAAAACAAACCAGCAACGCCTGCAGCAGCTCCCAAAACCCCTGCACCTGTCGTTACACCTGCGCCTGCACTAAAACCTGCACCAGCTCCTGCTCCCGCTCCAGCGCCCAAACCTGCCACAGCGCCTGTCAGTCCAGCACCCAAGCCCGAGACTCCAGCGCCTCCTGTGGTAACTAAACCAGCGCCAGCAGCTCCAGCACCAGTGGTCGCTCCAACACCAACTCCAGCTCCCGTAGTTGCACCCAAACCAGCAGTAGTAACACCACCGTCGAGCCCTAAGAAACCAGCCGATAAGATGCCAATTCCATTGCCCAAATCGTTGACCGAGTCCAATGGCAATGCCAACACCAATGGCAATACCAATGGTAATGGAGCCACGAACTACGATAACTTAGATCAGAAGCTCTTCGAGGCTCAGCTACCACCGAGCAAAGTGGCCAAGGTGGATAAGGAGCAGCTTAAGGATGCCAGTAATGACTTCATTAAGGGCGAGTCCAATGCCTTTGTGCAGTCCATCAAGGAGGCCCAGCAGGCGGGCACACGGTAAGACATAACCTCACAAAGCGACCAGAATGTTCACAGACACACAAACAAACACACACAGTCCCACACATACATACATACATACTCTCATGCACCCATGTGCATAATTTTTGATTTGAATTTGATTTGGTTTTCTGTTAAGTGTATTTTATTTAAAGTTTTATTTAATTAGTTTGCATTGCAACAGAACAAACTTCCGCATGGCCAGAATGTGTAGCTGAAAGAATCTCAGGTCTCAGCATTCAGCTCTCAGCTCTTGAGTGCTCCGAGTTCAACGAACTCTGCAGACTTTCTTGTCGCAAAAATAGTTGCCATGTGGCGACAGCCTCAAGAGTTGCCGCTTGCAGCAGAAACGCACACACAGACACACGTTCAAAAAGAAAGTATGCGCCTCTCCACAGTGACAATAATGATCATGATCATGTTCATAATGGTGATGATTATGATGAGTCTGATGTGTCGCTTGACGATGACGTTGTTTATTTTAGTTTCATGTTCTGTGCTTGGGCGGACAGCCAGCAGCCAGTAACCAACAGGCAACAGCAAACAGCCACACATGCCACTACATGGCAGCCAAACCAAAGTGTACTCAGCAGTGCTGCCATTTTTAGCTTCTTTAAAGCTAGTATGTCTTTAATAAGAAGAGAATAAGTTTTAACAGAAAATCTTTTTATAGAAGCTTTGAGTCTTAGTTCACATATTATTGGCAGTAAATCTGGCTATTTTACCGCCTGATATTCTGTCATCACTGACAATATAACTGGCTTATAGGAAATTTATGAGCGCCACTGATGATGGGGGTCAGACTCTAGCCAAAGCCGACTTTAATTGTTTGTAATTGATTTTCCATTAATATTTATGTGCAGACTTTAACACGCGAGTCTTGTCCTTGTCCAGGTGGCCCAAGGATGTACCTTCTTCACTCCCCATTTCCCGCTAGCTTCACAATTTCACTTCAAATATTAATAAAAAAAGAAGCAAATGGAAAATTGTCTAAATAATGCACTCTGTCTATGCAAATATGGTTTTCCCCCCCACACAGACACTTAACGTTTGTGTCGCGCCTGTCCGTTCTGTTCCGTCCATTCCGTCCGGGTCACATGATCTCCCCCATGCCAAGTTTATATTTAAACGTGCATGTTTGGAGACGTAACGCAACTGAGACTGCGACTGTCGCTGCGATACAGATGAAAATTTACTTGGATTTATTTTATATTTATTGTTTTTGCTTTTATTTCTGTTATATTTTTTCTTTTTTTTTTATGGTGCGCGGCAAATTGGCTGTGCAACGCGTTGTTGCAGCGCCTTCCTGTGCGGCACTTTGGCTTAAATTTAGCTATTTGTGTGTGTGTGTGTGTGTGTGTGTGTGTGTGTGCTTGCTTATGTATATTAAGTATATTCATCTTGTTGTACATTTCTTGGCGTTACGCCTCATCTCTAAATGTTTAGAAGTCTTTGTCTGCATTTGTGCCTGTATATAGGTACTATATCTTCTGAATCTACATTTATACAGACTTATGAAACCCAAAGCGATTAACAAGAAGATAGATAAGTTAGTTGATAAAAGTAAAATGCCTTCTGCAGGAAAGCCTGTAAACCAGTATTAATGGTCAAGCTGTCTTAGAATACACTGCTTGCAAGCAGTGTAATTCCTTATACCTGCACAGCGATTCTGTTAAATTAAAACATTTCCATCTGGCAAAACTTTGACTTGATTTTGATGCTGTTAATGTCGCTTAACACAGTGGTTGCCCAATTTAATATATATCTGTACATGTATATTATATATTTAGTATATATATTTGGCTCACGCGTAATGCAAATTGCTTTTGGCAAGCGACGCTTTTGAAGTGCTGCCAAAATATTGTTTAGCAAACAAACAAAGCGAGCGAGCGAGCAGACAACACGCGCAGAGCTTTTAGCAGGTAGTGCGCCTCAAACAGATCTATAGATATTTAGCTAACCACCAGACCACCAGATACTATATCTATAGATATCATTTCCGTTTCAAGTCGATTCTAACACTGTTTCCAGGCTTCAAGTGTAGCGAGTTTTGAAGAGAGCGCATTAATTGAACTCGTGCTTGGCTACCCACAAATTGAACTAATTAATAACACATATTTCAAAAGATTTGCTAATTTTGTTTTTCGCTTTTTTTGGCATATTCACTTCCCTCTTGTACACACAGCGACACTCAAAATATATGAGCTGGCAAATTGCTGCCGCATTTTCATTCAGTCGAATGACTAACTAAATGATATACTAACTAACTAAAGTAAAAGCAAATTTACTCGCTTATGCAATTCCAATTTTCAAGTTCAGCCAGCGATTTGGTGTATGAGTGCGTGTGTGTGTGTGTGTGTTTGTCACACCCACAATCACCTAATGTTACTTTAGCGCGTGATAAACTCACTGAAAATGAAACATTCTCCGAGTTTTACACTCTCTCTCTCTGTCTCTCAGCTGGAGGAGGAAAGTGCTTTTACTGTGGGCATAAAACAATTAATCTTATCATTAAAATGTTTAACGCTGTCTAACAGATATTTGAACAAGCTTTAATTCATAGTGTGAGTGCGATTTTAGGGGCCTGCTTTCGTCACTAGCGTAGTCTGGCGTTTACATTAAAAGCTAAAAAAATATAACAATTTATATCTTTAAGAAATCTAGTTGTTCACACGCAGTCTGAGTTACTATTTAAGCTATATGTAGCTATGTAAAGCAGTCTAGGGTTGCCAACGCCACGAAAATTCTATGTTCTTTAATGTTTTCCCAAATCACTACGCCTATAAAGCTCAGATCCTTTAGCGTACTTACAGTTCCCATGAGTCCTATTAACACAGAGTTGTCATCTACGCGCTTTATTAAGTCCTTATACATTTAGAGTTGCCACCTGCCTACTTTATTTGCAGCTTTACAGAGCCCATTACCATTTAAATTGTACCCACGCTATGAACATTTGAATCTATTAAATATAATGAGTCACCCCTATAGTACTTTGGCTTATAATTCATAAGTTTAAATACAGTGAAGCTTACACTCAACGAACTCATCTATCATATATGATGAGAACTTATAAAAATGTATATTATTTTAAATTTTATATTAGTATTTTGTACTATAGTTACGTAAGAACTTTTAATCTTTCAAACAGTTTGTTCGTTTTAAAGCGGCTTTACCGTACTTCCCTTAGATTTTACTATAGTTCTGTATGCTAAGTGCTTTCTTAACTATATGTCAAAATTGCCAACCACAAAACTTTGTTGTCGCCGTTAGTTTTTTGTTGTTTATTTATTTTTCAAGGTCGACGTCAACCCTCTAGCAAAAGTTCGAGTATATCTGTGTACATACAAACAAATACATGTATATACATAGATATATACTTTTATTTGTCGTTTTGCGTATTGCCATAGAACAAAAGATACTTTTTGCGGGTAGCTCGCATATTCTCCACAGAAATCTGCTGGGATTTACGTAATCTCAGTGCCACTCGACGATGACAACAATGGCGCTATGAAAAGCGAAAGCAAAATTTTGCAAAACGACTCGGAGAAATTGTAAAGATTATTATGTAAGGCTCAAGACATTAAACAGATTCCTCATCCTGTCGTATTTACTGCTTCATTCTGCCTGCTTCCTGTCCACTTTGACATTGTAATCACGACGAATGTCAGAAAATCAGCCAAGAATATAGAAACTTTTCCCATATTTTTTTAAATTAATTAAACTTTGTTGCTTTATAAATGTGAAATAGAATGAAAAGGAAAAGTTCTTTCAAAAACAACACATTAAACGACAGATATTATATATAATATTATGTATTATATATATATATATATATATTTCTGTTTTGTGGATCGTTCTTTGTTTTGTTGCATAAAAATTCGTTGGCAACTGTTCAAATATCTATGTAGAAAATATTTTTATTTTGCTCGAATAACCAGAAGAATGAATAAATGTTCGGTTCCGATATCTAGAACTGTCTGTTTCTGTATCTTATGTTTATGATCGAGCAGGTTGCCTTCTATATCTACTATATATTATATACGCACCTATCTGTTAAATTCGTAAGAAACAAATGTTGATGGCTTTTCAAAATCAAGTTCAAGAATTTTTCTTGTATCTAAAGAAAATTTAAGCTTTCTTTTGATATATTGATCTTGTGTCACGACGTTGTTTTATCTAAGCAATTGAACAAAACTAAAGATTATAGATCTTTATTTAAATTGGTTATGGATATGTAATTTTTTCTTTCTGCCATTTAAAATATAATTTCTCTTTTAAAATGTTTATCACTATTTTATGAGTGGTATTAAAGCCAAAATATATGGTCTGCGTTTTGGTATAATGTGCGCATATTTTTCAATAATAACGTAAGAACTAATAGAGGGAAATGTCGATGGTTGAATACCCTAACAAAAAATAAAATTGATTTTTCTTACTTAGAACTCGGTAACTAATAAAGTAACTTGAGCATAAAGTAATACGATTCGTTCGTCTATCGACTTTATTTATATGAATTTGGTAGCTGAGTCTAGTTTCATTGGCATAGCAACAGCTATAAGAGGCTCAGTTAGCGACTTTAGTCAACTGATCAGGAATTTTGTTTCAAATTTCAAACAGCTGATCATCGACTGTTATGCTTAGTAGAAAAAGTTTTGGACTTTAGGTTAGCGTATAAATATAAGTCTCTTATTCAAAATTCTGGCACATTTTCAATCTCACATCATATCTTTTTGCATATGGGAGAATTCTTCTTTACCTCCGCTCCTACCTCTCTCTCCCTTCCCCCTCTCATTGCTAATGTTTGCAGAGCTTTTTTTGCTGTCACACTCAGCTCAGCTTGTTTGTATACTGCAAATATTTACACTTAATTCTAGAAAGAATCAGAAAAAAGGAATAGTGTAAATAAGTTGTTGTTGTTGGGCTAGTTAACTACGCTAGGGGAACAATAAATTTCGATTTACTTTGATTAGTTCGTCAGGTTTGCTACGGGCAGCCTTATAACTACACACAGACACACACACACATACATGCTTAGTGTGATGTGGTCCGAGTAGTGTCGTTATAAATTAAATACACAAACGTGTGTGTTCCTCAATAATTAAGCAATGTTTGTGTCTGCTTGTGTTTTTTTTGTATTGGTATGGGAAAAGGTTTGCGTGTGTGTGTGTCATGTGAGAGGCACCGTTAGTTCGGCGCGATTACAGATACCAATGCAAACGCCCCCATATAGAGTAGGCTTGCCATATAATCCGCTGCAGTCGCAACTCACGGCAGACAGCCGCAGTAGCAGCAGCAGCAGCAGCTGCGCTAACTGTACATAAAGTTGTATATGTAGTGTATGAATGTATGCAATTAGTTGCAAGCCGCCTCTCTCTCTCCTACTTTCTCTTTCCTACTCTCTCTTCCTTTAACTCTATCTCGCTTTCGCTCACTGCCTCTGTCCGACACACACCCACATTTCATAAACTCACGCACACAAGTGCATTTCGCTTGAACACTTTCCTTTTCGCATACATTTACACTGTTTAACATGGCATTGGTCACACTGCTTTAACCTGCTGCCTGCCGCTGCACAGTGTGACGAGAGCTTTTGTACAGCTACGCGCGCTCTTTTGCGCTCGCAACAAGCAACTCGAAGCTTTGTCATACGTCACGTCCTACGTCAATTGGCTGCCAAAACTAATACTTGCAAACAACGGACGACAACAGCAGCAGCAGCAGAAGAAGCAGGCAGCAAAGCAGGCAGCGCAGCAGGAGGCAGGCATCACACGAACACACACACGCACACGAACAGGCACGCATACATATCCAACAAGCACTAGCACATCCGATATACGCAAGCAAGCAAAGCTTTTTGGCCGTCTCTCTTTCTCTCTCGCGCCTGCTGTATATGTCGTTTCGTTGAGTAGTTTGAAAGTGAAAGAAGAAGGGTGCCGCTTTACGCTGCTACTGCTGCTGTTGGCGTCGACGCAGCTATCGCTGCCGCTGCCTAGCAGGCAAGCTGGCTGCCGTCGACTGCAGCTGAGCCAAAGAACAACATTTTCTGATCATTGTAACGTTGGACGTTGAATTCTACGGTTGCAAAGGTGAGCCGTTCTCCAAAACATAAAAATCCAAAACAAATTTTCTGTGAACAATATTTGTGATAAATTTTATCATAAATTTTTTAAATTAATATTAATTTTAAGTTAAGTGCCAAGTGTGTGTAGAGCCTATAATTCTATAAAGCCATAAGGATGTGAGCAGTGTGAGTGTGTTGTGTGTGTGAATCACTGAGACAAGTTCTCAATTCTCAACGAAAGTATCTGAATTCAAGTTGAGTCATTTAAACTGCAGTTTGCATTTTGCATTTTGCTATTCGCAACTGCCAAACCGCAACGAAACCGGTTACCGGCAAAAAATGAAAAAAGAGAGAATGAGAATAAAGAGGGAAGAAAAAAAAATATAAATGGAAATCAGGCAACGCTTTATGGTGCCCTATAGATAGCGTGCCTAAATTTAGTTAGTCGGGCAATTGAGATTGCAAAACTTGTTTTCCCTTCTAACCCGACCGTCCTCAACAGCTACGTAACCTCTGTACAACCGTTGAGCAACGAAAAATTGCAATTTATTACTGTATTCGATCAAGTTGGCCAACTATCTATTGGCTGATAAGAGAAAAACAATGTTAATAGTGCCAAAAACGATAAGCAGTGACAGCAGAGCGGCAACAAACCGTCGACAGTGGCTGCCAAAAGTATTTTGCCAACAAATGGCACTTGGCTGGTTTCTTGCCTTATTCCTTTTAGCCACACCCTTCTCGACCAACTGGCTGTGTCGACTTAAATTACAATTGCCTTGAACTTGTCTATGAGTACAAATTCATACACCCCAACACACACACACACACACATACTTACTTATACTTTGAAAATATGGCGGTCATTGCCAAGTGAATTGCATAATCGCTTATCGTACACTCGCGACCAAAGATATTAGTCATACTATGTTAACTACTGCAAATGGAATCAGTTGAATGAACCCAACTTCAGTGAGTGCTGCATTTGCAAGCCCAGTTAATGCCAATGGCCAATGTGATTACATAATAGATAATCTTACAGTTTGACAGCCCCTGCTGGTGCTGGTGTTGGAATGTTGTGGTGCTTTGACTATCTAAATTTAGTACCAGGTCTTTTCCGAGTTGAGTTAATGCCGGCTGCTATAAATACAGGCAACCCGAAGGTGTTCAAATAAACAAAACAATGAAATAGCACACACACACACAAACGCACATCCATTAGCTATATTAGTATAAGGTATAGCTTCCGTAGCTAGGGAAAGAATCAATACCTGAGCATAATATATATATTTATAGCACATAAACGAAATAATATCCAGCTGACAAGTTAACGAATAGCTTTAAGAATGAATGGAAATGAGCACAAAAATGGAAATGGAAATGAGTATAGAAATACTTAGATCTGTTTTGTCAGTTTATTTATCTGTTTATTTCAACAGCAAATCGCGCAAATTTGTTATACAAATTGTTGCGGCCCCTGCAATGATCCCCGTTTTCCTCCCTTTCTCCCTAAAAATAAGCTGGCACGTTGTTGTTAATTATTCAATTGAAATCCATTAAAGCGCAAAATGAACGAGTAGAAAAAGAGCGGAGAAATATACAGTCAAAAGCAGCGTTTAGATTGTCACAAAAGCGCGAGAAGCTAAACTAAAACATTGAATAGTGAAAATTCCCATTTGACATTTTCCCTATAGACGGTTAACAAAGTAACGCCCCCATTAAAGTGGGCGGGGCATACAACAAAAAGCCGCTCCAGTTGCCAGTAGACTGTGGCCATTGTCTGTTGCAAGCTGTCAAGTTGCATAATCACAGGGGACTGGGCGCAGTTTTACAGTCAGAGTCAGTTCGCATCATTTGGCTAGACAGGAAATGAATTTGCACATAGTCACAGGGAGACAGTCTCTTTGTATATATAACCCTAACAGTAGAATTTGCCAACTAGTCAAAATACTATAAAGTACATAGAACTCACATACACACACACACATGCATTGTGCTGCCTGATTTGATATACAATTCATTGACGCTGCCAGAAAACAAATAAACAAACTGTAATTTCAGGCACAATGTAAACAAATCAAATTGAGCTAACAGGCAAGCGCACCATATTTCAGACGCTACTGTAGCAGGCAAAAAAAGCTTTCGCGAACATTCGGTTCGCCAGCTGCACAGGACGAGCTTTCATTGACCGACTGAAAGCTTGTCGCAGCAGCAGCAGCTGCTACAAAAGCTACAAACCTTTAACAACTGAACTCTGTTAACTTTACAGCTCTGAACTTAACAGCGAACTTTTTGAGCGCGCTGTTAAACATGCAGTTATTGCACTGCTTGCAATTCTGTATATGAGAGTGTGAATGTGTGTGAGTTTTTATTGTAGCTTAATGAATATCGCGTCTACTCGTTGATTGTCTTCCCAGACAGAAGAATAACTATAAAAAAAAATAGTAAGAGAAAAAAGAGAAACAAAGTTAAATCAACGACATCCGGGCATTGAGCGCTAAATTCTAGCGAAATATTTTGCGCCAACAATAATTTAATGATTGCCAAGATGAAAAATCAGCATTATAAACATAGTATATTCATGTCTTAATAGATCTTTCATGCCTTCAACTTTTCTACACAAAATACTCATCATCCCTCAGAAGTTTAATTGAGCATTTGCCAAAAGAATTTTAATTAAATTAGCGCAATATGATATAGATGTATAAATGAGGCGAAACTGAGAAAAATAATGTATGAAATGCGGGTGCCCTCTATCTTCAATCCACTCTTTCTCTCACTCTCTCTCTCTCTCTCGTGCCTACACTGTGAGATATTGAGTAAAGATGCTGGCCTTGCATTACCCCCAATCCTGACTCATATTTGTTATCCCGCATGAGGGTTAATCATGTGTATAAATAAGTAAAATTATGAAAATTACATATTAAGATTTTTGTTTGTTTTTCGTTTTTTGTTTTTATACAAATACTCAAACATTTTCTCACGTTTGCGGCACTTATCAATGTGTCCGTTAGTCTGCCTGTTTCGTTAACTCATTTCGCATTTTAGCCATGGCCCGAACCGTTGTCTGCCAATTTCTTTGTGCAATCGCCAGACCAAAATCGCAGCATTTTCTTATTCGTATGCAATTAAAGCGCAGCTATTGCCACATACATGGAGCCGAGCTGAGCAGGAGGTAAGCAGGAAGGTGTGGGAGGGGAGAAGAGGTGGAAATGTGTGAGAGTTGCCAAGTCTGTGCCAAGTGGAGAGAAAGGGAAACAGTGTTAACAAAATGATGCTAGAAAAATGGCTACTTTATGGTTGGAAAATATTTGAACAAATTTAGCTTGAAGCTATTTTTTAATTTATTTTAAAATCTTTTTAAAGTTTTTTATTTGAAATACGTTTTTAAAATGCATTATTAGTCTCCATATATTTTTATAGCTTTTTTTAAAGCATATTGCTTTTCGTTCAAGCTTTTATAGTTATTGTTTTGCACTCTTTAGCTATAAATCAGCTAATGTGGCAGCACTGCTGGGGATCGATGTCTCTGGTTCAATGACATGCGAATAAAACTGCAACTGAAAACTTTTTGAATTTCCAATTCGTTGCGATTCTTGCCAGGCTTTCGCTTTTGTTTGTCTGTCTCCGTGTGTGTGAGAGTGTGTGTGTTGCCAATTTATTGGCCAACTACACTTGTCGTTAGAAGCAAACTGAGAGAGTTTATAGTTTATATGCCAAGTTATTATCTTATCCGTTTGCCAGCTGTTTGTAAGATCAACTTTCAGTGCCCGGCAACTGCAACTTGAAAGTTGAAGCACTTCTCTCACTCACTCTCTCTCTCTCTGTCTCTCTTGACTAGCTCTCTCTCTCTCCCATTTGGCTTATCAGCTGACTCGCTCTGGGCCAACTCTTAATCACTCTCTCTCTCTCTCTCTCTGTCTCTGTCTGTCTGCTGCTCTATCTCAAGCGGTTCTCCAGTTCGCTGGACGTTTCCACTTGTGCAAAAAAAATCGTTCGCCATTCGCGTATCAAAGTTAACCGTTAACGGTTTGCAAATTTCGCGTCGTGTTTCTAGTAGTTTATCCCCAGACGGCTAATAAACCTTTAAAGCCTTCAATTAAAACTAGCGCATATCAAAAAACACAAATTAACAAAACGCTAATTAAGGAAACTTGAACTTAAATTAATAACTTTAGACGCGTGTGAGAACGAGTTGAATTTTGTTCACTTTTATTGGATGCTTTAAAGTGATTTAAAATACTGACAATCTACTTTAAAGCATCCTACAGGGTTGTCGCCTTTATCGCTGCCAGCGCTAGTCTTGAGGGTTGTTTCCAGAGGGGTTACGGGAGTTACACGGGAAGAAGCAGGGATGTTTTTATAGCATAATGAAATCAGTTTTTCAATTGTGTGTCAAGTTAATTCGATTTGTGACGTGTAAGGAAACTTGAGTGTGTGTGTTGTGCACACTCGAGTTAATTGATTAGTTTGTTACCAACAGAGCGGCAATAAGTCAAAACCCTTTCAAAACCAGCTATTGTCACAAGTATACTATATATAGACATGTATAGCTATATATATGAGCAAAGTAGTGCAACTTTTGAGTCAAGTGGGGCGTTGTCGCTGTCGTCTTTGAAGGAGAAAACACCTCAAAATCAGCACAATCTACACTAGAACTATAGCTATACATGTGACTATACATATATATATATGTATCTTTATCTTTATTGTCATTGCTGTCGTAACATAAAGTAATACTTTAATATGGTTCTTTTTAAACTTTCCATAAATCACAATCAAATCTATTTGACAGCGGAAATTGTCAGAGTTAAAAAAGTTTGAATGCACTTGAATTGATAATAGAATTTACAGATATATATATATTGCAAAAATGATTAGTTTATAAATTGTTTTTAATTTCAAATAGATAGTCGTCTTTGGCTTTAGAAATCCCCTGAAGTATGCTACGCTTTTTTGTCTAGGAAAGTGAAATTTTATAACTGATTCCGCCTAGTAAAGCTATAATTTAGTACTGTTATGTTTAGACGACTTAAAACTACATTAAAAGTTAACCAGAGTTGCCACCCAACTCTTATATAAATCCCATTTCCGGCACAGCGAGTATTACGATCAGTAGCTATGAATAACAAGCAACAAATGAGTGTTTTTTTTTTAGCTTTAAATTGTTTTCAATTTCAAATCAATATTTAGCGGTAATTACAATTGCACTTGTTACTCATTAAAAAACTAGAGGGAGCTAAATTGGAAGGGGGAATTCGAAGCTTACTCACTGGGGAGCCAAAGCAATTAGTCAGAGCCAAAAAGCTAAGCACACTGCGAGAGAAAGAGACAGAACAAAAGAGAGAGAGAGAGAAAGAAGCTGACTAATGAAATTAGGCAAACAGAAGCTAAATAAAACAACAAAAGTAAAGCTAGAAGTAGCTTGAAAAAAATTCCACTAAATGAAATTGCAGACAAGTCGTAATGTGGCACAGACATGCAATGTATGCAGCATGCCAGTCAGCAGTGCTGACACTTTAGCTTATTTATAGCTAGATATGGGAGTTGAGGCAGGCAAATTTTGGAAATATATAGCTGTTACGCAGCTAAATCTCGGGAAATCAGAAAATCTTTGGCTAGATTTATTTTCTCATGGTCTTTAGTTAGCTATTTCAAGTTGACTTTTGTAATCTGATGACAGTTAGAGACTTTTACCACCCATTAAACTTCTGCTTGATCAATTTGGCTATGTTATGCCATGCAATTAGGCTAAAACTGTCTGGCGGCTCACCCCTTTGCTCGCGCCCCTCGGCGGCCTCCACCCCGACATGACAATACAGCACTGCACAGGCGTGAAAAGTATCTCGTATCTGGTTTTACGGGTGCACGTGCACTTCGTACTCGTTGGGAATGCCGCAAGCTGGCCGTGATTTCAATCCTCCATCCGCTCGTTCCACTGGTTGTTCCACCACCCCAGAACTTGCCACACGCCACTTGAGGCGCACACAAGTAGTCCGACACAGTCGTCAGTCGTCATGCCATTAGCAGCCCTCATTTCACACTCGAGCCGTCACTTGAAGTTGACTTGACCAAAGTGTTGCTCCCTTTTCAGGCCCCTTTTCGTGTTCCTTTTCAGGCCGCCTGCTCTGCCGGCTCTGAGGCGCAACAAGCCTCGTTTTTTTTGCCAGCTGCCGCGTGCCATAAATTTTATCGATTTACCAGTGCTCACTACGACTGGTGGTTGTTCAGCTTCCATCTCTGTCTCACTCTCTCTCTGTCTCTCTCTTCTGCTCTCTGTCTCTGTCTCTTGCAGTGCACGCATCAAATAAATATATCCTTCCGCATTATGTTTCGCTCTCATCCGGCAACAGTTTTTTTTAGCTTTTTTTTTTGTCTGTTGGTCGCCGGCGCCTGCGGCGATGCAATGCTGCAACCCTCCGCTATGCTGCTCCTGTGCTTTGGCAACCCTGTGAACTCTTCGCTCTCTCTTTCTGTTTGTCTGTCTGTCTCTCGCTGAATTTAGTTGCTCAGTGTCCTTTGAGAGACGACCAAAAAAGGCGCGCGCCAAAAACCTCTGCAAATCCAGCACCCAAAAAAAGCCGATGCGAAACGACACGAAGTGTGCGGCGGGAATACACGAAGCATAGTATCCCGGATAGTAGTGCTGGTCGGGTCTTCTATGTCCTGTGTGTGTGGTGCCGTTCAGTAGTCAGCAGCCAGTCGAGCAATCCGCAAGTTCTCGCTCCTTTTTGTAAAGCAACCTTGACGCGCGCGCGCTCCTTTTGTCGCTCCTTAGTAGTGCTTTTGTAGCCTCTAGCCTTTTTCGTAGTGTGTTATACCTTTTTGGGCGCGGCAGCGATAAGAAAAGCGATTGAAAGCGATTGAAAACGATTGAAACCCCAGGAAAATTAACGACTCGATTGTTTATTTTACAACGACGAATTGACCACCAAAAAAATTAATCAAAAAACTCTAAAAAAACAAAAGGATTTCAAAAGCAATAAAGTTTAAGCGCGTTTCACTATATCTATCTCTCTCTCTGTGTCTGTGTGTATATGTGTGTGTGTGATCTACATATATATTTGTATATATATATATATATATTTTAGCTAATTATTAGCTAAGAAAAGCTGCATTGTGATTTCATTTATACCTGCAAAAAGAAACAAATCGAAAACGAATCAAACGGAATCAAACGCAACTTTTTTTACTCAAAACTCAAACTTAAAACTTAAAACTTGAGACTCCCCCGAGGAAGTAACCTTTTGTGACCAAGCCAAGGCCAAATTTTATACAGCAATTAAAACTTTACAACAAATTAAACTAAGTTAACTCAAAAAAACAAAAAGTAAAATGGGTTTATGCGCCTCAAAGGATAAAAAGGAGAAAGTGATCGAAGGCGATGGCGCCGCTACGGCCAATGGGGAGCCAAATGGTGGCACAGCCACAGCCGCCAATGCCGCTTCCTCCTCCTCAAACTCCGATGAGGCAGCCACAACTGCTGCCCCGGAAGGGTGTGTATATACTATAGTTTTTTATATGTACTTAATGGGGCTTGTCATAGGTCCCACATAGCTACATAGAGGACCTGAAACATTTTGGTGTCTGGACATTTGTGCTGTCCGGTCCTCTAAGTGCTCATGTGTATGTGTGTATGTGTGTGTGTGTATCTCTAATGCTGACGTCAGACGACTGCCCAAAAAACCTTAAAATGCCATAAAAATATTATTGAGCCGGGTCTAAATCGCGCATGTGCGTTCAAGTCCCGGGGGGGGGGGGCGTGGCAGGGCGCGCTGTGTACTGTGTGCGTATTCAGCGAGCAGCCGGCAAAAAGCAGCAGCAGCAGCACTAGCACCACCACCACCACCAGCACCTTCTCCTCCACAACACCACCGCCATAGAGAACCACCACCAAACTGACGGGGGTTAATGTGTTTGCTGTGAGAATTGCACAGTTGCGTGTATATTTTTTTTTTTTTCTTTTTTTTATATTTTAAACCGTTGCCAGCTACATATTTCATTGCCTACTTTCAGGCGCCACAATTGGCAAAATGTAAAATGCAAAAAAGAATAAATGCGAGATTAAAGCAATTATATAGAAATACGCTATGTAAACTGCAGACTGGATAATCCAAGCAAAGGGATTATAGCAATTATCGTAATGCGTTAAAATGCAGACTGGATAATCCCATATAACTGTTAAATGTCAAAGAGATTACAGTAATTAAATAAATACTTGCTATAGCAGCACATTTAGCCTGTATAATTATAGCTATAGTTAGTTTATTTCTGGCTGAATTTTAAATGCTAAATTTGCAATATGCTGCAAATACATTGAAATACATTTTCTAGTTAAAAGTATTTCAAGTCTGAAAATTTGTATATGAAATTAATAAGATTTTCAATAAGAACCCAATAAATCCCCCTAAAGGTATTCAGCTAAGGTATTCCAAATTCATCTACTAAAATCTAGCCTTAAAAGCTATTTAAACTTTAAATTAAACACCGAATATCTATAAAGAGTATCACGTCTTTAAGTCAAGTTAAATCACCCTCTTGCCCTACTCAATACAGGGTCTACAAATTGGCAACCTTAACTAATGATTGATTTACCTTTTGTCATTACAGCAAACAAGACACCATGGTTGACGCCGCTGTTCTCGCTAAACTGGAGGAAGGTTATGCCAAGTTGGCTGCCTCTGACTCCAAGTCGCTGTTGAAGAAGTACCTGACCAAGGAGATCTTCGACAATCTTAAGAACAAGGTTACCCCAACCTTCAAGTCGACTCTGTTGGATGTGATCCAGTCCGGTTTGGAGAATCACGATTCTGGCGTTGGCATCTATGCCCCCGATGCTGAGGCCTACACAGTGTTCGCTGATCTGTTCGATCCCATCATTGAGGATTACCATGGTGGCTTCAAGAAGTCCGACAAGCATCCCGCATCCGATTTCGGTGATGTGAGCACTTTCGGCAATGTCGATCCCACCAACGAGTATGTGATCTCGACTCGTGTGCGTTGCGGTCGCTCCATGCAGGGTTATCCCTTCAACCCCTGCTTGACCGAGGCCCAGTACAAGGAGATGGAATCCAAGGTTAGCAGCACTCTGTCCGGCCTTGAGGGTGAGCTTAAGGGCAAGTTCTATCCATTGACCGGCATGGAGAAGGCCGTCCAGCAGCAGCTGATCGATGATCACTTCCTGTTCAAGGAGGGCGATCGTTTCCTGCAGGCCGCCAACGCTTGCCGCTACTGGCCATCTGGTCGTGGCATCTACCACAACGACAACAAGACCTTCCTGGTCTGGTGCAATGAGGAGGATCATTTGCGTATCATCTCCATGCAGCAGGGTGGTGATCTTGGCGAGATCTATCGTCGTCTGACCACTGCCGTCAATGAGATCGAGAAGCGTGTGCCCTTCAGCCACGATGATCGTCTTGGCTTCTTGACCTTCTGCCCCACCAACTTGGGCACCACCATCCGTGCCTCCGTGCACATCAAGGTCCCCAAGCTGGCCTCCAACAAGGCTAAGCTCGAGGAGGTTGCTGCCAAGTACAACCTGCAGGTCCGCGGTACCCGTGGTGAGCACACCGAAGCCGAGGGCGGTGTCTATGACATCTCCAACAAGCGTCGCATGGGTCTCACCGAATTCCAGGCCGTCAAGGAGATGTACGATGGCATCACCGAGCTGATCAAGCTCGAGAAGAGCTTGTAAGCTGTTCCTTCGTAACACCCCCTACTCTCCCCCCCCAAAAAAAAAAATAGTGTTTGGACTTCTCCTCTAACGTTTCCGTCAGGCACCACACACAACACCCAACAACTTTGGATGCCAACCACGTGAGGCGACTGGAGGAGACCAATTATAATATTTAACAACAATCGTTCGCCACATCTCGATCCCTTTGGCGTTCGGGTTGTGTTTGCTTTAGTCTGTAGTCGATTCTTGTAGCTTTCTTCTCGCTCTCGGATCGTTCCTTCGGTTTGGGACACATCCGCTGGCACTCGGCATTTGTCGTCTTCTTTGAGAGTCGCGGTGAAACCTAACTGGAGCTAGGATCAGTAAGCTGCTACAAAAATCACCACCAACACCAAGCTGCACACTAACAACCAAAAGAACAACAGCAACAACAGCAACAACAACAACAACAATTGAAAACTATTTGACAAAAAATATTTGCTTAAAAAAACAAAAGAATGTAAAACATTTTGGCATTTGTGTCAAGCAAAAATAACAACAAAAAACTTTAAATATTTTTATTTTAAGTCTTAAGTTTATAAAAGAATTAAAATTATAAAAAAAAAAAAAAAAAAATACAAAAAAATATTAAGTTGTTTTCAATGGGGACTTATGGGAGGTGTTTCAAGTCGATAGTATCGGTTGTTCAGTACTCTTCATCGATAAATTAAACAATCGATTTTTAAATATATTAATTTTAGTACTTTTCAAATCGCTAGTATCGATTGTTCAGTACTCTTTATCTATAAATAAAACAATCGGTTTTTAAAAATATTAATTTTAGCACTTTTCTTTCCACTGCTTGAAGGGAGGAGTTTCAAATCGATAGTATCGATTATTCAGTACTCTGTATCGATAAATGAAACAATCGGTTTTTAAAAATATTAATTTTAGCACTTTTCTTTCCACTGCTTATTGCATTTATTTACGACTCTGCATCTAATTACCTTAAAAAATTTTAACAAATTGTTTAACATTGATTTCAAATCGATTTGGAAATGCTTATTATCGCTTCTTCTTCTTCTCTCATCCATAACAATTTCTTACTTCCTTATTGCTTACCCTTCTTTTCTACCTATTCCTTCGTCTCACTTCTTTTTCGGTTGGGATTTGTCAATACATTTGGACTCTTCGGATTTCTTACACTTGGCTTTACACTTGGATTCTTCGGGTTTCTTTTTTGGTGTGGCTTTATCTTTATCCGATTTACATTTGGATTCTTCAGGTTTTTTCGTTGTTTTACTTTTGTCTTTCTCCGATTTACACTTGGATTCTACGGGTTTCTTCTTGGATTTATCCGATTTACACTTGGCTTGCTCTTCGGGTTTCTTCTTGGGTTTATCACACTTGGCTTCTTTGGGTTTCTGCTTTGGCTTGCATTTATCCTCCCTTTTCATCTCCACCTTCGGTTCTGCCTTCTTCTCAACTTTGGGTTTATTCTTTTCGGCGGCGGCCTTTTCATACTTGGCTTTGACTATACCACGCTCACACTCGGCATTGATCAGGGCCAGGACACCGTTATACATATCTGTGATAGCCTGATATTCGGTGAGACCCATGCGCCGTTGATTGGACACATCATAGACCCCGCCTATCGCCTCGGTGTGCTCTCCTCGAGTGCCACGTACCTGTAGATTGTATTTCTCGGCCACTTCCTCGAGGGCCAATTTATCGTCGCCAATGCTGGGCAACTTGATGTGAACGGAGGCACGCACTGAGGTGCCCAGATTGGTGGGACAGAATGTGAGATAACCGAGGCGTGAGTCGTGAGAGAATTGCAGCTGATGGGCAAGCGATTCTACACCGATAATCATACGTTCATAGACACGCCCCAAATTGCCGCCCTTCTCCATTGAGATGACACGTATGTGATCCTCCTCGTTCACCCAGACGATAAAGGTTCTGGCTCGATTAATGAAGATGCCACGGCCCAAGGGCCAGAAGCGGAACGCCTTCGCCTCCTCCAAATAGGGATCTTCCTCCTTAAATAAAAAGTGCTTATCGATTAGCTTCTTCTTCGCCTCCGGCTTCATTTCGCAGAGTGGAAAGTATTTTCCGGCATGCTCGCCGCATAGATTTCCCAGCGCCTTGGTGATCATCGCCTGCAATTGGGCATAGTCGCATTGGGTTAGGCAGGGATTAAATGGAAAATTCTTGACGGATCTGCCGCAACGCACTCGTGTCGATACAATATACTTTCGTTCCGGATCAAGATCGGGAAAATCAGCACCGTAACCGAAACAGCTCGGGGGATGCTTTTCGCCCTTTTTGAAGCCGTGATAGTCCTCAATAATGGGATCAAAAATTTCCGAAAATGTTGAAAAAGCCTCCGGATCGGGTGCATATATACCAACATTGGAATTAAAATTCTTTAAACCCGATCGAATGCAATCCAACAGTGTGGAATTATAAGTGGGCGTGGTTTTTGTTTTCAGTTTATCGAACAAATCGCGGTTCAAATGTTTTTTCAACAACGACCTGGAATCCGAATAACACAAATTCAGAAATCCCTGTTCCATTTCCTCCATAACCTCCTCGGGAATCTCGGAACACCCATTGGAACCCTTCGCTCCACTATATAATCTGAAGGGTACAGTCTTGGGCCACAGACGACGCACTCGTAGCGATAACATGTTTAACTTTTGCAATATGAAATAGAAAAAAAATTGTTATATTTTTTTAAATTATTTGAAATTTTGTGTGAAAGCCAAAATGAAACTAACTAATAAGAAAAAACCCTATCACAACTATTTAGAACGATGTGGCAACGCTGTCACTCTGATTACATGCGAATGGCAAACTAGACGAACTGTTTTCGTTGCTCGCCGCTAGAAATTCAGTAAAACTAGAACAATGGTGCAAGTTTGGTTTATGGACAACGACGATCAAAGCGATCAGCGATTGGAACACAAACGTAGCCCAAGTGTTAGCCTGGACTTAGCGGAACTATATAAGAAAACCGGAGTGGAATACTTTAAGGTAAAAACTTAGCCACGACCTTGAAGAAAGACGAGCTTATCTACATCTATCTTCACTGTAGATCAACGCCGACGACTATTTGAATGACAAGCAACTCAATGAACTGCGCACTTCACGTGGTTATACCTACGAGGATGAGGTAGTTAATAAATATTTTTTAAATAAAGTAAATTAACGTATATTCCCTGCAGATCACTTGCTCAGAAAAATGTTTGCCGGATTATGCCAACAAACTGAAAACCTTCTACACCGAGCATTTGCATACCGATGAGGAAATTCGTTTGGTTTTGGATGGCTCCGGTTACTTCGATGTGCGCGAGTAAGCTTACCTGTTTAAACACCTGGTTTTTATCAATCAGTCAAGTCGTTGTTTTTGTAGTCGTGATGACAACTGGCTGCGCATTCTGGTGGTCAAGGGGGACTTGATTATTGTGCCAGCTGGCATCTATCACCGTTTTACACTGGACACCAATGTAACTATGCTCTAGTTGAAAAGTCCATTTTGTTTTCCTTTTTATAATTCATTTTTTTCCACAGAACTTTATTCGCGCTCGTCGCTATTTTATTGGCGAACCAGTTTGGCTGCCACACAATCGACCAGCTGACGACATGGACTGTCGAAAAGCCTATTTGCAGCATCTTGGACAATTAAGCAAAGCTTAAATAATTGTTAACACTTGATATTATATGTTTTTAACAATTAAAGTTATCCTTTTATCATTTCCCGCGTTTATTATTTTCCCAAAACTGTTCTTGGGGTAGTCTGACAAAAGCAACGTGGTATTGCACAACAGCTGTTAGCTATACTGTCAGAAAGCTGAATCTCATGGCATGTAGCCGCAAAAACCGATGCCGTTTAGAAATACAGTCAAAAAAGTTAATTAACTTTTGAAATAAGTGTAATTTCTGTACCCCTATATGGTTGAAAATTATTTCAATTTGAATAAACTAGTATAGTGTTTTCATGCTGATATGGAGGAGCAAAAAATACTACCAGAAACAACAGTATTTTATGTTAACAAGTCCAAAAGTATCGATACTGCTACATACCTTAGCGCCAAATTACCGCTTTCCTAAAATTGGTATTTTTCCAATAGCCTCGAACCGGTCACGCTTTAGAGATATTTTAAAATGTATCAGCAACATTTACAAAAACAACATCGAGCGGGTTGGACGCGCTGAATCGTTGGCGGAGGATAGCACCGTTTAATTATTTTAAAATTACGATTATTTGTTTACAAACAACGCGAGCATAAATAAAATGCTGCACGGAAGTGTTACAGGTGTAATGCAATAAATTGCTACGGTTCCGCTACGTCGTGTCCCAAGTCTATGTGTGTATGTATGTATATAATTAAAAATAGGCATGTGTATGTGTGTCTAAAGCTCATTACATATTCGGGAATTGTAAACAAATTATATAGCAATTAATTGTATAAATCAAATAAACAAACGTGCAATAATAATAAACAAAAAAAAAGGCAATCAACAAAACGCGATTTAAGTAATTTTGGAAAGCCGTAGAAGGCAGCCAAGAAGCAGAGGCAGAAGCAGTGCGGCCAGCGACGACGCAGCAGCAGCGTGTTCTGCAAGTGTATTAGTGTTGAAGGCACACAGTCTACCCATGTACATGTGTATATAACAGATAAGTAAGCAATTGTATATACATATGTGTGTACATGCATGCACAAATACAAGTGGGTGTGCAAGTAAATAAATAATTCAACAACAACAAATTGGTTAATGAAACCACAAAAGTGAAATTTCTCAATACCATTAAAGCCAAAAATTATACAATTTTTGTGCACTTCTGTGCGAACGTGTATCGGTGTGTGTCAGTTTTTGTGTGAGAGAGTTTGGAAAATTAGCATAAATTCCAAGAGGCTGGACGCCAACGTCGCCGCAGCAGCACTAGCCGCAGCTCCCACAACAACAACCACTTCAAGAAGCAGATTAACGGATTTTCTACTTTTTTTGCTCTGCGCGGTAAGTTTCAAACAGAAAAAAAACTACAAACCATTGCACGATTCATAGTCATCCCATCATCATCACGCTGAAATTTTCATTACGTCGAAGAAAAATTCAATATGTATGCCTTGGCGAGCCAGCCCGCCAGCCAGTTGCCCCATCCCCCGTCTTGTTCATCGCATCTGCTTCCCCTATCCAATTTAACCTCAACCGGTCTGCTGCTGCTGCGGCCGGCGTCTGCGTCGCGTGTGCATGTCGTTATATATGTGTATGTGTGTATGTTGAGTTCTCGTACTAGTGTGCGCTTGTCACTCGGCTCGTTAAAAGAGCCTCTGCCGCGGTGCTGTTGGCGTCGCTGTCGACGCCGATGTCAGCGGCTTCTTCGACACTCGCGCACATTATTTTGCAAGCTGTTGTTAGCGTAGACTTTTTTCGTCTCTTTTTTCTATATTGACAATTTTTACAGCTTTTACCGTGTTTTTTTTTTTCTCCACGTAGGGGAGGCGGGTGTCTTGTTGTTGTTCGGCGCGCGGCAGCAGCGTCGTCGTCGTCTCAGTGACGCCATGCTTAGGCGCTTGCTTTTATTATCTGCTGCTACTTTTTTTTCAGATTGTCGCTTGGCTACGTTTTTATGTTTGGCGACGGGGTTGCCGTTATCTATATACACATTTGTGGTTGCCATATCTCATATAGATGTGTGGGTGTGTGTGTATTTGAATGCTTGTATGTATGTATATTGAAGTTGGTACTTGTAGGATATTTAAGAGGGTATTGCGTGTATTGCCATCATTATGAATGAGAGCGCGTTGTGGCTCCTTGCATATTTAATTGTGTTAATGAACTTTCTTGGCTTATACCAATAACACATTCATGCCTTATACTACAAGGCTTATAGTCTAATTTTAGCGACTTGAAGAAATCTTCTAGTACGAAAGTTATTTTGCTAATTAGTTGTAGATATTGCTTTTAACACTTGAAAATTTTTATAAGTGACCCTTCTTACTCTCACGCGGAGAAATATACACGCATGCTTACGGCACGCATGCACTTGTTCGAACAATCTCACTCTCTCGCATTGCTGCGTTTGGGCCCTATCCCCCTCCCCCTCCCCCTTCCACTGTCGCATTCTAACCCTCTCTCTCGCTCTCTTTCCTACTCTTGTGTAGCTTACGCAGGCCAGGAACAGAGCACGACGAACGCATTTGCCAAAAGCACGAAAAGTTGCATGCACCAAAATACGCACACAAACACACACACAGCTTTATACATATATACACGCATACAAACCAATACACCTTGCTCGCTCTCTCGCACTTGCCACTTATTATGCTGTTTACTCGCACTCACACGCACCCAACGGGCTGTCGTTAGTTTTAAACTTATTTTGGCGTTCTTTATGTGCTTGCATTCTCGCCGTCTCGTCTCGATGACGACCCAGACCCGCATTTTCTAGTCGTTGCGTTGAGTGTGAGTATGCGTGTGTGTGAGTGTGTCGGAATCGGTATCGTTCACTTTGTGCACGATGGGTGCATTTGGCAGATTTTATGAAATTATGTCGGTTGTTTATCCTGACAATCTTTTGATGTTAACACGTCGGGAATATCTCAGGCATTTATGTAGCATATCCCAAAACGGAAACTGATCATTCCTATTGGGACTACACAAAAAAGTATCTTAAAAATTTGTCTGTTAAGCAGATACAGATACAAGAAGCTATTTTTCCCAACTTTTCCCTTGAAAAGTAATGCTATACAGGTTATTATAACCCACTGTTCCTGTAAGTGTAGTATCGACATCTTCAAGACCAGTCCTGTGTATAAAAAATATATATTTTAATTTCAGACAAAACAGTCAAATGTTCCACAGTACTGTGCACAATCATGTGCCAGTGCATGTGTATGCGTACGTGTGTAAGTATTGGATATTGTGGCGGGTGTAGCAGCCGAAATGTTCATCGTTTTTGTTTGTGCAAGTGGAGCACGCAGCCGCTGCGCACCTGTTTTACCACACACACCTGTCCAGTTTTGAGTTATCGAGACAGGCAAAGATTTTTCTATTTAGGTT
Organism: Drosophila cardini; assembly: GCA_018903735.1. Lineage (NCBI taxonomy): Eukaryota > Metazoa > Arthropoda > Insecta > Diptera > Drosophilidae > Drosophila > Drosophila cardini. Next base: position 4,084,255 of record JAEIGM010000004.1, on the reverse strand, counting down.
ATGGCTCTATTTCTTCTTGACCCAACTTTTAGCATAGATATACATATACATATACGTGGTGACTTTGGGTGCACTTTTGCGTTCCCGGGACAGTAACAGTAACGGAGTTGCCAATCTCCACAAATGCACTTGCAGTATTACAGTTGTTGTTGTTTTCTATTTCGTTAGCAAACGAATTGTTGAAATAACAAACACACACACACACACATACATATACATTGAGATAAACGGTATATACAACGATAACTCATACAATCGAATTTCTGTATGTGTAGAGGCTTTTGCAACAACAACTACAACTACAGAAACTGCAGTTTAAAGCGCAACTAAAACTAAACAGAGAGAAGAGTTAGTGGGTTGTTGTAGGTAGAATGGGGTAGGGGAATGTACATACATATATCGAAAAACATATGTATATTTGTATGTGTGTGCACGTACTAGTGTACGTGTGTGTTTTCATTTCTATGTGTGCTGAGTGGATTTTATATCAAAAGTACAGTCGCTTAGTGCTTGTTGTTGTATTCCATAGTTTCATATGTATGTGTGTGTATATGTACTATCTGTGGTGTGTATATAAATTGCATGTTCATGCTTCAATAGTTGCATGCAACGGTGCTTCGTCGAGGCACAAACTTCTCCACATACACATTTATATATATAAATGTGTTTCTATATACGTTTATATATGTGTGTGTATGAAGCCTAAGCCTAAGCTGCTGCAACGAGCGCCAAACATTGTTGACAACTAAAACAAAAGGCAAACCGAATGGCGGCAGCAACAACGATCCATTAAACGATTTCGATTTCAAAAGAAGAAAAAAAGAGACAAAGCAAAAGAGAGGGAGAGAACGAGCAGCCATAAGATTTAGTTGTCGCTCTCTCTTCACAAGTATTTTATGATTTGCCTTTGTGTGTGTGAGTTTTGCAAAGACTCCTCTCCTCTCGGCAGTTGGCAAAGCTCTCGCAACTAAATCTAAATTGCACAAGTATCGAAATTATGCGATATCGATAACAATTAGTCAAGTGTTATTGTTATCTTAATGATGCTGTCGATTGTCACGATCACGGCAGAATTGGAGTGTGGAGTATAAAGGAGAGCGTTTCATTTAGTGGAGCAAAGGGTCAGTGTTGGCAACACACTGTGTACAGTGCTGCCAAGTGTATAACTCATTGTTGACTTTGTTAAACTCTCTCCTCTCACTCTCTCTCAGTTTCCCTCCCACTCACGATTCAGCAAACCACGCGTTGTTGTTGCTTTATGCCATTTTTTTGTTTCTGGTTTTTTTTTGTTCTTCTTCTGTTCTTGCTTCGCTTAACTCTGGCAAGTCCCAACAGCTCTGTGTGTGTGTGTGTGTATGAGCGAGGCAGCATGCTGGTGTGGGTGGTAGAGGGGTGGTTAAGGGCGATGGAGTGGCTGCTGCTGCTGTCGCGTGTTGAAAAAATCGATTAAAAGACATGAAAGTCGTTGGCAAAGTTAACGAAAAACTTTAATTCTGGATATTTTTTATACATAGATAATACGCACTCGGTGAAATGAGTGTTGAGAAAGAAAAAGTGTTGAAAATGAAATGAAATTTATTGATTTTCCTAGAACTTCTATTTAAGGGGAGATGGAGCCTTGTCTACAGCCGTTTATGTATCAAAGTTTTTCGGCAACAAGCAACGAAAACAACAACAACAGTAACAAGTAAACCAACTAAACCCAGTCGGCTGCTGCACTAACTGTAAAGGGCTATGGAGTGGGAGTTGGTTGGGGAAGGAAGTGGGGGTGGTGGTGGGTGCTTGTGGGGGACAGCAGGGGGTTGTTTGTGTATTAGGTAGCGTTGCGGCGTTTGTTGAAATGCAGACGTTTTGCATTGTTGTGTAGTGGGTGGCTCTGTGGCTGTAAAGTGCCCCGAAACACGACTACACACACACACACCCAGAGAGAGCCACGCACACACACACACACACAGGCAAACAGAGTCTGTCCAGGGTACAGCTGTATACATGTGTATATAAAAGTGCTACACACCCACACACAGACACAAACACACATACACAGCTACAGTCGCATGCAAAAACGAATACAGATAGACGCGCATACATACATACAGATACATATACAAAACAGCAACATGAAGGCAATGCGAAAGTAGAAGGGCAGGGGGAGAGGAGTAGGAATGAGGTGAGTAGAAGGGGATGTGGGAGTGGCTGTGGATGTGGCAGTAGGAGTGGGAAACTGGCCCGAACTGCTGCTGTTGCTTCCTTCCTCGCATAGTTCAAGTATGCATATAATATCCGGGACTCTCGTCGGTGCCGAAAACGAAGCAGCTGCAGCAGCGGGTAAGTAGAGGGAGCAGCAGCAGCAGCATCCCGACAGAGGCCTACGGCGACGGCGACAGCGACGCGGACATCAGGAGTTGCAGGTGGTGGGTTGAGTGGGTGTAAGTGGGTGGCTGAGGTGGTGTTGGTTTTATTTGGATGGGTTTGTATGCTTGAGTGGATGCCGTTGTCGTTCAGTCGGTTCGTCTGTCGCTTGGTCGCTGGTCGACAGTCGACGGTCCCTTTTTGCTTTTTGGAGTGGCACAAATGTGTCGCGAGTTGAGAGTGAAGTGGAGAAGAGAGATGTCTGAAGAGGGAGGAGTATCCAATTGGGTGCCACTCTCCCTCTCTTACTCTCTCTCCCGCTCTCTTCTGCTCTTCCAAGCCCCAGAGCATATTTGGTGGGTGGGTTTTTGTGCAATAGTTGCGTAATCTATGCGATGATATGCCACTGCTCGTATTTTACCCATTGTATCTCTGTATGTGTGTGTGTGTGTGTGTGTATGCTTGAACTACGACCCACGGGCGGCCATAACGGTTGGTTGGGCCCTGGGATCATCAGCAGGGATAGTGCCTGGGTCACCGGGGTTGTTTGGCTTAGAAACGTAACAACACAAAAACAACAACAGCAACAGCAACAAAAACTATGCCCAAAATGCAAATTTCTCATTGTAATTCACACAATCCGAATGCAGTTTCGGTAGAAGAGAACAAAACAGAACAAACTATATCTACATATGTTTTATTTATCTGTACGTATAGCCGATTTCGCCATTGAATCATTTATTTGTAAAATAGTTGTGCTAAATGCAAACAAACACATAATAATCTTAACTAATATTGGGCGTGTAAAACATTCATTATAACGCACGTTTACTGTACATAGATTTCGCTGGTTAACCTGTAGCAGGAAATTAGTTTTAGCCACAAATCCCGTTCCATGCCCAGTTGGGCATTAATATTACGAAATTTTAATGAAAATGCCACACAAGGACAATTAGCGGTACTCAGTGAGCTCAGGGGAGCTCAAAAGGGGGGGCAGTACGGGGGTGTAACTAAATGCAAATATAGGTATGCGTATGTATGTGTGTGTGTGTGTGTTTTGAGTGCATATATTCGACAAAAGCTGCGTATTAATTATGAAATAGCTTCGACTAACTACTCCGACAACTATGAATTGCAAACGCAACTGTACCTGCTCTGCTGAATGTTTTAGCACTAGATGCGGGTGGGTGTTGAGAGGCAACTAGAGGGGCGTGGCGTGGGGTTTGTAGTGGGTGAGGTTGTGGGATGTTTGCTGGTTTCTATGTGTGTGTGTGTGTGTATTTGTAGGGTTAGCTGAGTGACTAGGCTACGAGAGCGCTGTTTGTATGTTTGTGCGTGCGTTTGTATGTGTGTGTGAGTGTGCTTGAAACTTGGCTTCGATTTTGCGCGTTTGGCAATTATGTGGACATGTGTCTTGACACCGCCTATTATATATGCATATATACATATACATACGTGCATATATGTACATATGTACAAATGCATGCAGGTGGAAAGCCTCCCCCTGCCCAAAACGTGTACAAGAACCGCCCCTGCTACTTTTCCACCGCCTCCGCCCCTGCTGAAGAGTTGTCTGCATAATATATATATGTATATATTTCTAGAATCTAGATACACAATTTTTGTTAGGGCAGCCCAACAACAACAGCAGCTGCAGGAAAAAAGGAAGGAAGCAAAAAAACCGTTACCCAACAGCGGGCACAAAGGTATCTGCGTGTGGGTGCAAGTGTATGTGTGTGGTCCTTAAGGGGGCGGCTGGCAAGTCCAGCGAACAAAATGGCAGACGAAAGCTAAAGCTGCTTTAAAGGCAACTTTAAAGTTTTGCTCAGTGCAAGTCTCGCGGGTACCTAAAGCACAAGCATACACACATACACATGAACTCAGAATACACTCATACAAGTGTATTAAAAGTTTTGGTTGTGTTCTCTTCACTTCAAGTAACTCGTCGAAGCTTTTTGTGACCCGCCTGGGTTGGAAAGAGAGAGGGGAAAACGCCGAGTCCCACAGCTGTCAAAAAGTAACAAACAAGCAAACAACAACAAATACACAGCTCGAAGAAGCGTTGCCACTTTGTCTCACATTGCAATCGCTGTATTTGCTTATGTTGATAATTTGCTGCTCATTTTTTTTTTGCTATTTGTTATTATTGTTTATGTAGTTAAATTCTGTTTGTTCTTCAATAGCCATACAACACACTAACATAACCTACACTCTCGCTACACACACACATACATACATACTTACGTATGTCATGTATAGGGCTTTGCTACTCACACACAGCGGGTACTCTTATTCTTTTATCGCTACTCTCTCTCTCTCTCTCTCCCGCTCACCCTTGTTCTCTTTCGCTCTGGTGTATCTGCTAATTTATGCACGTTGCTTGATTTTGTGTCTGTGCAAAAACTTTTTTGATTGCCCATTTTATACTCAATTCAATATTTTATACTGTGTATGTGTGTTTGTGTACATGTGCTTGTGTTTGTTTTTATTTTGTTCTCATTTTAAAGCGAGAAATTAAAATTTTACACCAACATTTTTGGCATTGCAGCCGCCTAGCCACAAAGTCAGCAGCGGCAACGGCAGCAGAGCTGTCGCTTCTCAATTTCATTTAGTTTTTTTTCCTTTCTCTCGCTCTTTCTCTTTCTGTCTCTTTGCTTCCTCTATTCGTACGTTTGCCGTTTTGCTTGAGGCAATTGACCGTTTAAATGAGTCGCCAGTGTTTTTGTTGTAGTTGTTGTTGTTTTAGATGCTGTTGCTGTTGGCATGTTGAAAATTTTTCTTATTTGGTTGTACTTTTCTCTTTTCAGTTTTTTCACTTTTTGTTTTGTTATATTCATGCATGTGTGTGTGTGTGTGTGTATATACACAGTTCATTTCGCTAAAGCTGAACCCTTTTTACCTTTTGTGCGGATAGCCACATATTGGACAGCGTTGCCACCTTACGCTAAGCGTAGACGAGTTTCAAGTTGAATCCGCCATGCAGTTCACAGTTCTTCTTCGTTTTCTTGTTGTGTTGCTCTTATTACTTCCTTGTTTGTGCGCCCCGTTGCTCTGTTATTCTCAGCTATGTAACACACTTATATACAACTGCATGTACATAGACACACATACATACATACATAAGTATGTTTGTGTTTACTTATGTAACTGCGTCGCGGTTTGCCAGCCAAAGAATGCGCAAGAAGTCAGAGCCCAACAGCAATACAAATGCACAAATAAAAAAGTAAATACACACTTACATTTATTTATTTGTTTGTGTGTGGCCTTTTACAGACATAACCTATGTACATAATACGTTGATACATAAGCAAAAATGTAAAATCAAGCAAAGGCTAGCAGTTTAAATTATTTATACATTGATCTTTTTCTCGTCCCTTTCTTTGGCTTTCGGGAAATTTTCATGGTCGCTGCATGCTGACGTTGGCTAATTATGATTATCATTATTAAGTCAACAACAACAACTAAAGTCACTACAATGTCAATTTACTCAATACGCGAGCTTCAATCTTTTGCTGTCAATTTCACGCAAAACAAAAGCAACAAAAAAAAAAGCAGCTTTGCCACTTTTTTAGTTGCTTTTTTTCTTTTTGGCTTACCTTTTTTTACCTGTTTACTCTGGCATCTCACTCGCTCACACAGCAAACTCTTCCCGTTGTATACAAATACATAAACTCTCACACACACATACACATGCACATATGCTGCTCACACTCATACATGGATAAAAAGAAACGCACACAAATGTAAACACGCGCGCGCTTGTTACACGTCATTAAGTGCAAAATAAGAACACGGCACACAATAAAATAGTAGTAGTAAAGTAGTATGTAGTATGTAGTAAAGTATTCGCAATTTCTTCTTGTTGTTGTTCTTTCTCTTCTATTTGTTGGCTGTAGAAAGCGTTACGAGTCAGACTAACGATTACCGTTGGTTTATAACAATTAGCTTTTGTTTTGCCGTTGCTCAACACTAGATCGCATAATTCAAATTCATAAACAATCATAAATCCAAGTGATGTGATTCATATGCGAGCAGAGCAGCGCCAAAGCTTTATAAACCAGCTGTACATATGCATGCCTCTATGCGTGAGTATGTGTGTGAGTGTGTGCGAGAGTATGTAAGTGTGTTGTCGCTTATCAGTAAAAATGTTAGAAAAAAAATGTTTTCTCTTTTCGCTGTCATTTATTTTTATACACTATGCATACATACACACTAAGTACATATACATAAGTGTGTATGTATATATATGTATTGTAAACAGTGGACATGCAGTTGGCAGTGAAAAACGCATGGAAAAATATTATTACAGGTGAACACCCATGCATACGTATATGTATAAATATATATAAGTGTGTGTTTGTGCCTTGAGATTCACATAGTTCAAGGCCAAAAGTCGCCTTAATTATTATTATATTATGAATGGTTCTAAAACTGTGTCGTCGTGTGAATTGCTTGAACAAAAAAGCTACACTTTAACGGTTCTGTGTGTGTGTTTTATCAATTGTAAATGAAATTGAAATCTTTCGCCCAGAATTGAATGAATTTCTGTTTTCTATTTTCTTACCATTTTGGCACTTAACGTTTGCTACGCTGCTATCCAGCACAGTATATTATAAATGTCAAATGTGTGAGTTTTACGAACGTGCATGTGTGTGTGTGTGCCTCTCTTAATATAGATGTGTGTGTGTGTGTGTATCGGCTAACTGGTTTTGTTATTCCTTTGCTTTTTGGTTGGGCGGCCGCAGTGTCAGGGCAACGTTGACGCTGACTGCGCCGTAGCGTCGCTGCTTACCTTTTACGTGTTACTTTTTGGGGTTATTCTTAACGGAGCGAACACCGCACCGTCAGCGCGTGCGAGGAGGAGATCGTCTCATTTTCATGTAGCATTCAATTTGTATTTTTTTTTGCTTTTTGATGTTTTGCCAACAATAAAATCTGAAATGAAAGGTAAAGCGCAGAGCCTAAAAATAGCCAAGTATAGCATCGACGTCAACGGTGGCGTAGGCAGAGACTGCGACTGCGACGCGTTGGTAATTTGCTTGATTAAGTGGAATTTTTCCACGAAAAAAAATAATTGTTTTGAAATGCAACCGAAAAAATGTTTAAACGTTTTTCTCTTCACTGCCCAGTAACTGAGAAGATTCGCATTGGTTGAAAAATTTGCTGAATATGGTAGTATTCAAATGCTTTTCCTGTTATTGATAAGCAGCTGATGGGTTCCTTGGAAATTTGGTCACACTGAGGCTGGACAGTCTGGGGAAATGATCGACGATCTGCAACTTAACTTATTACCGTACAATATGAAATACATATATCTAAAGTAAATAAAAAATATATACACACACACACACGCACACCGAAAGAGACGCATGGTTGGATAGACAAAAGCAGTGAAGAGCGCATCACACACACACACACTCAGTTTATATACAAAAGTTGAACTCAAGACGCCTATGTATGAGTGTGAGTGAGAGTGCGAGTATGAAATATGTATGTGTTTGCGGCACTGTCTTATATACATGGAACCTAGTATGTATGTATGTGTGCAATGCATATACAACAACAATAACAACAAGAGCAAATGGCGAAAGAAAAAGACAAGAGCTTTACAAGCAACTAAGCTACGCTTTTATATGTATGTGTGTGTGTATATTCCTATGTACACATGTATGTATTTATGTGTGTGTGTTAAGCAAATATGGAAATTGTTATTGCAAAATTGTGAAATTTGGCCGTGATAGAAATGATGTGTCAAATTGCAACTGTTCCTCGATGATGTACTCATACCTAGCACATAATTACATACATACACATGTACATATGTATATAAGTGTGTTTTAGGCTTTTTTTTTGTTTTCATAAGTAAACAAAATAGCTTTACGCTAAATCTACGCTTTTTACGACTTTAAGCTTAGTATTATCAGCAAAAGCATCATAATCTTTTCTATTTTTATTCATATTTCGGCTTTTTAGCATGAAACAAAGTCAAATAAAAGCAACACAATTAAAACCAGTTTGAAAGCTATTACTCTTGTTGCTATGTATGTTATGCATCTACAGACATGTTTGTGCATGTATTCAGGTATATAACTTTATTTTTTTAAGTTGGTCAGACTATACCACCTGCCAAAAACAGCTGTAAAATGGCTAGGCTCCGACCCATTTCCCCTCATTTTCCTCCCCCCAACGCTTCCCCTCATTCCATTTGCCAATTACTCAGAGTTGCCATAAAAGACAGTGCAAATATGTCCAGCGATAAGCAGCAAATCCGCAAATACTACAACACGTCACACATTTATAGTTGGAGAAGCAGCGCAGTCGGCAGCAACGTAAGCAGAGGCCAACGACTACGAGCAGCAGTAGCGACTGCGACGTTGACAGCGACGCGACGATTTTTCGTTTGTAGTGCGCGCAATTAATTTGTATTAAGTTGTCGTCATTGTTGTTGTTGTATTTGTTGTTGTTCTCGTTGTACGTAACCCATTTTCTAGAAATTTATTTATATACTTACATATTGTACATACGCATGTACATATTTAACTTTGTTACTTCTAGTGTTGCAATTTCCCCAAAGCTTATCCTTATCGGTGCTATTAATAAACAAGCATTCTTATGTACATAAATACATATATACATTCATAAGTACATAGAAGTCATGTATGTGATGAGATTTGTATTAGCTGACATCTTTTTACTCAAATACGTTTGCCTGTTTATAAATAGATAAGAACTACTGTATTAATGGATCAAAATGACTTAACACTTTTGCGGTTTGTAAATACAAATATAAATCAGCAAATTTACACACATACGCACATACATACGTATGCAAATGAAAAGGTAAAGCTTACATTGTCAATTATGACTCTTAATTCTTGCTTGTAAATTAGTGAAGGAGTTGCCACTATGTTGAAATGTCGTCCCGCTTTTGTTGTTGCGGTGCTGACGTCACTAATAAATTTCAAACAGTCGAAAGGCGCAGAGCTTAGATTTATGCGCTACTGCATTTTGCAGCCGCCCACTTGACAACCCCACCACACACACACATACAGGCCCACCCCCATCCCCCAACCCCAATTTCTACTCCCAGCCCACCATGAGGGGACGTTGTTGTTGGCGATGGTGAGTTAATACATATGTACAATGGCCCATGTACAAGTCGGCCGCTCTCACTTACTCGAACGCGCGCTCTCAGCAACAGCAGCCCACCGCTCTGTTGCTTGCTCCTCTCTTCCGCTCCGTTCGTTTTGCTGCTGCTGCTGTTGCTTATGTACATACAATGGCAGGCCATAAGATATGCGCATTTCTTATACACGAGTATATATATATGTATTTGTATTCATGTACCTACTTGTGAATATGTGTGTGTGTGCGTTTGTATGTACATAAATGTATGTTTGTTTATTTGTCAGTTTGTTGTGTGCGAAGCTGCGACTTGTTTTGATAATTTTTTTCATTTTATTGAAATGAATTAAATTATTTTGCGCATATCACAAATTAAGGCAATTGCTATTGCTCTTCGACTATTCTGCAGGCAACTGGGATTTTTCTTGCAGTTAGTTTTGGGAGGTCAGTTAACTAATATGCAAATCAATAGCTAAATCTATAGGTCTGGTTGGGTTAACGACTGGGCGTAGTTAAGGTGTTCTCTCAACTTGGGTGTGGTGGGGGAATGGGATGTGGGGTTTATAGGGTGGCCAGACAGTTTTCAGTCCTCCACAGTACCCCCTCCCTTTTCACATCGTCACACTTTACTCCCAACTCTCGGTCGCCAACTGCCGCCGTCGTCTGCCCGCCACTCACTCTCAGTTGCTATTTGGCTTTGGCTTTGGTCTCGCGTGTGTGTGCGACGCACGCTCTCTCTTCTGTCTTGCTCTCTCTCTACGTCGGCTGGCTGGCTGGCTGCTGCTGCTACTACTACAGTTGTTGTTGCTTTTGCTGCTCACCGCAGCCGCACTCAAACACATTTTGCTTGTTGGTTGCTCTTCGCTTTTGTTTGTGTTGTTGTTGTTGTTGGTGCTGCTGCTCGCTGCGCTATGTACACAACTGTACTTTTGATTTAACCTTATTTCTTTGCTTTTTTTGCGTTTGTTTGTGTTAGTATATGTGTGTGTGTGTATGAGTTTCATTGTAGCTGTTGTTGCTCGCCGTTAGTTGTTGCTGTTATCGCTTGCGATGACTCTAATAGTACTTAACGAGTCCATCCGACTCAGGCTGAAAGTCAAGGCTGACCTCCTTGGGTAAGTCATTGCTTATCGGCAGGCAGTCAGTTATCTCTCTTTCCCTCTCACTGTCTCTTTGTTCATTCTAATGGCTTCCCGCTGCATGGATGTGATGACATTTGCCCGGACAGGTGCCAACGACCGTTATACCTAAACTTGAACTTGTCTGAATACATATTAAACACACTAACACACATGCATACTTATGTACTGCACTAACAGCAGCCCTATTGACATACATACATGCAAACACACACATATGCATATGTTGCTAAGCTTTAAGCGCTAATTGAAACACATTTAGCGCGCTATTAAACACAATTATAGCCATACAAATGTCAGTAAAGCAAAAAAAATAAAAGCGAAAAAAAATCCAGCGCCAACGCCAACAAATCGATATACAACTTTTTCGCTGGGGTTGCCAGAGGGGCACACAGCGTCAGGGAAAGTGCGGCCAATGTCGTGTTTTGCGTATACGTACATATACGAAAAAAAACGCCGGCATTTTATTTATTTAAACATTATTATTAAAGCAGCTGTTAAAGTTAAAATGTTTGGATTTGCTTTGAAATGAGAAACAAAATGCGGACAACAATCATTAAAACACACATACACGTATACATAAACATATACATACTAACATACATATCAACTTAGATATTCTCACGCTCACAATACACGGCACAGTGGTGCTGAGCGCTAGAGTTCTCTATGAAATGTTCACAGTAAACAAATTGTTTTATTGCTTAAAAGTGAAATTAATATAATTTGTAATAATGGGTTTGAATAATCAATTGAATTACTCTATTAGCTGTGAATTATTTATATTTGCCTGTTGCATTCATGTCAGATGCATCTGATAGTTGTGTTCCACAGTGCAACGGCTGTTCGCTCTCAAGCAGCAATCTGATGACGACACAAGTGCGGAAAGTAACGAGACAATGCCGACAGCTGCTTTGAGGGGGAAAAACGAACGAGTGAGCGTGCTATATATGCATGTGTTGGTGTGTGAGTGAGTGTGTTGTCTGTGTATCTGTGGCTGCCAACTTTCAAAGCGAGTTAATTTATAGCACGTTGGGGACGTTGTTAGCCAAACAATAACACACACATGTATACATGTATTTAAGACACGCACACACACATGCATAAATAAAACATAGTTTTGCTCGCGTTTTAATAATTATGCTGTTTTGCTGTTTTGCTTTTCTTCTTTCTTCTATTCATGCGCTACATCAACTTCTTAAGGCCGTTGCGCAAATAAGTATATATGTGTGTATGTAAGCTTAGCTCAAAGAGTTGCCACCCCGTTGCGAAAGATTGAAGCTTTGTATTGTGTGTGGCTGCATTTATTTCATTTTAATTGGACTGTTATTGTTTGAATTGTTACCGCCGCTTGTTGAAATTGCTTTTTATTGGTTCGCTTTCGATGTGACAAGCGGACAGGTGCACTGTTGTTGTTGCTGTTCCTGTTTGAATTGCACACACTTACATACATGTATACATGTGTATGTACCTTATGCAGTGCAGTTGTTGAAAAGTTTATTCACCTCTCTCGCTCTCACGTGTCTTGTTCGTTTGTATGTGCCTATGCATGTGTGTGTGTGTGTGTGTCGTGATTTGATTCTTTGCTAGTTCTGTTCTGTTTTGCAGCTACTAAACATTTACCGATTTGCATGTCCTCTCTTCGCTAGAGAGTCTCCACCATTCCCTTCCCCTACCCTATGCTTTGGCCACTTTGTTTTCATGTAAATTTTCTCGTTTGCTGCCGCTTCGCTTTGTATGCGAAAATTTGATAAAACGAAAACGTGACTTGCTTATGGAAGCAACTTTAGCAAGCTCTCTTTTTCAACAACGTTCCATTCTAATGCTGAGTGGCGCTTGCACAATGGTGCATTTAACCGTTTTTATGGATCTTATTATTAAATCAAATATCTAAAAATATGTTTAGTTTAAGCTTATTGCATTGGTCTGATAATTTTAAAAGGTATCGTACACAGGGCGTGGCACAGCCCCCTTTATAATAATAATAGACATAACTAGAAGGAAGTGGACTAATCAAAGATTTTTTACCACAGTGCTTTGGCGCATACAAACATTTGTCTGTATATGAGTGTAGTATTATATGTGTTTGTGTGTGTGTGTGTGTGTTTGTATATCTACGATCAAATCTGTGCCTGGGCTTTGTGATTTAGTGCAGCGCTTTCCTTTCTACTTTGGTCTTTTGTCGTTTTGCTCTCTGGTCTCTCAGCAATGGCACAATCTATAACATCGTCTCGGGGCTATCAGTTGACTCAACAAGGTCGTCACCTAAATGAATTGAAATCTGGATATCTTTATGATTTGCTTCTTGCATTGACAAAACGCTAACGGTAAAGGCAAGCAGCGAATAAGAAGCGTTAAATCATTAAGGGTTAGTCTCTCTGATATCCGTTTGCAGAGTGAAAACCCAAAAGAAAAGTGGAATGGGAAAAGCGAAAAGCATAACAAGAAACGGGAGCAACCCTTAAATTCGCTGTAGTACAGGCAAAAGTATTCCATTTGACATACAGTAAACCTTCAATAAAGTAAACGCAATTAAAGTAGAAATTAGTAAAAAAAAATATGTTGAAATTACCGTAATTCAAAAAATTTAACTTTTTTTATACCTAAGTCCAAATACCAGTCTCCATACATTATATCGATTGTGCACTGTACTAAGCCCACTTAGATACATTTACTAATCTAGCTTTTTTCATCTTCTTTTTACAGTTAAATCAAGATACGTAATCACGACGACGCGACGCGCAAAAATGGCCAAAATGGAGGTCGACGATGTGGTCGACTTGAGTCTGAGTTCTGGGCGAGATCCGGCGCTGACCATAACGCCCACGACAACAGCGCCAACAACAGCAGCAGGAGCAGCATCCACAACGGGACTCAGCAATCGTGATCTGCGAGCGCTTACAGCCAACAACACGGGACTGACCATAACACCAGCTCCGGCGCCCACAGCAGCAGCCACTGGAAATGGGAATGGCAGCAGCAGCAGCAACAACAACAGCAACAATACTAACAGCAACACAGCCAATGCCACAACAAACAGCACAAATAGCAGCAACAGCAGCAATAATAACAACAGTAGCAGTAGTGGTGAGGGAGCAGCCGGAGTGATAACGGGCGCAGGGAGCGGCAGCGGCGTCCAAGATGAGAACAAAGTACAACGTCGCGTGCTGCGTCCACGCACTGAACCCAAATCGTATGCGGAGGCACCAGATATTGTGCTGCTGCCAGCACGAACCAATGGGAGGCAGCAGAATGGCAATATTGATTCGGAGACGGATGACGAGGAGATGCCGCCGTATGTGCCCATCAAAGAGTTGTCACATGCTGAGCTCAAGGAGCGCGAGAAGAGTTTACGAAAATTGCGTCAGGATTTGCGTAATGAGGAGACGAAATTGATGCTGCTCAAGAAACTGAAGCAATCGCAGCAGGTGATGAAGGAGAATCTGGTTGTGACGCCCACAAGTGTGTCGCCCAATAATCCATTGGCAGCGATACCCAGTGCTCTCACCGCCAAGGGTTCGCTTAGTGTGACGCCGACGTCGGCAATGCCGCTGCCAGCGCACAGCAAAGGACGCAGTAGTTTGGGTGGCAGCGCTGCTGCTGTTAGCATTAGGTAAGTAATCGATATAACTATCGAAAGCCTTTCTTGTTATTAATGCTCTCTCTCTCTCTCCACTTTAGCGCCACCAACAATCGCAGCGTAAGCTCCACAGCAGCGGCTGTCGCTGCAGCGGCGGCAGCGTTGTCTTCGTCGTCGCAGCGCAGCAGCAGCAACAATAACAACAGCCACAGTCATAGCCACAGCCACTCGTTACTCCCGCCACCAAGATCATCGCTTACAGCTGGCGCCACACTCGCTGCCGGTACAACAATAACGCCTGCCACAAACAGCTCGCATCGCTCGAGCGTTCTGCCACCGCGCACAAATCTGCCGAATCTCACAATAACGCCATCGGTGACCATAACGCCGACGTCGGCACCGCCTTCCAGCCTGAAAGCACGCAATGTGAGTTATTGTAATGTAATCGTTGCCGTAAGCGCCGAGTTTTTTTTCCAACAAAATACATTTTTTGCTATTTAAAAACTAAAAGACTTAACACATTCAAACTACAAAGCTTTAAAATTTGTATTTTTCTTTTGAAATTTTATGTTTGAAAAATGTACACAAAACTCACGCTTACCAACACTAAACAGTGCAGTTCAATGATCGAACTTCGATAAATTGTATCGAAATTCGTTTATTGTTTTGGCAACACCTAACACTCTTACTCACACAGACATAAACACACACACTCTCACGCAAGGACAACTGTCAAAACTCTTAAATTTGATTTTTGAAAAATTCATTTCAAGCAGGCTTTATTTTCTCTTATGGTTTTATGTTTTTGGTGGACAAATTTGGCAGCCATCTTAATACCACACACACAATATTCAAATTAAATTTAGTTAGCTCAATTCCAGACAGAGATAAAGAGAGAGAGAGAAAGAAAGAGACAGAGAGAGAGAGAGAGAGAGAGAGTGAGATAGAAAGGAGAGATTTTTGTGTGAAAAAGCTTGAAACGCATATCTAATTTGTTTCACATTCTTTTATGCCAAATAAATATAAAAATAAAAAAATAAATTGCCAAACATGCAGCCTAATATTTCGGATAATTCGAAGGTACCTGGAACCATTAGCAATTCTGTTTCCATAACGCCGGCGCCGCCGCTGCAGCAGCAATCGCATCAAAATCAGCTCAACGATCTGAAGGTAAACAGTAAAATTATTATAATTTAAAGTAAATTTATTAAACTTTTGTTTAAATTTTTAGAATGATCGCAATACGCCCAGGGAAGAGGCACAGACTCCGGCGCAGCGTCAGGCGGCTGCGAAAATGGCATTACGCAAGCAGCTGGAGAAGACCTTGCTACAGGTAAGATGCACTGCATCCAGTTTACAAGCAGTACTCTAAGCTTTCGTCTACAAAAACTTTAGATACCGCCACCAAAGCCACCACCACCAGAGATGCACTTCATACCGAATCCCAGTAACACGGACTTTGTCTATCTGCTCGGACTGGAGACTGTGGTGGACTATCTAACAGTTAATAAGAAGGCCAATGCGGTGGCAGCACCATTCCGTTGTGCCCAATGCAAGATTGACTTTACGCCCGTTTGGAAATGGGAGAAACAGAGTAAGCTACGAATGGAAATTGCTTTAAGGGACTATGTTTGATTTTTTCTGTTTGATTTTTATAGCCAATAAGGATGCCAAGGTCATTTGCGAGCAGTGCGTTACGTCGAATGTGAAGAAGGCACTAAAGGCGGAGCACACCAACCGACTGAAGCAGGCATTTGTGAAGGCACTGCAGCAGGAGCAGGAGATCGAACAGCGTTTGGCCAGCCAGAGCAGTCCATCGCCAGTGGAAGTAAATGCCACAAGTGTTGCCCTCACCGCCTCCAATCTATCGACCTCGTCGTCGTCGTCATCTTCGGCGCATCAGCAGGCGCTGCAGCGAGAACGTGAACGTGAACGAGAGCAGCGGGAACGAGAGCGAGAACAGCGTGAACAACTGCAAGCATCACATGCCTCGGCAGCGGCTGCTTTGGTTAATTTGCCACCATCGGTGACTGTTATACCAACCAAATGCCAGACACCAACACCAGCAGCACCGCGTCCAACGCCGCCACCGCCGTCAGTTACGGCACAAAGACAACAGCAGCCAACTCCACCGCCAGCAGCGAGCACAGCGCGATCTTCGCGAGCAGCGGCCACAGCAGCAGCAGCTGCGATTGCCGCCCAACAGGCGGGTATACTCAGTCCTGGGCCGGGACCAGCATCGGCGCATCATCATGAGCCGACAACGTCGTCATCATCATCACGTTCATCACGCGTCGATCGTGATCATCATCACCATCAACAGCAGCAACAGCAACAGCGGGAACAACAGCGAGAGCAGCAACAGCAGCAACAACAACAGCAGCAGCAGCAACAGGCGCAAAGCTATGACAAGTATTCAGCTGCCACATTGGCAGCAGCAGCGCATCTCACCGCACTTGGCGGCATGGGTGGCCTGAATATCAACAATCTGGCCAGTTTGGGCAATCTCAGCCAGCTGGGCAATCTGGCTGCTCTCGGTGGACTCGGTGGTGGCAGTTTTGGTGGAGCCTCGACGGCAGCCAGCAATTCAGCAGCAGCTGCAGCCATGAGCAATGCATCGCCAGCAGCGACAGCGGCAGCAATGCAGGCGTTCCAGCAGCAGCTATTCAGAGGTAAGAGAACAAAGTTCCCACTTCATTAATGGTAACTAATCTTCTGACTCTTTACACAGCTCTTGGTCAGGGACTGGGTGGTAATCCACAGCACATGATGCAGTTTGCGCCACTGCTCTACTCCTACCAAATGGCCATGGCGCAGGCAGCACAAGTAGCAGGTAAGCTCGAAGTTGGCTTAAAATCAAACAGTTTTTAATCTTTTAATTGTTTTTGGTTCGTAGCTTTCAACAACAACAACAAAAAGAGCAGCTCGGCATCCAGTTCGTCCAAGAGTAGCAGCAATGCCACCAGCCTGGCGGATATACAACGTGCCGCCGAGTTGCAGCGTCAGTATCTGCTGGAGATGATTCCACCGCAGCAGCCGAGTGGACCCAGCGGTAGTCGCCAGAACAACTGGAAGGCCTAGACAACTGGAAGGCCAAGACAACTGGAAGGCCAAGACAACTGAAAGGCCTAGACGACTGGAAGGCCTAGACAACTGGAAGGCCTAAACAACAGCAGCAACAACATTAACAACAACAACTAACTAACTTTATGATTTTTCTTGATTAGGTAATTTTATAATTTACGCAAGCAAATACATAATTGTACACGTAAAAATATATTAATGATGATTAATCTATTTGTAATTTACAAACAATAATTATTACATAATTAATTATACATAATTATACACAAATGGAATGCAAAATCGAAAACTATAACTAAAACTAAAAACAAGAAAGCAAAGAAAACACAATGTGAACGTAAATTGTTAGTTCTTTAACCTTTCTTTTTTGTTAATAATAGTATATACTTGTCGTGTTTCTCATTTAAAGCCACACAACAAACAAGCAGCAGTAAATCACAATAATTATTAACAATTAACAAATAGTAATTCATCACCACACACGATTAATTAAATGGAATGCAACATTTTTTAAGCTCCTATAGTAATTGAATAATTATAATATGCATAATAATTAATGATTATACATACATACATACACATTTACATATATATAGCCTGTAAGGAGAGATAGACCCAATTTTTCAGGGCCCAAGCTATATAGTATGCCCAAAACTCCTACCCCAGCATTTTCCTCTTTAAGACCCCATACAACTGAGTTATTCGGGGATGTACAAGTTTAATTTGTAGCCAACACACACAAACACACATACACCTATACATGCACACATATACATACATACATACATAATTATTATATACAATTATAATTGTAATCAAATTTAAATTTACAAATAGTTTTTAGTTGTATACAAATTTTTTGAATAGGGCTCTATATAATAAATTGCAGCAAGAATTGCACAATACGTTTTATTTTGCCAGACTAATAGATACTACGTTTGTTTTTTTTTTAAATAATTTCATTTTATTAGACACAATTTACAATTGATCTGATTTAAGCCAAGATAGAACTGTTATTTAGTTGACCACTTAATCAATTGTTAAAATTTTTCCATTTTAAATCACACATCGAACAATTTAGCTTAAACTTATAATTATTGTACATATTACATACATACATATGCAAGCACACATACATGCACACATACGTGCATACATATATAACAGCATTGAACACTATTTTCCTCTCAAATGCAGACCGATTTTTTGCCTTTTTCGATACGATTTTGGAGTTTGGAGTGGGAAAACGAAATATTTAAATGAAACGTAATATTGACTGATCATTAGCGTATTTTATAATAACTCAAGCATGATTTAAATTAGATATTTGAGACAAGTGGTATATGGTATGTGGTATGTGGACAGAGAGCGAGAGAGAGATAGAGAGAGAGTACCCTCTTTTGGATAAGGGAACAGAGCTATAGGAACAGTTTTAGGAACAGATAAATGTATGTAGGAACAGTGAAGAAGGTTACATTCAGGCGAATCATTCGGAACACAAACCAAATTCATTTTGGGCATGCGAAATCAAATTGTGATCAAAATAAAAACGTAAAAACAAATGAAAAGAAACTAAAATATGAGAATAAAAGTATAAAAAACCATAATTATTTTTAGCAAATTAAGTTTAAAATGCATTGTAATTCGAATTCAAAATAATAACAGTCGATACATTATCATACAACATACAAAATCAAATACAGCAATTCAGCCGCAGCATTTACAGCAAAATAGCGTCAGTTTCAGTGTGTATGTGTTTGAAATTCTATGCTAAATATAAAAAAACAAACAATATGCATATATTATACATAAAAAACAACGTTTTTAAACCGAAAAGAATTATAACGGTTTTTATTTAAAGCGGAAGGCGATACACTTTATCGGGCTTTGTCATGTGCGATTTAAATCGATAAGCCGATTGCAAGATGTCTGTTAAGCTCATTTGGCTCTGCTAAAATTGCTCAGTGGCAGTGCACTGGCTGGTGTTGGTAATCATTGCTATTGTTTTTATTTGATGTTCATATATTAATTGGTCAAAAGTTAGCCCTTTTTTAAATTTAAATTTAGCCTTTGCAGCGGCGTTTTAAACAGCTAGACGGCTTTAACAGAAAAAATACTAGCCACTCCAGCACTGTTAAGTTGGCTGTGTGTATGTGCTATGTTAGCTGTAAGAGAGTGTTAACAGCAAACATCGCAGAGTTGTTGTTGTTGTTAGAGTAGAACTTTTTCGCAAGGTTAATTTTTAGTGCTTCTCCCATCGACGGGTTAATTTTAGCCAAACGAGTGCTAGCTTTTAGCCACAAACATGATAAGCTTTCTGTTCATTGTTAATCGCGCATTCAGCGCTAGCAGCACGGCGATGTCGCAAACAATTCAAACTGGTCCCCGTCCGCTTGTACTCTGCGGCCCCTCGGGCTCCGGCAAGAGCACATTGTTGAAACGTTTGTTTGCCGAATTTCCGGATAAATTTGGCTTTAGCGTGTCGCACACGACACGTCGTCCCCGCGAAGGTGAACAGAATGGTGTACATTACTACTTCGTTGGACGTTCCGACATGGAAAAGGCCATTGGCAACGATGAGTTCATTGAGACTGCCGAATTCACGGGCAATTTGTACGGAACCAGCAAACAGGCGGTCCGTGAGATCCAGAATCAGGGACGTGTCTGCATACTGGACATTGAGCAGAAGGGCGTTGAGCAGATTAAGAAAACCGATCTCAATCCCATACTGATCTTCAATAATCCACCAACCATTGATGAACTGGAACGACGACTGCGCAAACGTGGCACCGAAACGGAGGAATCACTACGCAAGCGTCTCGATGCCGCTCAAGTGGAAATTGCCTTTGGCCTGACACCTGGAAATGTGCACAAGGTCATCAACAATGTGGACATCGATGTGGCCTACCAGGAATTCCGTGACTATGTCGTCGATGAGCTGCAGAAGCAGGAGGCTCAGGGCGTGCGCTTCAACTAAGGACTTATCAAATCTCTGAAGTCGGAGTTGGAACACTTTGGAGTGCAATGATATTACTTAACGAGTGGCATTTATACTTATGTATATTTATTTGTCTTGCAATGCCTAATCCTTGTTTTATTGTGTAATTCTTTTTAAGCAAACAGTTGTTAACAATTAAAGAAGAAACGGAAAGAGAGAGAGAGAGAGAGACGTGGAGAAAGAGAGGCAATAATTAATATATATTGTGACAGTACAAACAAAAGGTCAAAATGTTATCATTAATGATTCCTTGATAGAGCAGGCTACAGCAGCACGCAATGGTTTTAATTGATCCTTAACTGAAAACGACACGCACACCCAAACGCCAATCCTGCTCGCCACCTTTGGAGGATTTATGATTGATACGGATTGGTTTTATAGTCATGATGCAGATGGACGCGTGCTTGATAGCTTGTGTTACCCGTTTGCATGCCATTGCTCCTGTGCACCACCCTGGCAGAGCCATCAATCTTTGTCCGGCTATCGGCACTGCTCCACAGCCCCGCAATTGCCTCTAGTGCCAACTCCGTTTCGTCGTCCTTGTCGTCGTGCTCCGCCGACACGGTCAGATCGATCTGACGTCGCGGTCGCCGATTCGTGGGAGCGGCTGTAATGCCCAAGATTAGCACCAGCAGCAGCAAAAAGATGTGTAACGTTCGCATGGCAATAATATACTAAAAAGAAACAACTCATTGATAAGCTGCTCAGTTGAGTCTGTCCGTCTGTCTGTCGCTTATCACTTATACTTGAAATCACAACAAAAACCAGCACAAATCAGTAGCTTAAACGATCTCGGCCTTTGTTTTATTATTAATATTGTAGCTGACAAGAAGTCACAGCGGGGAAGTGTGTAAACAGATTAAACTTTGGGCTCCATGATTTGAGCTGGTGGCCAATCCCATTGCTTGGCGGGCACGGGCTGCACCAGCTTCTCCCATGGCTTCCAGCCAAGCATTTTGCGTGCCAGTATCAGCTCATTTTCAGCCTGCACAATCAGCTCTTCCACCTGGCCACAGCCGACGGCCTTCTCCAAAGCGGCGATGTCCTTATTCTGCAAATCAAGAAGCATTATTCTCCATCTCTTTTGGTCCCTTCGGAAGCACTCACCTTTGCTACTGCGTCAGCTCGTTCTTTGACCAATATTTCGGTGCTCTTGCGATAAGTGGAATCCTGCGGCATTTTGGCCACAGCACGCATAATTTTGCCATAAAGCGCGCATAGTGTGTGGTGTGGATTTGTGGCTACGGCCAGACCAGTTAATCCTGTGGACTGCAGCAGGAAACGTTCACATTAATACATTTTTCCACAAACGTCAGTCGATGACATAACAATAACAAATGGGAAAGAGCGAAGCACGCCTTCGACACGTAGCATGCCAAGCATTTCTGTTGTAACCATTTACTATTTACTTACCGCTTTTAGTATTTTAGCCATGTTATTTATTTAAATTGTGCTATAATCGCGTAAATTGACGGCAAAATCAACGGCACCAATTGCCTAAAATCAACAGTCAGGGCTGGCAAACAAATCTATTCAGTTGCGCAGGGCTGCTACATAGCAGCTGCTGTGCTGCTTCGATAACAGTGTTGAGGAACGCTATTAGTTGACAGTCCGATGGCTCAATAACAGTTTTGCCCGCCCAATTCAAACGCATTCAGTGCAATTCGATGATGGCTGTTTATTTTAATTATCACAATCAGAATTATTACATAAAATGGTGGTAAATGTGAATTTTGTGAAAAGTTGTGAGTGTTTGCCTAGAATTATGGAGATTCAGATTCGATTTATGTGTAAATGAGATTACGTTGCTGCCGCTGGCGCTCGTTCTGCAACGCCAAATGCTGATATTAAAACATTTACTACGGTTACAATAAAAATGCCAATGACTGTGTAATTATTGATTCGATTCGCACGACATATCTCCCGCTCGTTCTTAATATTGTATCTGCCGTTCCATATAAGTCCGACGCCGACTGCTATCTGTTTAAATATACGATAAAAATGAGTTTACAACCAATTTTGGCAAAATGCAAATGTGAGTAACGCACCTGAAATATGATGCTGACCGAAATGAACAATAAGCTGGGGTAGAAGTATGGATGCTGCTTGTTGGTCTCCAGAACGTAACGCAATTGATTTGCGTTCGCCGAAAGCAACGCCAAGTCCATCATACCCTGTGCCAGGGTCTTCTTGTGCTGATAAGCATTCACGTCTGGTATTGGTGTCGCAACGCCATCGATATCCACAAATCCAGGATAGTTAAAGTCTGGATGTGAGAAACTGGTACGACGGCCACCGCCATTTGGCATAGGAACTTTGTTACCACCTCCAGCACTTCCTCCGCTCCTGCCCCCAACACTGACAGTCCCCTCTTCTTCACCTAGAAGGCCATCGTCGACACCAGAGTTATGACCATTCATATTGGGACGATCATCAGTATCATCGTCATCCAGTTCGGGAACTGTCAAAAGAAAGAAATAATTAATTATAAGATATTAACTAAATTTTAAACATTTAGTGATTCTTACACAATTGATTGTCGAAAGTTCAGTTGATGTTTAATAGCGTATGTAGTTTTTCAGTTAAAATACATTTAATTAAAGCACATAAATTGAATGAGTACAAGTTTAGTGATTCGTTGTGATTAAATGAAAGATAGTATATATACTAACCTGCTCGCGGTATGCGAACATTGCGTCCATCAATATCATCAATGGCCTCGTTGTGTATACCCTGTAAAATATGCAAATTTATAGCTTTCTCTAAGTATGTGAAATAACCACAAATGCATTTAATTCTAATCATGAATTGTTTTCCTTGTTTTTGCAATTATAATTTCTAATAACACAGCTTCCACCATTTTAACTGATTAATCCATTCATATATAGTTGTGTGCGTTTATGTGTGCGGGTATTTATGCGGGGCTAAACTAGATCGATAAAAAAATACCCCAATAAAATTAGCTGTCTCCCGGCTATGACTAATCTGGGAATTTTTACGTTGATTAGCTACAAAGATACTTTCCCAAAAAAAAAAACTTATCTCGTTTCATTGTTTACACTGCAATTATCAGCTAAATCTTTGCAAACATATATGTACACTATGCCTAGTATACTACCTAGAATAAAATTTGATTGTTGTATAGTAGCTAAAGCGATAAAGCTCTAGGAGTGTTATACTAGCAAACACTGCCTGCTTTTCAGATACTCTATAATTGGCATAAATGGATGCTTTCCGTGTATTTATTAATTTAAAACCCTTCTATTAGACTACTTGAATTTTATAAATATTTTAAAAGATATAAAGCCTTATTGTTATAAAAAAATATACGAAAATGAATGTAAAAATGTTTGCGTCGTTAAAGTGAGAAGCTGAATAAACTTACTTGATTATTTGCCAGCGATTTATTGTTCTCCAGTTTATCCATTTGAAGTGTTATATGCTTATGGTCAGTCATTTTACAAGTTGAAAGATGCCTTTATTTAATGTAACCGAAAATGAAATTCTTTGTTTGTTTTATTCTTATGTATGTATGTATATGCTGTCTGCTTTTGTTTTTTGCTTCTTATTTTAATTTTGTCTTTGAGAAATACACTTGATAAAATCACTTGAAAAGAAGAAAACTCGTGCGCTTAACGACCGCGTCGCACGCTATTAACCATACAACTGATACTGAGCGAACCCAAGCACAGACACAGACCCAAAACCAGAACACAACACAGATCTCTCACTCTCTCTAATCAAGATGAAACGGTTGTGCTGTAAATGCTCTTGCTCTCTGCCTGTTGGCTCTCTTTTAGCATTGATTAATCAATGTCCAGTTTGACGCAGCTCCCGCTCTCTCGCAGTTTTGTTTTGTGTTATACTCAAAGTAAAAGCTCTTCGCTCTCTCTCTCTCTCTCTGTCGGTCTCTCGCTCTCTAGCGTACTAAGTGCAAGTTTCAAATAGAAGTGCTAGCAATACTAATGCTTATGCATTATATATATGTATGTGCATTATATTAAAATATACACATACATACATATATATTTGTGTGTGCGTGTGAGTATGTGGAAATACCTGACGTTCTAGGAAATTGTCCTAAGCAAATTAAAAGGAAAATGTCACAGGAAAATGTTGGTGCACATTTAGACTACAAATTGAGCTGAGTCATCAACGGGAATATTCATGCCAAAATGATTGTCAAGTTTAGTGCCACAAAATCAAAGAAAGTCAATCCAAAAATAAACTCAACAGCGTTCTTTTGCTATAACAAACCGGTCTGGAAATGGTTGGTATGAACATGATGATGATTATGATTATGATCAACACGCATATATAAAGGTATATTTAAATTTACTTTAAAATTGTAAGGCATTACATGTTGTCATTGGTTTTCCTGTTTGGAAAAATAATTGGTTGGTGCCTCGCAATTTTAATTACTATTTTCCTATTTATATTAAAAGCTTAAATATTTCAGTCCCCATTGTAACGGAATCCAATACATCGATAGCTTGGCATGCGATTGCACACTTTCGATAGGCATAAACTTTGCAAGCCTGCACGCTATCGATCACGCTCGTTTTGTGTTCATGTATCGACGGCGCATGATTCACATCGTTAGCAGTTCGGCATAAAATGTGTGTTTTCCCCTAAAATGCGAACATTATAGCAGTGGAAGTTGAACTGGGAAGTACTTAGGATGGGAGACAATACTGAATCTAATAACAATGCCGTCGCCGAAGTGCAAAGTGCTGCGCGAAGCATACGTGAAGTACAGCAATCGTTTGCAGAGTCCCTCGGCTTTGGCAATGAGATCATTTGGGATTTGTAAGTATTGCGCAGTTTAACTACATACGTACTTGTACTTGTAATAGAATTTTAAGTCGTTAACTGTTATATCTATGTATGTATGTGTAAATTTCTAGACTCTCCGATGGACAAGCGGACATACTGACAAGAAAAATTGAAGCACTTATACCAAATCCGACGGTGCCAGAAAATGTAACTGGTGAACAAAGGGAAAAAGCGGAAGAAAAGGTTCGAAAACAGTGTAGAGTGTTCGAAGAAATGCGAAGCACACTTTACAACAGTGTCTGGGAGCAACGTAAGTTCAATTTTGATTAATAAATTGCAAGATTATTTATATTGCTCAGTTATCTATACGATCATGTGCAGGCAAGTACACCAATCGCCAGTCTTTAACCTCAATTTTCTATGTGCTGGTGGCGACCAAAGAAACCAATCACAATAATGCCGAGAATTCCAAGTCATGGTCCTGTCATCCAGTTTTTCGCACACGTCGTTGCATTGGTAAGACTAGCCAAGTTATTAAAAATGTCTTTTAGTCGTTATTGAACTGAACTCTTTCTTGTGACAGCCGACAGCAATGGGAGAAGCAATAACAGCTTCGATTGCTGCATGATCTATGTGGACGAGAACGGTCGAGTCTATCAAAACTGGCAGTCCTATGTGGACGAAAATGAGCTGCCCGAAGGGATTATGGTAGCACCACAACGTGGTGTTTACAATCTAAACACGAACGGAGATGTTATGCTAGAAACCTGGCTAACACCGGTTGCAACGCCAAAGCGGAAAGTACTCGGCGCACTGGACATAACCACAGCGGTTGGTGGAGTTGGAGCAGCCTGTGTGCCTCTTGTGGGATTGGCTGTCACTGTAGCAGCGCCAGTGATGCTTGTGGCTGGCGCTGTGGGACTCGCCGCCGCCGGCTATACAACGGCTCGTGCTGGCTCCCAGCTGGTGGATCGCAGTCTTCATGAGCAGTCGATCAATGTGACCAATCGCACGGCCCGCAATCACTGGATCAGCACCATTGGTGGCCTGGTGGGTCTTGGTGCTGCTGGTGCCACCAGCGCATTGACGGCGGCCACAAACGCTGGACGGAGTGTGGGCACTGTAAGTTTCATTAGACCCCGGATTAGAAATCTTTAGACTAAGCTGGTACTTAACTAATCCGACTTTAATCCACAGATTACCCAACTGACCGTCAACGGCATGAACATCTCTTCCATTATGATTTCTGGCACTGGTTTGGCTAATGGCGTTATTGATTTAATACTCGTAAGTACTATTTGCGATCAAAGATGACAGAACACTTCATGGAACTCAATACGATTTGCAGAAATTCCAAGATGGTGATGATATATCCACCATGGATGCACTTCAGCTTTCAGCCTCGCTCTTTCTGTTCACGCACAGTGTTTGCAACTTCAAGCTCGCATCCACTATCATCAACGAAACCGCAAACAGTCGGATCGGTAGTTATCGGGAGACTCTCAGTAATCGCCAGCGGTAAGTTGGATTAGAACTCGATTATCAAGTGTATACTGATGTGTGTGATCATTACAGGCGCATGTTTGACAAGGTAGTGAAGGAGACGACTCGCACAAAGGGCGCTACTCAGGCCAAAATGGACATCATACGTAATGTGAACGAGATGCCATCGCGTCAGCAGTTCAATGATTTATACAAGATCAATAAGGAGCTAAACAAGCAGGGAATTCGACCCAGTTTTGCATCCAATGGCCAAGGTATGGAGCTGAATGGTCAGGTAATCACCAACACAGCGGAGCTACGTGCCAGTGTTCAGCACAATGTTGGACCCGATATTCTTAGCCAAGTCACAAATCCAATACCAGAGACATTCAGCTCTACCACTTTGGATGCTAAGGGCAGCTCCTCGACTAAAGTCAACATGTCAGTGTTCAGTGGCTCCAGCGGCCTCACGGAGCCCATATTAGACACGCCCGAGCGTACGGGACCTTTGGCTGATGGTGTACGTGCTCTGAAGTTGGGCATCCTTGTTGTCGATGGAATCGGAATTGCACTCAGCAAATTCGAGACGATCTTTGAGCGCGTTATCAACGCGGAGAGTTTCGAAAATGCACTTCTCGCTCTCGCCGATCATTTGAAGGGAGACGTGATGAGATTTGTACTCTATTTAACCGAAGTGTTCATGGATTTATTTTGGGATCAACTCAATATGGTGCTAAAAATCTATATATCCTCCGAGTCGGTGCTGTATAGAATTGGTACGACTATATTGGATAGATATCGTGACCTGTCTTTACGCCAGTTGGAGCAATATGCAACTGAAATTATGAACCTAGTTCAAGATCATTTTATGTCACTCAATCCTAACAGCTTCCCAGATCTGCTCACAGAGTGTAAGATCTGCAATGGATTCTATAGCATTTGCAATTTGTAAGACAATAAGAAAAAGTCTAACAGAGAACACAAAGAATTGAGCACAAATTGACATAAATAATGAATACACAAAAGAATGTTTCAAATAAATATTAAAAATGATAATTTTATATATTTTTTATCGTAGTAACCTATGTAATAAAAAACTTAAAAGATACAAGAATAAGCCAGGCAAAAGCACACATACAATAAAACACATAAATAATAATAATATGTAATAGTAATCAATATCTAATGATACTGGAGGGATCTATATTCGATAGACGATCGGACGGATTATAGCGTTAGGAACGATTAACCGAAATGAGTGTATTATTATTATAAGCAGGGTATCCACAAATCGTTCATACTTGCTTTTCATTTATTAGTTCACGAAACACAGACAAAGATCCAAAATATAGTATGTATATATACTATCTGGATATACATATATATATTCAATAGATATAGTATGTATATGTTTATGAGTTCTTTTGTAACTTGGGTAGATTTTCTTTTGGATAATTTCCTTTAATCCTGATGAGTCTGTATATGTTGTGTGTATGTTTGGGTGTGTGTTCGGGTGTGTGTTTGTAGTGTGCATGCTGTGTTGTGCGTTGGCAAAAATTCCCATTAAGAGATTAGACACGAGACAAGTGCTGGAGAAGATTACACGGCCAGAATGCCTCGATGCGTTCCTTGAGCAACTGAATCGGATACAATATCCAGGTAAGTACGGTCTGTGCCAGCAAGCCCATTGGTTCCGGATACTGATGCGTCAATAGGGCCAATAAAGCGGTAAATGAGCATAAGCCCGCCGTGAATAGGATGAAAAATGGTAGCTCCTTTTTTGGATAAACGGAGACCTCATGGAAGGCCGGCAGGAGTTCGCGATCAGCGCACTCGGTGCACGTCGGATATGGATAGAAGAGATGACCGCGCTCCAGCGGATATGGCAGCATACGGAATGTGCCCTCCCAGGTGCAATGAAGCAGATTTAAGGCGCCCTCAACCTGTTTCCAGTGCTTAAGATGGAAGAACGCATAGGCCAGTGCCTTCCAGCACTTCCTCCGCTCCTGCCCCCAACACTGACAGTCCCCTCTTCTCCACCTAGAAGGCCATCGTCGACACCAGAGTTATGACCATTCATATTGGGACGATCATCAGTATCATCGTCATCCAGTTCGGGAACTGTCAAAAGAAAGAAATAATTAATTATAAGATATTAACTAAAGTTTAAACATTTAGTGATTCTTACACAATTGATTGTCGAAAGTTCAGTTGATGTTTAATAGCGTATGTAGTTTTTCAGTTAAAATACATTTAATTAAAGCACATAAATTGAATGAGTACAAGTTTAGTGATTCGTTGTGATTAAATGAAAGATAGTATATATACTAACCTGCTCGCGGTATGCGAACATTGCGTCCATCAATATCATCAATGGCCTCGTTGTGTATACCCTGTAAAATATGCAAATTTATAGCTTTCTCTAAGTATGTGAAATAACCACAAATGCATTTAATTCTAATCATGAATTGTTTTCTTTGTTTTTGCAATTATAATTTCTAATAACACAGCTTCCACCATTTTAACTGATTAATCCATTCATATGTAGTTGTGTGCGTGTATGTGTGCGGGTATTTATGCGGGGCTAAACTAGATCGATAAAAAAATACCCCAATAATATTAGTAGTCTCCCGGCTATGACTAATCTGGGAATTTTTACGTTGATTAGCTACAAAGATACTTTCCCAAAAAAAAAAACTCATCTCTTTTCATTGTTTACACTGCAATTATCAGCTAAATCTTTGCAAACATATATGTACACTATGCCTAGTATACTACCTAGAATAAAATTTGATTGTTGTTATAGTCGCTAAAGCAATAAAGCTCTAGGAGTGTTATACTAGCAAACACTGCCTGCTTTTCAGATACTCTGTAATTGGTATGAATGGATGCTTTCCGTGTATTTATTAATTTAAAATTTATTAATTTTAACAAATATTTAAAAAGATATAAAGCCTTATTGTTATAAAAAAAAAAAATATGCGATAATAAATGTAAAAATGTTTGCGTCGTTAAAGTGAGAAGCTGAATAAACTTACTTGATTATTTGCCAGCGATTTATTGTTCTCCAGTTTATCCATTTGGAGTGTTATATGCTTATGGTCAGTCATTTTACAAGTTAAAAGATTCCTTTATTTAATGTAACCGAAAATGAAATTCTTTGTTTGTTTTTTTTTTTATTCTTATGTATGTATATGCTGTCTGCTTTTGTTTTTTGCTTCTTTTTTTAATTTTGTCTTTGAGAAATACACTTGATAAAATCACTTGAAAAGAAGAAAACTCGTGCGCTTAACGACCGCGTCGCACGCTATTAACCATACAACTGATACTGAGCGAACCCAAGCACAGACACAGACCCAAAACCAGAACCCGACACAGATCTCTCACTCTCTCTAATCAAGATGAAACGGTTGTGCTGTAAATGCTCTTGCTCTCTGCCTGTTGGCTCTCTTTTAGCATTGATTAATCAATGTCCAGTTTGACGCAGCTCCCGCTCTCTCGCAGTTTTGTTTTGTGTTATACTCAAAGTAAAAGCTCTTCGCTCTCTCTCTCTGTCCGTCTCTCGCTCTCTAGCGTACTAAGTGCAAGTTTCAAATAGAAATGCTAGCAATGCTAACGCTTATGCATATGCATATGTGTGCATTATATTAAAATATACACATACATACATACATATATATTTGTGTGTGCGTGTGAGTGTGTGGAAATACCTGACGTTCTAGGAAATTGTCCTAAGCAAATTAAAAGGAAAATGTCACAGGAAAATGTTGGTGCACATTTAGACTACAAATTGAGCTGAGTCATCAACGGGAATATTCATGCCAAAATGATTGTCAAGTTTAGTGCCACAAAATCAAAGAAAGTCAATCCAAAAATAAACTCAACAGCGTTCTTTTGCTATAACAAACCGGTCTGGAAATGTTTGGTATGAACATGATGATGATTATGATTATGATCAACACGCATATATAAAGGTATGTTTAAATTTACTTTAAAATTGTAAGGCATTACATGTTGTCATTGATTTTCCTGTTTGGAAAAATAATTTGTTGGTGCCTCGCAATTTTAATTACTATTTTCCTATTTATATTAAAAGCTTAAATATTTCAGTCCCCATTGTAACGGAATCCAATACATCGATAGCTTGGCATGCGATTGCACACTTTCGATAGGCATAAACTTTGCAAGCCTGCACGCTATCGATCACGCTCGTTGTGTGTTCATGTATCGACGGCGCATGATTCACATCGTTAGCAGTTCGGCATAAAATGTGTGTTTTCCCCTAAAATGCGAACATTATAGCAGTGGAAGTTGAACTGAGAAGTACTTAGGATGGGAGACAATACTGAATCTAATAACAATGCCGTCGCCGAAGTGCAAAGTGCTGCGCGAAGCATACGTGAAGTACAGCAATCGTTTGCAGAGTCCCTCGGTTTTGGCAATGAGATCATTTGGGATTTGTAAGTATTGCGCAGTTTAACTACATACGTACTTGTAATTGTAATAGAATTTTAAGTCGTTATCTGTTATATCTATGTATGTATGTGTAAATTTCTAGACTCTCCGATGGACAAGCGGACATACTGACAAGAAAAATTGAAACACTTATACCAAATCCGACGGTGCCAGAAAATGTAACTGGTGAAGAAAGGGAAAAAGCGGAAGAAAAGGTTCGAAAACAGTGTAGAGTGTTCGAAGAAATGCGAAGCACACTTTACAACAGTGTCTGGGAGCAACGTAAGTTCAATTTTGATTAATAAATTGCAAGATTATTTATATTGCTCAGTTATCTATACGATCATGTGCAGGCAAGTACACCAATCGCCAGTCTTTAACCTCAATTTTCTATGTGCTGGTGGCGACCAAAGAAACCAATCACAATAATGCCGAGAATTCCAAGTCATGGTCCTGTCATCCAGTTTTTCGCACACGTCGTTGCATTGGTAAGACTAGCCAAGTTATTAAAAATGTCTTTTAGTCGTTATTGAACTGAACTCTTTCTTGTGACAGCCGACAGCAATGGGAGAAGCAATAACAGCTTCGATTGCTGCATGATCTATGTGGACGAGAACGGTCGAGTCTATCAAAACTGGCAGTCCTATGTGGACGAAAATGAGCTGCCCGAAGGGATTATGGTAGCACCACAACGTGGTGTTTACAATCTAAACACGAACGGAGATGTTATGCTAGAAACCTGGCTAACACCGGTTGCAACGCCAAAGCGGAAAGTACTCGGCGCACTGGACATAACCACAGCGGTTGGTGGAGTTGGAGCAGCCTGTGTGCCACTTGTGGGATTGGCTGTCACTGTGGCAGCGCCAGTGATGCTTGTGGCTGGCGCTGTAGGACTCGCCGCCGCCGGCTATACAACGGCACGTGCTGGCTCCCAGCTGGTGGATCGCAGTCTTCACGAGCAGTCGATCAATGTGACCAATCGCACGGCCCGCAATCACTGGATCAGCACCATTGGTGGCCTGGTGGGTCTTGGTGCTGCTGGTGCCACCAGCGCACTGACGGCGGCCACAAACGCTGGACGGAGTGTGGGCACTGTAAGTTCCATTAGACCCCGGATTAGAAGAGAGAGTCTTCTAAGAAGTCTTTAGACTAAACTGGTACTCAACTAATCCGACTTTAATCCACAGATTACCCAACTGACCGTCAACGGCATGAACATCTCTTCCATTATGATTTCTGGCACTGGTTTGGCTAATGGCGTTATTGACTTAATACTCGTAAGTACTATTTGCGATCAAAGATTACCGAACTTTACATGGAACTCAATACGATTTGCAGAAATTCCAAGATGGTGATGATATATCCACCATGGATGCACTTCAGCTTTCAGCCTCGCTCTTTCTGTTCACGCACAGTGTTTGCAACTTCAAGCTCGCATCCACTATCATCAACGAAACCGCAAACAGTCGGATCGGTAGTTATCGGGAGACTCTCAGTAATCGCCAGCGGTAAGTTGGATTAGAACTCGATTATCAAGTGTATACTGATGTGTGTGATCATTACAGGCGCATGTTTGACAAGGTAGTGAAGGAGACGACTCGCACAAAGGGCGCTACTCAGGCCAAAATGGACATCATACGTAATGTGAACGAGATGCCATCGCGTCAGCAGTTCAATGATTTATACAAGATCAATAAGGAGCTAAACAAGCAGGGAATTCGACCCAGTTTTGCATCCAATGGCCAAGGTATGGAGCTGAATGGTCAGGTAATCACCAACACAGCGGAGCTACGTGCCAGTGTTCAGCACAATGTTGGACCCGAT
Source organism: Drosophila cardini (assembly GCA_018903735.1). Lineage (NCBI taxonomy): Eukaryota > Metazoa > Arthropoda > Insecta > Diptera > Drosophilidae > Drosophila > Drosophila cardini. The sequence continues at coordinate 4,051,443 of JAEIGM010000004.1, read as the reverse complement.
ATTCTTAGCCAAGTCACAAATCCAATACCAGAGACATTCAGCTCTACCACTTTGGATGCTAAGGGCAGCTCCTCGACTAAAGTCAACATGTCAGTGTTCAGTGGCTCCAGCGGCCTCACGGAGCCCATATTAGACACGCCCGAGCGTTCGGGACCTTTGGCTGATGGTGTACGTGCTCTGAAGTTGGGCATCCTTGTTGTCGATGGAATCGGAATTGCACTCAGCAAATTCGAGACGATCTTTGAGCGCGTTATCAACGCGGAGAGTTTCGAAAATGCACTTCTCGCTCTCGCCGATCATTTGAAGGGAGACGTGATGAGATTTGTACTCAATTTAACCGAAGTGTTCATGGATTTATTTTGGGATCAACTCAATATGGTGCTAAAAATCTATATATCCTCCGAGTCGGTGCTGTATAGAATTGGTACGACTATATTGGATAGATATCGTGACCTGTCTTTACGCCAGTTGGAGCAATATGCAACTGAAATTATGAACCTAGTTCAAGATCATTTCATGTCACTCAATCCTAATAGTTTCCCAGATCTGCTCACAGAGTGTAAGATCTGCAATGGATTCTATAGCATTTGCAATTTGTAAGACAATAAGAAAAAGTTTAACAGAGAACACAAAGAATTGAGCACAAACTTGACTTAAATAATGAATACACAAAAGAATGTTTCAAATAAATATTAAAAATGATAATTTTATATATTTTTTATCGTAGTAACCTATGTAATAAAAAACTTAAAAGATATAAGAATTAGCCAGGCAAAAGCACACATACAATAAAAACACATAAATAATAATAATAAGTAATAGTAATCAATAACTAACGATACTGGAGGGATCAATATTCGATAGACGATCGGACGGATTATAGCGTTAGGAACGATCAACCGAAATGAGTATATTATTATTATAAGCAGGGTATCCACAAATCGTTCATACTTGCTTTTCATTTATTAGTTCACGAAACACAGACAAAGATCCAAAATATAGTATGTATATATACTATCTGGATATACATATATATATTCCTTAGATATAGTATGTATTTTGTAACTTGGGTAGATTTTCTTTTGGATAATTTCCTTTAATCCTGATGAGTCTGTATATGTTGTGTGTATGTTTGGGTGTGTGTGTGTGTGTGTGTGTTTGGGTGTGTAAGTGTTTGTAGTGTGCATGCTGTGTTGTGCGTTGGCAAAAATTCCCATTAAGAGATTAGACACGAGACAAGTGCTGGAGAAGATTACACGGCCAGAATGCCTCGATGCGTTCCTTGAGCAACTGAATCGGATACAATATCCAGGTAAGTACGGTCTGTGCCAGCAAGCCCATTGGTTCCGGATACTGATGCGTCAATAGGGCCAATAAAGCGGTAAATGAGCATAAGCCCGCCGTGAATAGGATGAAAAATGGTAGCTCCTTTTTTGGATAAACGGAGACCTCATGGAAGGCCGGCAGGAGCTCGCGATCAGCGCACTCGGTGCACGTCGGATATGGATAGAAGAGATGACCGCGCTCCAGCGGATATGGCAGCATACGGAATGTGCCCTCCCAGGTGCAATGAAGCAGATTTAAGGCGCCCTCAACCTGTTTCCAGTGCTTAAGATGGAAGAACGCATAGGCCAGTGCCTCGGAATCGCCACGCTTCAGTATATGCTCCGGCGGCAGTATTAGTGGCTTTGTTTCCAGCAAATACTTGGGTACATGCGGATTGAATTCCACCGCCCGATGTATGGCCTCCACCGCACTCATCTCGGCCGGACTCAGGCCGCGCTTGGAGGCGATGTCCGGCGAGAATTTATCGGCAACGGCACGAGCTTTTAACAATGCGGCCGTATAACAAATGGTTGCAGATTTGGGCAACGAGATGTCATCGTATTTGGCCAGTATGGCATGGCAATCGGCATACGCCTGCATTTCCAGCAGCGTCTCGATGAGATTCTCATGAATGTTGAGCACACTCATTATCGAGGGTATCTCCTTAGTGAGATCACGAAACATTTTTGCTGCCTCCTTTAGCTTACCCAGCTTGCGGGCGCACATGGCCAAGCGGCGCTTAATGTAGATCAACACATTCGTGTCTCGCCTATGGACACCATCGGCAATGGCACCTTGATGCTGAGTGGCCTGCGATTTGCGGTAATTGATTTCGGCCACCTTTAGTGCTGTTTTGAGTATCTTCTCTGCCTCCAAGATGGTCATAGCCTCCTCCTCGGCCAGCAGTATATAAGCTGGAGCACATTCGGCATTGATTTCCAGGGCATTGTGAGCTGACTTGATGCGCTGCATCGGATTGCGCTCACGCCACGCCGTTTGCATGATCTCGTACTCCTCCTTACGGGCATCGCCCTCGCAGGTGAAAAACGTCTGATGATCCTGGGCACTCAGATTCATATCATAATAGGTCAGCGGCTCCTTACTGGTGGCCCAAAAGAATCTTTGGTACTCGGCACCACGAAATAAATTCAATGGGTTGCGCCACACTTTGCACTCCGGTGTGCCACTACTGGTGGTTGAATTTGAATTGGTTCCGTTAGCACCGCCACCGTTGCTGCTGCTGGTGGAACCACTGCTGCTGCTGCTGCCGCTGCCATTTTCCAATTGGGCATCGTTGCCATTGATCCAGGGACTAATATGATTGATCGATACTTGCTCTGCAATTCACAGCATAAAATGTTTATATGTGCATGTTTTGAGATATAAATAAATTAAATAATTTACCAATAAATGAAGTGCCGTATTTGCGAAAATACCACCATTCGAAAATTAAAATTAAACCCGATATTAGACTCGAGGTGCCTGTGAGCGCAACATAAAACTTTGGCGTCAATGTGCTCAGAAACATTGACGAGTCCCACATCCTGTCGCTGTCGCCACCACTTCTGCTTCTGTTGCTGCTGCTGCTTCTGTTGCTGCCTTAAATTGTGTATTTTGTCTATTCGAGTTTTTTTGGGTTTTGATTTTGGGTTTGAGAGCTGTTGTTGTCGCCGCCACGACCGAGCGGTGTTTTAGCGTTTGTTGTTGTTAATCGAACGTTTCCTTTGACTGACGTTAACTGAATGATTTCGCTTTGAAAAGCCAATTTGCTTTAAATTAAAGGTGAAAATAAACAAATTCCCCTCTTATCAGCGTTTATCCTGCTGCAGATGAGACTTTTTTTCCATGAAGTATTCATCGGTGTGGTGCAGGGGGTAGATAGAGCTGTCAGCACATCGATTGCTTACTTATTATCGATATCAAGTTGACTCCAGCTGACAACCTTATTTATCGATATTTGTCGAGATACCTCACTGTAGCAGTCAAACCAATTTGACTTGTCTGAATATATATCGAGTATATACAAATCGTTAAACGCGCATCACTATAAAATGGCCGCTGTTGCAGCAAGTGCATGAAAAATATAAATTACAAAAAGTGCATTGGAATTTCAAAGTTGTTGTGTGAATTTTGTATAGAAAGTAGTTGATTTCAAAGGCAGTAGTGACATGGCTGAAGTGGCCAAGACTAAATTGGATGCTCAGCAGCAGCAACCGAAAGTAGCAGCATCGTTGAAATCAGAAACAAACAGCGTTGCGGCCGAGGAAGAAGAAGAAAGGACAGAAAAAGCGGGCGCATTAGAGTCCGAATCCAAATATAAGGAATTAAAAATGCTAACAGGCAATGTGGACGATTCGGATAAGCCAACAATTGACAAATTGGATGAGTTGAGCTCACTTGAGCAGGAAATCGCTAAAATGCATAATATACAGCATTGCGCAGACTCGGACGAGTTGGAAACCAAAGCACAGGTGAAAGACGCGGGAAGCAGTAAAACTGAGAATGGAAATAATTGCAATAACGACTCGGTAATAATGGACGAACTGACGCAGTCGACACGTTGCACCCCAGAAAATATGACACATATCAAAAAGGAGACTGCAGCTAAAGCTACATTGGAGGATGTGGATCTTATTGCGCTTCTAAAGGGCACCGATCAGGATCATCCGACACCGGCTCCTGCTCCCACAGTTGCCGCTGCCTTAGTAACTGCTGCAGCCGATCCTGCTACTGAAGAGAAATCTAGCCTTGAACTGGCTCTAGCCGAGCTAGACAATGTGGGTGTCACTATTGAGGGCGAAGGGCAATATGAGATAATGGAAATTGACGATGGCGACAATGCCAGCGGACCAAGTCCAGTATTGCAGGCCACTGCATCCACAAAGACTGGCAAGCATAAGTTATCGCCGGAGCAGGCACGTGCCGTGGCCCTGGAGCAAATGGCCGATCTGAAAGCACACTCGGCACGTCGCAAGGAGGCGACAGCACATATTGCCAAGCAACAGCAACAACAACAACAACAGCAGCCTTTGGACATTATCAATTCTTTGAACGATGATTGGAATGAGTACGACAGTAGCAGCGATAACAACTCCATATCGAATTCCATTACAATAGCAGCACCTGCCACAAAGAAATCGTTAGCCAAGAAAACCAAAGCAACCAGCGCAGATTCGCCCACATTGGCCAATGCCAAGGTTCAACAGAAGCCGCTGATTCCCAAAGCAACCACTGAGGAAGGGAGCAGCATTGTGGAGCCTTTGGGTAAGTGTGACAGTAAAGTGAAAGGTGCGGCAAACTATATCAGTTACTATTTTATCTTGTCTGCAGGCTTTAAACGTACGCGTGTTATAAAACGCAAAATAATCTGGGATCCCGATGTGCCTGAAACGCAGAAATCCTTTGCCCAGTATGCCAAAGGAACTGCAAGTCCAACAGCTGTAACAGCATCAGCTGTATCTCCAAGGGAAACAAGTCCTACAAAAGGAATATCAACCGCTTTGGATACACCTAAAAGGATGCGCCCATCTACACCCAAGGAGCCGCACAAAGTGGCAGCAAAGCGTGCCGCAACGCCATCAAAACTATTGGAATCGAATACCAATGCAGCTGTAGTGGCAACAGCAGGAACAACTCCTAAACGTCGATCACAAACACCGAGTGTGCCGAATGGAGGCACCACAGGTGGCGTTGTCAAGAAGAAAAAGGTCAGCGAAATCGATCGTTTGATGGGCGACGAAGGTGCTGCCAATATGATGCAGGCCGTGGAGCGGGAACAGCGTGAACTCAGCGGTGGCGAGTTGCCCAATAAGCCCCTAATGCGTAAACGTTCTCTAACTCTAACTGGACGGGTAAGTCTAACAAACCCTATAAGCAGTAATCAATATCAGCAAAAATTTTATTCGATTCCATTTGTAGCAGCCACAAAAGGCCGCAACATCTGCTACTGCTGCTACTGCAGCTTCAAGTGAGCTGTTGTCTGCATCACCCAAAAAGGAGAGTCCGCAGAAGGGCAACAAACGTGGAGGAGGAGGAACATCGGTACCTGCTAATAGCAATAATGCTGCCGCCGTTGATGCTGTGTTCAAAAAGGCCACAAAGTCACAGGCATCGGATTCTTGGGATTATGTGTACAAACAGAGGGCCAGCGAGGAGTCGATGATAATGCGTCGACGTTCCAATAGCTCCTATTCAAGCAATGCGTCCGTCAATCGGCTATCGCTGGACACCAAGCCGGCTGCAGTAGCCAATCTATCGGATGATGCTTCCGATACACCGCCTGCCTCAGATCCGTCATTCAAGTTCTTGAAACCGGAAACGAAAGCAAACCAAAGAAGCGATGGCACGACACCACAAACACTCGCCAACGATCTGAAACGTGGTGTCCAGCAGCAAAAGGAAACGACTCGTGCAAATGCCTCGAAAGTGGAACTGATTACGTTGCATAAACTGGAAAAGGTGGCACAGTTAATCATCCACACACAGCTCTCCAAAACGGGACACACCTACAAGCTACAGTTGCTGCAGAAACTAACTGAAATGCTGAATAAGTTGGCTAAGAGCAACGACTGCAACACGGTTCTGCTCACTGTGCAGGGACAGCAATTTTGCCAGGGTATCGAGTGCCAGGAGCTGATTGCCCCAACGCTGGAGAAGCGCAAATCCAGCGTCAATCAATTGGCTTTAGTTTTAAAGTATGTTCAACTTTAAATTTACTTGTGTGTATTTGTTATAAATTCTTTGATTTTAGGACATATCTGCGTACATTGGCAACATTCCCCAAGCCTCTGGTGGGCGGCATTGTGGGCAATCTTATGAATCTGGGCGTTATGCAATTGCCACTGCTCGACTATGTGGTGGCCGCCGAGGATTGCAGCTTTGAGACAAGCTACGCCAAACTGGGACAACTGCCCGAGGGCTATGCGTTGTGGCAGAAGCATCACAAGGTGTCCAGTCAAGTGGTAGGTGGAGTTACTCTATATTCTCTAAATTACTCTATAACACTTGATTTTTTATAGCACACGCGCTTGTTTTTGCTCGGTGAGCGTTTGCAGACATCGGAGATATTGGAGACACCAAATAGTTTCATTGACAAGTCCTGCAAGGCACACAGTGTCCAGGACGAGGCGCTCGCAGTTGCCCAACTCATTTCCTGCACCACAGCCGAGGTAAGTTCCATTTGCACCAACTGCCCAGAATTTCCTTTTAAATCCCTTTCTCCCTCTGTGATTTACAGCACTATCGTTTGCTCAAGAAGCAAAATCAGACTACGAATATGCCAACATTGCAGAGTTTGGATGCGGAATTCAAGATCCTAACCGAACAATGGTCTTCAGCCAGCTTTCAGGCCAACTACAAGCGTTATGTGCAAGATCTTAACGTTTAGGAGATGCTACCACATGGAGTGGTAGTTACAAATTTTTTTTTAAAACTACAATAAATATAAATTTATAAGAAAATACGATAATTGACGTATTTTGTAAATTGTTTACACGCAAGTTTTCCCCCATTTGCTATTCTTAGAAACTAAAGTAGCAAAAGGGAAAGAAAGGAAAATGTAAACATAAACTTTGACAAATTTTAAATACTATATTTAAATATATTCCTTGTGTTTTCTATAGGTAATTTTACTTGCATTTAGAATTACGCGTTGAAATTGTTATTAAACCGTTTTATTTGGAGTCTAGAAAAGGATTCTATTTATAATATACAATCGTAATTGTTAATGTTTAAATGTAATATATGCAACTAGCAATTTAACTACTAAGTACGTGTTATGTGTGTGTGTGTGGTTAAGAGATCAAATCGGATCTGGTTATCCAGACCCGGCCACGATTCGAGCCCACCTCTAGACTTGTTGTAGAGCTTTCCAAAATTGTGTGTTTGTATGTGTTAGTGTGTTTTAAATGCACGTTTCCATTTAACGTTGCCAATTCCTGGCCCTGCTTTGATATGTCCTCCGTCTAGTTGAGCTTTTCCTGCTCGTAGAAGGCTGGAATTTCGGATTCAATACGCAGCAAACGCACATAGCTGATTAGCTTCCAATTGTTTTCGGCTCCATCGTCAATATCAGCTGGCACAAAGGTGGACATGTAGGACACCAACTCCTGGGATCCATCCATATCGAGATCGGCAATTAGCATCGAGTTCTCCTGATTAATCAAATCTGGCTGACAAATCATCTCGCTGCGATCGTTGCGACAGAACTGCACAATGTTGCTCTGCGAGGTGTTCTCGATGCGTGTATCGGCGCCAATGAAGAGCACCAAGATCACCGTCTCGGTGATCATTTGCATTTTATAGCTTTTCATTAGTTGGGCCTGGCCGGCATTGGCTTTGCTGCGATTCTTGGCAGGCACACTGAATGTCTCGCGCTTCTGCAGTGGAAGCAGATGCTCAAAACTGTCAAACTCCTCATGGTCGGCGGGAAACTCATGATTCAGGTGGAGTGCATCACGTTTCAGACGCTGCTGTTGTGTTGTCTGCTGCTTCTTTTGCGTTCCTTTGGAGTACGACTTGTCCTTGTTCTTATCCTTGTCCTTGTCTTTGTCTCTTTCCTTTTCCTTCTCCTTGATCGCATTTTGGTGCTTGGAAGAGGAGCTAGCGTTGCTGCTGCTGTTTGTGTAGTTGCTACTCTTGTCAACGCTGTTGTTGTGCTGTTGCTGCTCCTGCAGCTGCCTGCCTGCACCATGATACTTCCAGAACTTGATGACAAAGCCTGACATCTTGGATTTTGTGTTCTTAAAGTGCCACTGGGCCGGCACCATGCCATACATACCCACGTTGGTGAAGTTGCGCAACGGATGCCTTCTGCCATTAAGGGATTCGGTTAACACAATGGTCACATTGCAGTCGGGACATTTGCCACAATTCTCCACGGTTAACTCGCGCCCACTGAGTGAGTAAACATTACGCTGGGCATCCGTATCCTTGCGCTGACCATGACGGCGATGCTGAGCAATCTTGGACGCGGGTAGCAGACGTTGTCCCACTATGGATTTGTTGGTAATCAAAGCATAGAGTTCCGCCAATGTCTTGGAACGCTGCTGCTCCGTATTGTTGCGCCAACAGCTGTAACTTATAGTGCTGGCGCTAGCGCTAGAGCTGGACGAGGTGTGCTTGCTTGCATCGAACTGAAGATTGGATATATGGGAGCAATCGTGCACCCGGAAGCCATCGCCAATTGGTAATCCCCGTCGGCCGGATAGCAGACGGAGCACGTTACGTGCCTCCAGTTGGGATGCTGCCACCGATCCCGGTTGCTGTTGCTGCTGCACAAATGTCTTGGTGCGCTGCTCCAGCGATATGCTGGATATGAGCAATATATCGAGCACATTATCGCCATCCAGATCGGGCAGAATGAGTGGAAAATCATAGGCATCCAATTTACGAGCGGAGTGCTCCATGAAGCGCCAATGCCACTGACCACTTGCTGAATTGATGACACCCAATTCGCCATATTCATCGATGACCAGGCAATCTGGTTTGCCATTGTTGTCCACATCCAAGAGCGTACAATCAATGGCCACCGGCTCGTCCACGGTCTCATCATACCAGGCAACTGCACCGGAATTACCAATCAGCGAGAGAATCCCATTCCGCTTATGATTGTTGGCCCGGAACTCCGGAAAGAAGACGTCGCCACGATAGAGGAACACCAAATTGTTCTCCCAGGCTCGCAGGCCGGCGACAACATTTACTCCACCTCTCAGCTCAATTTTTGTATAGTTGTTCAACCAATTGTGGGTCTTAACACGATCCACGGGTGCTGGACAGGCACCAGTGCCATCCCGATTGCCGCAGGGTATCAGCCAAACGAATCCAAAGACGGCAAACAGGCAAAGGCATAGGGAGGCAATGAAGCAACAACGTCGCTGCCTGGACATTGGCGTCCGTTTAGCGTTCTCCGTATGGTTGCCCAAAATTGCAACGTTGTCCGCATGATTCACATCGTAATCTCCACTAAAATTGGAGAACTCAACGCCAACATTGCCGCCTCCGGCTGATCCACTGCCCAGATCGCTGAGCATCACCGAGCGGAATGTGTTTTGCATGTTGTTGGTGTAGCTGCTGCTGATTTTGTTGCCGCTGCTGCCGATATTGTTGCTTTCAGGTTTTGGCTTTGATTGCTGCTGTGATTTCAGCTGTGAGTTGGCCACAATGCGTGTGACAGTTGGTCGTGTGTGTGGCGATTTTAATGCCAAAGTATTTGGTGGTATACGGCTGCGATTACGTTGTTGCTGCTGCTGTTGTCGCAAGTGTAGTTGCAATTGTTGCTGCTGCTGCTGTGAGTGTTGCTGCTGTCGATGCTTGCTAGCGTTGTGTATTACAATCTCCTCATCAGACTCGGAATCGCTCATTGCCTGACTTAGCGGCGTATAAATGCCTTGATGTGTTGTCGGCAATGTTTCCGTATGTAGCATTTTAGCTGCTTGGAGAAAAATCAATAATCCAATAGGAAAGTGCGCGCGTAGAAAAAATACTTCGACATTCCCGTCATTTATCCACAAAATAATACTGATTAACGATGCTTACCTTTAATTGTTGGCACAAACACTTGCTGTTTGCTTGCATCATCCACATAGCTACAATACTTGCTTGGCTCTGTTTTCTTAATTTAAAGTAAACATTTAAAAACCAAGCTAATTCCTCCTAGACCATTCAAGCGTTCAGTGCTGTTAAGTGCGATTTCAAATGTTATCGATAGCAATGCAATCGCAATCGTTTCAGTATTTTTATTTTTTCTATATGTTTGGGGTAACACTGGCTGCCCATCACTATCATCAAAAAAAGAAAAAAACAACAACTACTGCAGAAGTTTACGTGCGTGAAAAATTTAGTTAAGTTTTTAAGAAAGAACAGTATTTTGCAACGACAAAAACAAATCAAAAGTGTTCTGAATGCTGCAGCAAAGGCCAAGGCACTTAGTAAACGGCAGCTTTTTAAGCAGCACTGATAAACGAAGTGAATTAGAAAAGTGAAAACAGTGCCAAAAGCCAACAGCAAAATCAAAATCAAAAGCAAAAGCAAACGAAAAGCAAAAAGAAGCAAAGGAAAAAAGCTATACATCCCATACATACATATGCATATGTACATACACAAGTGGTGCTCGCGGTGCACTTGACGCCCTGTTCAATAAGTTATTTTACTTGATTTTACTGTAGTGTGTAGTCTAAAATTGCAGTTTGCCACAGTCGAACATTAAGCACACACACACACATACAGACAGACACATTGCACACACACACACATACACCCCATACAGACATAAACATTCACACATACACGCACACATTCTCATACGATATCGTTGTGCATATTGCGTATTGAAAGAAAGAAAAAGCAGCAGCAACAACATTGTCACATACGCAACAAGACGCTCCAGCAAACGTTAACGTCGACGTCAACGTCAACGGCGTCGCAGCCTTCAATTTACACCTACATAGGCAGATTCATCGCTACACACAGACACGACACGTCTGCATACACATGTCTTACATGATGGCCAAGACGCTGGAGGAGCAGAGCTTGCGGGAGTGCGAACACTACATACAATCGCACGGCATTCAGCGCGTCCTCAAGGACTGCATCGTCCAACTGTGCGTCTGTCGTCCCGAAAATCCTGTTCAATTCCTCCGCAACTATTTCCAAAAACTCGAACGGGTAAGTTTAATTATTTTGTTACATTTACCGATCTTTTGTTTATCAACACATAATTTTGGGGCGTCCCTAAACCGTTGGCGTGGACAGTAACTTTTTGAGTGGTAGGAAACATAAATTTTTGGGTAACGAATGTTATTAACAAATTCATCATTTTTGAAAAGTAATAATGGTTGAAACAGATATATTATAAACTATTCATTAGAGGGTGAATATATAAAATATTCAACTTATTTTGAATTATTTTATATCTACAATTATACCATTTTGAAATTGAGTTATTATAAATCCTAGTAGACCTTGGACAAAATCTTTTTAACTATAGCCAGAAACTAACTAAAATTTCCATTCAAACTGAATCTAGTAACGGTAACACGACAAAAAGATATACGAATGAAAAATCATATAAAATACATAAATTTATTCCGTACCCGATTTTGAAATAAGTTCCAAGGATTTCGGTTCGCGATTTCGATCAAAAATATGGATAATAAAATACCCGGGCTGATCACCAAGAGCCCGCATTATAATTTTTTGCGTGAATTCTGGCTGTGCTACAAGGAAGATGATATGTCACCACTAGAATTGGTTTCGGCCGCATCAGATGCTTGGAAGAAATTGGACAAGTCCACAAAAATGCTCTTCGAAGAGGTCCCTAAACTCCTTATAGCTTCTTCTAACTTATTCCATAGCCTATTTCGTTGCAGGGTCCTTATTTAGGAGCCCGTTTGGCTTTCGATCTGTTTGACGAGGATGTCAATTTCAAATTAGACACAAGCTCTCTTGCAATTGAGCCATCTACTCCTAAGCGAGTGCCTAAAAAAGCCACGGTAGGAAGACCCAAAAAGAAACCCGTAAAACAAGCAGCCAAATTCAAGCCAAGGAACAAAAAAGTTCCACAAAGCATTAAAATGCGGGCCAAGCAGAACACAAAAAAAGCTAAACGCAAACGCAACTGAAGTTAATATTTTTATATTTTCATACTCTAGTAAAAAACTAGTTTTGTAATGACACACACACACACGCACACACAACGCACATGATTCGCACATCCTAGCAGTGGCAGCTCTCAATAAATTGCTTGAACGGCAAGCAATTTCTAAGGGAGAAATCTAATTTTTATTTATTGAAAAGTTATACCTTTAGGGATTGGGCTTAAAAGCAGAAATATCTAGTAATAGTTCATCTAGAGGTCTTTGACATTAGTAACATTAGTTAAATGATTTAATGTAGATTTGATTTTGGCATTAGTAACGTTAAGCGTAAAAAGGTTTAAATTGGATTGGTCATATACTTTAATAATTCGATTATAAACAACTTTTTGCTTTCATAGAATTTTCTTTAGTTTCAAATTATGCTATCCTTAAACAAATTATCAAAATGGAGCTTTAATCTAAAAGTTTTTCAATTTTTAATTTAGCTTCATTTAATTTATGTATTTTACAGCATTCTCTACATTTTATGTTGTAGACTCTGCAGGTTCATTGTCCAACCCTGAAAGAGCGATGCTCCGTGCAAATCAATAAACACGTATTTGGCTATTTTTGGTGACACTTTATCGTACACAAAAAAGTGACCACGGGAAGGTGGATGTGGAATTTACATATGAATATATGTTGTACGTACATACATACATATATGTTATATTCATGTATGTGTAAACTCACACGAGAAGCGTGTGATGCTGAATCGCTTCAATGGTTTTTTGTCTAAACACTCAATTCAACACACTCAAATGGACACATATGTGTTCCTGTCTGTATGTGTGTGTGTATGTGTGTGTGTGTGTGTGTGTGCGTATGAGTGTGTTTGTTGCAACTGGCTGTTGCAAGTGTTGTGGGCGATGTAAAGCTCGGAAAAGCTTTGAATATTTCCTGGGAAAAGGCTGGACTTTTGCAGTTTGCTGCAAGAGAAACTTCCAAGTACTTGCAGTTGCAACCTGTAGCTTTCTCTCTCTCTATCTCTCTCTTTTACCCGCTCTCTGCGATTCACACACACACACACACACACTGTTACCTTGCTCCCACTCACTCCACTCTTAATATCTCCGTCGCACTCGCTCTCTCTCTGTCTAACGCCTTTGGTGTCGCTCGCTTTTAGCTGGCTGACTTTGCCTGTTGAATGCCATGAGTTGATTTCAGTTTGATAAACATCCTGTCGCCGAGCAGAAGCGTCACAACAAAGCTGCTGCTGCTTCTGTTGCTGCTGCTGCTGCTACTGCTGCTGCTATTTGTTGTGTTTTGTTTGGTTGTCTTGTTGCTTAGTTGTATTCAAGTGCTTTAGTGTTGTGGTTGTGCATATTGCCCGCCATGGGCAATCAGCTGAGTGTGAATAGCATTCAGGATGCTGTTATCGATCGCTTTAAATCGGTTGCACTAACTACCGATGGAAATGGCGCAATGCGCATACGTTCCTTCTCTGAAGTTGGCGTTGGACAGCATCATCATCATCTTCATCATCATCAGCAGCAACAACATGGCAGTGGCTCCTTTAGCGGACGTGGCGGGCGTATATTGCGTGAGAGCAGCATCGATGGTGGCGTTGCGGTTTTTGATATAATGCTGCGAGATGAACACGAGCATCGCCTTAGCCTTGATGCCATGCATCGTGTGCGGCACGTGCGCACTTCGTGCACCACCATACCAGAGGAGGATATTGTAAGTGGTCAAAAAGCTTAAAAACATTCTATTTCATTCCATTTCAGTTGGAACCAAATCCAAACTCAATCCGATCGTTTGTCTAATTGCATTGCGCTTTCCAGCTGCAGCAGCATTACAAAAAACAAACTAACTGCTGGCCTGATTTATGGTCAGCCTAAAAGCTTTTACATGCTGAGAGCACATTTCCTCTCTCTCATTTGTGCGCCACCAAAAGAGCTTTGATTTTGCTTGCTGTGTTTCGACAAAAACAAACTAAAATTCTAACCGTAAAGCTAAATGTTGAATACTCTAGGCCTGTCAGCTGTATAACAGCTTAACATTCGTTTTTGTGCGCCTAACAGAAGTCGTAACATAGCCAATGTACCCTAACTTCTGCTATGTTTACATTGCGCGCTCTCCCTTATCTCTCTCTCGCTTTTCTGTTTAAAGAGCAAGCTCTGAGCGTGTGTTTGTGTGGGTTTGTATGTGTGTGTGTTTGCTTGCCTTTTCACTCACCTACACACAGACGTGCGTGCAGCTTTTTGCAAGTTTATGGCAATTTTGCACTTGAAAACTCAACTCTCGGCGTTCGGCACGCAACTCAAAACCGAAATCAAAACGCGACTTTTTGCCTGACAACGAAGCTTTTGCCAGGCGCCCTTTTTATGCTTTTGCTTTGCAATGTTGTTCTTGTTGTTGTTGCTGGTGCTGCTGCTGCTGTAAGCGTCACAACTTTGTTATTGTTGTTTCTCTGTGTGTGTGTGTGCGAAAAGTTTTCTTTTTTTGGCCACTTTCCTTGGGAGCTGTGCGTGTTGGTGAAGGTCATCATGTCGGCGTGGTCGTCGTTGTAGTCGTCGCCGTCGTCGTTGTGGTCGTCGCCGTCGTCGTTGTTGCCATCGTCGTGTTGTCGTCGTTTGTCGCTGTTTACCGTTAGTCAGTTTGCCATCGTCGCTGCTGCTAACTGCGTGTGTTGTCTTTCTTAGAGTCTGCCACAGTTAGAGTCAGAGACACAGTTATATTTGTAGTTACAGTTACTGTTCGTGCCGTTTCCGTCCTAGTCGCGATTTGTGCTTTTTGCCCGCTGATTGTGTTTTATGGCACGCTTGACAATTGTCATCGTTCTCATCATCAAATTGAACATTTAATAGTTGTCGTTTACCGTTACGCGTTACGCTTACAGTTAAGTCAACAGTGTCAGAACGCCAGACTGAGACGGAAGAACTAAAAACTATAGCTAGAACTAGAGTTAAAGCTAAAAAAGTACAACAAAAATAACAGCGACAGCTGTCATCGTCTTGTTTATTTACGCCGGTCTATGAGATTAGTGTGTTGAGTGTTTAGTGAGTGTGGCTAATAAATAGTTGGCCAAATCGTATAGTCATCAGATTGTTATTATTATTGTAACAGTTACTGTTACCGCTGTTGTCGTTCCCGTAACTCCCGTTGACCGCTGTACCTGAGGAAACTTCAAACAGGAATAATGGTGTGTATTACAATCGCTAGTAGAGTAGTAGAGATAGTACAGTACAGTAGAACTTGGCTGTAGTGAACTCTACTTGAACTTTCCATTTGAGTTCTTGAGTTCTTTTTATCGTTATCTAAATTATGTACATATTTATGAAGACTTGACATCAGAAATTAACATAAAATTACGGTACTTTAGAATTTGATTAAAGTTTGTTTCATTTAGAACTTAACTTTTCAATTTAATGTAAGTGAAGTTTCGAAACTGACTTAATGTTTTCGAAAAAGTGTATCTGTAGATTTGAGTTGGTGTTTGGAGCCTGCTCTTAAAGCACTTGGGAATTGTAAATCGAGCGGGTAATTTATGCAGGAGCTTACCGCTATACACACACACACACACACACACACACACACACACACACACACACACACACACACACACTCACACATACCTGCGGGATTCGCACTGTTTGCTCTTCAATTTTGAAGGCAGCCTGCTTAAAAATGCGTTATGTATATTCTTATCATTCGCTGTCTCACTCTAACGCCACCATTTCGCTGGTATTGTCTTTATGCCTGCATAAATAAACGTTTTTCCAAATAAAATGTTGCCAAAAATGCGGGAGTTCTTTTAGCCAGGTTTCTATCGAGAAGCAAAATCAATGTAAAACTTTTATGTAAATAACAAACAGACAGACACACCCACACACTCACACACACATACACCTACACCCACTGTGGGTTGAAGGTTATGGGGCAATCTGTAGGAATATTTGTGATTTTCGTGTATATCCAGCGGATGTGGCGACCTTTTGTTTGGCCATCCATTAAGCGGCTTATAAGAGACGTTTACAGAAGTTTATGGAAATAGAGAGGGAAGGGAAACAGGTAGAGGGTGAGAGAGGGTGTGAAAGGAAGGTAGAGTGGATGTTGGGATGGACAAAAGTTCATGAATTATTTAGGGAATAAATGGTTGAGAAAACCACGGCTAAAACCTTAGCATGTCGGGACCCATGAGACGCAACAGCTGAGCAAAGACAATGGGCTAACTGCGCGTATACGTTATGCGTGGCAAGTAAACGGAAAGTGGCATCGAGCGTGCGTTTAATTCGTTTATAGACAATTGGATACCTTAATAACCTGCAGATACATTTCATGCGTTATAAATAGCAGTAATGACGTCACTGCCTCCCTTTCAGTGCGAGCGTGAGTAGGAGAGTAGGCTGATGATGGTGACAACTGTATGGATTGTACGGACTGGACATTATCAGAGCAGATTGACAGCGATTCAGCCAACATCAATATGGACAACGATTCTGCTTCCTCTTCTTCTTTTGGCCCGAATAATTTTGTCGTGCAGCATCAGAGGCAGCAGCAGTGGCAGCATCCACGCTGAAAGTGGCAACAACAACAACAACAAAAGCTTTTGTTCAACTGCCACACAGTGAAGGGTTGGCTTGAGGGCGTGAGTTAGGCGTGGCACATCGTGCTACGCCATTCTGGCAACAAAAAGTTCACTGAATTGGAAATTTCGCTTAACAAAGCATTGGAGCAGCCTCCCTCTAAAAGGAAAGAGCAGGAAGTGGAGGTGGTAAGGCTAAAGGGGGCTGAAGGGGGTGTGTGCCAAAGGCAACTGCAGTATGCGGACAGTTGGCACAGTGAGAATATCGCTGCTTAAATCAACACAAAGTTCAAAATGAGGACAAATTTTTCACAATTTCAAATTATATTCGCTAAATTTCTGTCAGTGTAGCTTCCGTTTTTAATGGGGCTGCACAGTGTGTGCAAAAATTTTAATTAATTCGATTATAGAACGCATTCACACACACACGAACACACACACGCACACTCACAAGCATACACACTTTGACACAGGAAAAACGGTGGACAAAAAGCTTTTCCGCACTTTGTGGAAA
Organism: Drosophila cardini; assembly: GCA_018903735.1. Lineage (NCBI taxonomy): Eukaryota > Metazoa > Arthropoda > Insecta > Diptera > Drosophilidae > Drosophila > Drosophila cardini. The sequence continues at coordinate 4,034,438 of JAEIGM010000004.1, read as the reverse complement.
GTTTGGTTAGGTCAACTCCAACCCCAATTTTACCTGCCTCACCTATCCCGCGCACCTCTCACCATCCAGCTGCATAGGTCGCTCAGTTCTCAAACTGTGGGACCTAAAAACATTTGGCTCGTTTTTGCTGTTATTTCTGACCTAGTTTAAAGGCGTCTATTGGCTGAATTAAATTTGGTACTAGTTTAAATTCTGTTGTATTGAAGTTTAACAGGCGAGTGTTTGAGAAAAATTGTTTAATTGAATAAATTTTGGCTTTAAATACTTATAAAATTCTTTGATTGCCTTATTTTATAAGACTAATTACTTCTATATTTATTTTACAACTGACTTTTAATTAAAGTTCTATATTAATTTTCTCTCTTATTTTTTTAAGCTTATATATTTTAGATTCTAGTGACAAATTTGTTTTCCTTTTTCTCCTTTGTCCTCTTTGTGAAGTCTTTGTCAAAAGTCTTGGAATTGGCAAGTTATTTTAGCATTCCTACCCTCCTCCTCTCCTTTACTCGTTCGCTACCGTTAGTCATGAACTGTAGCAACACTTGAATCTCACCTGACAATAGCCACTCAGCACAAGCAAGGTCTTCTTCTCTGTCTCCCTTGTCTCTCTCTCTCTCTCTCTCTCTCTCTCTCTCTCTCTCTCTCTCTCTCTCTCTCTCTCTCTCATTTCTCTAGAGCTGAGTGTCGCCTACTCTTTAAGCACCTCTTTATACATATACGTTTTTCACTCTTATTCTTAGTCTCTCTCTCTACCTCCCTTCCTCCTTTTTTGTTAGTCTTAATTCACACATATTTTTTACATTGCGCATACGTCACGTGGTGCACGAAGAAATCACAAAATGGATATCATAATTACTACTATAATAGCTATAGATACATGTGTCGTTGTGTGTGTGTGTGTTTGTGCTTGTGTGTGTGTGTGTGTGGGGAGGTTAAGCAAACAAACATTTTTATTGCCACATGAAATTATAAATTCCACACAGACGTAACATTATAATTGTAGTTCTTATTGTTGCTGTTGTTAGTGTAGGTTGAGCTTAGGCAAATAAATCGCCCACTGTGCCTGCCATTGCTCTCCCCTCTTCCTCCTCCTCCTTCTCCTCTTCTTTCTGCTGCGCCTACCTCAAAAATTGATTTGTTTTTACCTTTTTGCCATTTGCAAACAACAAAACTGACAAGTGGCCAAAGCCAAAACTACACTTCCCATGCCCATTCCGGCCCGCTCCGCCCCGCACCTCCCACTCGACCCCTGTCTACCCCTCTGACAATTTCTTGGCTACACTTTTGTGGCCATCATTTCTAGCTGTTGTTCTTGCTGTTGCTGCTTTATTAATGTTTCGCTCATTTTGAGTTGTTTTAGTTGCTTTGCTTTGGGCTCTTGCTGCTGCTGTTGTTGTTGTTGTTGAGCATGTGTGTATTTCTGTGTGTTGTGTGTTGTTTTTAGATTTTGCTGGGCAGAAAATTTGTAGTGTGCTACACTGTGAGAAATATGCTTGACAAGCCAACAATCAATTCATTTCAATTATTCAATTCAAACAGAAGTCTACAAGAATTTTTGTATTGTTCGTGCATTAATAGCATTGCATATTAAAATGTTTAAACTATTAATAAAGCTTCTTTTAAATTAGAATTTAGTATTCCATTATCTCGGTCGAGAAAAGAACTGAAGTGGGCGATGCAAAGTGCGCAAACAAAGGGTGTTATAGAGTTGTGTACGTGTTATTAATAGACTTAAGGATAGGAGCTTTGTTCTAAGCATAGGAAAATTAAGACTGTAGTTTAATTATATATTTCTTCCTTAAATTTAGTAATACCAACTAATATTTTATATTAAATCTATAGCCTAGGGTCTTATATATGCCACTTTGGGTCTGTCTTTAAATTTTTTAATAACACAAAAGTAATTTGGGTTAGAATTTAATTTATTAAGTGTAACTGCAGTCGGACGAAACTAATATACATATGTATGTATGTATGTTTGTGTGTGTGTGTGTGTGTGTCTTTGTGTAGTCATTATTTGTTGCAGTGCATGTTGTCCCCTTCACACCCGCATTAAGTCATTGCCTTGTCCAGGTCTTGGGCCACCTCAAGTAAAAACCACACACACACACACACACACCTAAACACATATGAGAGCAGGGTCTGCCGCAAGCACACACAACGTGGGGTACATAGTGGTGAGAAGGAGAGAGAGAGAATGAAAGAGAGGGAGAGTGAGACACTTAGATGTATGTGGGGCGAACTGGAAGACGCGCAAAGACGAAGCCTACGCTGACGCTGACGTTGACGCTAAAACAAGCAGCGACCGCGACCGCGACGGCGAAGCCAACCGCAACGACGACTGCGACTGCGACTGTGACTGCGACTACAACTGAGCTGAAAGCGAATTCGAATTCAGTTTTCAGTTTTGCTTCTTTTTCATTTCAATTTTCAGTTTGTGTCGCGCCTCCGTTTTGTAAATAACACGAAAAGCTAAAGAAATAAAAAAGCAACGGCGACAAAAAGTTGCACGAGGGCAACGTAAAAAACGGTAAAAACATACACGCACACCAGCACACCAACACACACTCACACACACAGGCACATATATGCAGTGTAAAGTTCCTGCAATTGGATTAATTAGACAAATTAAAAAATGGCAAATAGCAACAACAATTCCAATAAAAAAATGGAAAAGCAGCTAAAAATTAAATTAGCTAAAATCAGATAAATTAATAAAAACCACAGGAACAAGAGCAACAACAACAAAAACAGCAACAACAACGAGTAAAACTATAATAAAATTGTGTGTGTGACGCACGCGTTAAACAAATATAGAAAATTATAAATATATATATGTATACTCATACTATATAGTATATTATATACTATATGATTATACATCTCTCTCTCTCTTTCTCTCTCACACTCTCTGTGGTATTTTTATATAATTTCTTTCGCATTTTGCGCCAATTAAAATTCTTTTAATAGAAAGCAACCCGCATAAGCATCATTAAAAGTTTACTACATAAAATATGTAGTATAATTATTATTATTATTTATGCACAAATATCCTTCAAAGACTTTGCTTTACTTTTGTTTAAACAAAAGTTTTATTATTCTATTTACTGTTTCACTTTTTGCCCTGTACTTTTTTTTTGCTTAAAAATTTGTAGAAACTTTTTTCTTATTTTTGACAATTTCATTTTTTTTTCGCTGCTTTTCAATATTTATTTTTATAAAACTTTGACATTGGATTTGTCATTGCTCGCTGTTGTTGTTGCAGTTGTTGTTGTTGTAGTTGTTGTTGTCGTGCGTTACGTATACGTAATATTTGTGAGCAGTTTCTTTATTTCTAATTTGGCCGTTGAAATCTGTGAAAATTTACACGAATTTCCATTAGTGGAAAATCTACGAGCAACAATAAAACAACAACTAAAGCTACGGAATAACGAAAACTAAAGAAAAGCGAGAAACTAAGTGGAAATTTTAAGTGTTTCGTCGTCAGTTGTTTGTTTGCCTCTCACGTTGTCGCGTCGCGTTTGTTGTTTTGTGTGTGATTATTATTGTATTTGGTTTGTGCCCATAAACAGCATTTTGTTGCAATTACAGGCACACATACACACACACACACTCCTTACACATACAAGCACACCAGTGGAACACACAAACACACACAGATACAGCAGACAGCGAGGCAGCTAATAAAAAAGAAAACATGTCAAAGGTTTGCAGTGAGCTTATTAAGCATATTCTCAGTTGTGCTTTTAGTTTGTAATTTGTTCTTATTTACTTATTATTGAATATGCATTCATACTGTGCAATCATTCACTCAATATTCACACATTCATTCGCTCAATCACTCAATGCAATCGTCACGCATTGCACTTTTCACTGCGTGTCTATTTCAAAATGTACAGTGGATTAAGAGGGGCAAGGGAGGGTCAAGGAACAGTGGAAGGGGTTGAAGTGTATGGGTTAAAGATGCTTTATAACTGAACGAACCAGCTCTACGGTTGAATAGTCACGCACTTGTTGTTGTTATCACCTCATAAAGCTCATGAAGCTCTTTTATGGCATTGACTTGTGCTCTACACTGCGAGAAAGGAACGTGCTCTCTCGCAAATTGCAAAATTACGTTCGTTGAACCACAACATTTTTTTTTATTACACATTTCATTTGTTTAGTATTTGTATTTGTTTTTTTTTTCTTAAGATTATTTACTTTGGCACTTGTTGTAGCTCAAAAGCTTTGTTAAGAACGGAATTTGAACATATGTTGCGAATTTTATGTATCCTTTTATCTTTCCAGCTATTAAAAGTGTTCAATCTTAGCTAGAATTTGTTTTCCAAGACCAAATAGCAAAATTTGATACATACAAAAGTCATCCGTCAAGTAAAAGAACTATTTTAATCTAACAAACTGTCAAGAATGTGTTAGAAAGCGATCAATAACATTATCTTTTGATTTTCTAGAGTTTAGACTGTCAAAAATTGGAGATATTCAAATGAACGCCATCTTTTGAGGCCAAATTTCGCTGTTTAGCCGATAGTCAAAGCTGTAAATTACCTATATATAGTCTAGTCTAGTATATATAGTCTAGTCTGGTATAGAATTTTAGTTATACTATCTAAGTTATGGAACTAGCGCTGCTGCTAAACACTGGAGCGACTTATCAGAAGTGAATGAACTTCATTTCCATCGATAGTCTGTTATCGATAGGCCTATCGAATTAAGAAAGCTTTTAAGTACAGCAACTTTATATCGATAGCACTTATTTCAACTAATTGAAACACTTAAGTTTACTCACAAATTCAATGTCAATTTTAATTAAATTTTGTTCCCCAGCAATATATGAAGCAAGTGCAATAATAATTCTTGCATTTCGATAAAAATTGAAGCGTCAATCGTCGATCGGCACTCGTCAATCGTCAATCAACCTGTTAGGTCATTTAATCAGCTGAGTTCGTTTATGTTTTCATTATGACATTACAATTTTGTTGATAAGCGTTTCAGTTTCAGTGTCACGACATTTGTCATGATTACACACCCAGTTAGACGACAACCGCGCACCCACAATCAAGCACACACACAGAGAGACACACACACATACACATACAGAGAGAGACACACTCATACAGTGACAGTTTACGTCAGAAACTTAATTTGCAATGCGAAATCGATTTCCGTTTAATATGTCGCTAAACAAGTAAGAAAGGCTACAGTCGAGCGAGCCGACTGTAAAAGACCCCGTACTCCTTCTAGTACGCGTTTTTCCATACAAATCACCAGTTTTCGACCGATTTGTCCTATGGGAGCTATAGGCTATAGTTGTCCGATCTAGACCAAAGTTGGTCAGGATAGTTACAATGGTACCATACACATAATGTTTTAGTTTGGTTGCAATCGCTCAACTAAAACTTCAAGTCTCCATACAAATCACCAATTTTCGGCTGATTTGTCCTATGGGAGCTATAGGCTATAGTTGTCCGATCTAGACAAAACTTGGTGAGGATAGTCGCAATGGTACCATACACATAATGTGTTTGTTTGGTTACAGTCGCTCTACTAAAACTTCATGTCTCCATACAAATTACGAATATTGTGCCGATTCGTCCTATGGGAGCTATAGGCTATAGATGTCCGATCCGGACCAAATTTAGTGAGGATAGTTAGATGGGTACCATACACATAATGTGTGAATTTGGTCTCCCTAGCTCTAGTCGTTTTCAAGTTATGGTGATGTGAAAATAGTTTTTTACAATTTGCGGGGGCGGTAAGGGGCGTGGCAAAGATTTGAAATAAACTTGATCTGCTCGCGAAGCAGACGGACTTTCATTCCAAATTTGGTGGCTCTAGCTCTTGTAGTTTAAAAGATCTAGGTGATCATACAGACGGACGGACAGACGGACAGACGGACAGACGGACAGACAGACAGACGGACAGACGGACATCGCTATATCGTCTCGGCTGTTGATGCTGATCAAGAATATATATACTTTATGGGGTCGGAAAAGCCTCCTTCTGCCTGTTACGCACATTTCGCTTCAGACAAACTTAATAGACCCCCATACTCTTTTTTAGAGTACGGGGTCTAAAAATCGCAAAGCGAAGACCAGAGAAACAGGGAGAAAAAGGGGAGACAGAGAGAGAGAGAGAAAGAGAAAGATAGAGAGAGAGAGAGAGAGAGAGAGGAGAATAGAAGAAGACAGCATGTGTAAAGGGTGGGAGATTGTGGGCAAATGTAATTCAGGGAGTGCAAGTCAGGGCCATGGCCATGGATGGTTTTGTTGGCTAGTTGACTGAGCGCCGACTCCGCGTCTGCATAAAGGTCACGGTCAACAATATGCGCCGGCTCGAAACCCTGGCCGAGACCCTGTCACTCCCTGTACCCACCTCTGCCCCCCCCCCACCAACACACTCACACACAACATAAAATGGCCGAAAGGGAGCAGTTTATTGGCCCAAAGCAATAACAACATCGAGTCAACAGGCGGCTTTGACTTGTCAGCTTGTTTTGTGGCTTTGGCTGTGGCTTTGGCTTTGGGTGCAGCCTTTTACGGCTGCTGCTCTCAATGTGCCACAATTTGTGGCATTTGTATGCACAACAACGTGTCGCATCGTGTCGCAACGCGTCGCTTTAGCTTTTCTGATTTATTTATTTTTTGTTTGCCAGCTTTTAACTGGCAATTGGCCCAAGAATCCTTATCATCTACCATCCATGATCATCTCGCAAATGGCTTTAATTGTTATTGTTGTTATTGTTATTATTGTTTTTGGTTTTTTGCTTTATTTTCTTTTGTTATTGTTGCTATTTTGCGATTTGTAATTGCGTTTTGTTTACACTTTTGCACGAGTCGTTGTCGATTCTCGGCGTACTTTATGCGTTTCCACAAAATACTTTTGTTTGGACCATAAAAGTTTATGCATTTAAGCCATTTTGAATTTTTGTTGCCGGCTTTTTATTGACAGCTAAATGACTTGTGGGCTGTGTGTTTATGGCTGCTACGATTGTTATTGGGAAGGGAGGCGTAACTTAATGTTAACTTTAATAGTGCTGATAGCCTAGATTAGCTCGGGAGGGTACTCATAATAATTTGTTAGTACTTAACTAATCAGAATCCAATTCAACTGTTTTACACAAGTGTTATACTGTTGTCAAAGGTCTACATCCAGTGTGTAAGCCTGTGGTATGTCACTGTTATACACTTGTTAGCAATTTAAACTGTTATACCAACCGTTATACTGTTATAACAACTGTTATACGCTGCAAAACTGTCAATTTGCCACTAAACAGCGTTTCAACGAACTGTTATACAGTGTTTTTGCCTGTCCATAACAAAATAGCTCAACTTGTTTTGTTGTTTTCATTCTCTCATTTCTTTTACTCAATATTTAGACCCCGTACTCTAAAAAAGAGTAGAGGGGTCTATTAAGTTTGTCTGAAGCGAAATGTGCGTAACAGGCAGAAGGAGGCGTGGCAGACCCCATAAAGTATATATATTCTTGATCAGCATCAACAGCCGAGTCGATATAGCAATGTCCGTCTGTCCGTCTGTCCGTCTGTCCGTCTGTCCGTCTGTCCGTCTGTCCGTATGAACACCTGGATCTTTTAAACTACAAAAGCTAGAGCCACCAAATTTAGAATGAAAGTCCGTCATTATGTCAGGCAGATCAAGTTTATTTCAAATCTTTGCCACGCCCCTTACCGCCTCCGCAAATTGTAAATAACTATGGTCACCTACAAAAAAATTGATGTTTTAAGCGAATATCTCAGTAACCATAGCACTTAGGAATACCATTATTGGTATGTAGGTTGCTAGAGACAGCATAAATGCATTGTCATTAAAATTGTTGGACTGCCACGCCCCGTTTTCCCACAAGAATGAAGAAATTTTTAAACTTCAATGCCATTTTTAAGGCATTTGCACTTATCGTACGGTGTTGTAATTTGAAATGTGTTTGGAGACAGAGTATCACAAACTATCCTGAAAGTTGCATACAAATCGGACAATAAACAAAAGAGCTAGACACGTAACAAAGTTAACAATTGCACGCAATGTCAATGCATGTGTGCAAGCGAGACAGAAGCATATAAACATGTGAGCGAACGTTTTCGCTGCTTGTGTATCGACAGCGCTGCCTACGGACGATGCACGCACATGTATGCATACGATATGTAATATATCGATATTCAATACGATATGTAATTATAATTGCGATATGATATTGAATGCGACAATTGGTCATTATGTCGATATCTATATTGTCTGTTATAGATAATATCGATATCGAACGCGTAATGTGATATTTTAATTAATAACGATATCGGTATTTTCTTGGCAATTCACATCCCTATTACAAGCTGATGTTTTTGTTTCAAAGACTTTTATTGCGAATACTATCCATTGTAATACTCCAATATAGATTAATTAATATAATGCCGACAGTTTTATTAACTTTATTTTTAATTTCAAATTAAATTAAAAGTATTCATTTTGAATTATAATACGAGATTTGTTTTTACGCAAAACATAATTTTAAAACAAGGCATGTAAGGAAATCTAATTATGTATATGGACATATATATATATACATATATATATATATATATATATATTTATGTATATATATATATATATGTACATATATAAAATAGGAATCAATCAGGTTCTTCTTCATTTTCTTTTTTGTATGGAAAATACTTACTACACAGGTTGGTAGCCAATGATTGGCATTGGTATGAGTACGGGGTCTTTTACAGTCGGCACGCTCGACTGTAGCCTTTCTTACTTGTTTGAATGTCAGACAGCCGTTTAAGTAGCTAAACTGTTTTTCTGACAGTTTTCCAGCTTGTGGTCGAAATGCAAAGCTGTATTAGAAGCCGTAATCACTCTTGAGTGACATTGAAATGCAACTTAATCTGAATATTTTGCCATATGGGTTCTTTTGAGGCAGCCTGACCACATTGACGTCACAGCGTCAGATGTGATTCAGTGCACCGGACATTACAAATGTAAAGTTGTATTTTGTTGTAGTTGTAGTTGTAGTTGTGGTTGAAGAAAACTTACACATATCTTTATGGATGTGGGCGAGCAATAAACATCTGCGTAAAGAAGCTTAATTGTTCATGTGTTTTTGAGTCAATTTATCGCCCCCATAAACTTTGAGCTACCAAAAATAGATAAACGAGCATCTGACTCTATGCGGGAAAGAAGCTTTTTATTTCACGCTCCTTCCCGGAGCATTCCAAACTGACTTTTGACATATGAACACCCAGTTGGTATCTCTGATATGACGTACAATGAAGCCACTATTGCAGCTGCGCTTGGGGGTGGTGGTGGTGGTGTTGGTGTTGTTATGGAAACTGCTGTGACTGCTGCTTGCAGCAGGTGGGCGTTCGCAGTAAATGGCAAAAAGCTACTTTTACACTTTTAGCGGTAATTTGCCAGCAAAAGCCGTTAACTGTGGGTTTTTATTGTAAATTTCTTATGCTACAATTACCTAGAACTCGTTATCTTAGGTTTTAAATATTCTTACATTGTTATACTGTTATACAAAACTGTTATACTGATTTACTTAAAATTATAATTGCAGGAACAAGTGAAACTGGATGCCAGCAAACAGGTAATCAGCCCAGACGATTGCGAGGATCTCAGTCCAATGCCACAAACAGCTGCACCACCCGTGCGCAGGCGCGGCGGCATCTCAGCCGAACCGGTGACCGAAGAGGACGCCGCCAACTATGTTAAGAAAGTCGTACCGAAGGATTACAAGACAATGAATGCCCTATCCAAGGCCATAGCCAAAAATGTGCTCTTCGCTCACTTGGATGAGAGCGAACGCTCCGATATATTCGATGCCATGTTTCCGGTTAACCACACGGCGGGCGAGAATATCATACAACAGGGCGATGAGGGTGATAACTTCTACGTCATCGACGTGGGTGAGGTGGACGTAAGTATCCAAAAATCAAAGTTTAAACCATAAAGAACTTTCCATCTGATTGTCCATTGATCTTTGTAGGTATTTGTCAACTCTGAGCTAGTGACAACCATCAGTGAGGGCGGCAGCTTTGGTGAGCTGGCTCTCATCTATGGCACCCCAAGAGCAGCTACCGTTCGGGCCAAGAGCGATGTGAAGCTGTGGGGCATCGATCGTGACTCCTACAGACGTATTCTTATGGGCTCAACCATCCGGAAACGCAAGATGTACGAGGAGTTCCTGTCTCGTGTCTCCATACTGGAGAGTCTGGACAAGTGGGAACGTCTTACAGTCGCCGATTCGCTGGAGACATGCTCTTTCGACGATGGCGAGACCATTGTGAAGCAAGGCGCTGCCGGCGATGATTTCTACATTATCCTCGAGGGTTGTGCCGTTGTCCTGCAGCAGCGCTCCGAGGTGAGTTTCCTTAGAATGACAATAAAGCGTATTAAAAATTGTTGTCTCGTGTGAAACTGTCTTTAAACTTGACATTTGATCTACTCATTTTATCTTAGCAGGGCGAGGAGCCCGCTGAAGTGGGTCGTTTGGGTTCCAGCGATTACTTTGGTGAGATTGCACTACTTCTGGATCGTCCACGTGCCGCCACTGTTGTGGCCCGTGGCCCGCTCAAGTGTGTTAAGTTGGACAGAGCGAGGTAAGACACAATTAAATATATGAAATAAGTTTTTAGTTTAATGAACATTTCTAATTTGAACAGATTTGAACGTGTTTTGGGTCCCTGTGCTGATATTCTAAAGCGAAACATTACGCAGTATAACAGTTTCGTTTCATTGTCCGTCTAAGTCACAGCAGCAACCAGCACATCACATCAAACAACATCAACAACAACGCAGCTCGCATGCCAACAACATCAACAACTGCAACAAAAGAACGCTCAGCATAAAAAAAAAAAAAACAAAGCAAAAAACTACAACAAAAAAAAACTAAACTAAAACTTAAAGAAATTTAAATGTGTAAAAAAGAAATGAAAAGAAAGAAAACAAATGAAGAAACTGAAGCCCCATTTGAGAGTTGAAAAAACGATCAAAGATTGAGTTGAGCTCAATGAGCAAAGGGCTAAAGAGACAGAGAGAGAGAGGAAGAGTGAGGGAGAGCAAGAGAGTAGAGGAGAGAAAAGAAAGGGCGACTTACCCAATACCAATACCAATACCAATATGTTAATTACGTATATGAATTCTGTATGTTGTGCTGAAGTTACATATGTATTTGTGTAATGTGTGTGTTTCTTTGTGTAAACGTTGCAGCATGTTCCACAGGCGTTAACTACTACAAATACCTGCAACATGTTGCACCTTTAATTAATTCAATTTACAATTTGACTTTTTGCAACTTTTGCCAGGAACAAAAAATACAAAAAAATACAAAAAAAAACAAAACAAATCAAATGAAAGCAACTGAAACGAAACGAAACGAACCTGTATAACACTTTTCGGTTATAACAGTGTCTATTGTTATATGCGGAACATGCTGCCAAGCAAAAACAAAACAAAACAAATATGTATAACAATTAATTAATACATTTCATTTAATAATCATTGAAGATCTGAATGTTTTTTACAACAACATCAAAGCAACAAACTACAAACTACAAACAAAAAGTAAAATACTTATGAATAAATACATATAAATGTAAAGTTAGCTATAACACACACACATACACACACACACACAAACACACACGCATGCCAAGTTAACTGTTATACAAATGAAAGGAGCTAAATTTCAATCTCTAGTTTTCTATCATTTGTTTGAAAGATTGAGAGCAGAGAGAAATGAGAGCAGAGCGGGCAGTAACAAGAAGAAAACTAAAAACTATTGTTTAATAATTAGTTAAATTATTTTTTAAATGATTCGCACATTGGAGTCGGAGAATGGAATCGAAAAAAGAAAACAACAACAACAAAAACAAAAACAAATATACTTATCATAAACAAATTGAAATTGGAGTAATAATTTATGAGCAATTTGTTTAAAATGTAAAATAATTTTGTTTGTTTTATCGTTTTGGCATTTGTTAATAACAATTGTAACTTAATGTCTGCGCTTATTTCGATTATACATGCCAGCAGTCCCCACTTATTTAACTGTTATACTCTGTTATACTATACGCCGCATAACCAAAATGGCATTTTATTCTAACAACTGCCACAAAAAAAAAAAAAGAAATGAATGAAAGAAAATCAAAGAAATTGTAAAATAATACAAAGAAAATGAAAAGTAACAAAGAATTAATGCAAAACTAACATGCTTGAGAACTGCGCGTGTGTGAAAGTGTTATACTGACATGCACACACACATGCAACACACAGGCACGCACAGACATGTGTAGACATGCAATTAGCTAAGGTTGAGCCTAGGGATTCGTTTGTTTTTTCAGGTGTGCAAGCCACGCCCACACGCCACAGTGCGTTCGAGTGCACCCGCCGGCGGGTCAGACTGTGAACAGAGAGCGAAAGAGCGAGAGAGGAGAGAGGAAGAGCATAGCGACAAAAAGCTAAATGATATGAAAATGTGTACATTAAGCCAAGGCTAAAGAAAGTGTGACAAGAACAAAATGAGAAAGTGTATGCGAAAGAGCGAGAAGAAGAAAGGGAAAGAGAGGAGAGTATACAATTTAAAATAAATAAAATTATCAATGTAAAATCGTATGTACTATAAACAAGAAACAAGTAAAAAACAACAACAAAAGCTAACAAAAAAAACAAAAACAAAAAAAAAAACAGTAATAAATACATTTACATAGATGTTGCAAAACGAAAGATCGTCCATAACGATCCAAGTAGAGGTGGAACTGGTGCTTGGGCGGAGCCAAGGGGCGTAACAAGAGGTCGGGGTATTCAATATTTGACATATAAACATAGAATTCATGTTCCACAACGGTTTGTGTTAATTTTATTGTTTTATGTTTTATTTTTTGTTTTGTGAAATTGTGAAATTTGTAAATCCTAGCAGCCTTCTGTTCTAATGTTGCTGGACGCCATCATTTGGTTGCCCACACTATTCACCTACATTGTCTTCCTGCTCATCCTGATCATACTGTTCTTCATTGTGGCCTATGTTAGCCATAAGATCTACATATCCATCTATGACAATTTGCCGTTGCCAGCGGCTCCCGCTTCCCGCTCTACAATTGCACTGAGGGAATCCACCAGATCGGAGGTGTTTGCCACCCAGACAAGTGTGCGTTCCATTTGGATACAGAATCGTTCCACGATCTTCGACACAGCGGTGGGTAAGTAGACCAGTTTTAGTTCCTTAATAGCCCTCAACAGCCCTCAACTTGTACTCGCCAGTGCGGATTACGCTTACGCTGGAGCCTTGTTATTTGGTCAGCGTTGGCCTGGACATCTTTCAGAACCCGCAGCAACGTGCGGTTAGTTTCATGTGCAATTGCCAGAACAGTGTAACCAAGTGTGCTGCCGCCGTGGATCGTGATCTCGATAGTATGCGCATACTCAAGTACTATGATCACATGTCCAAGATACCCAGACTCAAGGTGCTCCTACGCTGCTGTGAACGGAACAACATGCGACTGGTGCTGGACGATGTGATCAAGGATGTGATGGAGGCTCGCTGTACGGACAATGCGAGCGCGTGTCGGGCGCCTCCCAGGCACAAACGGCGGGTCGTTGAGGAGTCATAGACGGCAGGAGGGGGCGGCAGGCAGTAGGGGGGTACAGCGAGGGTCGCTTGAATACATAATTAGGTTTTTATTTTCTAGAACTCGTTTGTGCTCGCATGCGTGTGTTGGCTGAGAGTTGTAGGTGTGTTAGTGCGTGTGTGTGTGTGTGTGTCTACCAAGTAGATGAGAAAACTATGCTCTAGCCAATAACAAGTTTGAGTTCTTCGATTGGAACTGGAAACGAAACTGTGTCGTCTTGGGACTCATGCACTCCACTCCAAAAACGTTCGCTACACGTACACACACCTGGCCAAGAATAGACAACGTTTCGCTTATCTTAATTACGGAACCGACCACAAAGCATACAGAAAACAGATAAAAAAAAATGAATCGAGTATTATCAGTCGCTTTTTAGATAACGACGGCGCACTTAAAAATAAGATTGCCAAATCACAACCAACAACGAACACAATAAACGGCAAACGATGACGATGATAATGATCATGATAATGATGATGAAGTTGGGATCGTAGCGCCACTGGAATTTGTATCGTAGCAGTTCTGAAATGGGCCTGACGCTATTCCAATTTAATTGCCAGCTCTCTGTGTGCATTTATCTGTATTTGTCTCTATTTCAATTAATAAAGCAAAAATATATGTAAATAAATGAAAGACAACCGATTGGCTCGATTTATGCATGTGTTTGGCATTCATAATATTCAAGATACCCTGTACACATTTAAGCATTGCGGCGCCACGTGGAGTCTGCTGAACTTGATAAGCAGCTGAACGTATCAGAAGAAATGGAATTATAGTCATATAACTTAATAATAATACTATGTAATCTTTATAGTACAACTTTTTGCACTAATGTAAAACAAATTGATAAATTTGTCTGGATTACAGGGTATCATTGAGCTATCAGACAAGCTAAACGCAGTCAACCTCAAGCACAAACGAGTTATTCGTTTAAAATGTTTAAAAAATATATGCAAATATTGCACTATAGACTCTGTATAGGGTATATGACAGTCGTACCTACTTAAAAGTGATTCACATGTACGCTGTGATCAAAGTGATAACAAAAACACTGATACTGAAATGAAAATATTAATATGCCTTTAAGTACAATGTCTTTTTAAGTATTTACAGGGTATTCTTTAGTCCAGTTGTTGTGCTAAGAGCTGTCGTGCACGAATTAAACGAGTTACACGCTAGAAATGATCGAACACATTTGTAAATGATGCACTTTGGACTTCATACAGGGTATATGCCTGTCACAACATGTTAAGACATGTCCAGACATGCAATGCGATCAAACTTAAGATAGATGGAACAACTTTAAACTGACCGTGGCCAATGTAACAAATCCCAGAACAAGCAAACGCTTTGAAAACTTTGGAAAAGCTCTGGGCATTTTGTCGAGCTGCTTATCACGGCGGGGGCAGCGAAGGCGGCACGACACAACATTGCGTATACGTAACGAGCGGACACAATAATTCTATAGCGAAACATTCTGTCTAGTTTGTTGGTTGGCGGCTCGCCGTTCGCCTCAGTTAACACACAGGTGTCAATGCACACGGTACGGAACGGAAAGTCGGCGTACGCTCGCGAACAGATACATGCCTATATAGACATACATACATATGTATATATATAGAATTAAATACGACATTTAATTAACATAAACGCGCTTCAGTTCGACGCACTCGCTCTGAATTGTGAACAACGTACTCCGCTTCCTTCGCTCAGTTTCCAAATTCTCTCCCATTTTCAGAGTGTCAGTCACAAACTCTCACTCATTCTCTATATAAAATATATATATATTGTATATATACACTTAAAAGTGTATATATAAAACACATCAGGAATTTTGGAATATACGCTTGAAAGCAACAATGTTGGATCCCATCTCGGATACGCCTTTGGTTTTGGCCTATGTCTTCATGTCGCTGCTGGTGCTGATTGTTTGCTTTATAATCTTCAATGTGCTGCATAAAGTATATCGCGGCATATCCGATGGTGAGACTATCGGTGTGGGTGTAGGTGTGTCTGTGAGTAGTCCATTGAAGACAACAATGCTGGATGTGGATGCTCTGAAAACCGGTTAGACGACGACAGCGATAGCAGTAGCAGCATATGAAACGACGCTCAGAGAAACGGAATCTCAATTCAGAGGAGAATCCACAACAAGATATTGAAGCGACCAAACTGCGTAGATGTGGATCATAGCGTCGGAGCAGCAACAGTGAACATTGTACATAGCCACAATAATAGTAATTAGCCTTAGCTGTAAATACTAGTACTTATTAACCACTTGAACTATTATTAAACATACACATATATATTACAAAACTATATACTAAACTATACTGCGGAGTCGACGGGTGGACAGTCACTAGTCACTTAGGGTTAGCTAAACTAAAAACGCAAACACATACACACAGAGAAACCTTCGTTATGCCTGACATTGATATTGTAAACAATGTAAAATACAACAATTAAGAATTATACTATAACTTGACATTATTACAAGCACACACAGTTGTCTTCTAATTAATCTGGATAGTCCAGGTACAAAGCAATACAGTACAAACGATATCACCAGCCTACAAATGTCGCCTGATCGAGTTTAAGACCCGTTATCATAATTGAACTTGGCCGTTATCATTTTGGCCGTATTGGGGGCGAGTGTGAGTGTCCGGAATGTTGGGCAATCAATAATTGCTGCGTTTGATTAGACGCCGGCAAATTACGTGCTATCTCCACAATTCATGATTCATTCGATTCGATTTATACATAGTTTTATTTAAAATAGCATGTTCATCTATAAATATGCAATTAGGCGCGTGGTTTTCGTTTCTCTTCCTTTCCTTCGCTTACTTCTTTTTTCCCTTTCCCTTCTCTTCCTATCCTTCGCTTACTTCACCCTTCATTTCCTTTCTCTTCCTTTCCTTTGCTTTCTCTTCCTTTCCTTTCTTTTCCTTTGCTCAACTTCTCTTCTTCTCTTGCTTCTCTTCTTCTCTTCCTTTCCTTGTTTTTCCTTCCCTTTGATTACTTTCCTCTGCTTTTGTTCTCTTCTCTTTCAAACGGTTCTTCGTGGTCTTCTTCGTGTCGTCGATGGAGCTTATGAGTGCTATATGTCTTTGCTCAGGGCCCATTGGTTTAGTCCCTGCAGCAAAATGGTGAATTTTCAATCCGTCGGATCACTGTTTAAATGTTGGAAGAAAGTTTGTCTTGTTTCTTGATATGATGAAGAATTCTTTGATTTTTCTTACCCCGAATAGGTCTTGGGATGCTGCGACGCCAAATCATCATCCTGGCTGCCCAGTGCCTTTTTCACGTACTGTCAACAGTTAAAATTAATATTATTAAATGATTTCAACTTAATTTAGTAGACTCTACCATTGGATTCAATATGATCTCTTCCTCCATTTTGTTGATCTGTTTAACCAAATCGAGCACTTGCGTTATGTTCGTTTGCACATTAAGGAACATGTCCGGTAAATTGTATTGCTCTGGATCGTCTTTGAAGAGCACCATGCCATCCTTTTGATTGATGCTGGCAAAGATTTCTCCCGATTTGATCTATGGATTATACAAGTATTAATATAGTTGAAAAAGCTTAATTTAAATCTACAGCAGACCATGTTCAGTATGTAGCGTTCCGCTTCAGCAGCACTGGGCAACTGGACACGACTGGCGACATCGGTTAGGGAGAGAGTGAGGAAGGTTTTCGTAAGACGCTGAATGTTGCGCTTATAGAGTGATGTGGCCACCTGTTTGGCCAATCCCATGTTGTTATCACGTGTAAATGCTTCACTGTATTTGAGTATAATGATGCGCAGCTCCTCGCTCGACGAGTTGCCATACACATTGACCAGGTCGTGATAATGATTTGCCAACGGCTTCATAAAGCGACCAATTACTTGTGCGTTCTTTGGTATATACGCGATCTACATAAATACTTATAGAGATAAAATTTATCCATGGAATCTAGGTAAGAGTTCTTACCTTGCCCTCGACAATCAGTGAAACCATGAGAAACTTTTTGTATGCCTCCAGCATGATGTGGGACATGGCCATGGCGGGCGTGGTGATGCACACCTCAAAGAAGTACAATGCACGCTCGTAGTTCTTGACAGCCGTATAGATCATACCACCATAATAATAGTACAGCAAAAAGTACTTCGCATCATTGTTGGCATCCTAAACAAAACCAAAAAGTATTTAAACTTTGTTTAGTTAATTAGTTAAAGTTTAGTGAACCAACCAGCGTGTGTTGTGGCTGCTGTTGCTGTTGATTTTTGCACTCGGCGGCTACGGTGGAGATGTCTGTGATATCTGTGTCTAGATAGTTCAGCACCAGATTAAAGTTTTTCGCCTTTAGGCTAAGCTGGCAGAGATCGGCGTGTATGGGCGTTAGCTGTGTATCCAATTGTCTAATCTGTTCGATGGCCCGCGACAGCACCTTAATGCCCAAAATGCTCACATTCTTTTGCACCAGAAAGTCCGTAAACAAATGGCACAACTCATAATCTAAAGTTAAGTATAGTATGAAATGAAGAACTATTTGATTTCATTTGGCAATTTACTCACATGGGCAAACGGCAAAACGTAACTGTTCGGGGCTGCTGCGTTGCACAAAATCGCGCATCAATTGGATTATTTGTGCCGGTTCCGGATTTGACGATGGCACACTGTGCAACTTGCCAAGGATCACATAGAGCACGCCCAATGTGTGTTGTTGCATGTCGAGTGTTTCGAGCACATTGTCCAGTATGCTCCAATTGCGACCGAGGAGCGGCAGTGATTCGGACAACTCATCGGCCAATTCTCGGTAGCTTCCTGTAGAATAACAATGCCCATCCAAAACAATGCAAATAAGATTAGCAACAAATTCGACAATTTTTAAGATTCCTCCCATTTGGAAGACCGGCCATCGGCGTTCACTTACCCGCTGCGCTTAGCGTGCGCACCTGATTCACATAGTTCTCTAGTGCGCTGCCCATATTTGCAATACCTACAAGTCCGAGACTATAACGGTCTGAATATTTATCGTAAAGGACTAATATATTAAATATAATACAAAATCTTTTATACGCGTTCGCGTTTTTCCTTTTGACAGTGTGACAGTACGCCGATAGCAGCTAAATACTTGACATTTGTTTTATTCCATATGGCAACGCTAATGCTGTCCACAATTTCCTACCAGTATATAAAGTACCATGATTTTGGGATTTATTTGAGCCCAGGGATATTATTCTGCCCAGCAGCTGTTAAGTTTAAATTCAGATACAATGTTAACTAACAGTTGCTGTTAAGTAAACAGCTGATTGATTGTGGATTGATATACAGCAAATGGTTACTCGTTAAAAATTGCTTATTTTGATTTCAAATGGAATTGCCGCCTCGCATTGTTTACGTGTGCAGTCTTTGCCTACGACAATATGACTTGCTGGAGGATTTGCGGGGCCACATGGTGTTCTTTCATGGTTTTCGGCCATTGACACAAGCAAATGGACGAAATGTGAAGAAAACTCAGTTGATTTCTCGCACGGATTCGCCGCCTCCACCGGCTGAGCTGCAGCCCATGCCGTTCAAGGATTTTCGCATTGCGCTGCGCGTTAACATGCAAGTGTCGTAAGTAGCTTAACCACCTTTGTTAGACAGTGTATTGTTAATGATAGATTCCTCTTGTAGCTGTGCCGAGAGCAGCGAGTGCATCTTTAAGTTCCAGAACATCGACAAGCTGGCGTTGCACGCCAAGTGTCACAAGGGCGATGGTTACAGTTGCTGCGAGTGTGGGCTGGAGTTGAGCAATTGGCGCCGTTGCTCTTCGCATCTGTGGAAGATGCATCAAATTGATGTGGATCTGCTGCAATGTCCAGTCCAGGGCTGTGACTACAAGTCAGCGATCTCAGCCCTCGTCTGGCGACACATGCGCGTGCACAAGAAATGGCGTGGCAGAGTGCTGCGACGGGAGCTGCTCCGACGACGCGCCTTAAAGCAGCAGCAACAGCAGCAGCATTTGGGCGAGGAAACGGAAACCCAAGCGGTGCCCCAACAAACCACAGTCAAAAAGAACAAATACTATGCAGAGAAAACCTGTGAAATCTGCAAGAGAAAGTTTGTGAACGGCAAAACGCTCTCGAAGCACGTGAAAACGGTGCACAACAAAATCAAACCCTTCATTTGCAGCGTGTGTGGCAAGAAGACGGCGCGAAAGGCCAGTTTAATAGTAAGTATATGTTCTATATAAAGTGGATACGATTAAGTCATTTCAATGAATCCCCTACAGATACACATGCGTCAACACACGGGAGAAAAGCCGCTCAGTTGCGAGCACTGCAAGTTCTCGACGCGGGATCCCAGTTCGCTCTACAAGCATCGCCAGCGGCATCTCAAGGATGTGGCTGCCACAGAGGTCGTGCAACAAATTGAAACACATAAATAGCTTTGAATTTAAATGTTCATTTATTGAGTTTACGTTTTCCATTTAATTTTAATATCATTTTAGAATCTGATATGATTTTTTGGGTTTAAGTTTTTGTTTTTGTTTTTTACAACATTTTGAAATTTAGCTTATGTTGTTTAGGTTTTTAAATTGTAGTTTTAATTTTAAATTGTATTTTAAAAATCTAACCTCGTCGTCGTCCTCATAATCATCATCATCATCGTGGTCGTGCAACATTCGGAGACTCTTGCCACATGTTGCATGCGCTCTTCCAGTGTATTTTGCCTCAGTCCATTTCTTGTGAGATCGGCGCACATAATATAGTTTATTCATAATTATATTTATGTATATATATATATTTTGCCTAATTGTTTATAATGTAAACTGAACATAGTTTTAATGTTTTAATATGTTTGTTAAGTAATTCATTTAATTATCAGTTGATTAATTTCTTTTTTTAAATTTAAATTTAATTTTAAATTGGTTTTAATGTGATTCGATCTCCAGAATCTTAATTTAAGTATTTTAAGTACTTTAGCTGTTGGTTTTTTATATGTTTTTACTCTTTTCACTACTCGATTAATCTTTCCAAATCAATTAAGTGTATATTTTTTAATTTTATTGTCTGAGTTTGATTTTAATATCAAAACATTTGTTGCTATTTTTTAATTTTTTCTCTTTTCACTCGAATGAAATGTGGAAATAAAAGTCTCAGTGTAGAATACAGTTAATATCTCTATTATTTTTACTATTTTTTTTTTTATTTACAATTAATGAAATAATTTGAAAGTACTGTTGTCATTGCCTCTCTCGATCTGTTCGATTTGTTTGTGGAGTCCCTGATCGATCCCTGATCTCAGTTGTCATCTCTTTCTCTCTCTCTGTCTCTCATTTACTTTTGCTCTCGCTCGCTCTTGTTGGAGTGTAGGCCTCTAGGCCTTGGTCTCGACGACGATTTTACGCGCTCTCTTCGATTCGATACGATTCGAAAGAAAGAATACAAAATAGAGAAATTATGCAATTTTAATTAGCTGACACAGCTTCTTCTCCAACAGAGTCAACAAATTACCATGCAAAATAGTTAATTATTTTTTTTTTTTTTTTGTTTTATTCGGGGTGGTGTGAAAGGAGGAAATTGAGCTAAATGTGAGCGATGTGAGCGAATTGTGCACAATTTGATAAAGATTTGTTTGATTATTTTTGGTTTCTGTTTTTTTTTGATTTTGTGGTGGAGACAACAACAACAACAACAACAACGAGTACAACAAATGAGCGTGAGATTTGCTGAGACAATGATCTCGTATCCAAACTGAATGAATAATTCAGTTAATACTTAGTTAGTTATTACTTAGTTAGAATTATGCTGATATACTTATGTGTGTGATTATGCTACGTTCTATTTATTTATTTATTTATTTTTTGATTTATTAATGAAACAACTAACGAATTTTCCAGCTAGCTTTTCACTATATATTGACATATCTCTCTTTCTCGATCAAACGATTAATTCGATTATTGAACTATTTATTATGTTTACGATGCATCCATCAAATCTTAAAATGTAAAACATTCTTTACTGTTATTTTTTTTTTATTAGTTTTTTATGCACTTACTTTCTACTTTTGGGAGATTATTACTGTATACTTTCATGCTTATCTTTTGATTAGATTAGTTTCCTTTCTTCTCTCCTCTCTTCTCTTTTCCTTTCCCCTCTTTTTGTGCGTCGCATAATAAATGCTGTGGGAATCCACCCAATATAGAACCCAAAACCCAATAATAAAAGAGGTCTACGATAAGGTTCTCCACTCCACTCTCCTCTGTCCCCTAAACGGGAGCTAGGAGAAGTTTCTGGATTTAGTCAGCTTAGAGTCTATTAGGAAACAGTTGTATCTACATAGGTCTATGAGCTTTTCTCTCAGTGTATATTTAAAAAAAAAAAAAACCTATTGGAAGTATTTTCATTAATTATATGACTTCATTTCTTTGATCAATTGTCAACTAAATGCTACACATTATTTTCTGTAAGTATAGTTATGTACAGTGTGTGGAAAAAGTATTCCAACTGAGCATATTTTTATTATCGCTTCGAAATTATATAGTAAAAACACACAAAAACACACGTATGAAAACTCATTTTCAGGCCTAGAAAAATTGCTTATAAAAATTCCGAACACCTCGCAGGATTCATATTCTCAAGATCTACCAAATACTATATGTATATATATACTATATATTTGTTATAAAAAAAAAAAACAGAGTTTAAATATGAAATAAAAACCTCGATCGATTTTGATTTTCTTTTTTTTTTATAGAGTTTTTCTTTTGGTTTCCCTGTTGGGTTTGATCTTGTTTTTTTTGGTTTTTGGTTTGGTTTTTTTTTAAATGCATGTTTTTAAAAACAGGTGAACGAGTTTGATTTCGGTTTTGAGTTGGTTTTTGATTTGGTTTTTGATGCCATTTGTTGCGTTTCTCTTCGATATCAGTTTGATTTTTTTAATCTGTTTCTTTTTTGGTTTCATTTTCATTTCCGGGGCACAATTCTGCACGTTAGGGGCTGTCAAGCATCAGACCGTGGTCACACGATCGATCTCAACATAACGCACAGAATTGTCGCTTTGTCAGCAAATCACCTCCTTTTCATCCAGCACAGCCGTGTCCATTGAGCTAAGAGATTTGAGACGCGTCTGCAGCACCGAGGAACCGCGAAGTTTACGCTTGATTTTCCTAGGGAAAATAAAACAAATTTAGTTTAAAATAGTACACTAATAAAAAAGAAGGAGTATGTTCTTAGAGGGTATACGTTAGTCGAGACTTACTTGTAAGCAAAGGCGGCAAAAGCACAACACGAGAGCACAAAGATCAGACAGAGTGTCGACAGTATTTCGGCGGGCAGTTTCATCAGAGCGGAGCACTGCAGGAATGCCTCATCATCTCCGGAGGGACAGTGTCGGATGCCATCGCACCAGACGCTAGCGTTCACGCAGGCGCCCAGCTCAGCGCACTTGAACTGGCAATCCTCTGGGAGTGGGAAGCATTAAGTGATGAAAGGGGTCAAGAGTTGAAGGGTTAAAAGGGTACTGTCTACGCACCTGCTATGCTTAGTGTGGGTCTGGGCACCAGCTCCATCCAGTTGAAGGTAAACTCGCCGTTGCTGGGACGCAGAAACTCCACGCTGATGGCCTTGGAGCGATTGATTAGTGCAAAGTTGGGACGTTCATTCCAGCCCGAGCTGAAGATCTCCACGAACTCATAGGCATTCGAGTCGGGGCTCAAGGGACAGGCCACAATGGTGAGACCTACGATCAGCAGCGGAAGAAAAGGAGATCAGAGAAGCAAGCCCAATGGAAGCTGGCGCGGCTTACCCTCGGAGGTGGTGAGCACAGCTCTGGATTTGGTTTCACAGCGCCAGCTGTTGGTCTGCAGATGTGTGGCATTCAGTGTCTTCTTGGGATTGTGCTTGCTCAGAAAGATCGCCTTGAGGCGCACATAGAGAAACTTCTGGCCATTGGAGGGCTCAATAAGCCAAGGTCTCGAACGGCATTCAATCTGCAGGCAACAAAGGATTAAGTACTGTAGTTAACCTTCCATATTCCCCTCTACTCACATCACCAAAGGTCATGTCTATGGTGCCACTGGGTCCAAACTTGCGTCTGCCATCCTTGCAGCTCGTTGGGGCCTTGACAAACTCAAACATGCCCTCAAAGTTGGCCGTATCCGGATCATCCAGTGTCGTCATATTGTGTGCTATGAAGTGTACTTCCACATCCCGACCTGTCGAGGTGTATTCCACTGGTAAATGCGTCTGGTTCGCCGAGTTGCAGACACAGCCGCGATGTAGGAGAATCGAGTCTGGATAGGGACGCTCGAAGATCTGTAAAAAAAAGGGATCACCATTAGGAACAAGTAGGATAATCGATAGTAGATAGTAACATTACCTCCACGCGCACATTGGTGTCGCCATAGCAGAAGGAGCGATTGATGTCCTCGTCCAGGCGCGCATAGCAAGGACGATTCGATGTTGTCACCTTGCGCAGTTTGATCCTCACACGCTCCCCCCGCAGGGCCTCAAAGCGGTAGACACACTTCAGATGCCGCGTACCACCGCGTCCAAACAAGAAGATGTTCCTCACGCTGCGGAAGATCGCGGGATCCTTGCGATCCATCAGACTACTGACAAACTTACGGTTGCAGTCCAGCTCTCCGCCTCCCTGTGGCAATCCATCCTGATGCAGATCAATGAACTCGTACTTCAGCTTGAAGTCCAGCGGTCTGCAAAGCAACAGGTGTACGGTTAGCACACCTTTATGGGTGTGAGCAAACTCCTTCACTTACCTGAGCACCGTGGACTCGGTATTGCGTAGCTCCAGGGTAATGGCATCGCTGCTGGACACATAGCTCTCGGAGATGGTGCAGGGACGGGCAAAGGTCTCGTTGATGTTGGACCTGTCGCAGGTGCGAGGAATTGTGCCGCGACAGAAGCGTGCGATCACATTGGTCTGATTGTGGGCATAGTGTCCCAAGGCGGAGTAACTGCTCGTCTCGCTGATGCTGCAATGGGAAGTAGGATCACTTAGAAATACCCTGTACTGAGCTGTGAGTGCTTCACTTACCAGTTAAGATCCTTGCAGACGGGTGCATCCCGCAGTGTGCCATCCCAGATGCGCAGCATGCCGCTGCAATCCTCCTGGGTCTGCAGCACACCAATAGCGCCCACCGATGTCTCATCGATCTGCCCGAATTCTGGATCCAAATTGAACTTGAGCACTGAGATCCAGACCTTGAAGCGCGACAAGGGCTGATGCAATCCCGACTGACTGTTCGTGCGTCGCGACAAACTCAGGTGATCGAAGGTCTTGAACACGCCCATGCCCTGCAGGTGATACAGACACGTCGAGTTGGGCGCCAACGAGTGTTTGGGATTCTCCAAGATGCCACGCCCAGCGCCGCGTATCCAAAACTCGCAGGGTTTCTTGTTCTTCGAGTACGTGGGACTCTGTATGTCTACAAACTGCACCTCAACCTGGGAGGGAAGAGAGGGGTAAAGAGATGTTAGTGCTGTAGAGTTGTCTTCTGCGGGTTCTGGTCTTCTCACCTCCAATTGGAAGCCATAGAGCGGCAGCAGCTGGGATGAGGTGCCCGTAAAGGTGCCAAACGGTGACGTGCTGAACTCAACCAACAACTCTGGTCCACTGGAGACAGCAGCGGGGACTGCTTGACCTCCACCGCAGAACTTCAAGATGATAGGGTCACGTGTGGTGTAGCCATCATAGACAGTCACGTAATCCTGCATCAACAATACCACACACAAATACACACACAGAGAGAAAGAGGAAGAGAAAGAGAGTGCGAGAGATATGCATGAGGAGAGCGCACGAAATGAATGAGAAAAACAAAACGAACGAACGAGAGAGAGAGAGAGATAAGAGAGAGAGAGAGAAAGAAATGTGAATGGAAATGTTTTTCCATGTGCCATTACTAAATACTACAAAAAGGTCAGCTAAAAGGCCGTGCAGCCAAAATTGTGTTGGGAGTTGAACATTTACCATAAGTCAAACAGAGAGAAAGAGAGAGAGAGTGAAAGAAACAGAGACAGTGGGGGAAAAGGGGAAAGAGACGGCTAGAGAACTATAAAAACTGTTAACAGCTAAGGACGTGAAAATAGCACTTTAAAAACTAATTTTCTTTAGGACTTTAATAAATTTCTTTAATAAATTTGTTTATAATTTTTTAAAAATTTAATGAAATACTTTTTAGTTATTTTATTTAAATAACTACATTTATTAAATTAATAAGGAATTCTTATTTATTTTCCCATTTCATTTGTGCTATTTTTATGGCCTTGGCTGTAGAAGACTTTAGCTTTTTTTTGGCTTTGCAGGGGGGTTTGTAGTGAGGGCAGGAGCTCGCATTACATTGGGAGCCATTAGGCGTATACGTGATGTTGTTCTTTAACTAATCCGTGCTAAAAGGTCTAAGTGGTTTCATCATTTAAAGCTGATTTTAAGTTTGACCTTTGCAAATGCTTTTATGACCCTTTTTTGTATTGTTTTTTTTAGTTTCTTAAATGGTCAAATCAAAAGTTTCTGGCCATTTTGTGTGTTTAAGTTAAAAGTGATTTCAGCTAAAATAATATTGTGATTTTTAACGACGCATAAGCGAAATTTATGCGACTTTGTATGACTTTAGTTTAGTAAGTCAGAATACACTTCGTACTTTTCATGCTTTCTGCCTGCGCATAAACGGAGTTAGCTGCAGTTCACGACTTTCAGCGACGCATAAACGAGGAAATTACTGATTGGAGTCATTTCACCAGGTGGTGTGTGAATTTTTGTGTGGGTGTGTGTGTATTTTTGGTTGTGGTCAGACATTGCTATGATATTTTTGCATAATTTCGTGTATTTTAATTGAGTTGAACCCCCGCGCCGCTCAGTGTAGCGTCGCGACGCTACTGGAATGCGGTCTGTGGCATGTGGCCAGTGGCAAGTGGCGCAGGTGTTTGCCTGGTGCAAGCAACCCTTTTGGCCACGCATGACAAATTAGTTTTGTGGCTGGCAACTTTAGCATTAATTTAGCTGAGGTTTCAAGCCTGCCACGGATTGGCCGTGGGCCGTGGATCGTGGGCAGTGGCATGTTGCATGCCACAACCGCAAACAGCATCAGGTAATAGAGAACCGCAAATTTATTGAAAGTGCATAAATTGTTGAAACAGACCGATTGAAGGGGAGGTCACACGAGTGGGAGTGGGAGTGGCAGTAGGGAGTAGTGGGCGTGTTGAGCGTTGAGGCTTTTCCCTCTGCTTTCCGGCGATTATTCACACATGGCACATCCAAAACTGGCCAACACTTTTGGACCATTCTTTGCTCAGAGTCACAAAACACAAAAAACCCAAACAAAAAAATGGAAATAATCTGTTAGCTCGAGGACAATTTGTTGGCAGTTAGAGCCGTAGGAGCGGAGAAGTGGGTGGGGAGAGGACAATGTCGGGAAGGGCTTCCTTTTGGCCATTTGTGCCCACTGAATGGCCAAAAAGTGTAGCAGGCCATGCGAGGACACAACGAGACTTTAATGGCGACAGCCGCAAGGAATTAACAAACGAGGGTTGCCACAACGGTTGGCTTCAACTACTTGAACTCCCCTCGCTTGTAATTTTAAAAGAGGGCTGCTTAACAAGTAGTAGCTTAAGTTTCTGCAACTTTGAAGACCATTCAAACTACCCTCGTTTATGTGCAGCTTTAGTTTCAGACACTTAATTGATTTAACCTTAATTGACCCTCGCTTAGTAGCTTTGTGCGTTTTTGTTTTCGTCCAACGCAACGTTGGACTACTCCAGAAACTACTCAAGCCACCCTCGCACATAGTTTTTTGTGCTCCCTTGGTTCGCTGGTCGTCAAAACATTTTAGTGCTAATTCAAGGCAAATAGCAGAGGGACATAAAGGGAGCTGAACTAAAGGTGGAGCAGGGAGGAGTAGTAATGGGGAAAGCACCGCCAAGTGCCATGCTACCAAGTTGAGTGGAGGAGAAGGGCGTGTAGTGAATTTAAGGGGAGTGGAGTAGACAAAGTCTCCTGCTCCGTGGGCCTAAAGAAGTTTACTTCCCGGAAGTGGAAATTCATCTCTTTGTATTCATGAGTGTGAATTGAATAGAAGGCGGGCAAAGAGGAGGAGGGGGGGGGCAGTGGGCGTGTCCTGGCGTGCATTAGATGAATTGTCCTTGTGGCCATCATTTACACACAATTTACATAGGCTTGGAGCACGTTCATCCACTTCTGACCATGTGCATGGACAAGTTCCAACTTGCCACTTGCCACTCCCCAAATTCCACTTGCCATTTTCCATTTCCCATTTCCCACTTCCCTCTTCCCACTTTTGTTGTGCGATTTATGATGTGCGTGTCGAGTGCTCATTAATATAAATCCAATGACGAATTCCCCTCAATGTAACCTCCGATTCCCGTTAGTAATCTCCATTAACCATTTACCATTCACCGATAATGAATACATTATCCTGTCTATATAGAGAAATTCCATTTGTGGTAGTCGGTGTGATTAATTGTTTACAATATCCAAAGATGACAAACAATTGTTGCTAAAGATTATTGCTAATAGATTTTAGGGACAGGGTCGGGTGGAGTTGTGGGCGTGGTGGGTGGTGGGCGTTTGGTGGTAGGGTTTGTGGGGTGGAAGTGTGGTTAATGGGATGGTGATAATATATATATGTATATATACACACATATACATATATATTTATGCTT
Source organism: Drosophila cardini (assembly GCA_018903735.1). NCBI lineage: Eukaryota > Metazoa > Arthropoda > Insecta > Diptera > Drosophilidae > Drosophila > Drosophila cardini. The sequence continues at coordinate 4,006,124 of JAEIGM010000004.1, read as the reverse complement.
AATAAACGTGCGGCGCTACGACTAATTAATTTAGTGTCTATATGTAAAAACAGAGAGTTGTATTTTGCAATTTATCGATAAGTTTTAGTTTTACCGTTGATTTCCATTTGGGCTTTACATTTTCCTATTAGAGAAAATATACACACACATACAATGAAGAATAACCATATATACAATATATATAACTATATATAGACTAACTGCTTAATTTTAGTTAATTTCAGGTGCAATCTGATGACTAAATGAGGTGTACGAAGTTCGAGAAAGGCACTACGAATGAACTGAGATTTTGCCTAAGGTCAGAGGTTCGTACTATTAAAACATATTCCATCTTAAGTTCTTATGCTTTGATTATAATGCTAATCTTAGCTGCTAAATGCCAAATTAAGTTCTATATTTTTGCTGTTATTTTTTATAGCCTATGCTGTCTAGGCAAAAAAGAGGGATTTCCAGATGCTGTACTCCTGCCAGCATGTCCATCCAGAATGACAAACAAAGAGGCTACGAAATTAACACTTCCCACAGATTCTGATTCGGATTCAGAAGCTGATTCGGATTCACACTGAAGCCTATCGGAGCTCAAGGCAATGCCGGATTGTCGGACGGGTTAGACGATAGGACGGACCCGGACACGTTCGTAGCTGGATATGGGCCACAGTCAGTGACATGGGAGAGGGAGTAAAGGAGAGTGGAATTCCGGGGCAAACAAGAGATTTTGCTTTAGTATTGTCTCATTTCTTTCATTTTCAATTTGTCGTTTTTTGCGCAGAGTTTGGGAACAGTTTCAGGACTGTTTGTCCTGTTTGCCGGCCATTGGCCAACAGAGGAAGTAATTCTTATGCCGTGGCGTTCGTTAAAGTTGCTGGCATTGCAACGCCTTAGGGAGAAATGGCCGGACAGACCCACAGACAGACTGACAGACAGTCCGAGTATAGTAGTAGCATCAGTTGGTGGACAGAAGAACAAAGTAAAGTGCATTTAAAGACAGATTTAATTACCTGAATGTAATCGCAGTCATTCCATGTTTTCAGCTTCGGTTCAAATTTCTTATCCTTATCCCCGGCGGATGGCATCGGGGACATTTTGTTGTTGCTCGCTGTTTCCTGTGTGGAAATCCACACCAGATTCCCCTTGGGTTGTTTGACCAGTATCAGAGCATGTTTGCCATGGGGCACGTCATGCTGCATAAATGCAAATCCAAATGGAAATGGAAATGGAAATGTAAATTAATGAACTGATTTCCACCATAAATTAAAGTAACTTGACATTTGCGACTAATTTAGTCGCTTTATCTACGCTGATTTCAGTTCAAGTAGTTTTTACTCCGATATATTCCAAAAAAAGTTCCCTCTACGTACACAAATCTGATCTCAAACCTATAATAATATCCATTTCTAGGTTATGTTTCAAATTTCTGGCCTAAAAAGTTGTTTTATAGCTTACTCGCGTGGAGAAACATAAACATCGTATTCCAATTAAATTCCATCTTTAACATAACCTCAAACATGTTGCCAAAGTGCTAAAAAATATACATTTTTAAAGCTCAGTGACTCATTAATTTCAGACATAAAGCAGAGTTACACCTGATACAAAGTTTTCGCTCTACATCTCCCTGGGAAATGCCAGATTTTCTCATACTGTGTACATAACCTTCAAAAAAAAAGTGAGGTTAACATTTAACATCTATTGTAAGGCTCGAGGACATTAATGCTAAGCACATGTTAAGCTTTTTATGGCTTGAATTACTTTGGAGACCCTGTCGAACGCTCTCTCTGCTCCTCCAACCAGTTAATTATAATAAAAACGTTTTCTTATTTGGAATGTAAATTGCTTTTAAATCGACTCTGGTTGTCGCGACTTTTCAACTTTGTCAAACTCATAGACATCTTTTGTGTATTATATTTAGGTTCTTTTATTTTATTTTTTTTGTGTCATTTTTATGAGCTGCAGATAATGTGAACGACCTTAATGGCCAAGAGACGGAATAAGGCTAAGGGAGGCGAGAACCTTTGGCAAGCGGCTCTGGTGGGGATTAGAGCCCTTTTATGGTAACTAGGAAAACGGCAAGGGTGCAAAGCTTTGCGACACCTTCTCTAGTTGCTCTAGCTCAAACCTACCTGTCGCACCGCATAATAACAGGTGAGATTGCGTGGATAGATGCCCGGATAGTTGGGTGATTGCAGACGACAGGGCTTCTTGTCGCAATCACTGAAGATGCGCGAACAGTAAGTCCCTGGTATGAGGTCACCTGTGGGTCAAAGGATAATGATTAATAGGTGAGTGAGTGGAAACTTTAGAGTATTGCTTGTTTTTCCTACCCAGATAATACTTGGGCTCGGTGTAGTTCTGCTCGTCCTTGATTAGCGGCTTCTCCAGCGAGTCCATAAAGGTTTTATTGTTCGCATACGCACTAAACAGACTGAAATCCTGACCATAACGATCCGACCGAGCACCGCTTAAGTTGGTAAAATCCTCCTGACCTGCTTGCTGTTGTTGCTGCTGCTGTTGTTGTTGCTGCTGTTGTTGGTTGAGAAAGCTGCTGCGATTGTGCCACTGGTTAAGCTCTGTGGGTTAACAAATCAAAGGAGTACAATACCGTTGGGGCAAAGATACAGAAGGACAAAGGGGTTGAGGGGGCGTAGGGCTAAGGATTTACCTGCCAGCTTAATGCCGCCATAGCGTGTCACGGAACTGTCCTTTGATAGCACCTTGTACCTAATGCGAAAGTCGAAATTGTAACCGCTTTGATCCCTAGCCAGTCTGTAAGGAAAACACACAGTGAATTAAGTTTATCTGCTACAGTGAACACTTGAGTCCATTCCAGTTCTCATTAGCGAGTCTTTACCGTACCGTCTTACCTGTTCAGCTTGATGGTGAATATCAAGGAGCGTGTCTCGCTGTAGAATAACACTGGTCCCCACGAGCTGCCGCACCACATGCCTCCGATGGGCGTTCGAGCCGATTCGGCAATTTGCATGAAACCGTCGGGGCAACCCTCGTGCACGTAGCTCGTAAAGCGTCCAATGGTGAAGCTGTCCAGTGTGACCTATCAAGCAAAAGACAAAAAAGTGAATGAAATCAAAATAAAAGTGATTAAAAGCAATTCTAGCCAGAAAAAGGCCAAAAACGAAAGGCAAGAAAATGCGGTTTGCGGCTGGTAATAAAGTTTTTCGACCAGTGGTGTTTATCGGATGGAGTATATCAGTGCAATGGCTGGTTGCTTGCTTCGCAGGATGCTCTCAGGACGCACTCGAGCGTGGCAAAGTCCTTTCTGTCTTTTTTCTTTCTTTTTTGGCTATAGCTGAGTCTCAGGCTGTGTCTGCTGTGTGTTCTAGGTGTGAAGTGGCGTAATAACTAACCGGTTTCAGTATGCTTTGTGTGGAGAAGGGGGAGGGAGGGGGGAGGGGGCAGGGGGGATAGTATCCTTTTAGGTTATCCTTTGGCCCTGTCAGTTGTAGTTACGCTTCGTTCGTTGCACGCCTTTGGGGATTGGGATTTGTGCTGCTTTACTGAACGGCTTTGAAATCAATATTGCTCACACTTTTTGTTGCCAATGTTTTTGTTGTTGTTGCTGCTGTTGTTGCTGTGGCTGCTTATCTTTTTAATGGCATAGTTTATCCCACTTTAGAAAATGAATTGTGAAAGGCTCTCACCTGGCTGTGTGGGTGTTATAGCGGGTCTAAGGGGCACTACAGGGGATAAGAGGGGGCTAAGGGCGGGCTAAGGGGTCTAAGTGAGCTAAGGGCGCTGCTACTCACCTGCACTACATCACCGTGTTGTCCGCCTGCTGCCGTAAACGTGAGCACACACACAAACGGCACACGATCCTGCTTAGGTCGATGCAGCTCCAGCGAGTATGTCTGCCCAATATCACCGTAGTAGGTGCGATTACAACCTGAAAGGAGCACAAAATGTTACTCGCTCTATATAAATATCCATGTTTAACGCAATTAGCGTTAGTTGCCCAATTATGTATAGTTGTAGGTGTGCGTTTGTGTGTGTGTTGCTGCTAAACTGCCAAGGCAACCGCAATTTCCAACAAATAAACGCGTTCTTAACGTCAATTTAGTTATTAAGCGCCGACTGTAATGACTAAACACGCGCCATTTTGTTTGACGCCATAAAAGAAACAACAGAAAATCTGTTAACTTAACAGCGCCCTAACAGAATGCCATACTGTTAAACGCGTGTTTAGCACTGCTAACATAATTAAATATACCAGAACTTATCTTAGCAAATAACTATTAACATTGCTAGCTAAGTAACTGATTATATGCGTATTTTAAATGTAAATTCCACAAAATGCTTTAGGTTAAAATTCTAATTAGTTTAAACAATGTATTTGCAGTATTTGGCATTTATTTTAAATTAAAATATTGCTAGAAATTTGACTTTGTCTTCTAGTCGTATGCTTGTTTCAGTCCTTTTTGTGCTTTTACTGCAACTATTTCATTCACTCCATTAGAGAGAAGTGTGTTTTTGGTCTAATTGGCATGCCCCAAATGAATTTATGTTGCGGAAAACCCAAATGTAATTCAATTTGCATGACAATTGAATTTGTAAATTGCATTTTATTGTTGTTTCTCAGTTTCGGATGCCATATCAATTAGTTTTATTAAAAATGCATAGAGATTATGTATGGAGAAGAGGACACAATCGATTTCCAATCAATTTGCTTGCGTAAAGCCTTTTGGATTGAGTTGTTGTCTTTATTGCTGTTGTTGTTGGTATTGCAATATTCAATCAAATTTAACATGCAGACGAGCAAATCATCAATACTCAATTAGATAATTATGCGAATAATATGAATACGCTACCTGTGCACAAACGCACACACACGCAACCCACACACACACGGATCGAATTACATTTGCATAAGTACACACAAAAACATACGGATAACTGTATTATGCTGGCCTGAGGCAAAACTGGGTGTAGATGGGTGTGTGGGTGTATTAGTTTAGAAGCTTTCAAGCACTGAATGGCATAACATGACGATAAAGCTCAGCACATTAAGTGGTGGTAAGTGCATCAATTGTTTTTTATTTGGCTGTCCACCTTCTGTTCCCATATTGATAGCTTGATTACCCAATGAACTGTCCATATTTACATACATACATTTACACGTGTGTATTTGTACTGCGCTCGTTTTTCAATTAAAAACCCAAAAGCGTTGACGTCGTTCTGATCATCGTTCGGGTCTTGCTCTGCTCCTGCTCTGCTGGCTCATTGAATGCCATTGAAAATACTTAATTAAATTCATCAACGCTTGACATGACATGCCCCATGACTGGCCAGACTAACTGTAAATCGGGAAATTGGGAGAATGGTGCTCTCCACTCTTCGCTCTCTACTCCTCACACTTCACTCTCCTCTCTTCACTCTTCACTTTGGGCAGGCAATTGGCAAAGTGAGAAGTTCACTTTGCCGCCATTATGAGGGCGCTATGTTGAGTGTGTCTGTGTGCCTATCAGAGTGTGAGTGGGTATGTGTGTGCTTAATTACATTTACACATGGGAGGCTGAGGCCAAGAGCAGGAGAGCAGGAGAGCAGCACTGACTACCGATTACACTGTGGCAAAAAGCGGCATGTCGGAAGCCTCATAAAATATATGCAACTAATTAGTGCTTAAAGGTGACACACTGTCAAATTGTGGTCCAATAAGCTCAGCTTAAGTGTGCTTTCAAAAGCTGCCAAGGAATGTTTAGATAATAAGATTATGTACTTGACTTAAGATTCCTCTCAGCTTTAAACGTTTGGTGTGCGCGAGAGCGGGGCAGCATAAGCATGCAAGCTGAATAAGTTGAAGTAGTAGGCATGAGAGAGTGAGACAGTGCATAGGCTGTAGCGTGGTGGGAGAGTGTAATAATTTCACCACAGAGCAACTGTGGTAAAAACGTCAGCGTCTTGGCAATTGCAGCTTTGCTTGAACAAGAGCGTGGTGGTTTGAATATAAAAATAGAATTGCAACTACGCTCTCTCGCTCTTGCTCTCTCTTTTTCTGTGTTCTTTGAGTCTTGTTTACCCACACACAGGCTAATCTCTTCTGACAACCTTTACACCTTCCCCACTCCTCTCCTCTACAGCCCTTTACTTACGTGTGCAGAAACGCGGTTCGTCGCTGCCATCACCGCAGTCGTTGTTGTTGTTGCAGAATTTACTCAGCGGCACGCAGCGTCCATTGGAGCAATTAAACTCGGACAAGGAACAACCAGAGTTGGCACCAAGCAAGTTGACAGGTTTGGCAATGTTTGATGTGGATGCTGCTGACGCCACTGCTGCTGCTGCAGCTGCTGTTACTGCGAGTGTAGCTGTGGCGGCCAGCGAAAGCAGCAGCGTTAGCGTTGAAGTTGACGTTGACGTCACAAACGGATGACGTTGACGCCGACGCAAATGACAATGTCCGATGCTGCTACTGCTACTGCTGCTGCTGCTGCTGGAAGCCTTAATTGCATGACATTGTGTTGCTGCTGTCCTTGTCCCTGTCCTTGTTGTTGCTGTCCTTGTTGGCGTTTGCAGCATTTGTGTGACAGTTTTGTGGCGTTCATTTGACTGCCATTTGTTGTGACCTCGCCACTGTTCCATGACCTCCCTCAGTCTGAATGTTTTTGTTACTATTGGTGTTGTTATGATTGTTGTTTTTGTTGTTGTTGTTGTTGTTATATTTGCGGCAGTGTTTGTTGCAATTATTCGTTGTTGTTGTTGTTGTTTCTGTTGGTGTTTCAGTTTCTTTGGCCTTTTTCTGGTTTTGTATTTCTGACGCCATTTCAATGTCATGATTGTGTTTGATGTAACTGCAAAAGAACAACAACAAAGGGAAATGCCACAAAAATTAATTAATACTTATTTATTTAACAGTGTAATAATTTATTTTCCCTATTTTTTTTTTCTGTAACTCGATTTTCACAATTTAAATTGAGTTCTGTTCGCCATGCTAATTAGTAGCAATTTTTAACCGCTTTTTTGCCGCACAATTTAATAAATATTCACGAATCAATTTTGGTTATTCAAATGCATTAAACGATTCGCGTGCGGATCACTTGGCCGATTCATGTGCTAAATTTATGGCCAAATATTTATCGCTTCGCATACATATAAATTGAAATAAATTCGCTGTCATCCCCGCTATACGCTTCCCGCTCCCCGCTCCCCCCAGGCCAGTGCCTCCTCCCCTTTGGCCTAGTCTTTCTGTCACAGTTGGCATCATAAATATTTGCAGCATAAACAATTTTTATTTATACATATCTCTTTTTTATTTGTGTATCTCGTATATTTTGTCTCGTTCTCTCTTTGTATCCTTTGCTAAGGACGAATTTTCACGCGCGTTGCACATAATGTGCAAAAATGAATGGGATATTTTCATGGAAATGTTGTTATTATATTTTCTTTTTATTTATTTTTTTTTGTTTTTGGTTTTTTTTTTGTCTGCTGTTGCGTTCAGCAAGCGTGTAACGGTACTTTTTCAGTTCAGTTTTTGTTGAGTAGCACAATGGAAATATGTGTGAGGTCTGGACCAGAAACAAACCAAACCAAACGAGAGCAGAGCAGAGAGTATAGAATCCAGACATTGTAGGGGAATTGATTAATGTGTTTTTTTTTCTCTTTTTTTCTGCAGCACGAGAAGAGAGCAGCGGTATGGAAGGTGCTGCTGTCGATTGCAGCAGTCAGTGATAACGATGAGCAGAGAAAAACAACAGCAGGAGAGAGAGAGAGAGAGGGGAGGATATAGAGAGAGTAAAAGAGAGTAGTATAGAAGCTTTTCGCTATTGCTCTTGCTCTTTGCTGATGATTTATTACCGTTGTTTGGGGCTTGCAACGCGTGACCCCAAAACAACAGCAACAACAACAACAGCTACTAAAGTCGGCAAGTCAATGAGTGCCAGTTGGGAAATTACGGTGGCCGCGGGGAAAATGCAGCGAGCACATAGCAAAAAAAGAAGAAAAAGCAAAAATGGAATGAAAAGAGTGCAGAAAAACAGTTGCATAATTTTAAATTAGACGCACAGACATGAAACAGACGTAGAGACTATGGCAATAGTTGGACGGTGGGACGGAAGAGCGGGACAGACAACGACAACGATGGCGGCAGACAGCAGATGACGTTGACAACGAACAACAAGCAGCAACAACAACAACAACAACAGTAACAACGAACGAGTATGGCACGGAAACTGTTGCTGCTTCTGCTGCTGCTTTTTCTGCTGCTGCTATTGCCGCTGTTGCCGCTGTTGCACAAGAACAACATGAAAATTGTTGCGACTGACGAAGCATACCGAAGAGGTCCTGTAAATGCCCTATAAAACAATAAGCAGCCCTGTTTTAATGGCTTGAATTAAATTAAACCCAGCGAGTAAACACTTAGTTACAGTAATTAAACTACTATTAATTTATCAGACAAATTAAAGTCATTTAGTGAGCTTTAAATACAAATGTTCTTAGCGACTTATAAAACAGAAGTAGTATTTTATAAGAAGATTACTGGAAATTCCAGATATTTAATGGGGAAATCAATACCTCTACTTCGGTTCTACTCAACTGATATGCCGTGCTGCAGTGTAGGGTATGTAATGTAAGTAAAAACATGTTGTTTTTAACATATCCATGCCAGCGGCTTCTTTGCCACGCCCTTTTCGCCCTTACAGCCGCTCTGGCCTGTCTGCTGTTATAGCGTCTGGCGTCAGTAAAATTTTGCCACAAAATCGAGGAGCCTGCCACGCGAGCTGACAGCTTGAGCAGACTGGACTCCAAGGGCTCCAGGGAGACGCTTCCAAGGAGATCGAGGAAAGTCGAGGGACTTTGGGAATTGCATCGTTCTCGGGCGCTGACTAGTCGTGCATTAAATTGCTAATAATTTTTGATATGCCAAACTTTGTTTTCGTACAATGTTCGTATAACGGTCGTTCTCCTACTTCCTTCTGCTTTTCTGCCCCTCCGCATCTCCTCCTTTTTGGTGTAAAATCAGTGCAAAGTGCATTTTCGTTATGGCCTCAAAGTGAATGTGGCTTAAAGACTTGGCCAAAACGGGGAATCTTGGGCAAAGTAACAGTAAAGTAAACAGCCAAACTTGAAAAACAAAAACAGACGATGAAACAAAGACGGAACAGTGAAGAAGGAGAGGAGATAGAGGAGGATGGAGGACAGGCCATGACAAAGATGGAGACAGCGATGGAGACAAAGACAGGAACAGAAACTTCGATGGAGCAATGTCAAAAACCTTTCAGATTTGCACTTGTGCTGCTTCTTCTTCTTCACTTCTTTATGCTTCTCCTTTTCTGCTTGCTGTTCTTCTTCTTCTTCTTGGTCTATTTGCGGTAGTTTTAATAACACAACAACAACAACAACAGCTCTAACTTGTTTATCATGGCGTTTGCCTGCTTATCAACACTAAAACACACACACTCTTATACACACACACACACACACACACACACAGCTATATCAGCACATATCTGTTTACAATGGCGTACGAAGAAGAGGAAGAAAAAGACGAGAACTTGAAAGATGGTGGTGTAAATAATGATAGTAAACTGAAAGCAGCAGATGGAAAAGGAAAGGAAAGAGATAAAGAGAGAGAGAATGAGAGAGAGAGCTGTCTCGACCCTAATGGCGCCCAACGAGTGCAAAGTAAAGACATGACAGTTACATATTTATATGTATACATATGCATACATATACCTATATATTTACATATATACATGTATATCATCTGACGGTTTATACCTATCAGTTACTGCCACAGCGTTGAAATGCGAAATGTGTGACCTCCATACCTTCAAGTCATCGCAACTAAAGCAGCAAACATCAATATCCCACAAGCTGCAACCACACCACGTCCTCACACTGGATATGTGTGCGTGTGTGTGTGAATGCGTGTGTGTGTGTGTGTATGCGTGTGTGTGTGTGTTTACCATATGTAAAATAGTTGCATGGCATAAAAAGTGTTGAAAGACATGTTGGCTGTACGTTGTAGCCAGCGGCATTGCCAGTTGTTTTTTGGACCCTGTACTCAAAGAGCATACTAGGTTAGAAAACAAATACAATGCGCTTAGTAAGTAGTAGGAGGCATGGCGTACATTCCAATATTCTTAATAAACAACGCCCAAAACAGCATAACTTGGAAGCTATCGGAGTTCTTCATGAATTGAGTATTCAGTGGGAGAAGTTTGATTTTATAGGTCATGAAATAACAGTTCATATTCAGTAATCTATGGAGCTGCATATTAAGTACAGGGTCTTTAAGAGTCGGCTCCCTTGACTACAGCTTTTCTAGCTAGGTTTTTTCTTATTCTTTTTTGTTTCTAACTTGCAAGTCATCATCATGGAGCTGCATCAGCTTCAGCATCATGAACAACCGACAACCGGAAGGGAACTTGACTTATAGCATACCAGTATGCTGCGACTTTTGGCTTTTTTCTAGCTAACAAACTTTGTTCAGGCGTCGCAGCGGAAAGGGAAGTGCAGTACGAGCTCTGTGTATGTGTGTGTTCTTGTGTGTGTCTCATTCTTTCTTCTTCCTTTACTGCACTCCTCTGGCCTCCTCTCTACTCCACTTCTCTCCTCTTGTCTCCTCTCACCACAACTTCTCTCTCTTCTTAACCCCTTCGACATTTTGTGATGTGACTTTAAATTCGATTGCAATACTTGAAGACATTTTAAGGGTAAGCACGACTTTCTGTCTTGCCTCATTAGCGGCAGAAGCGGCTGCCATGAAGGTTGCTGGAAATTGCAGTAGGCGGAGAACTTGGGGAAAGAAGAAGACACACAAAAAGCAAATGATAATTGCGACAATTTGCCAAATATAAACCGAGACAAATTACTTGTATCGCGACAGTCGAAAAGTTGTCAACCCAAATTGCTAGCTGTATGTATTTTCCGGCTAGAACGGGTAGGGGAATGGGAACCGAACGTAGGAGGAAAGCTGGAAAGTTGTCAGGAAAAGGGGAATTGGGGGTAAGCGGGAGGTAAGCGAAATTCTGTTAGATTTGGCAATGAGGCGAAATTGTAACGAGCTCCAAATAGACACATACATATGAGTGCTTGAACTTGAGTGTGTGGTACTGTGTGTATGTTTGTGTGTGTGTGTAGATTCCCTAGTTGGCAACGAAAGGCAAATTTCCCTTGGTTCTGTCAGCGAAGTCGTCAAAAGTTTCTTTTGCTTCTGTTTCAGCGTGCAATGTAAATGGCATTAGAAGCGGAAATGCCTCACACACACGCTACACACTTATACACACCCATACACACTGTACACACACATGGAAACACTCATGTGTGGATGCAGTAAGGGCGTCAAAGTTATTTAAACGCCAGCATTGCTCCATCGACAGGGAAAGGCAGCAATTGAGGCTGTGCTTCTTCAGTTAACTTTCATTGCCTTTTTTAGCTTCGCATATTTAGACCCTGTACCCAAAATATGTGGAAGTTCGCTAAGGTTTGCCAGTCTGCGTTTGAAACGTTTAGTTGTTTGATTGGTGCCTTCAAGACGCAGGGTCTCGCACAGTCGACTTAACTCAATTGCAGTCTTTACTGCTAGTTTGTTTTCTTTATTTTTTCTCTCTCTCTTTTTTTTGCTCCTTTGCACATTTGGCAAGGACTTTCACTAAGCCGCTTAAAGCGGGCCGAGAGCAGTGCGTGAAGGCAACTCGACTGTGACTCGCGCTCTTAAGTGTGTGTCAGTATGGGTGTGTGTGTGTGTGTGTGTGTGTGTACTTTATGCAGTTAATGAATTTTGAACATTGCTCGCATTTTAAGCATTTTATTTTTGTTGGCCATTCAGTTTGGCTTTCATGTTGTTCTTTCAAAGGATATAAGCACTTTATTGTGTTATTTCTTTAACTCAGACACTCGGAAAACTTTTCAATTGAACTTAAATTAAGTTATTCTTCATGTGAAAGCTAAGAATAGCATGAGAAAGTTAACTATTTACTTAACAAACAATTCTATTAACAATTTTGACAAAATACACAATTTAAAGCATATTATTTAAAGGTTTTCAGTTAAAGATACGTGATTAGGTATAGTAAAATAGTATAATAGATCAAAATGGGTTAGAGTTGATTAAGAATGCATTACTTAAAGCTCTTTCCGACTTCGTGAAATTTAGTTTGGCACCAGATATATACCTGATTATTTATTTTATTGTATTTTAATGCCTTATCGAAGTTCCGGTTTATTGAGGAAAGCCTAAAAATGGAGAAAATATATATACTTTATGGGTTCCGAGTTCTCTTATCTTCGTTTGGGGGAATACCCTCTTTCTCCACGAGTAACGGGCCTCTGATATTACGATGTTCGCTACGTCATATAAAGAGTTCAATGATAAAACGCTGCTTATGTCCCGGTACTGCCGTCCCTACTGATAACAATTGCACTTCAAGTGCTGATAAGATTTGTGAAAACATTGCTAATTTTTTGTGTACATGTGTGTATCACTCTCTCACTCTCTCACTCTCTCTACTCTTGCTATGTCTCGTTATCTTTAGTGTGCTAAACCAAGTTGAGTATGGCTTTCATTCACGTTAACACACTCGTATCAGAGACGTACCGATAATGTCCGAAAGCGAATAAAATTTAATAAATATGGAAAACACTTTAAAGTGGAACTCATTTCGGTACACTCTTTGGCGAAGAAAACAAGTCTACAAAGATGGCTAGTAAAAAAGGTCGCACCATAACTGAGGTACAGCAAACGATGGCCGAATCGCTTGGATTTAATAATGAGATAATTTGGGATTTGTGAGTAGTAATTGTAATACATGTAATTTGATTCACTAACTATATACGTATATAAATATATTAACAGATTATCAGATAGACAAGCGGATATACTGAAAAGAAAAATAAAAGCACTTGCCCCAGATCCCAAGGGCGAAGAAAAGGGAAGGAAAGCAATGGCTGCAATGAGAGAAACGCTTTTCAACAGCGTCTGGGCTCAACGTAAGTTCCATTTTGACCAATATATATTGTGGACATAGTACATTGCTCAGAAATGTGTTCGATCTTGCAGGGAAGTATACCAATCGTCAGTCTTTAACATCTATTTTCTATGTGCTGGTGGCGACAGGGGAAACCAATATTCAAGCAGCATTTAAGTCCAGAAAATGGTCCTGTCATCCGGTATTTCGCTCACGTTGTTGCATTTGTAAGTTTGATTACAGTCTTATCTAATCTTAGTGTACTTTAATTGTTATACATAGCACAGTGAATAATTTTTATTTATTGTGGACAGTAATGTTTACTATATACATTCATATCATATTCCAAATCTGTCGAAAATTGATGACGGACGGGTAGAAGGACAGACGGACATCACTATATCGTCTCGCTAATCAAGAATATATATACTTTATGGATTCGTCCACGCCTCCTTCTGCTTGTTCCCCACCAATTATACCTTATAGACCCCTGTAGTTATTTTTGAGTATGGGGTCTCTTACTAGTTTTTTGCTCTTATCAGCCGATAGCAATGGAAAAAGCAACAATAGCTCCGATTGCTGCATGATCTATATAGACGAAAACGGTCGAGTCTATCAAAACTGGAATGCCTATGTGAATAACAATGAGCTGCCCGAGGGGGTTATGGTGGCACCACGACGTGGAGTTTATACTCTGTACGATACGGGAGTTGTGGATTTACGCGGGTGGATAACACCGGCTGCATCAACAGCGAGTCAGGTGCTTGGTGTGCTGGATGTTACCTCAGCAGTCGGTGGATTGGGAGCAGCTTGTGTTCCTCTTGTTGGATTGGCGGTCACTGTGGCGGCACCAGTAGCGGTAGCGGCTGGCGCTGTGGGTCTCGTCGCAGCGGGCTATACAACGTTACGTAGTGCCTTTAAACTAATAGATCGAGGTTATCACGAGCAGTCGGTCAGTGTAACTGATGCTACGGCACGCGGTCAATGGGTTAGCGTTGCTGGTGGCGCTGTCGGTCTTGGAGCAGCTGGTGCCACCAAGGCATTGACAGTGGCGACAAACGCTGGAAAGCAAGTGGGGACTGTAAGTAACATATTTAGACCCTGTACTTGACTTGATTGAAAATGAATTTCAGAACATGTGCAGGGTATTTTACTATGCTTTGAACTCCTAAACTTATTAGAATTTCAATCCACAGATCACTCAGTTTGCAGTCAATGGATTGAATATCACGTCCATTGTGATTTCTGGCACTGGTCTCGCTAATGGCATCTTGGACGTAATACTGGTGAGAATATTATTGATATTGTCGGTGGAGAGTTTTGAATATATATAGCTCTACCTACGATTTACAGAAATGCGACGATGGTGAAGACATATCCGCCATGGATGTGCTCCAGCTGTCCACCTCGCTCTTCCTGTTCACGCACAGCATTACCAACTTCAAGTTGGCATCACAGATCATTACAGAAACATCAAATGATCGGATTTCTAGTTATCGTGACACTCTGAGCAATCGACAGCGGTTAGTTATATTTAGTTGGTTATCCGTTAGTTTATTGAATTGAACTATTGAATTATTGCAGACGCACATTTGATAAGATTGTGAAGGAGACGACGCGTGTCAAGGGCGTAAAGCAGGCAAATATTGATATCATACGCAATGTGAACGAGATGCCATCACGTCAGCAGTTCAATGATTTATATAGGATCAAAGGCACTCTAAAAGACCAAGGAATTCGAGCTAGTTTTGCATCCAATGGTCAAGGTGTGGAGCTAAATGGTCAGGTGATCACCAACACAGCGGAGCTACGTGCCAGTGTTCAGCACAATGTTGGACCCGATATTCTAAGCAGAGTTACAAATCCAGTACCAGAGACATTCAGTAGTGAAACTCCAAGAGCAAGAGCTGCTGCTGCCAGAGCATACAATAGTCGAACATTAAATTGTTCCTCTCAAACGACGGAGCCAAGATTGGATACACCGGAGAAGACATCAGCTTTTAATGAAAACATGAATAGGATTGAAGCTTGCGTTGTTGTGGTCGATGGTGTCATCCTCGTACTCTCCCACTTTGGAGAATCATTCTGTAAGCACGTTCTGAGTATGGAGAGTTTTAAGAATGCATTACTCTCTCTCGCCGATAACATGACGGTAGATGTGATAAAGTATGTACTAAATCTGACGGAAATGTTCACGAACAAGTATCGCGAAAAGGTCATTGCAAAGATAGGTTTCTATATATCGTCGGAATCGGTGCTATATAGATTAGGTACGATTATATTGACTAGATATCGTAAGTGGACTGCAGACCAGTTGCAACAACGTGAGACTCAAATCTTGGAAGAGGTTGAGAATTATTTCATGTCATTAAATCCAAACAGTTTCAGGAATAAGCTAACAAAATGTTCGTTCTGCAAGGGATACTATAGCGTTTGTAACTTGTAATTCCACTCATGTTGTGTAAAAATATGTATAAAGTACTTAATAGGATCGGACACGCCTTATGCGACTGCTACGCAACTATTTTACCTGATTTGAAGCATAAATACTCATGAAATCATGAACATTACTTGGAAGGTTAGGAACTGTTAGATGGAGAGACAAAGAGAGAGATAGAGTTCGAGAGAGAGAGGGAGAGAGAGAGAGAGAGAACTCTCGTTTACCCTCTTCACTCGATTAGATACGCCAGCTACAGTTGCTACACGAAAATAAAGTTAATTTTATAGCAATTACAAATGCCATTTTAATGGTCATGTAATTAAAGCACACGCAACACTTGAAATTTAATTTAATTTTGGCATCAAATAACTTACATATATATATAAATATATATATATAACTGTTTTTAGCGCCTCTCAGTCCAGTTGGTCATAGAGTTCGTTGGGTTGTGTTCGTATTTCCATTATCAAATGGAAATTTTGTTGTTGTCCGAGGTGGGATTCCATTGTTTAGCCTTTGATTCATTGATTCAGTCAACAGAGCTCTAAAGTGTATTTTAATTTGATTTCATTGTTCGCTGTCATTCAATGGCATTCACTTGGATTCCAAATGAATATGAATTGAATTTCCCCGATAACTGCACACTGGAGTCGATTTACTTGCTTCATTTTTACAGGGTGTCGAGGTATAAGAGGAGTTCTCCTACATTTTTTTTTTGCTGCTGTCTCTGGTTTCTCCTTTTCGTGCTTGATTTTTTGGGCATTTTGAGGGCGCGTTCATTCATGACATTTATTCGATTAGTGTTTGAAGTGGGAGTCACTGTAGGCGTGGCTTGATGTGACTCTGTTCATCTGTCTGCCCGTTGACATGGCATTTTAATTAGTTTTCAGCAGACAACTGGGAAAGCTGGGCAACTGGGTAGCTGGGCAACTGGGTAGCTGGCAGAGTGTGAACTGGCTAATTAATATGACAGACGCAGAGTCAGGAAAATTGCAAATTTCGAATTCATTCCAAATGTTCAGAGGTCAAATTAGCTCGAGGCAAATCACGAAATGCGTTCGATTCAGTTCCTAATTATTTGTGTGTATGTGTGTGTGTGTGTGTGTGAGTTAAATACTAATGGAAATTATGCTGAATGAATCAACAAATAGAATAAGCAATCATTAAAGTTAGTTTTGCAGATTTTGGATTTAATTTATAATTAAGCAATGAGCTTTACTTAAGTTGGCTTACGAAACTCTTTCCGTTTGCTAATATACCTAACCGATCGCCTAGCCAGGCATACCCTACTTTAAAATTTACTGCCTAGGGTATGTAAACATTTAAATAAAACATGTATCTTTAGTTTGAACAAATTCAGCGCTTCGCTTTGAGTGCTGTTCACATATCAAATATTACGTATACGCAATGTTTGCCGCACTTGAATGATGGATATATAGATATATGTACACACATTTATTTACTTATTTTTTTTTTTAGATTTTCGGTGATTTGAGTTATTTGTGTGCATGTGAAATGCATTCCTTAGGTAAATATTGAAATTGTGCATAACAAATTGGCAAATTGCTAGCACAAAGCAATGAGAGAATTTGATTGATGTGCTATTAAAACGATTGAATTGATCAGAGGCAAGCAATGGGGAGGCGATGGGGGCAGAAATAAATCGAAAATCAACATTGAAAATCAAATGCGGTAGGTACGGTGTTCAGGGTAGATGAAAGTGGAATAGACAAAATGCTGTCAAATCACAACCTTCAAAACGAAACAGTCATTAATATTAATGTTCTATGGAAAATATGTTTAGCAAAACGAGAAGAAGAAGAGCACGTTCTATCACGTCTCTCTCTCTCTCTGTTTTGTCATCATCTGCGTCAAAATCATCTCAGACTTATAAACGTGGTTGACGTACAAATATCATCTTGAGATTCTTCAGACGCAACGCTTGAATTATTTTTGCTTTTGTTAAAAGCAAACACAGTTCAGGGTACAAGAGGAGGTGTGTATGTGTGTGTTATGTGTGTGTGTGTGTAAAATACAAACAAAACTGCTTACATATATGCAGAATAACAGTTGGATTGTGACCAAGAGAGTGAGGCAAAGAGAAGTCGAGCAAAGAACACGCGACATATTTGCAAAACATTTGTCACATCCTGCAGTTGCCTGGTAAATGGAAAGCAAAAGATTTTCCTCGCCCACGTTTACACACTGACACACACACACACACATTTACATCATTTAACTTCGTCTTATTTAAATCTAAAATTGCTTTTGCTTTAGTAATTTGTTTCCTATGCAAATTTTGTTTAACAAAATTCCGCAATAGAAAATATCATGAAATTTCTCTCATATTGTTGTTGTTTTTTCATATTACTGTTGTTGGAGTAGCTTAATCTGGTAGCTGAATAATGCAATTACAAATAGATGAGTCGAATTTGTTGTTTGATTGCCCAATAAAAATAAAAAAAAACCAGACTCGAATCCAAGTTGTTCATTTTGTTGTTGAATCTGCGAAGATTCAACTTTGTTGCCAGACTTCAGTTACCCTCCGTCTCCTCTTTCTGTTCGTCGACTGTCGACAAGTGGCACTCAACTTTTACTCGACTCACAAGCGAAAGCGACGCGAAGTGGCTGCCACTTTCCCTACTCCGCTTCTTGTCCTACTACCCACTCTCTTGGAATGTTGCAACAAATCGAAATAGAAATTGTGAAAAAAAAGAAAATCAAATTTGAAGTGGCGCTTCGAAGGCGCGGCAAAAAGACGTGGCAGAGGAAGCTCAAGAGCTATTTGCATAATGCGGCTGCTGCATGAATAAACCATGTCTCGATGGCAATGCCCCGTTGCCCCTGTTCCCAATCCCGTTCCCATTCGCATTCCTATTCTGAGCCCAGTGCTTGTACCATGCTGTTGAGCTCTTTGTGCTGCACTCACCCACAAGGCTAAGAAAACGTTTAAATCAAATCAGCAAAAGACAGCGAATTGAGAGATGAACAGAAAGAGTGTGTGTGTGTGTGTGAGAGACAGAAAGAAAAGTGCTGGAAAAACACGGACTAGACGGTAGGTTATATGTCGGCCATAAAGCATCGCACACGCTTCATTGAGCAGCCAATGAAAAAATATATAAAAAAAAAACAGATTTCTCATATTTTTTGGTCAAAGTAATATAAAATGAATGTTAAGGCTTTAAGGCATTTGCAACAAGAAACTAGAAACTAGAAACTGTAAGTTGTAAGCTGCAAACTGTCGGTGCCCTCATAAGTATGCTATGAAATGTGTTCTGTTCTGCATCCTTTCTGTTTCCCAGCTCCCCGACGCCCGTTACTTCCGCCTTTGCATATCAAATGTCAATGACAGTCGGCTGTCCACGTAGTAAAACTATTTTCCCGGCAAACTCATAAGCCAGACCAAATATGAAATAAATCACTGGGCGGGTTATTGACACGTAAGCAAATATTTGCAACCCACACAGACACACACCTCGCACACATACATAGACAGACAGGCAGAAAGTTGGAGTGGGAAGAAGAGGAGAGTAGAGTAAACTCGTGTCAGCTTGAAATGTATTCCCTTGCTGTTCTCTACCTACCTGCTCTGCCCTATCCTTACATCATTTTCCTCTATCATTTTTATAGCTTGCAAAGCAGCGCACAAAACTCTTAAGAACTTTTCATGCAGACCTGGGAAAAGTTCCCCTTGCCGACGTAACCGCTTCCTTTCTTGACATCAACGTCAACAGCAAAGTCCACTTAATCCAAATTCTGTAAAAATTGTCAAACTGCTGGCTGTTGGCGAAGGCAAAAGTGGGAGGGAAGAAAAACTGCTTCAATGTTAGTTCAACCTTTGCCAAGTTGACGTCGACAGCGCGGCAATGTCACACAACTGCTGACGTGTCTGTGTGTGACTGATATGCGTGTGTATATGCATGTGTTAGTGTGTCTGTGTGCATACCCTGTCATCAATTTTTCCTTGAATTTGTTTACCCTTTCAGGCGCTTGTCATATGCCACGACTTTGACTTCATTTAATGGAGAAGGAGCCCACTAAAATAAGGGGCTTTACCGCCTTTTGTTGTTGTCTAATGTACAGTGAACAATTTGCGGCACATGCGTGTGGCATCAACAACGACAACAACAACAGAGCGGAGCAATCTGAAAAGTTGTCTTCTATCTAAGAATAATTATGGCCCGTTACTTCGTACAAAAGGTAAAAGATAAGCAGCAGCAAAGTAGATGAAAATGACGTTGGCCAAATAGCTGCTGTTAGCAAGGGTTAAAAGCATTTCAGATACGTTATGTTAGAGGGTCAAAGTTAGATTAAAGGACACATATTTTCCACAATCTTATTCATTTCACTCGCCGCTCGCCCGCTTTCCTGATACTTAATTATTAATGAAATTAATAATTAACAGTATATCATAGCTTTATTAAATGAATATATTTTGAAATTAAGTTATTTAAAACTCGATACTCTACTTATTCTGGATTCTTTCCCTATACCAACTTCTTTTTGCATTACAAAATTTATCTACTGACAATATTTATAATACTGAAACACTTTCAAAGCGATTTGCCCTATCATAAGGTCTTGAATGTGGGTGTTGGGGCATCTATCCATCAAGCTTGTACCATATTAGACTCAGTATTACATAGCTTCTGTTTCTCACATGTCCGTGGACTCAACGTTCCATCGGATTTCTACACTGTTCTGGTTTGCAGAGTTAAGTGATTGCTGAAATCTATTTGCATAATTTCTACAGATTTTTCAATGGTTGTCTGGTTTGCTAGTTCTCCTGCCGCCGCTGCTGCTGGTGCTGCTGCTGCTGCATAATGCGCACCACAGGCAGCTGAGTTTATTCCGCCCACTTGGAGTCTTCTTAAACTTCAGCTGTCCCATTCTATGCCATATCTTCACCTGGGCACACGTGTGGCTGTGTGTGTGTATGTGTGTGGACGAACATGCCAGTTATCGTCGACACTTTTTACATATTGCCTTCTATTTTCTCTTGTGTTATTTGTATACCCTTTGTGGTGGGGTATTTTAGTTATCTCAAGCTGTATGGTACTATGAAAAAAAGTTGTGTACATAAAAGAATACAAAATTTATAAAAGTCTAAAGTTAAGAAAAGAGTTTAATTATTACACCACAAGTAGTTCAATTCTAGTTTAATTTATATCCTCTGGAAGAGCATCAAATAGCTTGCTATAAATTCACTACAATCCTTTTTCTTTTCTCTCTATATCTCAGCTCTATTTTTACGGTTTTGCATATGCGAATATTTTATGCAGATTTATGTCAACTTTTGTACGACGTGTCCTGCATCCTCAGTTGAGTTAAGGACAAACGACGTCCACGTGCATTTATTGAATTAGTCTGTGGGTGTGTGTGTGTGTGTGTGTGGGCAGCAGTGTTGCCAAAATGGCAACTAAAGTGTTGTGAAATGTTGTAAATTTTTGGGACAACTGTTTGAAATGACAGCTAGGACCCAAGACGCAGACTGCAGGACAAATAACATGCCAAACAACGAATCAACGCACAGCCCAAACAACTTGTTATGCCCTACTCAACAGGGGAGACACGCAGTGTCCCACTCTCTGACTCCCTCAGCCTTCCCCATCCCCTGACTGTGTTGTGCTCCCACTCCACACCCGCTGTTCTGTCGTCGGCTGTCGCTTGAGCCTGTTTCCTGTCGTGTTGCTGCTTCTGAACCTACATCTCGTGGATGTTACGACTCCTGGGAATGCCAACTTCCCTACTCCTAGTTTTCCGCCCGTTTTGCTGCCCATTTTCCTTCTTTTTTTTTAATGAAAAGAAAACTTATCTTCAACTTTATGATGATTTCAAAGCAACAACAACTGGGGCGTGGGAGAGTGAGCGAGATGAAAACTACAAGACAAGTATGAGCATTTTTCCTTCTTCACTTGTCGCACACTTCTTCTTTCTTTCTTTCTTTCTTTTTTTCATTTTTTTTTCTACTTCTTCTTGGCTCGTATTTGTGTTTTTGTGCGCGTTACTTTTCCATTTCCTTTGTATCCGCTACACTCCATCTCCATCTCTTTTTGTTACTGTTTCTCTCTCTGCTTCTTTACTTCTCTTTCTCCATTTCTCTATCTTTCGCTTGCTGCTGCTACTTTGAGACATGTTTGCCAAGAGTCAGCTGAAGCCTTCGTGAAGTAGGACAACACTTAATTTTGTGTAAGTACTCACTCAGCTCATTAAGCGAGAGCCTCAACTTGCCTGCCCTCCATTCCGTTAGTCTCTGATTCATTCCGCTCTCTTTCCCCGCCACTATTCTTCTCTCACAGCTGAGGGAAATTAAATTTTAGCGGAAGAAGCTAAACAAGTTCCGCCAAGGTCACTGTTTTCTATATTTCTGTTACTTCTTTGAGACTTTGTTTCGTGTATGTGTATGTGTGTGTGTTTGTGTGCGTGTGTCTGGTGTGAATCCAAATGGGAATCGCGTAGGTCCAAATGGAGCCATCAATCAGTAGCAGTATCAACAAGGCATAGGAAATGTTCTCTAAAACGAATCTACACTCAGAAAAAAAACCGAATTCAATGAGCCTATATGTTTTTGAACTTTTTGAACTTTGTGTTGAGTGTAGAAGTTGTACGTAAGTCGCCTATGTCCCACTCTGAGACCCTTTCTGTTTTGGAGGCAAGAACTCGGCTATAACTCAGTTTTCTGCCTGCGGTTTTGAAAGCAGCCAACTGCAGTTTTGTGGCTTAAATTATGAGTTCAACAAATCCCAGAAGACTGAGCCTTTTTGTCAACACACATGATGTTGCATGCAACAACATTTTATGGTCAGTAAAGAGGGTCTTAAAAATTTGTAAGCTGCATTGCAAATGCAAATCCAAATGCAAATAAAAAGTATTAAACTCCTTTCAAACTTACTCCGTGTGAATGAATCCGCTAAGAATCTTTTTGTTATCTGGACGAGTTTTGAACTGTTGCTAAGCCCGTTAGGGATTGTGCAAACTTTAATGCCTTTTGGCGCTTTTCAACACTGATTTCTGCTCCCTTTGCTGCTTCACCCACTCCAAACAAAAAACACTTTAAATAATTACAATTCACAAATACAACAATAAATGGAAGGAGCAAAAAGGAGCACACAACAATATGGAAAAAAATGTAAATATGAAAACTAAACACACACACATACACACACTGCACTTAAATTAGAAGCGGTGGGTGGAAAAAAAATGGCGGAAAAATAAATTTTAGTGCAAAAGGTCCTGGAAAAAGCCGCACACGATTCAGGGAGCAGCCAAGACAATAATATCTATGTCAGAGCTGCCAGCTACAACAACCGCAGCAACAACAACAACAGCAACAAGAACGACCACAATAACCGCAACAACAATAGCAGGCACGCCCCCAACTCCCACACAGCAGACTTTTGTGGGCAAGCAGCCAGGTAATAAGAACAACAACAACAACAACAACAACAACAACAACATCAACAGAACTGGGAAACTGGGAAAAACTTTAATCTCTGTGTAATATTTTTTCATAAACTCTCACCAGAGTCGTGGGCCAAAGGGGGCGTGTCACACAGTGCTGGCCACATATTTAATGCTAAAAGTTGTTGAAGTGCCATGAAGAAGAAGAAGTGGCAAGGGGGGGAAAGGGGCGAGAAGGGGGAAGGGTGAAAGGGGGAGGGGAAGAGGAAAGGGGCAACAGCAACTGGAGCATGTGAAGCACATCCGAGTAGAGATTTTCAAGCACCAAAGGAGGTCAGTTTTATGGCTGGCTTTAACAACAACAGCAACAACAACAACAACAACAGCAGAAACAACAGAAACGGCTTAACAGAGAGCAGGAGATGACTCAAATGGACAATTCTCTAGCGGATTGCATTGCATTCTCTGTAGCATCGTGTAGTTCGAGAACTTAATGCGTTTTGCCAATTAAATGCGAGAATTAAGCAAATCGAAGCAGCTGCAACCAATTGCAATTGGCAGGCGGTCGATGGGCGTGGCTTAAAGACAATGCCACTGCGGGAGGTTTGTTGAAGGGGAAGATGGGAGGGGGAGGTAGAGGTAGAGGTAGAGGTAGAGGTGGATTACTGTGCCTTTTGTCTGTTGGCATCTTGTGAAGCATGTGTGAAAAAGGGGGCGTGTCGTCGCCCAGACACTGTGAAGCAGCCAGAACAAGAAGAAGTAGAAGACAATGGCTGCTGCAGCAGCTGCAGCTGCAGCTCCAGGGATAACTTTGTGGTGTGCCAAAGTGACGGCGTTGCATGAAAAATGGCACTTGATAAGGCTGCGCAACGCGGGTAGCAGGAGTTTGGAAAGAGAGAGCGACAACAGTGGGAAACTGGTGGGAAACTCGGGGAAACTGTGGGAAACTTGGGGAAACTCACTGGAGTCATTCTTGTCAAGCAGGAAGTGTGAAGCAGCAAGTCGCGTCTCGTGTGCGGGATAAGCAACTGCTGTGATGATGAGTTTCATAGCGTTTTTACCCCGCGGCCTGCCATTTGTCTACCCATCCTCCATCCCCTAGCTGCACCCCACCTGCCTCTCTTGTCTCCTTCCCTCGGGCGCTGGGTTTTCCCGCTGAGTAAATAGCAAAAGGCGCGTGTCGAGGGCTTTGTGAGGGAAATTCAGCTGCGGCTTATGAATGTAAGTAAGTGGCTCTTGGTTAGTTCGTTTGCAACGAAAGCTGCCTTTTCCATTTCCCTTTCCCCATTTCCCATTTCCCATTTTCCATTTTCCATTCTCACTTCCGCATCAGGAAGAACCTGGTGCAGTAGCAACTCCAGCTGAGAATTGCAGTTTGATGTCGACAGCTGCATTTGTCCACTGATGTCCTAATTTGGCCACGTTTCGTTACCAATTGGCACAACGGGCTAAATAAACAAGCAGCTGTCACAAGACAAACGGTAGCGACTGTTGTCGGAGAAACTAAGAGAGTGAGAGGTTTGGGAAGAGGGAGAAAAGGGTTTTGGGAATGAAGAGGAAACAAGGAAAACAGGAAAAAACGGTGATTGCGGTCATTACGGGAGCTGCATACCATTCTCTTTATAAATAAAAGTGGCGTCAACTGTTTGAGCTGAAAACACAAAATAAAACAGAAAAAGGAAGAGAAATGACTGAGAAATAGTAGGAGCTAAAACTGTGTGATACGTTCAGGTAGAAGATGTCAAAAGCAAACATAAAAGGCTAATATAAACACTTAATTTGAAGCAGCTTCAAAGACAAATGTGTAAATTAATGTGAGGAAATGAATAGATTCAGAATTAGATGTAGAGAAATAAATGTGTATATATGGAATAATAATTAACTAAGGTAGACAGCTTAATAGTATATGTAGATAAGAAATAGATGTAGATACACACAGACGAGCTCAAAGATTGCTCACTGTCGAACGCTCAGATACATAACGAAATTAAACATATTTTATCAGGCTCAAGTGCTACAGTTTGAGCTGAGCAATTTTCCGACTTAATTTGTAATTTCCTAGCTGACCCCTGCCCTGCCTCTCTCTCCGTGCCGTCCTGGGCTACCTTTATCCTAATGAAATTGTTAGCTTAAAGTGAGGCAAATTGCATAGCATACTTATGGGCACTTAGCACGCTTACACGAAACTTGAAGCACACTGCGATGCCCTAATGAATGCTTTGCTCCTTTGCCAGGATCCATAGGGAAGCCAGACACTGTCTGACTGACTAAGTCAGTCAGTCTTTGGCCAAAATGTCAATTCAATTTTGTTGAGTTTTAAGGTCATCGCGTGCTCTCGATGCGTACACTCAATGTGATGCCTCAATCAAATAGGGAGTCTACCTTGTGTGTGTGTGTGCGTCCTGGTGTTACAATGGCATGTCCTGTTAGATTCTGGCGTGACTGCACTGCCAATCATCGGGAATCAGCGTTAGATTAGCTCATCGATGACACAAGCGCCACAAGAGAATGCAGTTGTCTTTTCAGTATTTGGAACATCCCGATCAGAAGATGGTTTCTTCCACTGATTACCTCCTCTTCATCCTCTGCTGCTTCTTTGCTTCTTGCCTCTTTATTTGCGCCTTGGCACTTGCTTCTTCGTTTTTGCTTGCTGTGCACGTTGCAAATTAACTTAATGTTGAATACTTGCCAGAGGTGTGGTAGCGGGGGTAGGGAGGGAAGGAATGGAAGGGTGAGGAAGGGAGTGGTAGGTCGGGGATAGCAGAGGGGAACAGCAAGGATTGCTGGCAAGAGTTTTGCTTGCTTTGCTTCCTGTCAGTAGCCGGCAAAAGTGTCCTTAAGTGTTGCTAATGCCGCTGCACAGGAAGTTGCTTACGAGACACAAACTAATACACACACACACTCGCACACACACACACACACAAATATACTCAGCTATAGAGCTAATGGGCTTGGCATTGCACTTTTGCAGCCACTTGGCAACTTTTTAATAGAATGAAAATGCTCCCATCTTTAAATGGCGTTTGCCTGCTCAACTCTCCATGCCACTTACCACTTGCCACATACAACATTCAACTTTAGCTTCAACTTCAACTTGAAACTGGAACTTGCAGCTGGAGGAGGCAGCGGCGGCAGTTCATCTGAAAGATGCGTAGATAACTTTGCCGCATGGCAAGAAATTGCAAAACATCAACAAGCAATTGAAGTCAAGTGCTAAGTGCTCTCCCGCTCTCCCGTTCTCTCGCTCTCCCAGACAAACACTTTTTCTCTCTCCCTCTATATATATTTCTCTCTCTTTCTTCGGTTACCGGATATTATAAATTTGCAATTTCGTTTGCTTGGAGTCACTTTCGCAGCGTCTCTAATGAGTTTTCGCTGCTGGCAGCGCTTAAAATGAAAATATGTTTGCCACTTGAGTCTCCTTATCCTTCACACACAACCACACACAGACACACACACGTACACAAAAACACTCAGACCACAATGCAATTCGATGCGTTGCAAGGCTCTTGCCATTTCAAGTGCTGCTGCACCACTTTGCCACGCCTTCCTTGCCTCCATCTTCTTTTCCACCACTCTTTGAGTGGATTTTTGTTTTTTTTTTCGCCGCTTTTGCCTTTTGTTTTTCCAAATGCCGCCAACAGCTCCACACACAACTCACAATTTGCACCATATGATGGTTACCTTTCCGAAGAAGGTTTTTTCAACAATTCCACTCTCTTTCCACTTTCCCCCTTCATTCTATCCGACCTGCCGCAAGGTGCTGAGGCGTGCCTTAAAGCTGGCAAAGCTGCACGCCAGTTTACTGCTCCACTTTTCTTCGTGTTTTTATTTTCTCGTCTCACTCTGCATATGTTGATTGCGTTTTTCATTTTTCATTTTGCATTTCGCGTTTTTCTTTGTACTCGCGCCCATGTTTTAACATCACCTTTTTTTTGTTGGCTTGGTTCAAAGCTATTCATGAGACTCTTATGGATGATAATGGTTTAGCAAATAGTAGTCTGCATAAAGTACTAAGAGATAGATGTTTAAGCATCTAACTTGAAGCTTTGCTATCGATATCGCAGCTTCAAATTTAAATCTAAACTGTTTTGAAATGAATCAACAGTTGTTGAAGGCTAGAAAAAAGCTGAAACTTTATTAAATCCACGAAACAGGAAAAAACTTCAGAAAATTTCCCTTTAATGCATTTAACATGCGCAGAAAAGTATGCTATAGTTTGTAAATATAATATTTCAACTGAAATTGAATGCGATTCGATGCCATTAAGACCCTTGTCGAGCGATATTGAAATTGAAATCCAACAAATTTGCAAAAACCCGCATGAGAATGTAATAACATATACATATTTCACGCGAATCTGATATCGGAATTACTAAGTTTATACGGCTTTGGAGAAAGAGCGAGCGAGAGCAAGCGGGAAATACAGCGCTGACAAATTGTGTAAAATTAAATCATGGCACAGTTGCAGCAGATGCCGCAGTATCGCAAGTTGTGAGGGGTGAGGGGGAATGCAGAGAGGAGCTGAGGAATTACTGTAAAATGTAAAATGTCAGCGTGGCAAAAATGTCAACGCAACATGCAACAAAACAGGCACCGCAACAACATGCAACTGGTATTGTAGACAGCCAGAGTAGTTGCAGTGCCATAGTGCGGGGCGTGGCAGTTGACACAGATTTAAAACACACACCGACACGCATATGTACATACATGCATGCTGTTACCAGAGTTGCCAGAATTGAAGCTGCTAAAATAGCTAGAAAGAAATAAAATCTATACTTTCATTATGTAGCAAATGTAGCGGATTTCACTCCAATACAGTTAATAGCTAGATTTCTAGACAATAGTAGCTTAGTAAGTTACAATTCTAGCTATCAACTAGCTAAAATGTCACCTGCAACACGCAAAATTGTGGCCATAAAATAAGCGTTGCATACTTTCGAGCATGCATTAAAAGTAGGCTCTGCAGAGCTCTGGGGAAATATGTGTATGTGTGTATGTAGACTTTATTGTGTGCGTTTCAAGAGTCTGTTTAGATATAAGTGAGGGAAAAAGTGCAACCGATTTGGCCTGAATCGATTTTGGATTGGCTATTATGCCATATGCCATACACTATATACCACATTCCATAGCATAACACATTTTCGAGAGGCTTTCTACCATTGTGCTTGCTAAGCAGCTGACCCAAATAGCTGAGAGAGTGCGTTTTGAGTGGTCATTGGAGTAGGGTTATAGAGAAGCGAACTCCATTGAATAAAAATCTTAAATATACTAATTAAATGAACAATTTTGTTGGCTTTAAGGTCTACTGACAGCCGTTAATGTTACTTAGTAATTTAGAAGACTTTAATATCCTTTGATTATCCTCCGTGTGTTACAAACATTACCATAAAGTTATAATACTTCTCTGCACTTTGGTTAACGAGCATAAAGAGTCTTGTGGGATAGTGTCGGAGAATACGTGAGTTCGAATAATGGCTCAGCCGATATGAGAAATAACCCCAAAAGCCTAAAGTGCAGTCGTCGTTTAACTCTCGCTCTCTTGCTGCTCATTAAAAAAAGCCCCAAAGGGCTGAGGTACAAGGTAGGTGTAAAGCGAGCGAGGAAAGTGGTTAAGTTGCCTCCCTCAGCGTGAATGCGACTTTTGCTCCGACAGCATCTGTTGCCACTCGAGGCGTGTGCAAAAGTTGAATTTTAATTTGAATGTGACCAACTTTATGACTCCGAAATGGGTTCAACAAGCGCAAGAAGGAGTCCACTGCACTTCCTGTCTCTTTCCCAGACTCTATCTCTGCCCTCTTTAAATGCATTTTTGCAAGCAATTTAAATGCAATTTTTACAGATTTTTATTTGGTTTTTTTCAGTATTTAATTTATGGAATTTCCGCTATTCGATTTTAACTTACTGAAAAGCCAAATCGAGTTTTACTTCAGCTCCTTTGATTACTCTTACTGTTGCTGTTGTGGTTGCCGTTGTTGCTGCTGTTGCTGTTGTTGTAGGGAGTGTAATCATAAATAAAAAGTAAATTGCGTGTGGCTATAAAATCCGATGGGAAACCAACAAAAAGTGGAATGTGAAAGAAAAGAGGACAAATAATATATAAATGAAACGCAGAACGAAACAAAACTTGTTTATTTGTGTTATCGTTGTAAATGTTGTTGTTCTTGCTGCTGCACAGCTGCGCAAAGGACTACAGGATAAAGTCGTAAGTAAAAGAAACTCCAAGGCAAATACAGAAAATAAAGCTAAGGAAACAAAGGCAGCTGTGTGCCTGATTATTACAAACTTATTACAAACGAGCTGGGGAAAGGCAAAGGGCGAGCAGAGAAAAGGAATGGAAACTGAATGGAAAAGGAACGCAATGACAATCCACAGGATATACATTTATATATGTGTATTTATAGTATATATGTGTAAGTGTGTCTTGGATAAGAATTCATGTATGTTGTTGCCCATTAAGAGCGTCCCATTGTTGCAAATACAATCGAAATGAAATCCTCACGTACTGCCAAGTACAAGTAAAAATGAGCACAAACAGCGTAAGAAAGGACACAAACACACAAACACACAGGACATACAGTCAGACAGACAGACTAACAGGCAGAGAGACAAACAGACAGAGCGTCATTTGCCTACGCTTGTCATATTTCATACACAACACACAACACAACAATTAAATTGAATGTGCGATGTGAACGTGGTCTGACAGGCAAGGCAAGGACTCCTTGATTTAAGCACAATAATAATTTCAGGACATTTGTATAAATTTGCAATTGCATTTTATTGAGCAGCAGCCAGTCACATTAACATTTACATAAACCATTTAAAGGGCGCACATAACAGACAGACATTACTCATACGCACAGTTAACAGGCAAATTTAAGAAGGTAGAGAAATAACTTCAAAGAGACTTTCCATTTCGGTTTTATGAAAAACTTTTGTTTTAAAATTAAATAAATCATATATTCTGCATACGCCTCGTAAGCCCATAAGTTTATTTAGTCTTCTATATGCTAAATGATTTTATTTTGTTAGTCATACAAAAACGACAATAAAACAATTCACTTTAATTAGAAAATGGCATTTTCATTTCAGCTTTGAATTTGCCAACTTAAGAGCATTTAAGTTTATTTGCATTTTTTCTTTCACTTTCGTTGCTGATGTTTCGAAATAATTGCCAGCTTTAAAGAAGCAAAACAGGACAACAAGAGAAAACTGTTGACAACAATTTCATTGACACAATTTTCTCTTTTCTCTGTTTTCTCTACACTCTACTCTCAACTCTCGTGCTCTCTGTTTTTACTAGTTTTTTTTTTTTTGCCAACAAAGACAAAATGTCAGCGACAAAATCGATGCCCTGAAAAGGCAACGAAATAAAACAAAACATTTCGAAGCAAAGTCGCAGTAAATCGCACAAATTGTGAACACACAAACACACAAACACACAAACACACACACACACATGCACACATACTTCAGCACACTTTCTCTGTCATCCCAATTCCCTTCTCTCTTCTATCTCTCCGTTGCTCTCCCTTGTGATGTATATTCTCTAACGGCAGTTGTACGTGTCATTTGGCTGCAGTTTTATTTGGCCAAGCATAATGCGAGTTTATGTTTATGACTTTCGCTTCAGACCTACAGAAAAACTGTATAACTGAATAACTGAGCAACTGGGCTGATCTTGTACTTCACGAAGCACAAAATACCCAAAAACATGAATTAAATTCGTGCACGATTCATATGAGTTTTAAATGCCCTTAAAGCTGCCGAAATTGTTTTCCTGCTGCATACCCTGTAAAACAGTTGAATTTTATGGCCAAATTCATAAGAAGTACAGTGAATTGTTAAGGTATAGCGTATAGTCGGTGTCGCTGTGATTTTCATGACGTTGCAAATTCTTAAAAATAGATTTGAGCTGACTTTTTAGAACACGGCCCAGAACAGTTGGGCACGTCCTGACTCTTGGCTGTTGAGCAGTGAAACGCTCTAATGCCACTTACAAGTGGAGCTGGGGGAAAAATAGAAAATGGAAAATGTGGAAAAGTGGGAGATTGAAAGCGAAAAAAGTAAAGAGAAACATAGAGGGAAAGCGGGCGGGAAATAGCCTTATTTGGCTTTTTTAGCTTGCCCAGGCAGACGGGCGACATTTTTTGGGAAATAAAAATGGAAAGTTTGCATTAAAAGTAAACAGGAAGAAAAACAGCAGGAAGGTAACTGCAAAACGGAAAGCAAAAGCCAATGCAATGGCAATAACAACAATAACAACAACAGCAGCATATTCGACTGCAATAACAACAGCAGCAGTAGCAGCAGCAGTAGCAGCTGAAGAGGAAGAGGAAGAAAAAGCAGCTGCTGGCAGCTTGAAGAAGCTGTTAAATCAGGTCAGGGATTTGGAAGCCACTCTGAATTGCATTATATTTGTTGTTGTTTTTGTTGTTTCAGTTGCCTCTTTGTGTCATTTGTTACCCGCTATGCTCTTGTTCTTCGTGGATGGCAGAAAAGTGAAATTGCGTATACGCCACGTGGCTTTCAATGCAATTTGTAAGAGGCGAGCATTAATTTAATTACACTCTGCTAAATTTGTGTACAGTTTTAGTTTTGCTTCTCCTTGTCTCTTTCTTCCTCCTTTTTCCCTCTCTCTTGCTCTTCTTACTTATTTTGTATGTCACTGGAGCAGAGCCGAGCAGAGCAGAGCAGAAAGACAAGTCAAGTCGTTGGCAAAAGAAGAACAAACTTTGTCCGACAACCGCAAGCTGCATTTTTAATTGCGCACACGTGCGAATAGAGGCGTTAGGGCATGTGGGCGTGGCACTGCCACTATGCCCAGAGGCTGTGAATGGCAAGGCAGCTGTGAGCTGGCAGTTGGCAGTTGGCAGTTTGGCGGCTTCTACTTGAACTCATTTAGCGTGGAAATTATGGTACGCTCAAGTGGATTTTGACAGGTCGCAAATACCCACACACACATACACACACACTTTCTCGCAGGCACACACTGACAGCAACACACATCCTTGAATCCTTTGAAAGTTCTGTGCACGTTTTGCGGTCGATCCCTTGGAGTGGTTTTTCTGTCCTGCCTGCAGCTGTTGCCAACTAGGAAAAGTGCCACAAATTGGAACCATTTATTGGCCAGTGGGGCGGTAAGTAGTGTGAGCAGAGGAAGTATGGTTCGCAGTCAGGTTCTGCAGTCAGGACCTCTTGTCTAATTGATATGCAATAAACATTGAACGGCAGACAAGCGTATCAATGAAAAGCCTGCTTGCATATTGCCTTCCACAACTGACAGCTCGTATTGGGCAAACAAAAGTCTTTTCTCGGCCACAAGGCATTTTGCCTTCAACTTGCAACATTAAAGCTTTTGTTTTTGCCTGACTTTCCCAGGCAGTAGGAAGTGAAGTAGGGATGAAGGGGGAGCAGCTTTTCTGCTATCCTGTCAAGTATTTAAGTTTAATGCGCTTAGTTCTCAGTTATTGTTGTTGCTCGGAAGCATTTTAGAGAATTGAATTACAATGATATTTGATAAACTTTAGACAATATAACTGTTGCCAACCAATTAAGTTAAGTTAACTGTAGCTGTTGCTATACCTTGCGTATACGCAATATTCAATATCGTTTAATTGGATTAACTTTTAATTGAGCAGCTCAACTTTGTGGCTTCTTTTGGTTAATTGTACAAGAAAAAGAAGAGAAAAGAAAATATACTTACTCATTCTGCCATCCAGAGCTTGTCTTGTTGAACTGTAGTTGCCAGTGTTAAATTATCACGTATACGCCTAGCAGCGCATGTTGCACCTTTGAACACTCGCAACACAATTTCCACACACTCACCCACACTTAATGCGATTGTATTTCAAATTGAGCTAAACTTAAAACAGGTATTTTTGTTATCGATACAGATACGGATGCAGAAACAGATACAGATACATATAAATTTACAGCTCAACAGTTAAAGATAGCTAAATAATACACATTGTTGTTTTATATATTTTATATCTGTGAAATTTGTCAAATGTTATTCTGAACTGCCATTTAAATATGCATATTTAATTTATTTACCAAATCGCCACAGACCAAGAGTGTGTATAAATTTATACAACCAAAACCATTAAACACCCACAAAATTCAATTTGGATTTGAATTGTATTTACGCAGCTTGTATAAATATTGTAGACGGTTAGACGGTAGACGGTAGACGTTAGTCGGTCTATTTTTGTACGAATCGCGTTGTGTTTTGTTAATGCAAATTATGCAAATTATTTCTGCTCTGTCGTCGCTGATAATTTAAATGCAAAAACATCCAAGTGGCAATTTTAGGGGGGAACGAAACAAAATGCTAAAATTGTTATTGGCCAAGGAGGCAATTTAAGAAAAAAGTTGAGAGCTGATAGCGGAAGAAAATGCTGAAAAATTGCTATAAACATTATGGATTTTTCCATAATGAACTATGTTAAAGTGCTGAATCATGCTGAGTTCAGAGCAGCGATTTAAACATTTTGACTTTCAACAGAGTGTTGATAATCAAGAGAATACAGTTAGTGAAGGGTATACAAGTCTTAAACACCCTCGACTACTTTTAGAAATGCCTTAAATAATTGTAACTTAATTTCTTTTAATTTACTTAAATTATTTTAATCATTTAGTTTCTTTGCAAATTAAAGGGTATCAACAAATTGTGCAGTTTTTGGCTTCGGTTATGAGCTTTTTTTGCTAGTCATGCAACAAACAGTTTTTATTAACATATTTTATGCTTTTATCAGTTTTGCATCAGTTTTGTTTTCATAAATTCCTTTAGTCTTCAGGCTAGCGGAAAACGTTGATTAAACTTTTATAATCATCATTTATTAATTAACATTTAAATTTATGCGAAAGTTTGGAAATATATTAAAAAAGCATAACAAAGGAAACCAAAAGGAGAAAAATAATAAAAAATGTGTTTTTAATGGCAAAGTAAAAAAACATAAACGAATTCGCATAAATTATAATTTTCTCTCTTGTTCTCTCGCTATTCCTGTCTCTTTTTGACTTATTTGGTTTCAATGTATTCAATGTACAAATTGGCAATGTTTTTTTTAAGACCAAATTCAATTTGGTCCTTGGATCTTTTAAATGGACAAGAATTTATGATTTAACTATTTGCAAACATTTAAAATAATTAAAATGCCATATAAGAAACAATAAAGTAACCTTTTCGTTGGGTTGGCTACAGAGTGAGAGAGAGAGAGATAGGGACAGAGGTAGAAAGAGAGAGGGGGAGAGAGAGCGGCTGAAACTTTGACCAACCGCAAATATTGTAAAACAAAAGCGGAAACCAAAAAAGGCAACATCTCAAAATTTTAGGCGCTAAGCAAGATTTATGAGCCCCCAAAGTGTGATAGGGACAGAGACGACGAAGAGGATGGAGTTGGGCGCTGTGGGCGTGGCATTGGGCAAGGCCTTTTTGTCCATTATTTGTTTTAGCTGTGCACAGTCTGCTGCGGCCTACGCATTTCAATAATTTAAAGTATTTGCAAGCATTTGAGAGCATTTGAGGCAATTTGGTTAATGGTCTGTGCCCCAGCGGCAACATGGGGCTGGCAGTAAGCAGGCAGCAGGCAGTAGGCGGTAGGCAGGCCCCAAAGGGTTGCTTGCCACATAAATAACGCTACTGTCCAAGGCTGTGAGCCACATAAAGCTTAAAGATGAAACAGAGATAGCAAAAGAAGGAAGCAATGCGAAAGGGAGAGGGAAAGAGAGAGCAAGAGAGAGAGAGGGATTGAGAGAGAAACAATGAACTTAAAGCTGTTTGCACATGTGACGCGACTCGGGCGTTGCACAGCACGTGCGTGTGTGTGTGTGTTTGTGTGTGTGCGTTTGTGTGTAAAGCAGTTCAAGGACTCGATGCTGCGCTGTGTGTGTTGGGCAACCCAATTACGCAAAATGCTGAACACAACCCCAAAAAAAATGAACCAGCATGGTGAAAAGATTGCGTTGCAAGCCGCAAGCTGCAAGCAAAAAGCTGCCAAGCTAACGTAACATGCAACCTTTAACCTCTGTGCACAGGCAGAAAAAGAAGAAGAAGAAAAAAAAAAGAATAGACAAGCAAGCCAAAGCCGACCTAGAAAACTAGCAACTGAACTGAACTGAACCGAGCTAAGAGTTGCCTTCAGTTAACAAGCCACACACAGAAACACACACAAACACAGAGAAACACACACACACACAAACACTTACACTTATGTTGTATGTTGTGTGTCGAGTTGTTTTCAAAGTTGGCGTGCCGTGAATTCTTGTTTATGCTTAAGCAAAAAGATAAACATAGACCAAGTGCCAATGCCAGAGGGGAGCATGACACACTCACTGAATAACTGAAAAACTGACAAACTAACTCACTCACTGACTTACTGACTCACTGACTGACTGACAAACTGACTGACTGAGGCAGCGTCAACGCTGTCTGCCACACATTTTATGCATAACAATGTTCAAGGACATCAAGCGAGAGTTTTTCCCGACTGCAGTTGCCTCAATGTAAGTCACGAGTTTGCTTTTCTTTTTTAGGTTTCGTTTGCATTGCCATTCTGCCAGCAGATTATGCAACACTATTTTCAACACTCATTTATTTATATTTTATCTGTTGATGTGTTTCGTTAAACTATTTAGCTAATTTGTTGAGTTTGACACGCATATGCAGCCAATTTATCGTACGTATACGAATTAGTGACGTCAAAAAAGCGTTTCACACTTTCTCTCTCTCTGCCACACACAAAAACACACGCACAGTTTGTGTATATGTGTGCGTATTGAGCAGCTGTGCACTGTATCTGTATCTGTAGCTGTGCCTGTGTGTGTGTGTATGGCTGTGCGTGCTGTGTTTTCACTTTCGCTTTTCATTGATTTTTAAAGCAGCGCGCGCGTTTCCCACAAAAGTATGCAACATTTATTTCGCGTCACATTATTTGTCACTTTTTGATGTTGTTTCATTAACAATTAGGAGACTTTATTGCTCCGCAATGATTACGTTACACACCCATACACACACCAACACCGACACCGACACCAAAACTTACACTCACACTCACACTTACACTTTGATTGAGCGCGCATGAAATGTTTTCGTGTCTTCAATGAAATACTTGCAACAACGTCGTCGCCGTTGTTGCTATCGTCGCCGTTGTCGTCGTGCTGCGCTCGCTGCCAAAACTAAACTGAAACCGAAACTGAAACTGAAACTCGCATGTGACCAAAGCTCTGGCTTGGCCAAGAGGAAGCAGCCGTAGCAGCAGCAGCAGCAGCAACAGCAGCAGATATAACGGTAAAATACTGGTTACAGTTGGTAACAGTCGCGTCGTTGGCGGCGCAGGCGCTCTTACAACATTTTGGTCACAGTTCACGTCACACTGTTGCTGCCACAGCTTTTCTCTCTCTCTATCTCCCCCTTTCTGCCCCTCTCTCCTTCCCTCTTTACAGCTCTCACTGTTTTAGATTTTTGTTTACATTGCGTGTGCTGTGAGAAGGTATTTTTAGACAACAGCGGTAGCCACGGGGAATGGAAGACGGTCATTTTGCCAACGTGCTTGGCGCCTATAAATAAAATTACGTATTCGCCACGTGGTGGGTGTGCTAAGTGTGTTCTGTATACAAAAAACGTTAATTGAGATTATTTCTTAAAACTTTATGAATAATTTACTAATGAAAATTAAAAAATATTTAAATATTTTTAATTTTTAGTTTTAAATTATGTTTCAAATTTCGATTTTGGCTTATATTTGGTGGTTTTTCTGATCAAAGATAGCAACCTCAAATAAAAGTATCAAATTGTCATTTGTTAGTTAGAATACTATCTCAATGTCTGTTCATATGAGAAATAATTTCAATTCAGAACTTAAAGCTCAGTTTTAATGTCAGATTTCCAATTTAAATTGCTGGCGACAAATTAAAAGGCCCGAGGCGTGACTGTGGAAAAGACCATCACAAAAGTATGACTCAATTTACAGAAAATTCAACAAAGTAGGAAACAGGATAGCCTAAACACATACACACACACACACACACTTACACTCACATACACACATGGGACACGTGAACATACATAAGCTGCGTATGTCCTTGCTTGTTGTTAGACGACAGCAATTTTCACGCTGATTGGTTTCAAGTCATTTTCCCCAAGTTTTTCATTTGGCTTTTTATTTTTGCTCTTTCCTTGGATAAAGTCAACGAGCCAAAGCCAAATGTCACCTACTCCTCTCCCCCCCTCTCTCACTTGCTCTCTATTTCGCTCTCTCCTTCTCTCTCTCTCTCTCTCTCTGTCTCCATTGTATTGGGTTCTTTGCCGCCTTGAAGCACTTTTGGAATTTAATAATGAAATCGCCTCAATTTCAGAAACCTCACCTCACAATCCCCTTCATCCGCTGTTCGGCTAACAATTTCCAATTTTCCATTTCGTGACTTTCAGTTGATAAATTCCATAGCAATAGCAAAACGTTGTAAAAACTTTTTTTCTTCTTCTTTCATTCATTTTTTGTACATTGGAAATGAAATTGAAAGCATTGTGCCACTTGCAGTTGCAGTTGCAATTGCAGTTGCAACTTAGTGTTGCCAATTGTCTGAAATAAATCATTCGATTGGCAACACTGCTAATAACTAATTAAAAGTTTTTCCCATTCGAGGATAATTTAATTCGATTACAAAACTTTCAATACTTGGTAATCGATTATTTGCGGTACATTTTCGTTGTGGAGATGGTCAATAAACAACTGAGTCACGGAGTTTATAGTGGGGCGTATTCGTGTGGGCGTGGCATGACAACGCACACTCGCACACATGCGAAATTGCGTTGCGATGGTTTGACGTTGATTTTTATCAATGAACATCGAATGAAGAATGATGAATGACAATAAATGACAAAGTTGAGCTAAAGGCATGTATATGTGTGTATGTGTTTGTCTGTTTGTGTGCGTTCCATTGATACCCTGTACTGGTTATAAATGCTAATACTTTAGGCAGTCTGTTCACATCCTTATCAGAAGTGAAGCCATTATTTATCGCTTACCAAATCCGAATCCTTTTGAGTGAAAAACGCGTTTGTGGCCTTTAAAAATACTTAGAGACCTGATAAGCAAGACAAATGGACAAGATTGAATGAGGCATCTTGGAAAAATCCATCACTAAGCAGCTAAGAATCATTGGGAAACTATCTCACTTTCGTTTCATGTGTACTCTTAAAGTCCTTAAGTTCCATGAGCTCAGAACTGTCTTTCCACTATCAATAAGTCTTCTTGTAAGACTTCATCTCCATCTTTTAGATGTAAGTTCCACATAGATCACTAATGATCTTTTTGTTAGAGTATTGAATTAGTTTGGAGGGTTTGCACTTTTTTTCTGTTCGTGTTTCTTCTTTATTGATATGATTTCTTATGTTCTTTGTGCTTCTTCCTGTTGCCAGAGGCGTGGGCGATGACAGAGGCGTCACTCGTTCTTACTGCCTGGTGGGGCTTCTCTTAAATTTTCTTTAGCATTTTTCGTTTGGCAATTTGCTGCTGTTTCGCTTCTTGATACTCAATCGTCAAACGTTTCGCTTATCACAAACTGATGTGGCAAACTGTTGTGGCAAGTGGCATACAGTTTCAGCTACTTGTGTTTGAGGACAAGTTTTGTTATCTTAAAGCCAAGTTGGCTCATTAGACAAAAGACGTGTGTGTGTGTGTGTGTGTGTGTGTGTGTGTGTGTGTGTGTGTGTGTGTGTGTGTGTGTGTGTTGAAACTGTTGCAGTGCTTTGTGCTCGAGTATGATAGCCTTTGATAGCACGAGACACACTCGCTGTTATCAGTGTGCGTGTGTATGTGTGTGTGTGTGTGTGGGAGTGTGTGGGTGTGGCGCACTTACACTTAATTGAATCCTGCGGGCAAAAC
Source organism: Drosophila cardini (assembly GCA_018903735.1). Lineage (NCBI taxonomy): Eukaryota > Metazoa > Arthropoda > Insecta > Diptera > Drosophilidae > Drosophila > Drosophila cardini. Next base: position 3,967,482 of record JAEIGM010000004.1, on the reverse strand, counting down.
AGTAAGCCGAAGGCATGCGGCATGCCAAAGCGTTTAGGGAGCACCCGCAACCCTCAAACACCCAAACCCCCAAACCTTCAATCCCTCAACCCGCAACTCTCAAAATCTTTGTTGTTGCTTTAGCTCCTTTGCTGCTTTCCCTTCTTCTTCTCTTCTGCCACTTCCCCTCGGCTGGTCTGACTTCAGTTTTTAGCTCCTGTTCAACATCCTGCAGCGCCTCTAATTCAATTAGCAGGTTCAGCGCTAAAGCGGCAAATGGCTCGTTAAACACGCTGTGTGTTTTTTCTACTTCCCCGCCTGTTCCTAAAACTCCGTTTTACTCTTCCCCTTAACCGTCCTCTTCCTCTTCGTTTTTCTTTTCTCTACTCGCTTCGTTGAATGCCACTTCACTTGTGCACGCTGCTCTACATCGTTTTTAAAACATGTTTTATTAGATTTTCGCTTTTTTTCTATTCTTTTACTTCGTTTTTTTGTTGCCCTTAACTGGCGCCATTTTATGCAAACGGAAACGCACACACACACACACGTGTGTTTTCTCCATTGTGTGTGTGTAATGAGCAAAATGCTACAAATTGCCAAAACTCTCCTCTCTTTATCCTCTCTCTTTCCCTGCTTGCCCTGTCAGTCTTTGTCCCCTTCATTTGTGTTTGCTTTTCAGATAATGCTGGAAAAATCTTTTGCACTTGAGCACGCAGTGAATGTGGCCAGTGGACAGGAGAGACATGGACAAATGCTGCTCCATGTGAGTCCCGAGCATAATTATGAGCTATGCAAATAATGTGCCATCACCAAAAGCAGCTCTCTCTTCCCTTGTCTCCCCTCCCAATACCCCCTTCTCTCTCTATCTCTCTCTCTCTCATCGCCTTCTGCTTTGTTTTTTCCATTTAATTTTTACACAAATAACTCGAGCAAATTGTTCACTTTGCTGACCAAATGTAAATTTTAAGTGAACAAAGGGCAAAAGGACGTGGTTATGGCGCACATTTTCACATTTCCGAAAAGCCAATAAAACCGCACTGAAAAACAGAATCTCTTTTGGAACAGTTCCGTTTTCTGTTTGAAAATACGACCACAAAAAAACAGCAAAAAAATAAGAATAAAATTGTATAAAACATAAATGGTAAAATGTGACTGTAATTTAGCATTGTTTCTGTTAGCTTCCTGCTGTTAGCGTCACTTTAACAGACATAATATATGTATATATAGACTTTAAAGGAAATTAAATTGAAAAGGCGATGAAATCTTAATCTAGTTCTTAGGACACTTCCAATAATATATAAATATGGTTCATTGGATGCTTGAACAAAGTAGTTACAGCTTTTACATATACCCACAATTCTGATTTTAATAAAAAAATCTCAAATTGAATTCAATAGTTTATAACTGAACTATCGTTTTGCTCTCTCAAGCGTCACAAATGCAGTGAATTTAAATGGAAATTTAGCATAGATCTTCATACTTTGCATACCATTTGCCAGTTAAGTATTTAAGCTAAGCAGCATGTGAATCTGAACAGTTGTTGCCAGGCCATAGTCGCCTCTCTCAGCGCTTCTCATGCACTCAAGCTAAACCCCGAACAGAAACCGAAACCGTAACCCAACCCATAATCGCCTTTGCCAGTTCCTAGTTGGCTTTGCCTCTGCCGGTTGCCATATGCTCTCCCTCTTCCTCTCTCTCTTCCCTATCCCTCTCTCTCTCTTCGTCTCTCTTTGGCAACTGTGGCATCCTTTTAGTCTTTTTTGATTTTTCGCCTCAGCATTTTCCAATTCCCGATCTCTGGCCCTATGGACCATATTTTCAACTTTTTTTTCAAATTCTTTTTTATATTTTTTTTCTGCTTGTTTCCTTTTCAACATTTCGTTAGTTTGCCGCCGGGTTGCACATATTCCCTTCCGTTTGCCACTTGCCACTGCCACTTGCCGCGTGTCGCTTGCCGCTATGATAGTTATTTTTTGTTGCTGTTGTTGTTGTTGTTGTTGTCCTGCAGCTGCAGCCGGACAAAAGTCCATTATCCTTTTTGGCGTTATCGGTAATCAATTTCAGTGGCCGCTCGGCGAGTTTAACGCGCAAATAAAAAAAAACGGAAAAACTTTTCAGCTGCTTCTTTTTTTTAACAGCTTTTCGACCAGCGGCGGCACAAAAGCGACAACAATTACAACAACAACAACAACAACAACAGCAATAATAACAACAGCAGTAACTATGAGAGGCAGCAACAAAAATTGTTAGTTTGAAATATGCAAGAGTCGACTGCGACTGTTGCAACACACACACACTCAAACACACACACACACACACACATGTGGCACCAAACAAAAGCTGTTGAAGTGATGTTTGCAGTTCTTGTTGTTGTTGGAAGTTGATGCGAGTTTTGTAAGCGCATTTCGCAGCGAAATTTCTCTCGATTTCCACCCACACAACAAATAATTCAATTTCAATGTACAAGCAATTTTCCTTTTTGCAGTTGTTGCAACTGCAGCTCTATTTAGCTATCGTTGTTGCCTGTAGCTGTTGTTACTGTAGTTGTTGTTGTTGTTGTTCCTGCCACTCACTTACATAGTTGTCGAGTTGTTAAAAAACTTTTATTTGTTGTTCTTGTTGTTGTTGTTGTTGTGCTGTTCACATTCGCAATTGGCTTCAAATTGGCTGCTCGTCGAATTAGTTGAGAAATGCCAAATGGGGGAGAGAAATAGGAATTTTGTTGCAGCCTTGTGCTAGATTTGTGGCAACCACTTGCACACACACACACACACGCATACTATAGCACAGACAAATATAATTAGATGCCGTTATCTAAGTAGGCAATACAAATTGCATAGGGCTTTTGAATTATGCAGCTTGTTGCAGTTGCAGTTGCAATTTGATGAAAAGTAAAACTATAGTCTACTTTTCAGCGCATTTTTCCCTTTCGCTTTTCAATTAATTTCTGTGGTCGACTCGACCCTCGGCTGTGTGGTCCTTATGTAATCCCAAACTAACCAGAAAAACGGATAACGTAAATTCGGTTTGGGGTATAACCAATTGGTAACAGCGTTGGCAATTCAGCCATAATATGGTTGAGTTTACAACTTAGAGCTGCTTTCGTTCGATAAATTTCACTTAAAATCGTAATAGATTTTCTGAAAGTATTTGAAGCCAATGTCAAGTTAGAGCATAGAATCTGCGGCTTGGTTTAGTCATCGGATATAGCTTGTTTTTGGCTCACCATTAGTTTGAGCATGGTTTTTTGGCTTTCACTTTGGCTTTGGCTTTGGCTTTGGCTTTCTATGTGGGTCACTGCAGTTGTTGGTGGGACAGAACAGATAAGCGGACAGACAACTAGTTAGTTAGCGAGATACCAAACCACATGAATATCTGGAACAATTGCAGGCCGCAACTAAACTAAACAACAAAGTGAAGGCATCGGAGAGCTGGGCAGTGGCTCGATTAGCCAAATTGAAAATGACAGAAGAGTGTTGCAATAAATTATACAAAAAATAGTACAGAAAAATAGCCATAAATTGGAACAGCAGCGGCTTGTGGATGGCTAAAGATGTTGCAGTCCAGAAATGATGATGAACTGGGTCAACAGCTGCCACAAAAAGAATGGAGGAGGTAAAACAAATCTGCGTTTCAATTGGTACCACTTGACGTATGAGTAATTTTGTGCTAAGCGGTTTATGGGCAGCAGCCGTCGACCAGGAATATTCGATATACGATTTATTTTTGGTTAACTGCACATCCAATAAACTGTGACCAAGCGCACAAATAGAGCAGGACACAGAGGAGAGGAGGATAGGAGAAGGAGAGGGACTCTGCATGGATGGCAAATGTGTAAATATTGACTTTGTAAAATCGAAATCGTCAAAAATTGTTCATAAAAACTCCATGGGAGAAACTGTGGAATGCTGCAAATATTTGGACCAACTAACAGACAACAGGGCAACAACAAGAGACAGAGTGAGCCAGAGAGACCGAGTGAGTGAAAGGGAGAGAGAAGAACGAGTGGGAGAAAGATAGAAGCGGATGATAGACAGACAGTTTGCCTGTTGAAAATCACAGCGTATAAATAATGAAAGACGATTTAATTTTGAACAGCTGCAGTTTGTCTGCCTCTCTTCCTCTGGCCAAGTTGGGGAAGGCGTGGCCTAGCCGACAGAACGGGGCTCGTTAAGTGTTTAAATTGTTGGCAACAAGTTCACAAATTTAACGCTTGATTTAGTCCAGCAAGTCCTTTGAGTTTAACTACTTAAATGCTTGGAAGCAAAGCGCTTAATCTATTTCAATCAAGTTGTGTTGTAGATTTTCTTTTGCTGCTTTTTCCCGTTTTTACTTGATTTTTCGCTGCTTTCCAATTTGCTGGCTATGCTCAGCAATCATCCGTCTTGCTTGGATTTGTTAGTCCATTATGTTTACAGCTATTTTTGCAGCTACTTTTAGTTTATTGATATTTGTTTTTTGGCTGTAAAAAGATTTAATGGCATTTTGTTTATGGCCATAAAGCGAATATTGCTTTTAATTAACGCTCAAACTATGCACTTTATGCACAGAATCTTTCTCAAACGAAATCGTTCTCATAATTGCCCATAAAACTTGACCGCAAACTTTTCGACTGATTAATTTTGACTTTAAAAAGGCAGACAGCAGAAAAGTTTTTAGATTTTGTTACAGGGCTGTAAACATTTTGCCACCCCTAAGTTGACATTCATTAGAGAATAAAAGTTGTGGCAATAACAACAGCAAAAATATGGCAACAGCTGAGACAAAAGCTGGCAGCTGGCATCCTGCTGCATCCTTGCTGCATCCTTACTGCATCCTTGCAACCGTTCTTGCCACATTTAGTTTACTCTGACAATAGCAACAGGCGCTGAATTAGCAGCCAACGCCAAAGCGGAAGCTGTAGTCCTGTCCTGTCCTATCCTATCCTGCCCTGTCATTCCCCTCTTCGGAGTCTCCTTTGCTCCCTTAACTGGTCTGCGCTGTGTCCACTTCATCGTCCTCGTCTCGTTTTCCTCATCAAAAACTCTTTGAAATGAGTTTTTATTAGTTCTTTTCTCGCTACCGTTTTTTGCTCTCTATCATTTGTTGTTATTCTCTGGATGTGTGTGTGTATTTGTGTGTGCGTGTTAATTAAATTTCAAATGCACAAAAGAAGCAACGACACTTGGTGAGTCCCTCCGCACCTTCTGATCTTTCTTCCGTCAGTCGTTCAGTCTTTCAGTACAGAACCCATGAGTCGTTGCCATTTTCATTCATTCTGATGTCCATTTTGCACTTTAATTGCATCTAAATGCTGAGCATGTGTGTAAATGAAAATGTTTTTCATTTATCTGCAGCTTGTATTTGTGGTGGGGTGGGGAGGGGATAGAATTGCGCCAAGAATTATATAGAAACAACGCCAAGTTTGGCAACAAACTGTTGTTGGCTTTGCTTTGTTATGGTTTTAATTAAGTTTTTAACTGGCGCCAGACCAAAAAAAGTGCACCACACAAAACTAAAAGCAAACTGAGGCGCAGCCAAGAAGCCAAGGAGAAATTACGGCCAGAAAGAGGAAGAGAATTGGAGTGAGAAATAGCTGGAGAAACAGACGAATCCTTGTGTTCGCTATAATTTACATGAACTGACCTCAGACTTAGCTTTCGGTTTCGCTTGGCTGCTGTTTCTGTTCCTGATGGTTAAATTGATTAATGTGCCTTCGAAATGGCGCCAGGCAGTCCAGCTGTGAGCAGCAGCTGGAAGGGGAGAAAGGACGAAGAAACACAGTAGCGCTAAAGCGAAGGATAATGCGGCCTAGAAACTGACACACAAAGTGACAGAAACTGCAACAACCGGAAATTGTTGCGCCAAAAGTGTCGAGTGCACAACGCATATGAGAAGAGACAGCAGAGAGAAGAGCAGGGAGAAGAGAGGAGAGAAGGGGACAGAAGAGTGAGTTAAAAAGGAGGAGAGCTCTACGCTAGAGTGCCATTAGGCTTAGGTCCTTGAGCTGCTTTTTGTTAATAGGCTACAAAATAATTAACAGCTTTCCCTCCCCGCATTGCAACAAATTTGGTCGTTTGTCGTTTGCTTCTTTTGCATGAAAAATGATTTGTAAACCTCATAAATTTTGTCTCGTCGCCTCGTTGAAATTTCATTATGCGAAAGTGAGTTGGGTTAATGTCCTTGTGTTTTGTTAAGGGCTTACGGAACGCCGAAGGACGAACAAATTATGCGCAAAACAAACATCAAATGTAAATGAACAGACAGACTGCTTAATACTCTACAGTATTTACTAGTAAAATATCTTTAGTTACTTAAATTACTTTAACAATTTCATTTAAGAGGTAACATTTACTGAGTATTTAAAAGCTTTTATTCAGAATAAAAAGTGTGTCAAATAATTGTAATTAAAATATTGTGATATTTATTACCATTTTCCAATTTAAATTATTCAGTTGATTAACTTCTGCAATTACATATTAAAGTTTCGTTTGTATGTCCATTTAAATTCTTTTTTAATTAAATAAACATTACAAATAAAAAATTTAAATGATAATTCATTGAACCTTTTGTTAAAAACCAATTAAAAGAGCTTTAATTACAGTTTGTAATGGAGCTTGCATTCAAAGGACTCCGATATAAGGGCAAACAGCTGCTTGAGTTTAGCTTGAAAATGTCACCAATGGCGGGAAACCAACAATGAGCCAACAAATTGGCAACTCTCAACCCGTTGACAGCTTATCAGCCATTGTATTTTGTATTTCGTATTCCGTATTTCGTATTCCGTATTTTGTACTCCTTTTCCTTTCTCTTTGCCATCCATAATTCATGCCAAGTGTTTGTGTGTGCCACAACAATAATAACAAGAACAACAACAACAACAACCATCAGCGAACAGTCAACTGAGGCCAATGTCAGCTTAACAATATAATAGAAGCTGGCAGCAATTTCAAGCGCCTTTTACCCCCTTTTTACCCATGCTTCAAATGGTTGGCAATAAATGTAAATTGTCGTAACGTTCTTACGTTTTACGTAGCGTATATGCAATTTGTATACCCGTTACACGTTCAGCATGGGTATATTTTAATTGTGGCAACAACAAATAGGTTTGGGAAACCGTAAAGGAGTACATTTGTTAACCGAAACTTAAATGTTTCAATCAAACATTCCATCAATTCGCTATTGATGTAAAGATGCAGCTGCTTGAAGGGTTGTTAATTATGTCAAGCACCAAAAAGTAGGCTATAGTTTTTATTTAGAGCTCTTAGAACTAAACTAGGTAACGGGTATATCCAGATGGAAAGTCGACTAGTGAGCTCTTGCTTGTTCTAGCTGCATCGCAACGCGAAATTTGCAATTCGCAATTTGTGTTTTAAATCAACAGTGGGAGGAATTGACAAACGTACAGGACAGAGGTAGGGAGAACACGAACAGCGAACGAAGAGAGAGAGAGAAAATTGCGTGGCATTTGTTTGGTTTTCATTTTGGCATCGCAGCCTCAAAGGCTGCCATGGCAATGCAATGGAAACTCTCTGACATCCTGTCAACCTGCACACCCACCGCCCCGCCCTCTTCCCTGCTGTGTACTCCTGTTAAACACACTGTTTTCACCCCTCGACAGCGTGATGAAATATGCTTAAAGGAGGGGAAAATGGGAATGATATTGCCAGGTTCAAAGAGAGGGCAAAAAGGGCAAACCAAACGGTTGCAACAACAAAATTGAAATATATCACGAGTTGCAGTTATACACTAAGCTCTGATGTTGCCACATAACGGTAGCTTTGACACCATGCAACTAAGTATTTAATAAACATCAGAACCAGAGATTTTTAGCATTTTAAGAATATTCTCACTCCATGAAATTGCGAAACGGAATGCAGAAACAGAAATATTTTTGCGAATCGAGAAATCTTTGATGTTTTGCTCGACTGCATTTAATAATTTCAGAACGATGATGAAGCGGAGATAAAAAGACAGAGTAAAGTGGCAATTCAGGTGCTTAACAAAATAAGAAAGACGAAATGAACAAGAGCAAAATAAGTAGTAAAAGGCTTATACTTAAAGCATTACTTTAAGTGATGGATTAAATAGTATCTAAAAACATTATTCGCACTCTCAAACAAAAGTTCCTACATATACTAAAGAAGCATGAATTATAGTCGACTGTTACATACCCTATATTACACAGTTTTACTTCCATTCATTGTCCCTATTCAATCTTCAGTCACTCAATAACTCTCTATGCATATTTCAGCAATAGTTTTCATAACTTTTTAGCTTTTCCCAAAAATATCCATAAGTTTATGTGCCAGAGGAGGAGTTTATATGCCCCTTTTGGGGGTATTGCTAGGAAAGTCCATTTGAGCATGTGAGTTTTTAGAATGAGTTTAAGGAATGCTGCAAGTCTTCTTTTGCAAAGGTTGGTAAACAAAAGGGCAGCCAACTGGCAAAAGGCGTTAAGAATGTTGGCCGTTGGATGCTGGAATTGGCTCACTGCCAGTTGCTTGTACTTCATAGAGGGAATGAGAAGAGGGAGTACCATAAAAGTAGACAACAATAAGCAAAAAACCAAAAACTATTTGCGCTGAACAGCAGCAGGAAAATGGAGTCGAGGCTGAGAATATAAAAAAGGAAGCACAAGGAGGCCATCGATTTCACTAAGTTGTAGTTGTGATTATTTGTGTTGTATCTGTTGTTTTTGGTGCTGCTTATGTTGCCTTGTGCTACTTACGGATATTTGTTGTAGTTTCGCAAATAGAACGACGCCTTGTGTTGTGTTTACAACTTGTGAATTGTTGTCATCTGTTGGCAATCCTTTGCCAATCTCTTGGCCCGCTTTTCATTACCAATAGCAGAATGTGGCAAGTGTGGCATGCACCGCTCAATCCCCCCCTGTCAGCCCTCTTAAGCAAACAGTCAAACATCAATCAGGCTGTATTATGTAAATATTGCGCATGAATGTTGCAACAAAAGCGCAACCAGAGGCAAAGGCAGAACCAGAAGCAGCAGTAGCAAGAGCAGCAGCAGAAATGTGGCATGGATAATATGACGCAGGACAGAGGACAGCAAAAAACGTCAAAAAGTTGTTGCCGTTGCTGTCCATCAGCTGCCCTGCTGCCCCTTCCCCCTGGCAAAGTCCCTGCCTGCCTCCCCTGATCCAATTCCCTCCACTTCCCCTGGTCGGACTGCTGCCTGTCAGCTGCCAATACATTGACTTTGGCTTTGGCTTTGGCAAAGGACTCTACGCTCCTTGCCTGAATTAAACGATAACGAGTTTTGGCCTCTACTTCCAAACAGCTTTTGCTGCCAGCTACAGTTCCAGAATGGAACCAAAAAAAAAGAAGTACAAAAAAAGAATCAGGAACATTTAATATTAGCACACCGAAAATTTAATACGCTTGGAAAGTAGCAAAATAAATATCTTTAAAATTAAATTAATTTCAAATGTTTCCATGAAAGATGGAAAATCCTAAAAAGTGCAACATTTTTAATAAAAATATTGTAATACCCTCTACAAGTGTATAACAGAAGTTAACTTTATTTATGCGTAAAGTTTTTGAATGCTGCTCAAAACGAGGCAACCCAACTCAGCTCAATACGGTCACCTTAAAGTTGTGTTACTCGTCGTGCAACGTACTTGACTACTTGCAACAAATCCGAGGCAAACGTAACGAATTCCAATTTGAATTTGAATTTGGATTTCTTTCTTACGTTTTGAGCTTATCAAAAGTTTTTTGGCTGCCGTGCAAGAAATTTCCATTTCTGCATTTCAACTTTGGCTGACAATAAACAAAAGCAAGCTCAAAGAGTGAAAAGAAAAGGAAAAAAACACAGCTCCAGGTGGCGTGTGGAGGAAGTGGAGGGGAAGGACTTGGAGCTAGTAGCAGTTTGTTTAGCTGCTTGCAACACTTTGTTGCAAAAACTTTGCTCCAAGTTGGTGCCGTTTTATTTTTGTTATTATTTAATCGCAAGGCAAAGAAAAGAAAAGCTTGCAAATTACTTTCGCAACAGCAAAAAGTTGAGAAAGAGAACGGAAAAGGGAATGGGATAGGGTAACGATAAAGATAAAGAGAAAAGAAAGAGGAGCTGTCAAACAAAACCAGACACTGCAACGGCAATGGCAACTGCAACTTGCCACGAAATTTAGCCATGTTAATTGCAAAACAATTTGCAAATGCATTAAAAGTTAAGTCGTGTCTTTAAAAGGGATCAAATGACTTAATAACCTTATAATATGCGTTGGATTCGCGTTAATAGCGTGCCAAAAGCAACTTTTGTCAAAGACCGTGAAACAATTTTGTGGCACGCAACTTGTGTCTCTTTTGAACGCTAAACTAAATTCGGCAACTCAAGGCGCATGTTGCAAGTTGTTGTTATAGTTGTATTTGTAGTTGTTTTTGTTGTTGTTAAACACTTTAATTAGTTTGAGATGCCTTGACTACTGCCACTTGCTATTGCCGGTTGTAATCAGATATGCGCAAACAACACGACAACAACATTGTTGGCCTGCTGCCTCTGTCTTCGTTTTCGAAGCACACGCCCGCATACATGAGAGAGTGTGTGTGTGTGTGTGTGTGTGTGTGTGTATAGGAAGTTACATGCAAACAAGACGCGGGCATGCGTAATTAAATTTACATGAATTGATATTGAATACACAGCAGCAAAATAAGCAGCTGACACGCCCTCTCGCACCCACACGCATCACCCTTTTCCCACTAACACAAACACACTCATACCAAATGGCGTCTTGTTGTGCACATGTAATTATCGTTGCCTACTTTTATGCATGCCAAGACGCTATTTTCATTTTAAAGTCTGCGGTAAGTTTCATATAGACTGTTTTATTTAGGCGCATGAGTTTTCTAATTTAAATAGAGTTCGTATCTAAATGCTTATAATTCAAAAGGGTTATTCTTACAATTGTAACAGAGAAATTTAGCATTGCCTACTTTTCTGCTCTTCGTACAAAGGATAAGTAAAGTTTAATGTAGCCTGCTTCTGTGCGCTGCTATTAAATGACAGCTAGCGAAACATTTATGTGGCACACACATGTGACTGACAAAAACACACGCACAAGCACACACATAATGGCACACTCACACACAGTCGCACTTGAGTTGGCAAAAGTTCATTTGAGTATGAAAAAGTTGTTAGCATTGTGACTTGTTTTTCCGCTTTTCCGGAACTTGCTGTAAATTAGCTTAAGCTCAACTCGTTGAATTTTGATGACGTCGCGATCCAAATGAATGTCTAATTTTCACAGTTCATAATAATTAAAATTACGCGCAGACAACAATTTATTTGACATTGTCTGCTGTTGTTGGTGTTCTTGTTAGTCTTGTAATATGCATTCATTATTGGTGTTGTTATCGTTGTTGTAGTTGTTGTTGTTCTAGATGTTGTTGTTGTAGTTGTTGTAGTTGTTGCTTCTGTTCTTGTTGCTCAAGAAAGTTTGTCCTTGTAACTTGAAACTGACTTTGCTGCCAACTTGTTTGGCATTCATCAAGTTTGTTTTTTGGATTTGACAACTTCATAGAGAATCCTCCTCATCTACTCTCTCCCCTTCTCTCTCTCTGTCTCTGTGTCTCTCTTTCTGTCCATTTCCCTCTTTCACTTACTGCCGCAATATCTAGTAAATTTGTTCGCTGTTTTTGTCATATTTGCTGGCTGATAATTGCGTTGATGGCCATTTTGTTAGCCATAATGAGGCTGAACGTTTGGCCAACCATGAATTATTATTCAAAATTGCAGCTGAAAGCACTTTTAATGCAGATAAAGAGAAAATCAAAGAGAGAGAGGGAATGAACGCCAAGAGTTTTGATTAAAAAAGTTAAATGCCACATGCATAAAAAACTTTTGTTTAACTAGCAGTGACATGAAGCACATACGCGTAGCAGCTACCCCACATACCCTGTAGAAAGTTAAGTAATTAAAGTAGAATTAAGGCAGTTAGTAAGTTTATTATAAGAGTCTTTATTAAAAATGCCCATTTACTCTTTATACAATAATTGAATGCAAATTACAGGGTATTTGCAGTATTTATATGCTGAGACTTTTATGCTGTTGGTTGTTATTGTTCAGCTCTTAACAATGTCAACACTTTGTGCTTTTATCTGTTTGCACAAAGGCTGCCGGTCTCTCTTTCTCTCTCCCCCGCTTTCCCTCACTTTAACTGTCTCCCTCTCTCCCATTTCCCTTTCTATGTCTTTCTGTCTGTCTGTCTTTCTGACATTCTCACTGTGTCAACCCACTCGTTCTCAGTATGTAAACATAATGCGATTAATTTGTTTTCATTAAACGTTCGCTCTGCCTGTTGCCACATACCACACTCATACCCTCTTTCTACTTGCTACATGCCACAACACCTCCCCTCCCCCTTGTGTGACACCCTCAAGCTGCGTGTGTTTAACTTTTAATTTAAAGTTAAGCTTCAGCCCAAACTATACGAATATGTGCATGTATTTGTGCAAAGGACTCTTATAGCCTGCCATACACTTTACACTTTATTTTAATTGCCCTTTAGGGGACAGGCTTGAAAACCTCTCGCCCCACACACCGCCCCTCGCCACCCCCTGCTTACACAAATGTTATAAAAAATCACAGAGACGAAGAACAAAAAATATTTCGAGCAGAGTTCAAAGGTGACAGAGTTCAAGGCCAGAGCACAAAGCCAAAAGCCTGAAGAAGGCTGGCAGCTGGCAGCTTGATTAGTAGACAGCATTATACCCTAGACAAATGAGATGTAGGGTTGCTTTGCTGATAAGCCTACAAAATCCTACAGATAAGTTATTTGGGTATTTGCTAGTCAGACACTCCCGTTTGGCTTTGTATCACATTCTTAGCCAACTTTGAAGACCGTTTGAACTTGCGGCCAAGACAGCGGCCATTGGCCAAATCGTAATGCTTTGAACTTGATAGACTTTATGTTTTGGGGTCTAGACTGCAAAACACAAAGCAAATCAGCACACACTGGAGAGCGGGGAGGGTAGAGGAGAAGGAGGAGGGAGAGGTGTGTTAGCAAACTGCAACTGTGGCCAAAATGAAGCCAATAGGCGAGAGCTGATAGTTGTTAGCTTGGTCGCTTTGGGCCTGGTGTAAAAAACTTTGTAAAAAGCATTTACTTGTCAGGCACATTAAAGTTTCGCTGTGTGTGTGTGTGTATGTGTGTGGGAGGTGTATGTGTGTGTGTGTAAGCCATGGACCAGCCTTAGCCTTGGCACACTGTTAGCAGACTGTTTAGTGGCTGTTAACATGCTGTTAACTTGCTGTTAACTACCATGCCACGTGTTGTGTTCACCTTCGTCTGTGGAGTCTGCGCAATACCCTTCGCTGTTGTTTTGTCCAAAACTGTTCCCAGTATGTGAATGGGTCGCACACCACGGTGCGTATGATTGATAAACCAAAATAAATATTTAGCCAGACTCGCAATGCATAAGCGTTTATTGAGCGACAACAACAATAACAACAACTACAAACGAAAACAACTATTGGAGTAGCAGCTGTGGTTTGTTGAGCAAATGGATTCAGTTTTTTCTAGCTTTTTTTGGGTTGAGTTGCCTTTTTTTTGGAAGTAGGCGTTGGTTTGCCAACCTATTGCGTAGGCGTAGACCTTGAGTAGCCTAGAACAGGGTAGAGGAGAGAAGAGGCAGAACATCTGTAGCACACACACTGACAGCAGTGACCTTGAGCTGGCTGTGAACTGTAAAAAGCAGAGCATTGATAGAGTGTGTGTGTGTGTGAGGGTGTTTGCGTGTGTGTGTTTGTTCGCATTGCTTAGACTTGTTGCCACCAAAAATGGCAGAATATGCGCGATATTTAGCTACTCTAATTTGGCTTTATTCACCCCTTGGCTACCTCCTGCTGACTGTTCCTTTTGAGCCATCAACTGGTAGCTTGTCAATTAGATTCCCTAAGCTTCTTAGACAACAAAAGGATCTGCTGTCTGTCCATTTCAGTCTCTGTCTTTGTCTCTATATCTGGCTGCATTCATTGAATTGCAATTAAATTGTTGAGGCTTGCCACCAGCTTGTTCTTCCACTCTTCCCCCACTTGCCCACACTCCCCCCTTACTCCTTCCAATCGAGCATTGTTTCGTGTTGGATTTGCAGCTGTCAAACTGACAAACATAGCCTCTCCATCTCCTTCTCCAGCTCTACTCCAGTTATTATGCCATTTGTGTTCTGTAGTTTGCTGCACCACTTCCCCTTTTCTTCCCCTTCTCTTCCCCCTCCCCGTCTGAAACACTAGTCACACGTTGTCAGCTGCCACCTGCTACCACCAGTATGCTGTGGTGTTTGTGTGGGTGTTTGTGTGTTGTTGTCTGTGTTGCAAGCCAGCGTCTTGTCTGCCGCACATAAATTGCTTTTGACATGCTCCGTTGGCTTTTATTGCGAGAATTGTCTTGGCTTCATACTGACATTCAACACATTTGCTTATTCCCCTCTCTACGCTCTACAAGCCCAACTGCTGTGCTTGTAATTAGTGTGGGGCATGCAACATTTTACTGATGCACACCAACTTTGTGTCTTTCAAAATAGAAATGTCCAAAATGTTGAGCTGCTCGAAATGTTGGCAACATTTCACAGAGTTTTCAATACCACAAGCCCTTCCTCTTCCCCCCCCTTTTACTCCTTGCCCTCCTGGCACACCTCGAAAAGTTCTGCGTGTTGCAAACAACTTTTTGTATCGCTGCGTTTAAATACGCGAATTGTTTTTGGCCAGCAAAAACTTTGCCATTTAACTTCTATTTAAGCTAAAAGTCGGAGTCGAAGTTGAAGTCGAAGTAGACTTGCCAAATATTTAAGTTCTTCTCACTGTATCTCTCTCTCTCCCTCTCTCCCTCTCTCACTCTCTCTTTCTTTCTCCCTTTTCTTCCTCAGTCAGCGTCCCTTTCAGTTTCTTTCTTTTGCTGATTTGACACCTTTTGTAGCTGATTGCTCAGCAATAATGAGTGTGTCCTGACTTGTCCTGTCAACTGGTTTCCCATTTCCAAAACGCAACTAACGAGCACATTTTTGCCTAGCCTAGGAACCCTGCCGACCCTACCCATCCACCTTCGAATCCCTCAGCCTTTCTTGCAACAGAAATTAGCAACCTTTTTATGCAAATTACCTAGAGTTCTTGTCTCTTGTCTCATTTCTCTTCACTGCCCTTGTCGCTGTCTCCAGTGTAGTTGCCACATTTGCGGCTGAGCTGTGCAAACAGTTGGCAACCCTGGAAATGAGCAAACGAAGCACAACATAGGACACGACTATACACACATGGCTGTGCGTGTGTGTGTGTGTGTGTTGTCTACTTTCTAATCAGCCTATTTGTTTAGGTCTCAAAAAAAAAGCACCCACAAATGAGGATTGTAGTTTTTCTGTTGTCAACTTTTAATTAACCCCAGCTTAATGAAAAAACCTACGGAAATTCTATCTAATTTTCCATGTGCTTAATCTATTGTCGTGTTCGTTGAATGCGAAATAAATTTGAGTTTGATTAGCTCCGAGACAGTTGTGAGCAAAACTTCTCTTTGATGTGCAAAAAAAAAACAGCACAAAAAAACTTTCTGTTGCTCCGTTTAAGCTGTCTGTCTCTATTTGTCAGTGTAGCTGTCTCTGTCTGTCTTACGCTGCCTTATTCTGATCTTTGCTGCCATATTTCTGTCATTTCATGGCCATTGGATTTGAGCAAAGCATAAATTTATGCAAGCATTTTCAGTTTATTTGCATTTTGCAGCTGACGACACCAACTGTGCAATGTGCCCGACACCCTGTAAAATGCAGTTGAAAAGGTGTATAAGTTGTAGAATAAATTTTGATAAGAGAGGTCTACTTTTAAGAAGTTGTGAGCAGAAAGTTTATGAATTTAGGCTTGGCTTTTGGTGCTTTTAAAAAAGCCAGAGTAACTCCCAGTTGTTCAGGATTTAAAATGTTATTTTATTTGGCTAAATATAGAAATTTGCATAGTCCTAAGGGCCAGGAATGAAACCCTAAACGAGTTGGCAGCAAAGTTGGCCCAGCCTCGGCTGACCAACAATTTATTACAATTACGTCAAAATTCATTTGAATGCCGTCGACGCAGATGCGCGAATGGCTACAAAGAGGGCGGAGAAGGGGCCATTACAAAGGAAGAGGGAGTGGGAGGAATATAATGTTGGCAGTTGGAGGCAGGTCATAAATTGGTAGCTGCAATGCGGCTGATAATGTTGGCAGTAAGAGTCCAAACAGCAGAGAGTTCCAGCCAAACTTGCTCAATTGGATTTCCCACAGATTTCTGGTCAACAGAGACAGGGCGGTTACAAGAGGGTTCTCTCTGCTTGTGGGAACTCTGTGGGTCAACAGCAAAATGGGTCAACAACGTTGAGGGTAAAAAGCTGGCATAAATCACAGACACAAAGTTGCCGTGTGAAAAGTGAAAATGCTTTAAATATGATTAGCAAATGCAAAGAGTCATAACTATAGAAACTTTCAGAAGAGAAAGAGAGAGAGAGAGAGAGAGAGAGAGTGGGAGAGAAAGAGTACGAATGAGTTGTGGCCATGACAAATGGAAGCTGTAATAAAGCTGCTCGAAATTGACTTGTTTATGGAACGCTTTGCGGAGACGTGTCTAAACCAATTCGATTATTTAGTGATTTTCAAAGGATATACACACTACTAAGTGGTTGCCGAATCCTCAAGGAGTAGTGTTTGTGTGTGTTTAGTTGGACTGGGGGCGTGGCACGAGGATGCTACACGGCGTATGCTCCATATTCGCCTTTTGTGTAATAAAACAAGATTTATTTAGTTTCTCGGCATTAACTGTTGCCCTTTGTAACGAGCTGCCTTCCTGTGCAGGTCTGTATGTATATGTAAGTGTTGTGCGTATGTGTGTGTGTGTTTGGTTGTGCCCGGACAGGACTACGCTCGAATCCAACCCGATTTCGACCACACACACACATATAAAACCCAGATGAGTTTTCTTTTCATTAAAAGCGGATTTACGCGCAGGAAGTTCTGTGTGCCAGAAAGAGAAAGCTACCAAGAAAGAGAAAGATGAACGGAAGAATGGGAACAGCTTATTGCACAATAAACACGCACACACCCGCCCACACACGCACACACACACGTATCGACAGCAACACGAACAACTTATGAGGCAAAGGGAAAAATCTTCTTGTGTGCTGCTGAGTCAGCTTGTAGAACATTTTCCTGCTTTTCTTTTATGCCTTTGAAGGGCGCTAACGAGACTACACACACACAAGTGCGTGTGTGTGTGTGTATTGGTGTGGCACACAACTGGTCAATGTTGTCACAGACGAAGAATGTCAACAAAAGATAAGCCATTCATTTTATTCATTCTTTCCTGTCTCTGTCTCTATCTCTGTCTGTATTACTGTCTATGTCTCAGCCTCCTCTACGGCCAGTCTTTCCCAAATCTTTCTCTCTCTCCAACTCTCTTTAGTCGTATCCCTTATGTTGCCCAATTTCTTTAGCCTGTCTTCTGTCCACCAAATTCCCAGTTAACTATTTCGTAATTTAAGTCTTGTTTGCTGTCACTTGAGACGAAAATAATCGACTTTGTCACGCTGATGGCCTAACTAGTGCCCGCTAACCCCCTCCCTCTCTCCCTCACTCCATCCTTCTCTTTCTTTTTATTTATCTTTGCCACTCCTTGTGTCGCTTCCGTTCAGCCGAATAATCTGTAACGCTATCAAAACGCGTCTCAAATTTCATTGGCAACCACAAACAAAAATTATAGCAGCCGTTTAGGGGCAACAAATAAATTCACTTCCCACATGTGTGAGTGTTTCTATTGAATTTTCTTAGCTGTGTTGCCAGTATTTATATAAAAAAACGAGAAATAGCTCAGA
The DNA here is from genome assembly GCA_018903735.1 of Drosophila cardini. Classification (NCBI taxonomy): domain Eukaryota; kingdom Metazoa; phylum Arthropoda; class Insecta; order Diptera; family Drosophilidae; genus Drosophila; species Drosophila cardini. The sequence continues at coordinate 3,949,691 of JAEIGM010000004.1, read as the reverse complement.
TGTGTGATGCTTGAGGTAACAAAGATGTGTGCTAATTACTCCACAAACTTCAGCTACTTCACGTTGTTTTTCTTGACGTTTATGCTTTTTACTGACTTTTACCAAATAAATGATGTGAAATTGCGGTGAATATGAGGTCAAGAAGCTGCAACTGACAGACAAACATACATAACAAAACACACACACATATACAGATGGAGTTTCACACTTGTTCTTGGTCATGTCCATTGTGTTTCCCGTGTAGTGATGGTACTATTAATCACATGAGACATAATAATCGATTATTTTATTTCAATAAAAGATTTAATTGTATCGCACAATTAGCTTCAATTAATCGAAACGTTAGTCGAATTAATTTTGCCATCACTAATCCTGCGGCAATGTGTCTCTTCGCATTGTACCCTCTACTCAACGAGTAACAGTGTGATATTTTGAGGTAATCAAGATTGTAGCAGGTAAAATAACGCACCGCTTACTCTGTAGAGTAGCAGTTTGTGTATAAACAAGTATTTCACTGTCGAGTTCACTCAATTGTAGGTCCTTTACATTCTTCTTCTTTTTTTGCGGGATGCTGACCAGACTGAAATGCATTTTTCAAGAGTTGCTGACCAGAAATTGAAACTCCTCCTACTCTCAGAACTGGTCCACTCAGCAAACACGAAAATGTTGCACGTACAGGCGGAGTATGTGTATGTGTGTGTGTGTGTGCACACTGACAGCTTTGTTGCCACAACTCTATCCGCCTCTAGATACTTTGGAGTGCTGTTTGAGTTGCGTATAAATGTAATTTACAGTTACAACAGTCAACGCCTCATGAATTTTAAGGAGATGTTGGGCGTCAAGGGGGCGTGCCCAAGTGAATTATTTTGTGTGATAAATGCAACGCTTAATTGTGAGTATTTGTGCCTGTGTGTGTGTGTGTGTTTGGGTGTCTGGAGTGTGGAATAACCTATTGCATTTTGCCAGCAAAATTGTAGTTTTTCTTATGCGAAAAGAGCAGAATTTGTTGTTGCAACTGGCAAGCTGAAAACCTGCATCCCTTTGGTTTCCTTTGATGCTGTATTTACAGAGCAATGTCCTGCAGGATCTATGGCACCAACATCCTGGCAACAGCGTTTGCCCAATGTTCTGGGCATCGATTTCAATGTTATTTTTTTCCTCTGCCCGCATTTTTCGCGTTTATTTATTGCACATACTTTTTTATTGAATTCTTTGTGCCGACAGATGCGATATAAATATTTATACCCCCCACCGGACGTAGAATATTGCCTCGGTCTCCTCTCTCCCCCCCCTCGGTGCTGAACCCTCCTGGCCCTGCTTAACGTAGTTTAAATTGATTTCTCGTATCCATTGTGAGAGGGACCCAAAAGCAAAAGTTTTACCCTTCTTATATCTATCGATTCAGCATTTATCTTTCTTATTACACAGGGGACTCTTTTGGTTCCTTTAAACACGCAGGCACACACACCCCCACACACACACCAATTGTCCGCACTTAAATAATAATCAATTTCATTAAATTATTAAGCAAAATGTACTCGGCATGTCCGTCGAATATAGCTAATTGTGGGCGTTCAGTGGGCGTGCCAATCGAGAATTATTATTACAGCTTACAATCTTAAGTCTTTACAAAAAGTTTTCCCATTTTATTTCTCATGCTTTTCATGTCTTGTCCCGTCTTTATTTATTTTATAACTTTTCTCTTGTCTCGAAGAAAAAAAAACGTTGATACTTTCCTTATATTCTTTTTTGCTCCCTCTTTGTTTGGTTCTGTTTCATTTTGTGTCCTGCTATCAGCTTATTATTGTGATTACAGTCATCATCTTCGAATTGGGGGGTGATAAAATGAAAAAGAGGCAAACTGGGAAGGTTGTCATAAAATGGGGATAGGAAAAAGGAAAAATGTGCCCATAACATATGCCAGATGTCAATATGATGCCGGTCGCAGATTGTTGCTGCAACCTTTCACAAGGATACGAATTTGGTATTTGACTGCGTCATAAATCAAGCGGTAAGCCAGTAAACCAGCAAACCAGCAAACCCTATGAATAAATTACCTGTCCCAATTTTAATTGCAAAATTGTTTGTGTCATTCGCTAGAAAAAAATGCATTTAAAAATGTAATTATTCTCACATAATATTTGTGTAGCATCGAAAGAGATAGAAATTTCAAAATGATTTATGTTTGATAAGATAGACACTTTGCTGTCGTAACACCTGTTAAAATTCAAAAATATATTAATAAATCATTTATTTAAATCCAATAGCAATTGTTTTGAACTTATGCCTAAGGTTACGCAGCAATTAAACTGCCAAATACATTTTAGATTGCTGGCAGTGTTGTCAGAGTAGCTAGTTTAGAGCCAGATTTGGTATTTTAGATTCATATGCTTAGAACTTAGTGACAGCACTGGTTTAAACCGACAGCTTAAAAGTATACTACAGTTTAAGTTAAAATTTCACTAACAGCGCTCTGTTAGCCTGAAACAACAGCCTGAAAGTATGCAACAATTTCGTTACAGGTTAGACTAATAGCAATTATTTCTTAGCTATTTCTAATAGCTATTCTATTTTTCCCGATATGTTGAACTGAGATACTCTGCAAAAGATTTCGGCGTGAAGAGTGTTCCGGCTCGTTAACTGGAACTAGTGACCAGCTTAAAAGTGTGCACCTCTTTAAATAACATTACATCGCTTCGTAACGCTGTTAAGCAACTCAGCTCAATGGCCAAAAAGTTTTTTTAGTCAACACAAAGCGAGTTAAAATATTTATGCAAATGAAATCCGCAATTACAGTTAACAGCACACTCAACAGCAACAACAACAATGAGATCAACAAAAGCAAAAACATAAATTGTTTATATTTATGTCGAAAATGGAGATGCAGATCAACTTTTAATGAGTTCTCTCTCAGTTTTGCGTTTATGTTGTTGTTGTTGCTGTGTTTTCTTCGCTTTTACACAAAATTTAATTTGCACTCAGGTCCATTTTGTATTTAATGGCTGCTGTTGTAGTTGCTGCTGCTGTCAATGGCCTCAGTGGGCAACAGTGGGCGTCACTGGCCACACCCCCAACAGTCAACCCCAAACCCTTTAAGCTCCACAACGAACGCTCTCAGTTCAGAATCCACAGAAACGCGGTAAACTTTGTGCGCTGTGAATGCGGTTTGAAAATTATTTTGTAATATTACAAGCGATGCGCTCAGCTGGAAATTGTTCAACACACAACATTCCATAACTCACACACATATACATATATATATGGGGACGTATTTCAGTGTATGTGTGTGTGTTGTCCCCTTATGCCATTAGCCACTTGAATGTGGGATATCTGTGGGGTTTTTTAGGGGTGTAGTGGCAAAACTGCCACGCAGGTAATAATCGGATGTAACTAATTGAATAAAGCGACGCAAAGGACATCACGCACACTAAGTAACAAACACACATAACACACACACACAGGTACACCAATACACATAAGGAAGCGCATTAGCCAAATCCGTAGAGTGGCATCCACACAGTTGTTGCATCCCCAGATGCATTTAGTCTCCTCTCCCATGGGATATTTTGTCCTGTATCCTGTGCTCTGTATCCCGTGTCGTGTCCCATATCCCGTTCCAAGTCCTCTGTGTGCAGGCAAGCGGATATTTGCCGTTGGCTGACGAACAGGAGCATCGCTTGTCCACAGGATATTGCTTAATGGTGGCAGCTATTTAAATTTTAATTTCCATTTAAAATTGCGTCCATCAAATGGGTTTCTTCATCAGCTGAAGTCAGCGACAACTTTAATACCGTTTACATTTTCACTTCCCTATATCTCTCTCTTTCTCTCTCGCTCTCTGTGTTACTCTCGTTTATTTTCATTACCTGCACATTTTTCTCTATTTATTTTCCCGACTCGAATAATCCTCGATTCTTTTAGCAAATCACGTAGGCAAAACACAAAAAGCCAAATCAAATGAAAGCAAATAAAAGAGATGGCTTAGACTGTTACTGCTACCTGCAATTGTGCTTGTTACACGTTTTCCCAATTTTCCAATTCCGCTTTTCCCTTTTGACCGCAAAGTGTCGCCTTACCGCTCGCCTAATTGCGACCCTATTGCGACGGCTTCTAAGATGATTAATGGCTTTGGCAACGCATGTGTTACCCATTTGATAGCACTGAACACAGAGGTACAGTAATACCCACTGTTAATGCCCTATTCTGATTGATTTGTTGTTTGACATTTGTTCGTTAATTGTTAACTTGAATGATTGGCCAACATTTTTGGGGTCGAATGCTGAACTTTAAGGCGATTGCCATGGTGACTAGTCAGACAGGAAGTTACGGCCTAAGAAATACGTCAAGTAATTGGCCAACAACTAACAATGACACTGATTTGAAATCCAATATCTCATATAGAATAATACTCGTACTAACAGTGGCAAAAATAGAGTCTAAGTTTAGGTATATTACTTATTGCCACTTTAATGTTTTAGAGTGTGCTTAAAGCTTTAATGTACTGTGAAAGTATGTCAGCCAAGATTTAAACTGGGCCTTTAAAACTCTTTAAATGTTCGTTAAAGCGTTCAAAGTGCTCTTTAAAAAAGTTAGTAAATATTGAGTTTTGGCTAACTTTTCCCACTTTAATGTGATTTCTTGTTACTGTAACTAACTTTTAATGTGCCCTCAAGACTGTATGGATTCCATTCACTGTTTGAAATGCTCTTAAAGCATTGCAATAGAAATAAACAACATTTTGTTAACTTAATTATACACAAAATGTTTTTTAAAAATTTTAAGTATAAAGATTTCATTCCTTGAATACAATTCGAAGGCAGCTTTCATGTACAATGTTCTATGGGAAGAGTGATATATTAAGCAGAAAATGTCCAGCTGTTTAGCTTGTTTTGGGCCATGTCAATCGGCTTTAAGCCATTTCTCACACGATGTGTATTGAGAGGAACTACTGCTCGATGTGGCTCGAAATTGAATCAAGTTCAACTAAGTTGAACATCCGACGTTAGGGTTGCCACTTGATGCTAAACATTTACGGCCCAATAGCTCGTCTAATTATGTTTGGCTGTAGATAGAGGCTTAAAGCATTAAACCAGCTGCCAGTCTGGTCGATATGGCCGACATGGCCAACATGCAAACGTCGAAAACACATACGAAATTAACTAGCCAAAAATGGATTACCAAATTTAACACTTGATTGGACTCTCCCATTCCCTCTCTCTCTCTCTCTCTCTCTCTCTCTCTTTCTCTTTCTCTGTTGCCACATCTGACTCTTTGTGTGCTGTCAAGCCGCATGACCTTTGCTCTGAACTTGTTTTAAATTCCTTTTGGTCAAGAGAAAAATGTGAAAATTGTTGATAAATTTAAAATTTGATAAATGCCATTTTTTGTGTTTTTTTGCTCAGTATAAATGAAATATGCAGAAAGGCAGTTGCAACAACTGTCAACTGACAAAGCAACAGCCAATGTTGCATGCTCTCTCTCTGCCCCTTTTCCTGTCTCTATCTCTATCTCTTATCGCTGCAACACATTGTTTTTTGTCAGCTTTTTTGGTTCGTTTATTTTTTTTTTTTTTTTTTTTTTTTAGCGCGTTGACAATTTTTTAATGAAGTTTCATTTCGTTTCGTTTCTGCCGGCAAAAGTGTCAAATTAAAATAATCAGAACATGACAGCTACCGGCAGCCCAGGACACGCCCCTGTTGCCCTCAGCTAAGACCCAGAAATATTTCCAACATAAACCCACGCCAAAGAAGATACACCAAAAAATTATATGAGAAAATAAAATTGTGAATGTTACTTAAAGTTGGTTTCATTAACGCGAATTTCGGCGCATTTCTTGCAACTTATTTCATGCGCTTCATTAAAGCGACAAATCCGATTAGGAACTTAAGAAACTTCTCAACTTCTTCTCCATATTCTTCTACTCAGTGTCTGAAGACCAAAAATAAATTGAAAATGAAATCGAATGTGAACCGCGACATGAACATTAGGCGGCCAGCGACTAAGCATTCAATGTCAACCTTCAGTTTCAGCCACAAACTTAGCCAGAACTTCCCCCGATGCCAGACTTGTTTCAAACTCCAGAACAGAGACCCAAAAGAAAAACAAAATAAATATATATATAAAGAAGAAGAAGAAGAGAAATGAAAGAAATATTGGCAAATAGAGCTGAAGAGCGTATGAGTTTCTTGAGGACCCTACTCAACCAAAAGCCAGGCCACAAAAAAGGTTAAACTTCTCTCTCTGTCTCACTCTCTATCTCACTCTCTGTCTCTCTCTCTCTCTCTCTTTCTACTTCTTTGTGTGACGGAAATTTGAGATTTATAAATTCTCAGAATAATTTTGTGCAAAAATTAAGAAATTTAATTTATTTAGCCGCTGCCAGCACACAAATGAGCTAATTAATTTGGCTTTAAATGCCAGACAGCACTTACTTTATAGTTATGACATAGTCAAAGGATTCCAAACACATGACGTAAACTTTCTATATATATTGTATATAAGATTAAAGGGAAATCAAGTCAGAATTGATAGTATAATTCTTTAAAACTCTAATTCCTGCACAAGTATCGCGTTTGGAAGCTCATTTCCCCTTCCCCTTTGTCCCCAACGATTGTTGCGGTTGCTGCTGCTGTTTGCGTCAGTGTTGGCCGCAAGCGCCACACCCCCTTTGACATGTACTCCCCAAAGTTGAACCACAACATTGCTTAATGCCAGCCATAAACAGATTTAAGCTCTAGCCATATATCAGCTATAGAGCTATAGCTAAAAGTTTAGCTGTAAAGTCGTAGATAAACAAGTGAGCATGCAACATCGTGTTTGTTCATGTTTTTGTTGCTATTGTTGTTAATTTTAGTCGATTGCTTTAGTTGCAACTTGGCACAGTTGTGAGGTGGCACCTGTGTGGCAAACTGTTGCTGCAACTTGCCACTCCCACTCCTCCCTCCTGCGCCCTTACAAATTGCTTCCTCATTGGCCACCAATTAAAAGTAATGAAAAGTTGTGTGGGCCAAACAAAAAGAGAGTTTGCTACTTGCCAATTGCCACTTGCCACATGCCACTCACAAGAGGTATGCGGTGGCAAGGTTTGGTTGAATATATCGGATGCGGTGCCTGCATTAAAGTCCAACAACGGTAATTATGCAAATTGCAAATGGAGCAGGCAGCAGCTTAGCCATAGCCAACTTGCCACACCAACCAGTCTAGTCGCGTCCAGTTCAGTCTAGTCCAGGCCAATCCCGCCCCGACCATGCCCCATTTCCTTGCAGCATTTGCAACCACAAGTGTTGCCAGTAGGAAATCGAATTAGCGCGCCACGTTGCACAGCCAACAGTTGCAGTTGAACGTGGGGCAAGAACCGTGTGCACTACAAACTGCACACTGTACAGTGAACACTTTACAGTGGACACTAAACAGGGGACCGCAACGAACTCGACTCAATACGTTACGTTGTGGAGAAGAGTATGAATCGGTTGCAAGTGTTATGCTTGCCACACGCAGTCAGCTCAACTCGATTATGAGTGCTGCATTCTGTAGTTGGCTAAGAACAAACTCAATTCGAATTAGTTTTCTTTATTTCCACTCTTATTGTTGCTTGCCACAAATCGATTGGTGCTGTCCGAGAGAGAGGGGGTAAGCAAGTGGAAGGGGAGGAAGAGAGGCGAGTATAGAACGTGTGACTAATTGACGTTGACGACGTTTGTTGCCATTTCTCAGTGCCACATTGGCATTCTTGACATCTTTGAGCCATAAACTTGAACTCGTTGCGCTGCATTAGCCAGTTACTGTTGTTGTTGGTGTAATAAACTGTTGTGCCACCAGGTTGCAGCAACGGCCAACGGCAGCTAGCCAAGTTTTATGAGCCAATTCGCTGCCACAGAGTCAGAGCTGCTACAGTTGCTGTTGCTGCCGCTGCCTCTTTGCCTGTTGGCCATGTTAAATAGCGGAAATGGCTTTTGACTCAAAAAAGCATTAGGCGATGAAGAAGAAGCAGCAGCAGTCGCACCGACAGAGATTGGGTGGTCAAAACGCCTTCAAAGGTGTTGAAAATGGTCAGCAGTTGCCCCCTTTCCTTTACCCGCCCTTTCCTCACGTCGTGGCCAGCTGAACGAGGTCAGTTCAACATTTGCCTCTGCTTCCCTGCCCCTTCTGTTCCCCTCCTCTGCCCACAACACCTGTCAGACTGTCTAATTGCAAATAGCCATAAAAAAGCGCAACATGTTAGACTTTTTGCTTGCTTTTGGCCACAAATATAAAGATAGTCCAACGAGGAGATAGAGAAGGAGGCTATTTTTTACAGCTGCAACTTTTTCATTGGCTTGCCACTTGTGGCACACTTGTTGCATATGTTAAATTCTATCGAATGACAAACTTGGCATCAATATCCCCTGCGTCATTTGGGCCAGACCAACAGTCGCTTAATTGGCATCAAATTGCTTGCATATTTCAAACACGGAGAAGAGAACAAACAGCAGCCAGAAGACACATCAATACAATGGTTTCTCCCTCTCTTTCCCTCTCTCTCTTCCTCCCTTTCACTCCCTCTGTGTCTCTGCTGCTCGTCGATTGAGCATTTTTCAAAGTCCGAAGCGCGTTAACAAAAATCCTTTTGAACATGTCTGTGCTCCTAATCAAAATTCCAAAAGTCATCAGTGGAGTCCCCACTTTGGGGCGCAGATCTGCCCTCCTGTCCCCTGACCCTACCTCCAGCCCCTCTGCTTACCCTTCTTTGCTGTCCCAGCTTAATGACTACTGCATGAAATTCTTAAGCCAAGTTTTTTGGTTCACAAACAACGCGCGAGCGCAAAAAAACCAACGACAACACAAAAAAGGCCAAGAAGGAAAAGAAAGAAGAAAAAAAGCAACGAAAATGGATTTCTTTAATTTATAATTTATTGATCTTACCGCAGAATCGATGTCGAATGTCGTGTGTGTTGAGTGTTGCCAGTGGTGAGTGTGTTGAGTGTGTTGAGTGTGTTGAGTGTGTGTTGCAAGCACAACAATTGCTCATTAGTCGTGCCACAGCATTAATCAAAGGGACAAAGCCGCAACTCGGGACTGCCTCAAGGTCAGTCTTTCTGCTATCTTGACCAAATGTGATAACAACTTGCTAATTATCAGCACACTCGATAAGCAGCCACAAAGAGAGTGTGTGAGAGAAACAGAAAGAGAGGGAGACAGATTGAGAAACGGAAGTTGCAAACTGTCTGTGGCTGTGTCTCGTGGGGCAGCGGAGGCAACGAGAAAACCAATTTGGTTTCACATCAAACTTGTAACGCCTTCAACAACGCCCCAAAGAAACTACCGATAAAGTGGCTCAAAAGCTGTGGCAACAACTGCAGAAGGGGTAGGGAAAGGAGGAGAAGGAGTAGGAGGAGTAGCAGAAGGAGATGGCAAAGTCCACATCTGTTTGCTGCACCTTTGAGCTGCGTAGCTGCAACTGCAGCTCAACAAAAAGTGATTAATTTTTGATATTGTTTAAGAGATTGCTCACTAGACGCAGACAGAGAGTGAGAGAGATAGGGAGAACGGAGTAAAAGAGAGGCAGAAGAGGCGTCTGCAGGTGCCCAACGAAGGTAAACGAAAAAGGTAAAAGGTAAATGAAAGAAGAAGACAAACGAAACAAACATTGAAACAGGATACGAACTTGGCCTCAGGACTCCTTCATCTTCTCCTTCTTCTTCTCCTTCACCTCCATTCTCCTCCGTCTGTCTGGCAGCTATCAATCAGCTTTTGACATTTTTAACTGGAATTTCATGAAAATTTATTCGATTTTAAATTAAGCAAGAAGGTAACTCTAAATGGAATGGATTCGAACAGTTTGGAATAGAAAGGACACTGATCCTTTGGGGCGCCTACAAAATCTGACAAAAGAAATTTCTGGAATTTACATAAAAATTGTTGAAACGTTTAACGAGCATCGCGTTGTTTATTAGCTACCTCTCTAAGTCTCTCACCCTCCCCTTCTCCTCCTCCACTGTTTATCTCTGTCTCTACCCCTTTCATCTACTGGAAGCGAAAGTCAAATAAAAATAAAATAAAGAATTTAAATGGCAATTTAATGAACTCTAAATCCACGAAATGAACAAACAACAAAACAATTCTCAATTCACAATTCCCAATTCCCAAAAAAAAGCTAAAGTATTGGGCCATCAAAATTCATTTGCACTTCAGAGAGCTGTCAGATAGAGGAGAGAGGAGAGCGGTGGGTGAGCAGAGAGAGAGAGGGGAGATAGGGTCAGTCGATGAAGGCATTTTAAGCTGCTTAAAACATCAGATGATTGTGGCTGATTAATCAGAGTGCGAGCATTTAAGCTGGACTCAAAAAGTGAGACACAGCGTGGAAGGAATACAGCAAGCGAAAGAGAGAGCGAATGAGAGGGAGAAAGAGAGAGATAGTGAGTAGGGCACAGCTTGCGTGTTTCTTACAGTCATAAAAGTGTCATTTATCAATTTCGGAGCACAAAAATCTCACTGCCACACGCAGGGAGCCCTTCCTTCCTCTCTCTACGTCTCTTCTCACCTCTTCCCTCTATGTTTCTCCCACTTCGTTGATAGATTTCGCTTAATTGGCCACCTCTTTAATGTTGTGACATCAATCAACAGATACTCATTGTCTAAAAGAAAAGCAGAGAATGTGCGTGAGACATTGACAGAGAGAGAGAGAGAGAGAGAGAGGGGAGAAGACTTTTACCTCTTTAGATTTTTAAGTTTCAGTTGAAATTCAAATCGCGCATTTGGTTAGTTTTTATGGAGATTTAAACCAACTTCATTTTCAGTTAATGCCTTCTTTATATCTAATTGGATTTGTTGTGGCCTTTACCAAATGCACAAGCAGGCGGGGGGTGTGGCTGGGCGAAGGGGACAGCGGCACAGACTGTTCGAGGGGGAGATTTAACCACAGAGCCATTAGTACGGCAAATGGATTACTCTTCCGGACTGACAAACAAAACACACACGAAAATCAACTTCAGTTCGATATGAAGGGACGCAGAAAGTGAGAGAGCGAGAGAAACGAAACTTCTAGCTGTTGCTGTCTCTTTCTAGCTCTTTCTGCTACTCCTGCTCGTTTCATGTCCTAGACAAACGCATCGAACTCGTGTCAATATTTGCATTACTTCAGTTCTCCCTCTGTCTGTCTCTCTCTCTCTCTCTCTCTCTGTCTCTCACTGGACATTTGCTTAGCTCTGGAGAGGCCCAGCTGTGTCAGCTCAATGCAAGTGTGTGAGTGTGTGTGTGTGCATGTGTGCAAGTGTGTTTATAGGGATATGTGTGCTTTGCGGTTACAGTCACGTTCTGGGCGCTTAATTGCACCCTTTCACTCCTTTCACCCCCTTCCCCATTCCCCACCCATCGTATTGACTTGCTCTTGTGTGTCATGAAAAACTGTGGAAACCAGTTTACAGTTGTTCTCTTTTAAGGCCTTGCAGGAATTAATAAGTTTTCAGCTTTTTCAAAAGAACTTTGAGATGCAAAAAATGGGAAACTCTTGGCACTAAACTGAGATCTTTAGTCACCAGAGTTGTTAATATTGCGAGCAGTTTAATTTAATGTACTTTTACAGAATATTGAACTAATAAATGTCGTTTAAGCTTACACTACAGGGTATATGCCAGCTTGGCAGGCACTCATGCAAGTCAGTCCATATTTGTTGCTTGGAATGTGAACTTGTTTCAACAAATAGTCACTGCAATTTAATTTAAGCACATTGTACAACAATTTTTAATTTAGTATGAATCACAAATACCCCACACATTTTATTAAAGGGTATTTCTGCGCACAGCACTCTTACTTTACTTGCCAAAACTTTCCAGAAAAATTTAAATTACCTTTTCGTTAGGCAAATATGAAGCCACTCTACAGCCCACATTTTCTAGGGTATTTGATAGTCCCTCACGTTGGAATTATGCCAATGAAATAGTTTTGACTTTTACTTTTTTAGTTTTTCTCGTTGCCGTTGCCGTTGCCAACTTTAACTTTAGTTTGGTCACAACTTTTTACCTTGTTGTGGTGCTACTATTGTCCTCCCTTTAACCTCTGACCCCGCACCAGGACACCCTCAGGCCATTCCCCACTCCCACCCCCTTCCTCTTTTGTCACACTTTCGGTGAACTTTGAGAACTTTTTGCATGGCGCATAATTTTTCATTAAATTTGGTTGTTTTAATTTATTTCAATTAGCAGACGAAATTATGTTGCTAACTGTTTGTTGCCGCACGACTGACACACGCCCCCCCCTCATGCCCTTAAATAACCCACAACCCTTAAATAAGCAGACAGAGAAGCGAAGCACGAAAGAGAGAAAGGGAGGGAGTCACAAATGTATATCACGCATACGACGCGTTGTCGCTGTTCCCTTTTGTTGCTTGTCGCTTGTTGCAGTTGCTTGATTTTATGGCGCGTGACAATTGTCCACAGTTTCCGCTTGCCACCCTCTACCCTCTCCTACCCTTTCTCCTCCCTACCCCTTCCCTCCCCTCTCAATGCTCGTTTAGTTTATTGTGCAGCAATTGCATTTAAATTTTTGCCAACGCATTTTTTTAATTAACGTTCAACCCGTCGTCGTCGCCGCTCGAATTTCAGTGCTTTTAGTGCTCTGCTTTTGTCTGTGTTTGTATTGTTGATTGTGCCCCATGCCAACCCCAACCAACTACCCACCCCCACCCCCACACCCTTTTATCACCCACTGTCTCTGAATGAACAACTAGCATTTAAATGCATTGTGTTATTGGCTTTTGTCAGTGGCACACGTAAATCCATTGAAGCATGAAACGAACACACTGCACAGTGGTTACAAATATCGCAAAAATAAACCATTAAAATTGCACAATAAAATAAACTATTAATTATATAAGACTAACAAAATATGCATTAGTATAATTCCTGTTAATATTTATAAAAAGTGTGCTTGAAAAGTGTGTTTTTGACTACTGTGCAACTGACACATTGAATATGGACTAAGATTTTGCTCGAGAATTTTGAATATTTCAGTGCTTGCAAAGCAATTTTAGACTCTACTCTCTCTCTCTCTCTTTCACTCTCTTTCTCTCTCTCTCTTCCCGTCTCTCTCTCTATCCCTATCTAAGGTACTTTTCTCACCTTAAACGCTGCACAATAAATTGTTGGACAGTAATCGATGTACGATTGTTAGACAGACACTCAGAGGATTGTGAATCTTTTTACTGAAAATTCAGAATTTGTAGTGTAGATGGGGGAGTTACGACAGGTAGGACATGGAGATATGTGGGATATAGGGATATAACATTTAGAAGTGTGGCAAACACTTTGACAGACATCTTGCAAACTGATGCCTTTTGTTGTTTGGTCCAGACTCTGTCCAAATATTGCCCTGTGAATCATGTGGCAAGCAAAACTTGTCGGTCAGATCAAAAACGCTTTAGCAAAATTTATGTGCAACACAATGGGGAAAAACAAAAGCAACAACAACAACAACCACAACAACAATAAAAACAATAACAAAAGGGAATACATAAACCATTGCTGAGACAGCAGAAGATCCCAAAAGATCCCAAAACGCGTTGAGCGTTAAGCGAATGAAAATGAAATGAAATATTTTATGTTCATAATAATGACACCAACTTCAGAGGCAGCTACAAAAGACAGACAGACAGACAGACAACAAGACAACAAGACAGACGGACATACAGTGGAACATGTAGACGTATAGCAAGCGCCAAAATGTTATAAAATCTTGTTTGCAGTATATGATTATGATGAGAAGGCAGCTAACTTCCCCCTAGACCCCTCTACACTCCTTCCTCTACCCAAAACCATCCTCATTCCCATTCCCATTCCAAAATGTGTGAAGTTTATGAACTACGCAACATCTGGAGGCTTTGACTTTAGCTTCAAATTGATTCAAGTGCCGCGACGCAAAGCATCTCATAAAAAAGACATCAATTCTGACTTTGTTTGAAATTTAATAAGTATGACTTGCTGCCAGTAACTGCACTGGGTACGACCAGCAGATGCCCTGTAAGTGTGAGCATAAGAATAAACAACTTTATCTTAGAGACTAGAAGTGTATCTATCTTAAGTCAGAACTTATTTCTCTTGAAGTCCAAAACTAAAATCACTAACCATACAAATACTACAACGAAACTACCCACTTGTCTGCTGTTTGTAGGGTATAATAATTCCATAAGACAACTCCGAAAAAGAAGTCTTGAGTTCATTAACAAATTGATACAACAAAATGCTGTAATTATCGCGTAGAGAAACGAAGGCCAAACAGAAGCATCCACAAGTGGAGATTGGATTGGGAACTAAAGAAGAGCAGGAGATGGTAGAGGAGAAGAAGATGGTGGAGGAGGAGTGCCAAGAGGAGGGGCTACAACAGTGAGTTCCACATAGCTCGCAGCTATTTTCAGCAGCGCGTTCAGCAATTAAACACTTGAAGAACTGGAGTCGAGACTTGTAGCTAAATCTGGAGAGGATTTTAGCTTTTTACTACGCGTTTTGTACTCTTTTTCAAAGAAATATATATTTCTCTGTTCAGTATGCAGTGCTGACTTATTACCCTTTTGCCAAATTTTGTAAGGGTATTAATTCGTCGACTTGCTTAAGTTTTGTGTTAGCTCCTTTTATTTTGCAGTTGCCATTATGGTTTATAATTATAGGCGCTGGAATGCTGGACAAAGTGGGCGTGCAACTGACTTGATTCGTTCTTTATATAGCAGTAGATATATTTTCAAGTGTGTGTGTGCGTGTGTGTGGCACGCCCACTGCTCACTTTGAGTAGTTACTGTAAGATGCAAACCTCAAGATACACGCGTAGTTTCAAGTCCATGAGGCTACCACATTTTCCACTTACCAAGAAAAACTGCAGAGAGACAACTCTTGACTCGCTTAGACTTGACTTGACTTGTCTTGACTTGTTCGGACTTGTCATGCGTTGAGTTGAGTTGAATTGTCTGGGCTTAAGTTGAGTTTGGGCCACAAACTGATAAGAACATAAAAGTGGAGAAAAATGACAAGCGAATCACTAAGAAAAACATTAAACGAAACCACAAAAAAATCAAAATAATAATAAAACAAAACAACAACAACAAAACTCATGTAGATTTTTGAAAGCGCAAACAAATTCCTTGGAAATAACTACAGCAACAACAAAGGAATACCCTGGCGCTGAAAAGTGTATGTGTGTGTGCGTGTGTGTGTGTGTGTGTTTGTTCTAAGCCAGATTTGAGCAAGTCAACTTAAGTGAAGTGCGTGCCACAAGCGAAAGGCAACGCCTGATTAATTTCAACTGATAAGCGCGTCATTTGCCTTTGTGGTGTGCGTGTGTGTGTGTGGTGTGTGGTGTGTGTACATTGTGTGTAGGCTGTAAACGTTGCGCAGGCGCAAACATTTACCAGGTCATACGCCCCAGCACAGCAACAACAACAATGAGGCAGATACTTTATCTTTATCGCATGTTGTTTTCTGTTGTTATTTGGTGTTGTTGTTATTGTTGTTGTTGTTGTTGTTGTTGTTGTTGTTGTTGTTGTTGTTGTTCTTGCGCTGTTGTTGATGAAACGTCGCACGTTCAGGCAACAATTACAACCACAAAAGGGGCCATCAGCGAACCATCAACAGCAACAACAACTACCACAACAACAACTACAACAGCAGCGACAACAATCTCAGCCTCGGCTCAAAGTGGTTCCAGGCCAAGTACCTTTATGGAGCGCATTCCCGATAAGCATCGTGCGTCGGCAGCTTTTGTCAAAAACCATGAAAACCGAAAAAAAAAAAAACATTGTGTTTTTCTTACTACAATTTTTGTTTTCTTCTCTTTTTTTTGAACTGATTGTTTTGGGACACGTCCGTGTGGCAAATTCAGCGTAAATTTGTTAAGGCGTTGACACATGTGCCGCTAATCAAGTTGTAAGCTGCAAGAACAGATTTAAGATTTCTTATATCGGATTTGACTATGAGAGTTGCTGTACTGATAGCCTGCAGCTGCAAACTGTAAACTGCAAACTGCAACTGCCACGGGGAGGCAAACATAATTTAGTAAACTTGCCCCATAAACTGCTCACGGACTGACTCTAAGTTATGATCCCTGTGGCAGCAGCAGCAGCAGCATCGAGTTCATTTTGCAATTATAGACAAGGAAACCAGCTCATCTCCTCCTGCGCTGCCTGGTTGCTACGCTGCACCTGCCGCCGTGTGGCAGCAACTTGTGGCCTTCTCCGTCGACGTCTCGATCACATAAATTGTGTTGAACTTGCAGCGCTTTGGGTGTTGTTTCTATTCGCTGCATCCCAGTCGCTGCCTCAACTGTTGCTGCTGCTTCTGGCTTGACTTGTTGCACTAATTTATGGCTTGCTGCATGCAACAAATGACTAACTGACTGACGGTTTGTCTGCCCCACTGTGCGGCCGTCGTGGGGCATGAAGTTATTTGCCTGGCCATTTTTGGCATTTCGCTGGCATCCAAAATTGGTTGACAACGACTCACAGATAAGCATCTTACAGATACTTTGGGCACGCATTGACGTGCCGCATGCATCTACAAGATGCTTTGCCATCCCCTTCACCCTCCCCAACAACCCCTTAAGTCTCCTTTTTGGCCATTGTTATCATGCCATCGTCTGAGCCTTGTTCGTCTGCTCGTGTAATTTGCGCCTCGTTGCCTGCTCTGCATTTAAATGAAGTTGCCTTGCCTTAAAAATACACCACTCGTCTCGAGATACATTTGTATCTTTTGTGTGCTGGCAAACGAGCTCTGTTGTCGGCCAGCTCAGCCGACAAATTCAATTAAAATTATGATTTTACATAAATATAAATTGTGCCTGAGCTACATTTGTATCTAATGAATCGTTTGCTTGCAGCCAAACCGCAAATTAAATGACTCGAAGTTGAGATACATTTTCTTTTCGGTTCGTGGGCGGCGCCGCAATGAAAAATGTATCTTTTGTGTGCGTGTGTGTGTGTGTGTGTGAATGTGTGTGTTTGCCACTGGTTTAAGTTTACCTTTGGCTTTTCTGCGGTTTTACACATGATGAATGACTGGAAAATCGAAATCGAAATTGAAATCGAACTGCGTGAGCCAGAAAAGCCCCAAAATGTTTATCTTAAGTCTGACCCTGGAGTTCATTATTTCCAAACCGAAACGAAAAACAGAAAAATAAAGAAAGATTTATAAAATATGCAAAGGCGTGCCCAGGTGAACAGATAATCTCTCTATATACCAAGACGAACGAATCCAACTTAAAATGGGACTTTTAATATATGATAATTAATTCATTATCAACGATGCTGTGACGTGGATAGACAGACAGAAAGACAGTAAGACAGGGAGACAGACAGGACAACACTGACAAGGATTTCACTTGCAATTAAAACGAACAAGACACAAAAATTGCAGTAGAAAATACAGCGAGAACGAGAGACAGACAGGGCCCAGAGCCATGGCCAGAACAAGACAGTCTTGAAGTTGGCCAACAGCTTCTTGGCCTCATACTCATTGATTAAAGCCAAAAAGCGCGCTTCCAACTGTGCCTCGACATGGACTAAAAACTGATTATCTGCATAAAAGCGACTAAACGAAAGGAAGCAAAAAATAATTGCCCAGAACTGTTTAACATATCAGCTCAAAAGAGACACAGAGATAAAGACACAGAGAGCGAAAGAGAGAGAGGAACAGAGAGAGAAGACTGAAGAGTGAAGAATCGAGTGAGTCTTTTATAAAAATTCACAACATGTCATTGGCAAAGTCGACATCGTGAGGCAAAGAGGCACCCTCAACTGCTCTGTGTGTGTGTGTGTGTGTTTGTTGTGTCTGTGGGCCTTCCTGTGTGTGACTTTGACTGCACAGGACATGGACATGGACATGTCAATGTCTGTCCAGCTGTCTCACAGTCTGACTCCCTGCCACTGCCTATGGCGACTCTCTGATCCATATCGTTAAAAGTTAACGCTTTAGCGGCCTTAACATGGCTTTTAGCGTTAATTAACAACGAATTTTTGTGAACGAAAATGCAAAAATCCGCCAACAGCAGCAACAGCAGCAAAAGCAACAACAACACGTTTGTACACACAATGTTAAGCGATAAGAGTGCAACAACAACAACAACACCAAGAACAACAACAACAAAAGTTTTTGTTAAATAAATGCAATGCAAACAATTCCTTCGCGCTGTTAACAAGCCAAAGTTAACAGTAGCAGTAATTAGCAGCTTTAACAGTGGCATGTTAAGCCTAACAGTGGGTAGTGAACAGTAGACAGCAGTGTTGGCATTTTAGCTATTTTTCATAAATAAATAAGTTTAACAATTTTCATTTAATTTTTATTCAAGCAAACTAAAAATTAACAAAAATTATTTAAACATTTCTTAGTATTAAAGTTTAAACTAAAGTTACAAATACAATACATATAAATATATATTATTATATATTCGTATATACACACAGATTAGACATATGTTTGTTGTGGTTACGGAAACCACTGTAACTTAAACCTAGACTAGACCATTAATTTAACTAAGGCTTAGCTTCAATGGAAGAGTGTGTGTCTCTTTGTGTGTGTATGTGTGTGTGTAATTCTATGAAGAGGAAGCACTTGGAGAGTGTTGAATGTTTGAATTGCAAAAAATCCTTATGTCATAATAGTTATAGAATCTTCGATGGTATTTGGAAGGCATGAAGAACTATCTATCAGTATTTAAAATCTCTAGGAAGCACAACTTTCGAGTTGAAATTCTATTATATAGTATTTTTTATATACAAAAGAATCATATGCTTAACTGTTATCGTTTATCGTCTATCGTTATTCGCTTATCGCATTGTTTAGTTTACTTAATTATTAAATCACAGTGGTGAGATTTGTTTTTTTCCTTTCTTGATTATTTCGACGTTTGCCACATCGGTTCAGAACCGCAACAACGACAAGCGTACGCCTGCAACAGCCAATACACCCCACAATACCCTACAGCTATACCCTATACTATTTTTTATAACGGCGGGCAGAAGCTGAAGTAGGGAAAGAGTCGACAGTGCAGTGAATAGAATCGCTTGGGATCAGCCTGTAGATCAAATCCAGGCACTTTGATAACATTCCATTGATTCTTCATGTGCGCATAGCTGAAGGACACCTGATCCTGGAACGTCTCGGGGCGTATCAGCTCCATGGGCTCCAAGTGCGAATGGAAACTGTCCACAACAGTCAGTGGTACCTTTAGTAAATGCTCTGAAAATAAGGAGAAAACATAAAGGGAGAAACAGTTAGTTGAGATTGGAGGAGAGCCAGAAAGAGACAGAGGTGAAGGAGAAGAGACGAAGGTTCGAGAAGGCACTCACCTATGATAAAACCCATTGTGACATCGTCCGGAAAGCGTATCTTATCGCCGATGCTAATAAACTTGCCACCACCTGCTATGGGCAACATCTTGAGGGTCAGAGCACGACTGAGGCAGAAACCAGCGCCTCCAGTGGCAAACCAAAAGGTTATCTTCTTATTCGTTGTCGCGTTCTTCTACAAAAGGGAGAGATGGAGAGAGAGGGAGAGGTATAAGTTAACGGAAGAACTGGCTTATGAATGAGCTGAGCAAAGGATAAAACACTTTAGTATTGCTCAAAAAAATTAAGAAACTCTGCCCCAACACACTTGATTAATTGACCATGTAAATGGACATGTGAGTTGTGGGGAAACTTAAAACCAAACTTAAACCAAAATCCAAAATCCAAAACCAAAGCATATCGAACCCAACCCAAATACCGAAAGAGAAGAACTCGTTTCTCCTTCATCATTTTTTTCTTAACTTTTGGCTGACCTAATGAAGCGTTAAGTTTTGGACTTTCAATTAGGGATCAGACGAACTGATTCGCTACGAGTGCTGGCGTTGGTGCCACAACTGGTAAGAGGCAACATTGTGCGGCATGGGGCATGCCGCAAATCGCCAGCAAGCCGACAAAACTGTTGCATGCACATTCATTACGGGATCAGCTGGCGATATTTCAAATGCCTCAACAGCAGCCGGATTGAATTCGAATTGGAGCTGCACTTGGAATCGGGAACGAGTTCAGCGAATCGAACCCACAAGACTGTGCCTGGACTCTACACTCTACACTCTACAATCTACAGTCTACAGTCAACAATATACACTCTACAGTCTACAGTCTACAGTCTTGAGCCTCTTGTCTGAGCCAGATCATATCGGTTATTAATGATAGCCCACGTTGGCAGCTGGAAGCCAAATGGCGGCATAGACAAATGGCCCAGTCCAGGCGCATAAATAATGCAATACAACAACAGAAAATACAATAACAATTCACAAGGAGAAAGGCAATCGTCGAGTCCAACTGCATGTAATTACCAGTATTGGAAAATATGCAAAAAAAAGCAGCAAAAAATAGCATGTAAAAAAGAAAAGAAAATTTATCTTTGACTCGAACATTTGCAGATCAGTCTTGATGTGAAAAGAAATTTTCAGGAAAACAATATCTTGAAATATGTTCAACAAACAACAAAGTTATAGCCATTTTCATTTTATGAATTTCAATTGTTATAACTTTGGAGATATACAATCAATTAGCTTGAATCATAACATTTCATATATAAATTGGCATAGAAAATGGGTTTACATATAAATAATTTAAATTTTCTAAATAAATACTTTTTTCGGGTACTTACATTGTCCAAATGTATCTCAAGGGGCGACGAGATGCTCGGCTTTCCCAGATACCAATCCACACTAGGACTGTATTCGTCCAACAATTTCACCAGACGTGGCACATTGACATAGTTGTCATCATCAAAGTGACAGAACCATCTGGAAAAAGCATAACACAAAATGAAAGAAATTAGTTAAGAGCAAAAATTCAACTCAAACAAACTACAACAAATAATATAGTTTTTAAAATATATTCCCTACAATATTTAATATTCGCTTTGATTTATTAAACTTTAACTCTAAAATGGAACTAACTCTTGAGGAACTGGCGCGTATTGCACTCGGAGTGCCCGAGATGAATAACGTGAATGTTGCCGTGTTGCACAGTCTTTTGAATGCATTGATGAAGAAGTTGGATTGTCAGAAGGATTTGGTCACCATCGGAGGATTTGAGGGCAAGTGTTTGGAACGTTTGCTGGAGCGCTCAAAGATCTCACCGATCCCCTTTGATGTGGAGACCATAGTGCCCATATCCACCGAACTGGACAAAGTGCAGGCCATGGAGAAGCGTATTGCCTGTCTGGAGTGCAAATTGGATGCACATTTCCAGCAGATACGTGTGTGCAACAGGGTGAACAGCAAAAAGTATCAGAAAGAGATCTGGGAACAATATTCATCACCCTGTGAGGATCTGTGCACCGTGTGTGATGAGGACAACAAGATTGCCTGTAGTCTGCTACAGAATATGGACTTTATGAAGAAACTGCTGAGACGCATTGCCTCTCCCATGATGGATCAGATGGAGGAGATTCAAAGGGGACTCAACCAATTCTACGAGACTTTGAAGAGCTTCCTAAAGAAGACTGAGGCACTCTTCGAACGCCTTGAGATCGTGAAACAGTGTGTCATTGAGATTGAGAATCTACGTGAACTGGTCAAGGAATACAATCTGACATTCATTGGCACCATGGAGGAGTTGCAAGATATGCTGGACAGTAAACTGGATAAGGTTCATATGCCGGCACTCAAGAAGTACATACGTGACCATTTCGATGATATCGAACTACGTTTGTCCAAGATCGAGGAGAAGGATACATGTCCACGTGCGGCAGGATTCGTGAACACTGGTATCCGCTGCATCTCCTGTGGCAATACCAAAATTGGTGCCGACGTTGGACCATTGACAGTGGGTCCATTACCGGATACAATTGAGAAGGATTTGCCGTATCACCTTCAACTGCATTGTCAGAAAAACAATATTTTTCGCATCAACGATAAGGAACCAACTTTGATGGTTCGCGTCAAGAATCTAGATCTCAATGTAATACAGCAACGTCTGAATCGACCCTCGGGCAAAGTGTGCAAACTTCCCGATGCCAATGACACCATTTATGGCGTTCGCAATTCCGTTTTCTCTTCTTAAATCTCCAATCCATTCACTGACTAAATCGTTTCGTTGTGAGCAGTAAAAAAATTAAAGAAAAAAAAACTGAATATGGAAGTTTCCCCCTTTTCATATCTCAGGTGCATAAAAAATGCACTAATTTAAATAGTAATTACCCAGGGGGCAGTGAGGAGAGTGGAGAGGTGAGAGGGGAACGGGGTGGAGTGCAGCTGCTGCTGCTTGGGATTTGCCTCAGTGACAAACGATCAGCCATATCCGGTAGCCAATGGCCAATGGCCAACAACCAACTTCAGGCCTAATGATGCCATTAAAATGCAGTCGAGGCTATCGAACGAGTTCCCCTTTCCCCATTCCCTTTGTTCCCCTTCTCTTGTTTCCCTACTACTATAGAAGGGGGAAGTATTCGTAGATACCCTCGACTAGATCTCTTATTCCACTGATTAACTGCAGCAGGAAACTAAGCATTTAGTTAGAATAGAACTCAACTTAGCTCTCAACTCGTTGAGATATTTTAGTATCTTAGAGATAAACATTTGTAGTTTAACTGCTAATGGATTAACTGTTGAGACTTTAAATCTAAAATGCCGTAACTCTGACTAAAGATTATTAAAGTCTAATTTAGTTTTTTAATTCTTAGATACTTCTGATTTCGACGTAAGTTTCCACTTCACGTCCTAATGAATTCGTTTTGAATTATCGCATTTTAACGGATTTTATTTAAAACTTAAGCACATTTTTAGCATTTTTTAAAAAGTATCTCACACGCGCTTTTAGCTCTATAGTTTCTAGTAAAGTATCTGAGAGATGATGCTATTAAATATCTTGTTAAATTGTTGAAAGCGTATCTCAACAGTTACTGCAATACTCGAAGACAGTTATCTGCAAAGTTATTTCTCTATCATGCTCTACGCCTATTCCCCTATCCCCCTTTCTCCTCCTGTTCCTCCTTCCCTCTCCCTTTCTTTCAGTCTCTTTCTATTGAGTATTGAGTTGATTGCCCCTCACAAACTATTCAATAATATCGAAACGTTTGCCTGGCGTCTGCTTTAGGTAATTTAATATTATTTTTATTGCATAAGCTTTAAATGGGCGTAGTGTTTGGAGTTGGGGGGGGGGGAAAGGGAAAGGGGTGGGTCAGTGGTAGTATTTGTTAGTAAGAGTCTTTTGCTTTTCTAGTCGTAGTCAGAGCTAAAGCCTCGGCTAATCGCAGTTGTGGCATTCATAAATTGCATGTTGCTGCCTCTCGTTGCTGTTGTTGTTGTTGTTGCTGTGTTTGTGGCTGCCACATGCGATACCTGTGCGAAACGGCAGCAAAGTTGTCGTTGTTGTTATTGCCTCTTTTGCCGCTTCGTGTCGCATAAAAATGCGCTTTTAATATCGCTTAATTATGCGTGCTTCCCCCCAAGCACTCCATCTCACTCTTACTCTCCCCCCTCTTTCTCTCTCTCTCCCCCTCTCTTTCTCTCTTTTACCAAATTGAAATCTAGCTGACATTTTATGTTCGCTGTCGCTTAATTAACGCGTTCTTGTTTTTCCCCCATTTTGGCATTTATGAAAATGGAAATGTTTTCATTTTTGGTTGCAGGAATAACTTGAAGTTGTTCTATCGATCGTTCGATCGCTGTTGCTGTTGCAGCTGCAGCTGTTGCTAGTGTGCTGCGTTAAGGTGGCAGCAACATAGCCAAGTTACAGCGTTGCAGCGACGCGTCGTTGGTGGCGCGACTCAAATGTTGCTAGGTTTTGTTTGTTTATTTGTTTGTTTTTTATTTACTTTTTTTAGGACTTTGCTGTTTATCTTGCATCGCATTTCTAAACTGGGTGTGTGTGTTTGTGTGTGTGTTCTAGCTGTGTGTATTTGGCCATTGGCCGCGAAAAACGAGACGCAAAAAACAAAAACAAAACGAGTGCAAAACTTTGTTTTTTAGTTTATTTTCATGGCAGTTTTCCAATTACTCGAGCTGCTGCTGTTGTTGCTGTGGTTGCTGTTGTTGCTGCTGCTGCTGTTGCTGATGTGGGCAGATTTGAGCAGCAGCTGTTGCCCGGGCGTTGGCGTCTTTCGTG
This sequence comes from Drosophila cardini, assembly GCA_018903735.1. Lineage (NCBI taxonomy): Eukaryota > Metazoa > Arthropoda > Insecta > Diptera > Drosophilidae > Drosophila > Drosophila cardini. Next base: position 3,925,612 of record JAEIGM010000004.1, on the reverse strand, counting down.
GACTGCAGGCGAAATGAGTTTTTATGTCTGGAGTCGCAATAAAAAATGATTGACGGGGCACTTTTCAAAGAGTCCAAGTTGAAGTTGAAGCTGTAGATGAAGTGGATGTGGCAAGGAGGCAAATGCAGGGCAATCTTAATAGATTTCGTATTAAGACTCCAAAAAGCGAACAGCAATGTATGTGTATATATGTAACTAAGTGTGTGTATGTGTGTGTGGAACAGTCTGCGTTAAAAGTATTTTGACAGGCAGGCAGTCGGAGATTCAGATAAGCGATCGCGCCGAGTGGCAAAAAGAGAATGAAATAAAGGATGACGAACTGATTTTGTTTTCATTTCACAAATCGAAATATTGTTGGTGTTACTGCTGTTGTTGTTGTTGTTGCTGCTTTAGCAATTAGCAATAAGTCAGCTGTCAGCTCGAGAGTAAAACGAGAGACGAGCTGAAATGGCATTTATCTGGCAGATACAGATACAAAATCAATGTGCCAAACAAGATATTTACATTAAGCTGGCACTTAAATCAACAACAACAGCAACCGCAGCAGCAGCCACAACAACAACACAGCTCATTAACAACGGCAACAACAACAACCGCAGTTGCAGTTGCAGTGCCATGAGTCAGAGATTTATGAGTCGAGATCACCCGCTGGTTCGTGTATCTTTAAGATACAAAAGCATTGAATGCATTTTGCTTTTGACACGCTCAGTGAACAATTGCAACAGCGGCGACAATTGAAACGCATTTGTCAAGCAAGACCAGCAACAACAACAACAACAACAACAGCAATTACAACAGCAAGCGCAGTGCAAATGTATCTTGTAGATACACAAACGCCAAATTGACGCCAATTGTTGTCGTCGTTGTCGTTGTCGTTGTCATCGTGGGCGACTCTAATTGAAATGTAGAACAAGCGATTTGTGGCGAGTTTGCGAGTTTTCCGCCGGATGTTGCAACTGCAACTTGCAACCTGCTGCATGCAACAGCGACAACTTCATCTGCATATGCCAAAACCCAAACTATCTCCAATTGTGAGTTTCCGCTTTAAGCGTACAAAAAAATGAAATTGAAAAAAATTATTCTGACTGGAAGACTGCGACAATGTCTGCATCTGGCACTGTCGCTTGCCCCTGCCCCTCAAGCGCTGTCTCTGTCTCTGTCTCTGCCTCTGCCACTGCTTCTCCCCTTTAGAGACAGTCCTTGTCCCTGCCTCATGTGCTCACTGGTTGCATTGCGTTCAATTGAATAATTGACATTATGCACAGTTTTGTGGCTGCAGTTGTTGCTGTTGTCAATGCTGGCGTTGTTGTTGATGCCACAAGTGGCAAATAAATGAAATTGATGCGTTGCTGAGCTGCTGAGCTGCCAGTGCCACAGACTTTCCCCTAAACTACTAAGTGCAACACACTCTCACACACACACACACAGGCACGCACACACTGGCACAACTGTTGCTGTAGCTTCACACGCGGCTTGTGTTGTGCTATGCGGCATGCCCCCTTCTGTGGCCGCAGAAAAGAAAATTTTCTCACACAAAGACAGTGGCCACATCTGGTTTTTCATATGTATGCGACAAATGCTTATGAGGTTTTCCAAGCCGCAAAAGAAAAGCATTGCTACAACTGCCACAAATGTTGCAACAACAACAACAACAACCACTGCAATTAAAATTGTCACAGCTCTAAGCCATAGATGGATTTGTAGTTGCCCCCTCTCTCCCTCCATCCCTCTCACCCGCTCTCTTCCTCCCTTGCTGCCCCTTTGTGTGCCTCTATGCGGGATTAGCTGCAATCAAGAAGGGGGCAAGACGACACGCCTGGGAAATAACATTGATGGGGAGCGAATTACAAGTAATGTGCAACAAATTCCCACGCACTTTCACAGCGACAGCAACAGACACTGCAACAACAACAACTCCCACCCAACATGCAACATTTACTGCCAAAAAAAAGCAGAAAATAATATAATAAAGGGAAATCATCTCGTCATTAAGCATATGTAACAACATCATCAATAGCAACAACAGGGTATTGTTGTTGTTACTGTTGTTGTTGCTGTTGTTATTGTTGTTGTTGCTGTTGTGCGAATCCTGTTTTCTTTTGAAACTCGCTTTCTTTCGTTCCATTTTGCAGCTGATGCCGTGAATATTACGCATATTACGTGTTGTAATTACATGAAGAAGTTCCCCCAAAAAAGCAGACAGGTAACTCAGGAGGGAAAGAGGTGAAAGGGGGAAAAGGGAAGGGGGCAGGTAAAAACGAACAAAAAATGATATGTATGTGCCGTTATAATGTCAATAAATGTTGATTACGAAACGTGCCTCAGTACAACACAGTGTACTTTTATGCGTCATGAAGTCAAAGTCGAAGTTGAGTAGATATGAGATACAAAGATAAAAAGATACAAAGCAATGTATTTGCACAAGTTCGCTACTTTGCTAGTTTGTAAGTGTATTGTGTGTTGTTAGGTGTGGCACAACCAAAACACAGCACGACAGGCTAAAATTCAAAACACACCCAAGACAACACACACACTCACCCTCACACACACACACACATACAGTCGAGGTCTAGATATAAATTAGAACTTGAAACAAATAAATCGAGTAAAAAATAAACAGGAATTTTAAGTAATCTAAGGCAGGGCACATATTTCTATACCCTGTAAAAAAGTGAAACTGATTTAAGAATTTAATAAAAAAAACTTTCAACTCATTAGATATGGTAAAATAGTTTGGATTAGATCACAGATCAGGAATACAGCTTGACACGCCTTCTGTTCAAGCTACCTATTTTGTGACTGACTCATAATACCCCTTGAAAAGGGTATAAAATACAGAAATGTTGTTAAAGTGAAACAAGAAAACAATTTTGAAGCGTGGAATTTAAAGTTGAATTTAAAAACTAATTTATAAAACGGAATGCCGCAACAAAGGAGGGGAAGTAGCGTAGGGATAGGGAGATAAGGGAGAGAGAGGGGAGAGCCGGGAACATTGTTCTTAATCAAGCAGCAGCCGACACTTTAGAGGCGCCTCCGTGGGGCATAGAAATATGCGAGCAACTTGAATTTCCCTACAACTTATAATTGATGATTGTTGCTGTTGTTGTTCGCGTTCGCGTTGAGACTGACGCTGGCGACGTTATGCATTAAGCAAGAAGAGGGGAGAAGTGCGGAGGAGAATAAAGAGGGAAGAGAAAAGAGAGAAGAGGGGGAAAATAGATTGAAGTAGAGCTGTAGAGCTGCAACTGATTGACGTGCCAGGTCGACTCTACACAACATTTGGCTTTATGACTTGCAACTGCTGTTGCTGTGCTAGTTGCTGTTGTTGCTGTTGTAGCTACAGCAACAATAGTCGCTGTACACGTTGTTGCTGCTGTTGTAATTTTTAATTAAATTGCACTAATTGTTCGGCTCTATAATAGACACTCAGCTCAGCTCAACTCAACTCTACTCAACTGAATTCAACTCAACTCAACTCAACTCGGATCAACTCAGCTCGACACAAACTGCAATTAGCCAAGAAAAAAAAAAAGGCGTTGCTTGACAGCGTCTTGCCAGCGCACAGTGGTGCAAAATGCAACAATAATTTATGGAAATGTAATTAAAAATGTAGCAAAGTTGGAGATGAAGGAGAGGCAACAAAATAAACAGAGATAGATAGCGAGAAAGAGTGAAAGAAAAGATCAAGCAATTTCGAGTGTGATATAAACTTGATTTGCATTTAATAGAACGGACATCCCGCTGATGTGAGTTCATTTTTCTCAGCAGCAACAGCAGCAGCAACAACATGTTGCTGCTGTGCGTATCAAGGGGCAATAAATGCACAACAGCAACAGCAACAACAACAAGAATGAGCGCCATAATTGCCAGTTTCAATGCACGTTAATTCACCTCTTTCCATATTTTTGCCTGGAATTGTTGCTGCTTTTGTTGCTTATGCTGCTCATGTTGCTGCTGTTGTTGTTGTTGTTGCGTTTATTCCACAACATTTCGCAGCTTGCGTAAAAATTTAAGCGTTGCCAATCAGGACTGGACGAAACAGGAAACTGACTGCGCCCAAGCTGTGTTTGTGCCACCTGATACCATTTTGAAGCTGCTTGCAGCAGCAACAGGAGGCAGCAGCAACAGCAACAACAGCAGCAGCAGGAGGCAGCAGCAAACGCCTCATCTTGATCATAACTGCACATTTAGCTTGCTTTTCCATTTATTTTGTTTTATTTTTTATGGACTTGCAACAGAGTCAGCAGCAGTAAACAGCAACAACAGCATATTGCTGGCTGCCTGCAATTTGTTGCTGGTGGTGGTGCTGCTGCTGCTGCAGAGGCTGAAGCAGTGGCTGCTTCTACTGTTGTTGTTATTGTATTGATTGCATGCTCAGTGCTTTCATAATGACAGTTTCAAGTTCTAAGCCAAAACGGAGCAACAACAGCAACAACACCAGCAACAACATCCTCTGCAACATCATCTAAAGTGGCAGCATGTCCGAGTTGTTCTAGATATTCTTAGCTTGCAACACAACAATTTGCTGCTTCTTCTGCTGGAGTCGCTGCTGCTGCTGCTGCTCTTGTTGCTGCCAGTGTAATTACAAACAAGTTCAAGAATTTCTAGGCTTTGCTCCTTTGGGCGCTTGTGTATGCTTCAGTTGCAGTTGCAGTTGCAGTTCAAGTGTCTTTTCAGCTTCAGCTTCATCTTCTACTTTATTTTTCTTACTACATATTACTATACTTGCGGTTTGCTGGACAAGTTTTGTTTGGCTGCCACAAGAAGAACAACGCCAAGCAGAGTAGTTGCAATGTTGCCACAGCATCTTAATTGCGCAAATTAGAACGCATGTGGCAGCTGCAACCAAACTCTCAGCTCCCAGCTCCAAACTCCACAATTCAAACTCCAAACTGGGTGTATGCCTTTTGCTCTGTGGCAAAAGATGGATAGCAGCACCACAAGATGAACTGACAAACTGTAGTTGGGGGCATGTTGTTGCTGTTGTTGCTTATTAAAAGCATTAAAGTCTACAATTACAACAGCAGCAACAACAACAACTACAACAACAATGCCAGCAATTGAAAGTCATTGCACTGGACTTAAGACAGTTTTAAATCGAGTTGTGTAAAGAATTTGGTCATTAAAACTGAGCAAATATGACAACAGCAAAAACAACACATTTGGGTGCTCTGTTAATGCCACAGAATGTTGCAAGAAATTCTCAAATTGAATAATGTATATTAAAGTATGAAAAGCGGCTGCTTTGAGGACATTCTTGAGGCTCCTAGATAGAGAATTATGCTATGAAAAGTAGTCTCAAAAAGTGTCTAAGTGCGAAGTCAGACAAAAGTTAATAGAAAATATCTAAAAATTAAATTTAATTAATGTTTAGTAACATTTAAGAGAGTCTAGATTACCATTAACTGAAATGTTCAATAAAAGATTTAAACAAGAAGAACTTAAAATGAATCTTTTCACACAAAACTTGATCAGAATTTGATTAAATATATGAAATAAATTAAATACTATATTTATTTTAAAAAATTCACTTACTTCTTGCCGCTCTCCAGGAAGATATCCAGCTCCGCAGACATTTTGCAGCACAGAGCCTTGCGAAAATGGCCCTGGGAGCATTTTGTGTTTATAAGATGTCCCTCTGGGGAAGAGAAAGGAAGAAGAGAAGGGAATTTGATAAAAATTGGTAATTAAGCAAAATAACAACGCGTCGACAAGCAACTAAAAGGGATAAAAAGTGGTGAGAAAGAAGAGGAGGGAGAAGGGGAAGGGGAAGAGGGAGGGAAGGGGGTTTGGAGGAAGCTCGACCACTTCTATGTTAATTAACTAAAAGGCCAAAACGAAGCAGCTCATATCAGGGCCAAAAACAGTAGCTTGTTAGCCAAGAATGCCGCTCATATCCAGCGGATACGTTTTGTATCTCGTTTGACAGACGCCGCCGATAAAGATAGAAGAGAGAACGAGTGAAAGAGAAGGGAGATAGGTAGATTGGGAGAAAATAGAGGGGCGCAGTGTTGAAATAAAAAGCAGAGCAAAAACTTGTGTGCGCCTTAATTGGATGAAAATTGTTGAAATATTTAAAGCACACACACAACAACAAAGGGGACAAAAAAGCCAGAGAGGGAGTTAGTGAAAGAGAGATAGAGAGAGAGAGAGAGAGGGGGAGGGAGACAGAATGCAGAATGTTGCTGTTGTTGTTGTTGTGTTATCCTTTTGTGTTGCAGCGCAGACAACGACTAAAACAACAACAACAACAACAATTCGCACATAACTCAAAAATGTTGTATGCGTGTTCTTGAAACAACTGAGAATCCTTTTTTGGTCCAGCCTAATCAAAATACTTTCAAGACGCTGCTGAAACCCGAGAACCCAACAGACAGACAGAGACAGAGAGAGAGCAGTAGATAGAAAGAGAGGGAAGATGCCCAGAGCAAGGTCTCGAGTTTATGCAAAAGTGAAATACAAATTTTTCGGTTAAATAAAAAATTGAAATTTGAACTTTTTTCGCACAAGTTCTTCAATTTATTTTTTCTTTTTTAATTAAAAGCAGCTTGCAACTTGCAACGCGATGAGGCACGCAAAAATCGAAGCACGCAGGGCGAAAAAATATAAAAATAAAGGAAAAGGAGGAGAAGGAAAAGGAGAAGGAGAAGAAGAAGAAGAAAGGCTGCAATTCAATTAAAATGCGGGTGAGCAGCAGCAGCAGGTAAACACACACTCAATACACACACTCGCACACACACACACACGCACACACACACACGCACAACTTATACAAACTTTAATCGGTTTTGTGCTCAGACAGTGGCCAAGATTAGGCGTTCAATGGGGCGTGGCCGGGTCGAAGTAGTGCCCGATGTGAAGCACAAATTGAAGCTGGACGAAGGACGGACTCAATCAGGGAGCATAGTGAGAAAGGGGTAACTGATAGAGGCCAAGACACAAAAGGTAAGAGGTCGACAGGTAGGTTAATTTCGATTCCAAATTCTTCTCTCCTTGAAACTCCACAAATTTTCAATTTGTTTTGATTTTTTTGGATTTTGGACAGCGTTGCGAAATTTTAAGTTATGATTTTCATTTCCTTTCTCGAGAAATTATTCAGGAATACTCACTTGTCTTCTCCTGATAATAATGATCGTCGGTGTCTGTGAAGAACCAGGTCTGCAAAGGTAAAAGAAAGAGAAGGCGATTAATCATTGTAAGCCGCAAAGTCTATGAGAGCGAGAGAGAGAAAGTTTTTTATAAGATTTGCATACTGTAATTTTGTTTAGGCCAAGTCATGGGAACATAGACCTATTTTTTCATTCTCTCTGTTGCTTCTTCTATTTCTTTTGATTTAGTCATATGTACGAGGCGTAGTCTAATCTACATATAAGAAGCGCCCATTCTTACAAGATTTCAAGACAATCAGATAAGAAAATTCCCACACACAAACAACTAAAAAACTAAAAACCAAATACGTCAAAAGCCAAAGAAAACGAGAAGAGAAACTGTAAAAAACGGAGGTAAAAACTATAGGAACAACTCAAGCAAAAAATGAAGTGTGTGCTGCTTGGTAATACCCTATATTTGTAGTCTTATTTACGAGTTTTTGGTTAAGCTACTGCCCTTACAGGGTATACAACATTGCGAATAATTAGAACTATAGAAATCAGTCTACAATTGAGTTTATTACTTGGTGTTTTAAAGTCTCTGCTCACTCAAGTTGTTCTTGGTTTTGTTATGCATCGCTAACTGCGGTAGGGGTTCCCCTACCCTGATCTTCTCCTCCCCACCCTTCTTTCCCTGTCTCTCCCTGGCTCTTTGCTAACCATCTAACTGACATAACTGAAAACCTAATTGCCCAAATGACAGTTCCTGCGGCTATTTGAAAGTCTTTCCCCACTTCCACCACTTCTAGTCTTCTTCTCCAACTTCCACGATGTATTCTTCTTCTTCTTTCTCTCTCGTTATTTTTCTTTTTCGACCGGCACAACAACTCAATTGGTTTTGCCTTTAATAACTATTTCTTCGCCTGTGTCAAATCAGGCGAAAATCGTTTTAAAGCATTGACAACAAACACGACAACGAAAACAGCAAAACTTCATTTGATGTTGCTGTTGTTATTGTTGTTGTTGCCCCATGTTGTAGCAACAATACAAGTACGCCCGCTCCGCAAGCACTTTTCAAGAGGCAAGAAAACGATGCTTGAACAGTTAGAAAGTCAACGTAGTCAGAGCTGGAGATGGTGCTGTAGCTCCAACTCTAGTTGGAGTCGACTCCAACTCCAGTGAAGTCGAGTCGAGTTCTTTATAACACACAGCAACAGCAACAACAACTGCAACTACTACAACAACAACTGTTGCTGCTGCTGCTGCTACAGCTGAAAACTTTTCGTCGTCTGTTGAATTTTCATGGATTTTTCACGAGATTTGTTTTCCCTCTCACTGCTGTCTCCCTCTCTTTCACTCTCTAGTCTCTTTCTCCGACGCTTTTTATTTTTTGGGGCTGCGGGGCGAGAAATGTTAACACCATGTTGCCGCTTCATGTTGTTATTGTTGTTGTTGTTGCAAGTGTTGCATGTGTTCTTGTTGTTGCTGCTGCTGCTTCGTCTGCTGCTGCTGCTGTTGTTGCTCCTGCTCCTGCTCCTGCTGCAGTTGCAGTTGCAGTTTCCGAGCGTCGAGTGCCGACACTTGACTAGCATTTAATTTATGTGACTGCTCGAAACTGTTAAAACTGTTGACAAACAACATTACAACATGTTGCAGATTTATGAGGCAAGTTGAACGCGCTGATGCAACTGCCACATAAATAAGCATTGGCTACAACTCTAACAATTGGCCCAGTTAATTGGTTAAAGCTGCCTGCCCACCCTCAAAGCTGGCTAACGAGCATGTGTTTGTCTCCCTCTCTTTCACACACTACTCTCTCTCTCTCTCTTTCTCTCTGGAGTACTGTTCACACTCGTAAATTAGATAAATGGGCAGCTGGTCAGCAAATGGAGCTGCAAATTTCACTGTAATTAGCTGCACAAAGCAGCTTCATAACTGTCAGCACACAAACTTCCAAGAATTTACAAACAATTGTTGTTGACTGACTCCAAGATACCCTAACAAATGGCAATAAGAAATTGATGTGTTCAATAATACCTAAGGGTACAATAACTTTATAAGTCAAATAACTTATAACAAATTTAATTTATTTCATAGACAGTGTGACTGCTAGACTGCAAGATACTCTATGAAATATTTTGGATTTGTTATAAACAAAAATTAAATCAAAATTGATTGTAAATTCTGTATTAAATCAAATTAAAAACTCTTTCAAATAATTCAAATATTCAACACATATTAAATTTCAAACAAACAATGGCAAAAGCTCAAAGTTTGTTAGTGATAAACTAAAAGCTACCCTAGAAAATGCTTAGTATAATTATTTTAAATACAAGACAATTAGTTTAACTCGTAACTAAATTATATCTTGATATATATTAACCTTAAATAACTTTAAGTACATTAAGTAAAATAAAAACAAAGTTAAATTCTAAAAAATTAAATCGACTACATTTCAAAGACCCGTTAGAAAATTACAGTGAGCATTCGTTTAAATTTAAAATACTACAAATAATTCAAGTGCATTCCATGACATAGACATCGTGTGCGAGGGAGAGAGAGAGGGAGAGGCAAGAAGGAGAGAAGCAGAGCGAGAAAGAGTCTATAAATTTGGCCAACAATATTTCGCTTGGGTCAGCATTAAATGCAAAACAAATTTATCATGAAAAGGCAGCTGTGGTTGGAGTTACTCTTGCTGTTGCTGTTTGGATACGGATACGCGAATACGGATTCAGATACAGATTTTTCGCGAGTTGCAAGTTGCAAGTTGAGGTGGCGGCATCGCATTTTGTGGCGCGGCATGCATTCAATTGGAACGAAGCGATTGCCACAACAATTCGTTATGTTTTCGGCGCCCAAAAAGAGCAAAATAGCAAAATAGCAAAACAGCACAAACTACAGCTGGCCAACAAACTAACTGACTGTCGCCGGCATAGACCAACAACAACAACAACATGGCTACAACAATAACTAACAACAACAATTGCAACATTTTCAATGGCGTCTCGTCTCAAACTGCAGCTGCAGGCAGCGTCCACATTGCAGCATTTTGGCTTTTTGCTTTTTGGCCTCTTTGCTGCATTTAAGGACCAGCTAGCCCACCTACCCCACCCCACCTTCCCCTTCCCCTTCCCGCCCTTTAAAGCACATGGGGTGCGGTCGATTGTCAGCAGCATGGCTCAAATGGAGGCTAAAACCGAGACTTGTGTCTGTGTCTGCATCTGAGGCTAAAACTGAGACTGCAGCTGTGGTTGGCCTTACATATGCCAACAGGCATTTGAGCCGCAGTTTCAGCTGCTTTTTTGGTCGGCATTTTGTCTGCATTTTGGCCAATAAGCTGGCCAACAAATATGCATAATCTATGAGACGAGGCGTGTGCCGCTGCGACAGGCGCTGGACTCTGGACAAAGGCTTTCTAAACTTGATCAGCGTATCAGAGTTAAAGCCAAGTGAAAGTTGTATTAAATCAAAGAGAAATGAACACATAATTATAGTAAAAAAGGGAACAGTTGAAAAAATAATAAATCTGAAAGAATCCTAAAAGTATCTTGTAGATATAAAATGTATAATAAATTAAAACTCTACTTCAACAATCAATAGACATAATTTAAGTTTAAGAAACTGAAATTTATTCAGTTTTCTTCACTTAACCACAATCATGTCAATTGTGGGCGTGTCTCAATTTGCCTAATCAGAGTTCGGCTATTTTGAACTGAACTTCAAACCCAAAAAAAACGCACAAACCACAAAAGGTTCACATTTTAATTATAGGTTTGAAGCTTAACCTCAGCTTCTTCTCAGCTGCCACAATCATTTGTCTGTTTGCCAGCTGTTGCCACCATTGCGTGTGCCCTCGGGGCATGAGAGACATGGGCGTGAGGCATGTTGCGAGGCGTGGCAACAAAAGTGTTTCAACAGGGATTTTCGTTAATGAGTCAAAATGTATCAATTAGCTGATTTCGAATTGATTGGTAGAGCATTTATAGGCTGTTGATGGTATTAGATATTGTATCTTTAAGATACACTTTGTGAAAGATACACAATGTGTAAATTGATAGACATTTTAGCAAGCAAACTTATTTGAATGGACTCAGAATTTATTTACAATTGATTGAATCAGCAGAAAGAAACTATGCACACAATAAGATACTGTATCTTGTAGCTACATTTACAGGCAGATGCATAGTATGAGTACAAAATTTGATTGAATTTTAAATAGATTTAAGTGCTGTATCTTTAAGATACTGCTGCTGAAATTGGTGCATGCAAATATGGGCTATAGATACAGTATCTTTAGGCTGCAGTTTCGTATTAAATGCAATTGAAAATCCAAAGTAAAACAACTTATGTAGTTATTACTGCTCTTGTTCTTGTTATTACTGTTCTCGTTGTTGTTGTTTTCATTGAGAGAATACTTGACAATAATTGCTTGATGCGTTGACTATTTGCAGGCACTGTTTGAGCTGGCAAACAGCATATGAAATGACGAAACATTAAACAGGAAGTTGCATGCGGGCGACAGTTGAGCTGAGCAGAAAAGCAGAGAGCGAAAGCGGTGGCGAGAGGGGTGGAGAGGGCCGGGACGGGGCGTGCTGCAAGCCACGAAAATTGTGTCGTTCGTTGTTGATGTTGTGCGGCAACAATGGAAATATTTTCAATTTATTGCGAATTAAATTAAATTGAAGCGCATTGAAAAGGCCGCCAAAAACACACAAAAAAAAAACTGGGGAAAAAAACAGAGAAACAACAAAAAACAGGCCACAAACAAAAGCTGCGGCACGGGTCAGTAAGAGAGAGGGAGAGGGAGAGTGAGAGAAAGGGAGGCAGTTAGAGAGAGGGAGAGAGAAGGGGATAGCGTTGGCGGCACACTTTGGACGTGCTGTCAATTGAGCTTTAATTGCCAAGTTGACTCGTTGCGCATACGCCGCGTAAGCACAGGAAACACACACACACGCGCGAAAGGGAGAAAGAGAAGCGCAACAGAGAGATAGAGAAAGGGTTGTTGTTGTTGTTGTCAGTTCTCAGTATGAAAACTGTCATATGCTTAACCATATTTATGTGCAGCTGACAGCACAAACAGATGTGACTATCAAAGGCAGTTTGCGAATAGAAATGGACTTAAAACAAGACTCTGACTCTGACTCTGACTCAGACCAAGTCTAGCTCACAGACTCAGACTAAGACTTCAGCTCAAGAGTCAAGAGTCGACAGTATGAGTTGTTGTTGTTGTTGCTGTTGTTGTAACTGGCTTGTCAACTTGCCACAAGTTGTGACTCTGCTTACAACGTGCTGACAAGCTGAGAAAAAGGGTAGAAAAAGACAGAGGAGGAAAGAAAAAGGAAGAAAGAGAGAGGGAGAGGGAGAGGACAGGAGAGAGGGTGCTCGTTAAACGCAACTGGTCATTGCCAAGTTGACTAAGCCAAGTTAATGAGAATAAGACCTAAGCGAACACATGACGAGTAAAAACACAAATAGGCCAAGACACAAAGCTGTTTCAACTGAATTTAACGACAATTGCTGTGCTTCTAGTTCTGCTAACTAATAAAAATGTGAAGCATCACAGACACACAACACACACACACACACACAGAACACACACATTTGAGTGTTGTAACAACAGCCAAATGAAATGTTTTCCGGTTAAAAGTTGAGTTCATTAAAGAGCTAAATGGGTAACCACCCACAAACCACAATCCACAGTTCACAATCCACAATCTACCATCCACACAATCCACAACAACTGATCGAGGCTGTCTATCGATTTATCTGCAACTTCCAACTGACATTTGACATGCGTTTTCAGTGTGTATTTCAGTGTCCTTTGCCAGCAAAATAGCAAAAACAAATGAGTTGAAACTCAGAGCTACCGAGAGCTACAGTGAAACCAGCGATGCAAATTTATGCATGCAAATCTGTGATGCAGACTGACAAACCTGCCAGACAGCCACTGAAATAGATAGAAATTGAGATAGACAGTGGGAGAGCGAGACAGGGAGAGAGAGAAAGAGAGGGAGAGTCTGCGACTGAGCTGCTACAGTAGCTCAAAACTATGTTGCACTGCGTCCACGTTGCTGTTGCCGCAGTTTTGCTGCCCAATTTAGCGTGCTGCATATTTGGCTGTGAAGCGTTCAATCAAAGTCGCAATTCAGCAGCGGTGGCAACTCTTGTCAGTAATTTATGCTCATTTGTTTGTGGCATGAATAATTTGACTGCCACTCGAAACATTATTCAACACGAAGCGAGACACTCTATAGTTATTGTCTTTTGGCCATAAACAAGATTAAGCTAACAAATTATAGTTTTTAGTAGCATATGCAATGAAATTATATGACATATTTAGATACTCTTACTAAAACTACGACTACTAAAACTAGAAATAATTTAGACCTAACTAACGAGCATACCCTATGGTATAAAGGGTATGCACACAACTGACCAGTCTGCAGACTGAATGTTGCCTGCCTTTTAAGGAGCACACAACGAGCATGGCAGAGAGTGATAGGAGGGAGAGAGAGAGGGAGAGATAGAGCGAGAGAGAGGCGCATTAATCAAGCGTTTATAATGTGCAACATGTTCAGAAGAAACGAAGAGCTAGTAAGTGGCAAGGAAGCAAATAGTTTTCAAATGCGGCACACAAACCAATCAAACTGAACGCATTTTGTGGCAGCTTGTTTTAGCCATTAACTCTATGCTCCACATCGTAGTTGTTGCTGTTGTTGCTGTTTGGAGTCGCATCAAAATAATTGGCAACAGCAGCAGCAGCAACAGCTCAAACTTTCGAGGCAATTGTTGCATGTGTTGCAAGTTGCTGTTGACCAGCTACTTGAACAGTGTGAAAATTTCAACTCTATCTAACTGACATACAGGTAAACCTCGCCTGTCTCCCCTCTAGCTCTCCCCTCTCCCCTCTGACTTCTTCCTCTCCTTGTCTGTTTCTCGTGTTGCACGTCTGCTCCAATCCGTTGCAGCTTTGCAGCAAAAAGGCCTGAAACGTGCCTGTCGGGCATTTCAACAATTTTGAATAGGTTAAACACATACTCACACACACTCATACACTCACACACTTACACTCACCATGTAGTTATTATTTATTTATTTATTTTTGGTTTTTATCTTTTTCAAAAAATGTTTTTTTGTCGACTGCAGTTCCATGTAAACAATAACAAAACACATTTGTGACGCGTGATTTTGCATAAGTTGGCACAAAAACTCAATAACAACAACTACAGTCATTACTCATGCACACGGACAGACACACAGATACACACAAGTACACACAGATACACACACTTACACATGAAGTGTCCTTTCACATGAATCGTAAACTTTCATTGATCCAACTATAAAACTAAAGTAGTTAGCGTTGTGCTTGTAATTATCAGACTAATAGATATCCTATGTTTTAGTTAGAGTAGTATTAACTTTAATGACTACTAAACTAAAACGAATTTAAAGTGTTTAATAGCCAAATTCTGTTACAAAAACTGTTTCAATCTATCTTCCACTCCACTCACAGTCAAACTACCCTTTAAGCCACTACAGTCCAGCACTGGGTATATGGAGTTCCATATAAACAGCATCATTATTAAGTTAAGCTCATATATATTCGCAACATTTGGCTTATGAAGACATTTTAATGGCCAATTAAGCAGCGGCCACAAAATCATAAATCGCCAAATGAGCCACAAAAATAACAAACAGAAATCAATTCAAACAGCTTAAAAACTCATTATGCAAATGCGCCAAGCCCCAGTCAAGATAGCCAAAAAAAAAACAGCCGAAATAAAGAGTTAAGAAACGTAAGAGAAAAAAAACTTAAACTTAAAACATTTCCGATCTTTGGCAACCTTTTTGGAGGCATTTGAATCTGTTGCTCACCCACAACGAGATACAAATTAGTCGAACTAATCGAACCAATCGAATCTTAGCAAATTGGTCTGGCATTGTGGGGTTAAGTGGGAAAGTGTCAGACTGAGACTCACCTGATCTCGGGCCAATTGGAACCAGGTCTTAATGATCAGCGCCAATCTCGTATCGTGATAGTTCTTCGTTGTCTTCACACTGATGAAAATGTCATCCAGCTCCGTTGTCGGTGGCTGCGGTGTCGCTGTCACCGCCCGTTGTGACAGATCGTGGAGCAGTTCGCCGTTGCGACTACGGCGGGCGAGTTCCGTTAGCAGCGTAGCCGTTGACCTTTCGCTGACCTCGATGTCGCTAAAGTTGAAACTGTGAATGTCCTTGCGTATGATCAGCGAGGGTGTAATCGGTGAGGGCGAGGGCGAAGAGGAGGGCGCGTTGGAGTTGGAATTGGAGTGGGAGGCAGCTGAGGATGCAACACCTGCCACATGTTGTGTGGTCGTAGTCGTCGTTTTGGTTGTTGTTGTTGTTCCTGTTGCTGTTGCTGGTGGAAGTTCATTGCCATCCAAGAGATTCGAGCTTAATTGTGGCTGCAACTGCAAAAGAGACGGATAAACAAAATGAGTGAGTGTGTTAGACAAAGACAACATGTTAAATTCAGATGTGTGCGTGTGTGTGTGTGTGTGTAGAAAGAGAGAGCCATGTAAATTTGTTGTGTAAATCGCAGTAAAGCGGCGTTTTCAGCTGGCAAACAAAAGGCAAACTTCAAATTGGTAAACAACAATGGCAAACAAATGAGCTGCAGCCACAGCAGGCAGCAGCAGCAGCACAACAGCAACAGCAACAACAACAACAATCGCCATAAATGCTGAGTAAGTGCAAACAACAATAACAACAACAACAAGAGGAACAACAAAAGCAAATGTTGAATGTTCTTTGCTTCAGCGTTGATCAGAAATCTGTTTAAGTTTGTCTACTCCTCTCTCTCTCCTCTCTTTCCTCTATCTCTCTTTTCTCCCCCCTTCTCTCTCTCTCTCTCGCTTCATTTGAAGCACTCTTGGGCTCACCTTTGATTAATTTCTACTGATAACAGGTTCATTTGCTTTTGTTAAGCGCGGCAATTCTTCAATTGCTTTTTTAATGGTTCTTTCTTAGCTGCTTCTTCTTCTCTTCTTACTCTCCATTTCCCTTGCTCATCTCACTCCCTTCTTCTGTTCTTCTTGCTGCTTTCAATGAACTGGGAAAATTTGTTAGCTGAGCTCAAGTTTTTGATTGAAGTGAGCTGATAAAAAGGCGGCACTTGGACTTGTTTTTTAGGAACAATTTTCTACTTTGGGTCTCTTTGTGCCAAGTGTTAATTTGTTCGACCTTTTGCGCTATGCAAATCAGCAGGCACTTCCTCTGACTCCCCCTTTTCCACTCCCACTTGATCTCTCTCTTTCTCTCCTTTTGGCCTGGCCCACACACTGCACAAGTCCAAGTTTTATAGCTCATTCGCAGTGTGTTTTCTCCAACTGAAAATGGAAACATTTCTCTCTCTCTCTCTCCCTGTCCCTCCCTGTCTCTTACTATCTCTTTCTACAACCTTTGTCTTGATCTACCGTTGATCTTTTTATTACATGGTAAACGGGTCTTTTGGGCCCTGTTGCTGCTGCTTCACACGATATTGTACATTTGATAGACTAAAGACTTTGACTCAATACAATTTTATTGCGGCACGATCGACAAAATGGGAACGAGCAAAGGAAAGGAAAAGAAAGGAAGGAGAAGAGATGAAGACGATGATGGGATGGTTTAAGATGGGACAGACAGACAGCAGCTACTGCTTAATGAGCCGGACTCAAAGAAAACGTTGACAGGTGGCACAGTGTTAACGGCTGCTTCGAGCCAAGTTCAATGCGAAAAGCAATCAAAGCGTTCGAAATATTAATTAATTCTGCGATAAGCAGCTATATACCAACAATAAATGAAATACACAAAAGTCGTGAGCTGGAAACAGTGAAAGCGACTTAACTTGGCCAACAGCAATCCGGTTAACAAACAGTGAACTGCAAATGCGGGCTAAAACCGAATTGAGTTAACAACATATCAGAAAAAAAAGGCCTTGCATAGATTAGAATGTGCACCAGTTGCATGCCACAAAGTGTCGACGGTAATGTATGCAAGAGGGTTGGAAAAGGGGTGGGGAAGGTAACAGGTAGGGGCTGGGTTCAGAGGGAAATGTTACTTGGCGAATTACGTGAACGTGATTCAAGCAAAGCCAAAGCAATTGCCAAAAGATACAATGACAGAGACAGAAATAGAGTGAGAAAGAGAGAGAGAGATAGAGTGGGGGAGGGAAGTAAAGAGAGACTGGGAAACTCCTAGAGACACGTGTGCCCATAAAAGAGCTTTTGCAGCAAACTGTCAAGCACGCCTGCGCACACAAGATACAAGATACAATATGCCAGATACCAGATACAACAGACACAACAAAAGATACACACAAGCACAACCTACACACACACACACACAAACACATACACACATAGAGGCGTTTGTCTAGTCGAAATAAAACACGCTTCGTGTCGGGCAATTGTGTAATGCTTCATTATGGACATGATTAATATGTTTATAAACAATTTTCATGTCAATTAATAACAAGCAACAACAACAACCAATCAACAATAACAACAACAACAACAAAAGATTCACAGGCCAAAAAGGGCGCTAGATTAATGAAGTTCCCAATTCCATAAACTTAATGTTCATTCCTTTCAATCAACAGACTTCCAGCTGTTCTTGGCCAAAAAGAGAGAAAGGAAGAGAGTAAGACGAAGAGAGGGAAAAACGAGCAAGCAAGACAGTGAGAAAAGCTGGTTAAATCTTCATTAAATGCTGTTTTAACAATATTAATACCAAAGATACAAATCTACGATAAGATACAGATACACAAACACACACACACACACACACACACACACACACACAGATACAATCAAAGTCACATATCAGAAAATTGAGAGACTCGAGAAACGAGAGAAAATGAGTCTGAGCCAAGGTCTGAGACAGGAACGAAGACTGAGCCTCAATTAGGTAAACTGCCGACCACCAAAAGACCTAAAGACCAGCAGCTAAGTGGACTACACTGAGCGAAAAGACGCAGTGAACACAATTCTTAACAAAAATTCTTGAAAAAATTTTAATAAAATTAATTCTAAGCAAAGCTTTAAATAGTTAATAACTCAGACATAAACTAAAAGCTTTGCTAACTTAACTTAGTAATATATAAAGTTAAGTGTACTTAGCTGCAGATACAAAGATACTCAGTTACCAAGATGTTCAGATACATTTCGGTTTGCAAGCTTTATCAGTTGCGTCAACGACTTTGGTAGTTGCTCTTGGCGGTCAACTGATTATGAGACAAATTACGGAGAGAAGAGAGAAAGAGAGAGAGAGAGAAAGAGAGAGAGGAAGAGATTGAGGAGCAGAAGACAGCTGCTACTAAACTGGATGCGGCATGCAACAAGCGGCACCTGCGCCTCGGTTAAACACTACCAGCGAAAAGTATTCGAACAGATTCTTTGACTTTGTTTTCAGAATTTTTACTCCATTTTTTTGGTTGCTTCGCCTTGAAAACTTTAAAGTTGATTTGTATGCAAATCACACGCGGATGTTGCTGTTGTTGTTACTGCTTTGGTTATGTATGCATATTGCAAACTACACGGAATCAATCAAACAACAAACGATGCTCATTCTGCGCGCCACTTTAAACAAATTCGCATAAACAAATTCATTTATCGATTATTTTTATTTATGATTTATGCGTCAGAAACACGCGACAAACAAGTACCGAGACCTAAGGAGTGCCCGGTGGGGGCAGAGGGGGGATACGAGGCGGAATAGAGGAGTGGACAGTGGTCATACAGTCACAAGCAGACAATTGTCAGGCTTTATGCCCACTGTCTTCGTCAGCTGCAAAAAATTCCAAGAAAAGCAAAAACGCAAAAAGTCAACAACAATTTGCGCAACATTTGGCAAAAGAAAAATAAAAAAAAAATAAAATAAAAATATTTTTTTTTATTTCTACATGCATTGCAGTTTATGTGGTCACACAACAACAAAAACAACAACAACAATGGAAATAGCTACAAAATGAACTGACACAAGTCACAGACCTTTTCCACAAGAAGCAACTTCAATTGAAGCCAACAACAACACCAACAAGTAGAAGAAGAAGAAGAAGAGCGTCAATTCAGCATTTAGTTTCATCATTTTATGCTGAGAACTACTATATAACTTACCACTAACTTGTGACAGGTTTCCGGTTAACCAACTTGGTCTAAATTAAAACAGTTTTAATGGTTTGCCAACTCAACGTATAACTAACAACGAAATTGTTTATAAAACTCTATTAAAAACTGTCAGAAAGTAAACTAATGCATTAATAATGCATTAGAACTAACCGCAAAGTGTTCAAATTTAAAATTCAATGTATCTTTCTGTATCTTTCACCAACACCAACAACAACAACGACAACAACTTCCGGTTTGCTAAATAGAACATCAACACAACTCGAATCTTTTAATGAAATCTCTTAATAAGAATGTTTGTTGTCAAAAGTTTAACAAATTGTTATAGTTATAGTATTTTGTATCAAATGTGCCGCTAATTGAATTAAAAGATCAAACAGATAAGCTGGGTTAATATCTTTTTTCGGGTGGTTATACATATATATTACGAAGATATAGATTTGCTTTGACATCCAACAGGTTTTTAATGGGTAATGAACTGATTTCATATCTTAGATATATAATAAAGTCCAATTCTTATTGCAAGTCAAAAATATTTGTGATAGTTAACAGATTTCTTATATGATCACCATTCAACCTAGTTATATTGCGACTAAATAAACTTGATCGCTAAATGGTCTATAATATATGTAAGTTCTATATAACATCGATTCGTCCGGTTTCTCTAAAGATATATATATCTTTGTAGTTGTGGAAGAAACACTCGTCCGATAATTAGCATAATAAATATGTTAATACAAAGGGGTTAGTTCAGTGGGGGAATCTACATATAGCTATGCCATGATCCCACTCTCTGGTCAAAGCTAGTTGGGCGGTCAGCCAACTTTCAGCTGGACTTGTTCTATGTAATTTTAGCAGGGGGGAATATTTTATTACACTCAGAAATTTATGCAAAAAACCAAAGCAAAGTCAACAACAACAGCAACTGCAAAGAGCGGAGTGGAGAAGAAAGAGTAAGCGAAGGAAACGAAAGGAGAGAAAATGGGGAATTGCAGAACTCTGCAAGCTTTGGCGACGCGCTGCCGACGGCAATGAAACGCAACAAAAACAAAGCAACAAAAATAAAATTGCTAAAAACTGAAACTGTTTTATATGCAAGGCAATGGTGGAAGCAGAGGCGTCGACAGAGGCAGCGACAGCGAAGACACTGGCAAGGGCGCAAAAAGGTTCCAGTTGCTGATTGGAAGAGAGTGGGCAGGAGAGGAAAGCGACAAAGGAGTAACGAAGACGGACAGACGCATGCGCGCAGCTGCAAACGTCGCTAGCGTTGATTTATGAAAGTGCACGAAACGGTGACGGAGACGTCGACGGCGACGCCGACAGCAAGTGGAGTCAGCAGGGGGAAGGAGACGCATATATACACACATGCAAATTTATGAGAGTTAGCAAACAAGAGTGGAGGACGCCCACACCATACCGCGAAAAACACAACACATTCAAGCACTGATCTGAAGAAAAAGCAGATGAAGGAGAGAATTCTGTACTCACTTGCATGCCCGGATATCCGTAGGCGCTCTGATAGAGCAACAGCGTCATATAGACAACGGCAACGGCGAGAGACATGGCTTGCAGGAGGCGTTTATAACGTTGCGGCAGCGAGAGCACAGTCAGGCTCATCATATGTTGTCGTCCTCTACGCGAACATCGATCGATCGATGGATCTGTCAATCAAATCAATCGAATCACAATCAGCAAAATAACTCTTTATTTGTTTATTGATTTTTATATTAATTTATGTAGCTACACTCAGTCACACACTGTTTATTTATTCACTTGTTCTGCACTTAATGTGTTCCTTTTACGTTAAATCAGCGAAGTTTTAAGATTTTCGTGTCTATTGTATTGCACGTCTCTGAGCAAGCGAAGCGCGCGCGCGTACGTCTTGCTTCGGGCAAGTTAGCTGGGCAACTGACGAAGCGGCCGAACAGCCGCGCTGAGTTCACCTTTCCAGCGAAATGTTTTGTAAACAAAGCAACATGAAGAGCGAGCGCCGCACTAAGAGAGAGGGAGAGAGCGAGAGAGACTGTGCGTGTGCTCCAATTGGAAGCGAGGCGCACACACAGCAGTGCGACGGTGATAGCAACAAATGCGAACTGAGAGAACAGATCTTAGAGAGAGCATTTTACAGTTTTCCAATCGGAGCGTGAGAGCAAGTTGTTGTTGTTCCAACTTGTTGGTTGTGCTCTCTCTCTTCTTGACGCTACTCGTTCGTGGGTTGCTCTCGTTGACTGGTTAGTTCCGCCTCGGCATGTGCCACAGTAGCTGCCGAAGGCGATGATCGGTTAAGCAACTCTCGTGGGCGTTAGCTCGCTCTTCCTCTCCGCTGCCACTGCTGTCCGCTTCTACTTTTGCACACTCGCTCTCTCGAGATTGCATAGCAGTTATCCTGCTATCACGTCCTTGCACGCGACCTGAGCCCATAAACAACATGTAGAGCGGCTTTTCTCAGTCCACTGCTGCCCCTATAGAAACCTACCCCGCTGCTCTACTCCGCTGCTGCTGCTGCTCAGCGTCAGCCGACGACAATTCCATTAAAAGTTGTACGTTGTCACTTTGCGTTAACTTATCTGTATGGCATGTTGTGCGATCGCATTTTTATTGTCGCCATTGTTTCTCTGCCCTCTGCCGCTTTCGCTGTCGCAGTCGCTGTCGCTGCCCACACACAAACACACACACACACATACATGCACACATTCAGTGTTTGTCGCTTGGTTTTTCTTCACTTGACAATGCTTTGCATGCCTCAAGTTTTCTCCTCTCCTCCTGTCTTCTGCTATTCCCTTGTCGCCCTGCTGCTCAGAGCCTGTCATATTCCATGTTTGTGTACCGGCAACAAAAGCTCAGACGCTGACGCTGACGTTGACTGCGCTGCGCAGCTCACACAATCAGCAACTCGGCATCTTGTTCGCTGTCCCTTTGTGCGCCTTTCGCCTGAATTGCATTTAAAAGAGGTCCAAACCGAACCGGACCCAACTCCAAGTCCTACTTCGTCCCCCCTATTCCATTCCGAAACTCGGGTTGCCGCTCCAGGGCTTGCAACCTTGTTCTGCCACAGAGCAAAAAAGACATCGTCTAACCCGCTGACTCTTTCCCTTCCCTTGGCTGCTGTTAAAGCAATGTCTCGTTGCTCCCCATGCCTCATTTTTAATGTGCAACTGCAGCTACAGCTGTGTGTGTGTCTGTGTATGCATGTATGTGTGTTTGCATAGGTTGCACTGCTTAGGCATGTGCCACTGCCTCAAGTCCAGAGCGAAACTCTAAGTTTGTTGCAGCCACGTTTATCGCTGGCCTAACCTTGTTAGGATTGTAAAATGTAAACCGAAGGCGTTGGTAGGTAAACTTGCAACGTTGCAACGTTTGGTCAGGAAGAGGCAGCTTCAGGCCAAAGACTCGACTGGCACACGCTCAACTTGAAGTCTGTCTCCCAACGTGGCTTTAATCGAAATACGAGCGCGCAGTCGCCCTGCGGTTGACTCTGGCACAAGGAGCAAGGAGTGCTGGGTATGAGGGGGACACGGGGAAAATTGTGGCAACAACTGTGCGCGTGCGCATTCAACGTGTTCATTTCGTTGACTCTATATTTTGAAGCATATTTCGCGTGGCTGGCAAAAATTGATGCCCGGTAGTCATGCCACAAAGGGGGGCAAGCACTGTGGCAGTCATTTTGACTGACAGACTTGAGAGTGGCTGACTGACTGACTGACTGACTAACTGAATGACTGCTTCACTGCTTGTCTACGAGTGGCAGCCAAATGCAAAGAGACTGAGCGACTCAGAGACTGAGCAACTAAGCGACTGAGAGACAACCAACCGTGCAGCAACATTCATCATGCCACATGCAACTCACCTGGAAATTCGTTGCTCATTTTGATTTTTGATGCGTATTGATGGCACAACTTGACACTAAGCAGCTTTCAGATTAATGATCCCGAATTAGTCAGTGTCACTTAGTGGAACGCAGATCAGGTCGGGTAGTGTGGGCAAGAAGGGGCAGAGGCAGAGGCAGAGGCAGAAACAGTGGGTGCCATTAGGCGACCGCTTTAAGTCAAAATAAATCTAAATGCATGATTGGACCAATTGAAGCTACAGCAACGATCGCAGCTCATTGAAGACGCTCTCTCTCCAGAAAGAAGACAAATCAAAAATTAATTTCAACATTGTCTTGTCTGTAAAACATCGATCAATAACTGTCAACACAGCATTCGTTGTGATACCCTGTAGTTAAGGCCATAGTGACTTGAAGAGAGCGGTAGATATAGAGCTTAAAGTAACGACTTTTTGTATCACAAATCTTCGCAAAAGAAGTTTATCTAACTGCTAAATTCAATTTAAACAGTTTGAGAATCGCATAGAAGTGCTTAAGCTCAAACTAACCTCACTTTTTCCACCTACAACAAATTAAAAGCGTATTTAAAATTCGATCAAAGCCCCGAGCATGACTTTTAAACTACTCTTTCATTTAGCTGCTGCTCCCAAAACTATAATATCAAATTCGTTTCTCATTTTAACAGATTTTCGATTTGAGATTGGAAGAGAGAAATAGAGAAAGAGAGGGACAGAGACCACCTGGCGTCTGCAGAGGCTAACTGCAATGAAGGTACGCGAAGGAGACAAAGAAATGTTGCCCAGGTGATGATATCAGCATGATCAAGCACTTAAATAAGTACAAATAATGAACATTCCCTTGCTCCCCTCCAGTCCCCGCCCACCATTCCTCCTCGGCTTGCCCCTTGCCGCGTTGCCAGCTTGAAAAGTTTACAAATTTGTTGATTCAACGCTGCATGAAATCGCTTTTCAACTTTGTTAAACTTTAATTAACCGATTTTTTTTGTGTATGAGAAATTATAGTAAATCCCCTCACGCTCCACGTCCCCTAGTTCCACTGCCCTACCGAAAAAAAAAAAATACTATAAGTTAAATTATATTTAAGCTGATTAAATTGAAGGTTTTTTAAGCCAAGTTTGTGTTTTTGGCAAACGATTCGATTTGTCTTGTTGCTGTAAAAGTCGGCTCTCAAAAGGTCATTAAAATGGACCAAGCTAATCAATTGCTCAAATATAACAGATGTCAGATTCCGAGTCAGAGTCAGAGTTGGAGTCCGAGTTCGGTCCCGGAATACGCATAGTTCTCTGATGATGTTTCTCAAAACCTAATTTTCAATTTACCAAAGCAATTAACAACAAATTTTATTGGCTTTTAAGTTGTGCAAACAAAACTCGTAAACTGAGCCACGATGCATAATAAAATGTATCTGTGGGATACAAAACACACACACACGCACACGCACACTCACAGTGGTTGTTGTTGTGCCGCTATTGATCAAGTGTTTGACGACTCTTCAGAATTCTTCAGACTTCTTGTGTTTGTTGTCATAGTTGTTGTTGTTGTTGTTGCTGTTGTTTACCTGAAGCACTGCAAGTATTTCTATTTCTTTAGAAATCCCGCCCGACACTCAGACCAATGCGAACCAGTTCCAGTTCCAGTTCCCTGCCAACGAACTATGTGTTTCATTAATTAACAACAAGAACAGAATGAAGTAACTAACATCGCATAGAGCATCCGATTCGTTATGTCTGATTTGCAGTTTACGAGTATATGAGTCTCACAGCAGCGTGTCCAAAGACTCCGAAAGCAATCTCCTGCTCAGCTCTGATATCTCAGCATTTTATACCCTGTAGACTAAGCAGAGCAGTAAGTTATTATACCCAATTTATCAGCATTTCAAATCAAACTGAATATCTATAAAACTGAATATAATATAATCCAAAACTCTGCTCTAAAACCAATCATAATCGAAGTCAGAATGTTCAGAAGTCTTCTAAATTTTGCAAATTTCATTGTCTTTTAATGCTTACAGATCAAAAATTGTACAGGATATCTGCAAGTCAAGCACTTTGATAGCTTTTAAGTTTTTTCCGCGATGCTCCAAAAAGTCATCTCTGTAAATCTCTGGATTGACGCTTTAGGTGCCAGCTTGCATGTTGTTCCGACTACCGAAATCCTGTTGTTCATGTAGTGGTGGAGAGGGGTAACTCCCCTCTTTGGACTCCGCTGTGGGCAGTGCTTGCCAGGGGTCCACTTGGCTCACTCTCTCTCTCCTGTTTCGTTGACTTGAGCTCTGGTCGGAAAACCACGTTATAGTCGCTACAATGTGCCATAAATTTATGATACTAGTAAAAATGCTCGCAGTATCTGCTGTAAATGGTAGTCATACTATCTGTGGTAACCACGTAACCTCCATACCTCCCTTTCAGCCCTCTCTCTCTCTCTCCATCTCTCCATCATCTTAGTCTCCCCTCTTTGCGGCTATTACATTATGTTGGCTTTGTTTCTGGTGCGCATTACATGACACCAAGAGTTATTTGCAAGCGAGGTAGAAGATGCCATTTAAAAGCAGATAAATAAGCTTAATGCCAGGCTCCGAGAGGGGACTAGGGATGGGGATAACAGGGCTGGAGAGCAACTCTGTGACATACGTAGCCTGCCAAGTGTCGTCGTTTTATAAATTTATGTTGTCGCAAGCTCTTTTCACTGCGGAACACTTTAAAAGTTTTCCTACCTGAGTGCCAAATGGAGTTCAAAAGATATTCCAGCATTTAAATATATCTGAAATCATTTCTAACTTTTAACATTAAGTACAACATTAAGGTCTGTCTTCATTCCTTCATAGCCTTTGAGTTCCTACATTAAATTTGTCCTTTTCATCCCTCTGAGCAATTTGCCATCCTTTGTTTTCCTTTGGCCTCTGGTTGCTTTCGTGTTTCTTCAAATTCTCCTCTCTTGATTTCTGTTTAATTGTGCTTCCATGTCAGCTCTCAGACGACTCATTACCCTTCCAATACACCTATGTCTTTCTCTCTCTGCTGGCACTCCTCTCCGTAGCTTCACTTTCTCTCCTCACCCGTTATCTTTACTATCGCCTGAGATTCCTTAGCCCTGTACTAACTTCTTTTTGCCTTTAAAATATAAACTATAAAAACGTTTTTGTTTTAAACCAATATTCTATCTACTGGCAAAACAATCCATATATCCCTATATCATTATGCCAAAATATTTTAACCAACAACAGTTAGGAGCTGTCTGGAAATTGACTTTGCGTGCAACAGTAATACATCATTTAGCCACGAAAGGAGAGTTTTTTTGGAGCTACCCTCGCTGGACAGAGCGATAAATACAACGTTTGGGTTGCAGAGGAAGCTATAAATAACAATTAATTGTATTATTAAACTAATTCGAAATCGAGAACCAAAAAGACGAAAGGCCGTCAGTCATGCAATGATTTTTCGATCACATAAATTTTGATACCAGTCCTCTTTACTCCCTTTACCTTCCTTTATCTCTCTGTCCCTCGTACTCCTTCGATTTGGGGCAGCTAATTTACATTTTGATGCAGCAAAAGTAAAAGTTCGTCGATCCGTTGTTTCTAAAATTGAGCCCTCAGGGCCTTCAGAGGATTCAGGACAAGAATCAAGCTCTGGGATTTCGGCACAATCAATTACTGAAATCGGTCAATGATCAGGAGGCAAAGAAGCTTGTAGCTGCCACAGCACGCAATGTCCCAAAGTGGCACGAAACTGAAGCTCAAAAAATGGTTTGAAGATAGTTTTGCAAAATAGATATGGAAAAAAGCGAAAACTTTGTTAAATCTTTCTAGAACTTTCATTAGTAAAATAATTGTTTTATTATTTCTGTTTTAAGGTCTTACAAGGAATATAAGCCTGACTGTTTAAAAGTCTCAATAGTTTGCTCAATAAACGGCTTAACATAGTTGATATCCGTATAGACACCAGCAAATTTGGGACTGGCACAACTAACGCCAAAGGAGACAATGCCACAGAGTTCCTTGGGTCCCCCATAGGGATCGTCGTAGACCAGCGGACCACCCGAATCGAAGGTACAGGCATCCTTGCTGCCCAGAACACCGGCACAAAACATGCTCTGAGTAAGATGCACTGCAAATAATTTTATAAAATGAGGTTAGAAATTTGTATAGATAAATTTCAGAACTTACTCGCTTTTTTATAGGACGCACGACATTCGCTTTTACTGATAACAGGGACAGTCACGGTTCGAATGCTTTGAAAGGGACTGGAGGCATTGGGATCGATTAGACCCCAGCCGGAAACAGAGAGGTAAAGACCCTCGTTAAGAATTCTTTGGCACAGTATGGCTGGAACAATGTTAACTCCTCTTAATGGCGTTGCCAGAAGTACAATCGCTACATCCATGTGCATACTTTTCTCCTTGAAGACGCTGGGTACAACATAATCCAGCAGCTGCGATCGAACTCCAGTGTCAGAGAGTGCCGTAATCCCACCTTCAATTGTCCATAATGACTTTAAGGTACGTCCCAAGAAACAGTGGGCTGCTGAGATGACAAAACGTTCCTCGATTAAGGTTCCACCGCAAATGAAATCTCCCTTGTATCGTAATGCCACCAAATATCCGCCCAGTTTCTCAATGGTTGTCGCTTCGCCACCGACCACACGTGACTGAATCTTTTGGGGCTTCATTATTTTTGATAGTGCCTTTTTCCTCTTAGTTATCACATCGGATTTGGGAGTTTTCTCCGAAGCGGTACGAATAAATACTCTTGGATTCCAGTAAGCACCACTTCTGGCCACAACTTGCGTTTCTTCATTGGGTAAATTTAAAACCAGATTACTATAAGGGTCCACACCATTGGAGTCCCACTGTGGTGCTGCAACGAATTGGGAAACAATCCAATTTCCGTTACCTACAATACAAAATGGCACCAACGCGATGAACAGTTTTAATAAAGAATCCATTGTTAACTAAACCATTTTAGACAACTTCAGTTGGTCTTTCATAGAGTGTTACGTAAGCGAATCTAAAGAACTTTGATACACTAGAATTAGTTACTTACAATCGACTTTAATTGAAGCGAATTCATTTTCATCAGCCTACGAGAAACTCAAGGGTCGCACCTCGTTGAAAAGTGTGCGTATATAGTGTATCAGCTTCGGATCCCGATTGCGCATATCTGTGGCCTGTGGATACATCGAGTTGATCAACTGATGTAAGTCCGAATAGGTCTAAAAAAGAGGAGGATTAATTCCAATGTGGATATTAAGCTGTATTCATAAGACTTACGCCAATGTTACGCCAAGTGGGCTGATAGTGTAGCTTAATCTCATTGAGATCGAGAGAGCAAGGCTCGGAGACTTCCACAAATGTTGAACTATCGGGTGTTACCCGTACGGTAACGCCACCACCATCAGTCAAATCCCTCGGATTGCGAAGACACAAGATCAGATCTCGCCGTGGAGCAAGTCGATTCCAATCACTACGGTAGAATTTTATCAGTTTGCAGTGAACGGCAAATGCGTCATAGATATGCAGCTCCGAAGACAGATGCTTCTCCGAGAAGTAGCCATTCTCTATATAATAACAGGCATCGTGCTCTGCAAAAATATTGATGTTCTTCTCCAAGAAGAGCTGAAACAAAATGGGAAAAGAACCTTTAGAAAGAATAAACACAGGGTCTATAAATGTAAAGCTTACCCTGTGCAACTCCCTGTAGTCAGAGATGGGCTCCTTGATTTCCATATACTTAATGGGATTGGCCACATATTCCTTGACGATTTTAGTCACATAACCGCGTATTCCGATGTTGTTGATGAATAGAATAATCCGTACATGAAATGTATCCAAGGTAAATATAATTTCATTGGGTCTAAAAGAGGACTTATTTGTAGGATAATTAGCTTATAAAGATAGAAACTTACACTTCCTCGTTTTGTTGTAGTTTCCAGTCCCTGAAGGGAAAGTGCTCGTAGCGCTTGAAGGCAAACCCGAACAGACCCAACCGATCCGTCTTAATGGTGAAGGTAAGATTATCCCTATTAAATTCCGAGTGGACAATATGCTTTGTTGTCCAGTGTTTTACATTGACCTTTTTGTATTTTTTCGGTATCTCCTTCTCCTTCTCGGGAGGTTCCCGAGGACTAAAGCTCTGTTTGCCATGTCGAAATCCTACACTCGCCGCGGAGCTAATGCTGTGCTGGGGCGACTCAATGCTATCGAAGGAGATTGTGTCAAAATTGGAGAAACGTGTCTGATTCCTTGAAAGTCTTGGTATATGGATGAGTTTACTACCCAAAGTCGATATTCGCACCGAGGTCTTTGGCTTTCCAGAACTTATTGGCGAGTTCATTGAGAATTCATTGCGACTTCGTACCAGGAAATTCGATTGCTCCATTAACTTAAGTGCTCGGTCTCTGTATTGTCTTTGGATTTTCTCCAGAGACTGGAGAACACCGTAAATGCACTCGTCCTTTGTCTCGACTTTCTTGACGGCATCTCCGATCTGATCGATTTTCACAATTTTAATCTGCAGCTCGGAATTGGAGGACGTTGAGTCTTGGGAACTGGTCTGCTCGTATAGCACCTTTTCTCGCCAGTCAAAGATGGGATAAAGTCGCTCGGGAGACTCCTGTTTCTCAAAGCTCAAGTATTCTGGCTCATCCTCAGCTAATACTGGCTGATTACGCCGTAGAATCTTATTACTTTTTGATCGTTCAGTCAAAGCTTCAATTTTCTCGATCTTGAACTCGTGTGGGAACTTGAAAGACGACAATATCCGTGGCATACAGTGTTTGATCATCTCATGCATTTGCTTGCTGTCCAGAGGTTGTTTGTTTAAATCAAAGTTGTGAAGGACCACATCCGGTAGAATGCTGTGACGTAATGTAAACGATCGGGGGAAACTACTGGCAGAAGGTCGGTATATGTTCTGCGGAATGGAAAGCTTTGGTAAGATAAATGTCGGTCTGGGTCGCGATAATTCATATCTTGGCTCTTCTTCCTCTGCTTTTTTACTTGGCACTTTCTTTGATACACTTTCTAGACTAGCACCACTTCCTCCCCTTGGCACTTCTGAGCCCGTCATTTCAGATTTTTTTGATGAAAAATTCTTCCTACGCTTCTTTTTCGCTCGATGCTCCTCAGGCTCAACAGGGACATCCTCTTCAGGAATTTCCTCGAACACAAACTCGTCGAGATATTGACATGCCACTGGTTTCCCAAAATGGCAAAGTTCCTTTGCCAATTTAATTTTCACATAGAAATAATTGAGATCGTCGTCTTTGCGAAGAAATTTCTTATTACTTCGAAAGTCAGGGGACTGAGTAATTAGCAAAAGAGAGCGACTTAAATTTGCCGATTTCAGACTCTTAGTAGAGTAAACAGAACCAATAGTCTGTCTGCTCTTGCTGCTACGTAATTTAGACATTTTGTCTTTATCTTCATTATTTTCATCATAATCATCCTCGGGGAATGCACGCACATTGTCCAGTGTGTGAAGCACTCGTTTATCCTCATGAATTGTCCGAGTAAATGTGCCAAAATCAATATGCTTGGGTTTATGGATAAAGGAGAGTGAAAAGATGCCGCCCAGTATGACATAACGTCTCAAATTGATCTAGAAAGGCAATAGGTAATATTAACTAGAATTATTTGATTATGATCTATGACATACTTCATCTGGTTTCAGTTCCAGATATTGTGGACTCAGATATAGTTCAAGAAACTCATCAAATTCTTGCTGTTCCTGTTGTATAAAATATTTATATGGATCGGGAAACTTTCCTTCGGGTAGCTTTTGTGGCGGCTTGCCCAGTTTACTTATCTTCAAACTTCCCCCCTTGGAAGATTTAGTATTTCTTATTTCAGTTTCCCTACTTGAATGGAGTAAAGATAAATTAATGGATAACATATAACTAAACTACGTACCTTTGATTCTCCTCATAGAGTATAAGTTTTTGCTCCATTCTTGTGATCATTTGACTCATAATGGACACCTGCATTATCCATTCATTGATCAGACAATCCTCAATGTCCATTATGCCCGCATTGAGTTCATTAGGCGATTTATCAATGGTGCGGAAAAAGCTCTTTGAATTTTCAGAATACGGATCGTAAAAGGTGTGAATACAGCGGAGTGTGAGATTATCTCGTAATACACTCATCGGTATCTGAACAGTGACACCCACACAGTTCAGATTAGCCACTACATAAGGGTGTCTGCGAAAGCGTTAGTGAATCAAACTGATCAACAGAATCGATCTTACTCAAAATATTGGAATCTTAGTGGTATATCGCGTAGCCACCAGACTTGAAAGTTAAACCTGGAAGCCTTGTAGCAATAACATTCGGTAATGCCCTCGCTTTGACTGTGGTCAGAAAGGAATAATTTGCTAGCTGAACGACTTAAAACACCCTGTAGGCTTACGTCTTATATGCGCTCGGGTCACAAATAATGCGATAGGTTAGTTTATCGAAGAGCAAATTGATCACAAGATTCATTTCATCACGAATCTGTAAAATGATTTTTAAATACAATTTTTGTTTATTTCTTTTGATGGTTTAGTTAACAGATACTCACCAAAGCGATTTCAAAGGCCCGTTCCGCTGATAAATCGGCCATTTCGAACTCATTAGCCAATAGTAAATCGATGCGATGCCAAGTAATCAGAATTCGTTCAACACCTGCCTCATATAGCTTACCAATATTTGGTCGAAGAGTCTGTTCCAGGCAGTTTCGTGTGAGATCCAAGGCCTCAGGTTCCTGTGTCAGGATACTGCATTCGTCCACCGATAAGAGCCAATTGACAACGGAATCCTCATCGATTTTCTCAAAATGCTGTATTTCGAATAAAAAGCGACGTAACTCTGAAGGATCGTGCACACGAGGCATACCATCACAGCTCACATAACGATCCCAGTGCTCTTGTTTGCTCTGCTCCTTCACCAATCTCTTGTAATCCTCAATGGACTCTACAAAGTAGCACATCTACAGGGTTACTTTAGGTCTCTTTAGATTCCTTTGGTTTTAGGGCTTACCGGTTATAAATCCCAGACAGACTTTCACATCCTGAATCCGTTGCTGATGACGCTGCTCCCGAGCATACCATTCCGCCTCAGGTATCAGCGTAGTTGTGCCCATATCGGGCACGGAATCCACAGATAACCCACTTGCTAAAAGTTTTGCATCAGAATTAGCCTTAACTTTCAATTTTCTTTTAACCATTTTTTTTTTTAATATTTATTTTATTTTTATTTTTTTATTTATTTATTTGAGTGTATGAGTGTACATGTGTGTGTAGAAACTGACATGTTTTTCATAGCAAAAGTTGAATATTCCTTAACTTGGGAAAGTATTCTAGTTGCTCATACACTTGAGGGACTTTCTTATTCCATCATTCAGTCGTCTCCGTCATCTCCGCCGTCACCGTCGTCTCCATCCATGCCTGATCCCAATTCGTTTCTATGTGGCGGTGGCAGCAACTCTGCGTACTGTGGAATAGAGGCGATCACATCTCTGTACCAATCATCATTTCCATCCAAAAAGAATGGAATGGCGCTGCATATATGCAGCATCGACATCGATATCAATATAACTTGTAGAAGATTCATTGCAAAACTAGCAATTTCTCGATCAAATCGTCTACTTATATGATCCATCATATAATAAGCGAGGCTAAAGAACTTTGACACAGTTCCAGACCCTTTAAAGTCGAAGTGGAAAGCTAGTAATAATTGCCTTTAATTGTTGTCAATTAATGTAGCGAATGCATTTTCATCAGCGATACAAGAATTTAGCGAAACTTTGTGTTTTTTTCTTTAACTCTCGTTTTTTATATGTATTTTACTTTGAAACATTTCATTATGCAAGCTGAAGAAGTTGAAAAGTGACAAACTGATAGATTTGTCATTCTATAGAAATCTATAAAAAACATCTAAGAATAACTCATGAGATGAATTTCACTTAGCATTCGCTTGATACGGAAAAGTAATAGAGCATCCTTGTTCCTCACATCGGTGGCATGAGGATTCATCGAGTTGATGGTCTGATGTAGATCCGTATAGTTCTGAAAATGTATCTTTAAGTAATTGAATTAACAAAATTTTATGTACTTACAGCCATGTTGCGCCATGTGTTCTTAAAGTCCAACTTAATAATGTCCAGATCATCGGAACACAGCTCGGTTACTTCAACAAAAGTAGCCGTATCCGGAGTTACGCGTATTGTAACCTCTGTGTAATCGGACTGATCCTTGGCATTTTTCATGCAGAGTAGTATATTGCGACGGGATGCCAAACGATTCCAACTCGAGCGATAGAATTTCATTAGTTTACAGTGCAGAGCCATCGCATCATAGATATGATCCTCGGTGGCAACGTGTTTAACTGAAAAGTAACCGTTATCTATATAATAACTCGCATCATGTTCCGCAAAAATGTTGATGCATTTATCGTAGAACCTCTGTGGATCAAGTATATAATTAAAAATAGAGTATTATCTTCTGGAGACTCTACCTTGCGCAGTACGCGAAAGTCAGCAATAGGAGTTGGTATGTCCAAATATTTAACCGGATGAGCCACATACCCCTTAGTTATGTCCGTAACATAACCTCTGACACCTTTGGCCGATATATAGAGCACGATTCGAGCGTGGAAAGTGTCAACAGTGAGTGTGATCTCATCGGGACTAAGGAGAACACATGAATTACAACTACTCAGCTAGAAGTATAGAATGTTTTCCTATCTTACTTCTCCTCGTTGGGCTGCATACTCCAGTCTCGAAAGGGGAAATGTTCGTAACGCTTGAAGGCCAATCCAAAGATTCCTAGACGATCGGTTCTAATGGTCATTGTGCGTTCGCTCCTATTAAACTTACTAGAGATAATGTGCTTTGTGGTCCAGTGAATGACTTTAACCTTTGGTTTTTCCTCCTTTTCCTCTGGCTCTACGGATTCCTGACTTTCGCTTACTTCATCCGATGAATTGTCCGTTGCGTTATGAAAGAAACTACCCGCTCTTGAGCTCGAGGTAGTGATGTGTAAAGCAAGATGGCTGCCACGAAGCGATGATTGTCTGCTCGATGGTTTAATCATGGATTTAACTTTTGTTCCCACCGAGGGTAAGCGTGCCTCTGGCAATGGTACCACCGTCTTCTTGCCAGGCGACTTCTTTGTCTCGAATTCCGACTGATTCATAATTCCGCAGTGCTGAGTTTCATACTCCAAGCGAATGTCATCGAAAGTCTGTATAAGTCCGAACATTGTCTTCTTTTCATTTAAATCATCATCTTCCAATTCACCACCATATTTGATTGATTCGATGCCAGCGAAAACGGGAAATACACGTTCCGGAGCATGTTGATCTTTGTAACAGAAATCAATGTAGCTAAAATCGACGTTCTCCTCGATATCGGCACTACGACGTCTGATTAACATATTCCTTTGCTTTGGTCGGTTATCGTGAAGCTGTTCCAACTCCTCCCTTACCTCCATGGGGAATTTAAAAGATGATATTACTCGCGGTCCTCCATACCGCTCCAGTTGTCGGATCTCCATATGATTCAGTTGCTTCAACAGTTTGAAGTTATCCACCGGACAGACTCTGACTCCGGGTAATACGTGCTTACTTTGACGCAGTAAGGATATCAGTGTAGGTCGGAAGACATTTACCGATGCATTCTCCCTACGTATAATCTTGGTAAAATTTGATTGACGATGCTCCACTTCCTGTGTGCGTCGCAATGAATCGCTTTTAGATTTCTTTTTCCTTCTCTCGGCTAGCGATTCCTTTTTCTCCTCGACCAGTGATGTTTCCGACGCCACTTCCTGCATGGTGGTCATGTATTGACAAACTACCGGCTGACCCCATAAGCACAACTCCTTGGGCAGCTGCAGGGTCACAAAGAAGTACGGCAACTCATCATCCTCCAGCATTGTTGTCTTTCTCTTTTGTGCATCCATATTGATACGCATGCGCGACCTTGAACGACCTTGCGAAACGTTTGAGGCTCTCTGTGAGAGTTTCGAGCCTCGTCGAGTTGGATCATCCGCCTGTGGATGCAAATCGGCAACTATATACTCCATGGTATGCAGAATTCGCCGATCCTCGTGCAAGATAATATTGAACTTCTCGAAATGCGTATTCGAGGGTCGCCGCACAAACATAATCGAATATAGACCGCCCAATAGAATACATTCCCGTAGATTAATCTAGGGAAATCCATGGGACTCAACACTTTTAATTAAGTTTGACCACTTACCTCATCCATCATAAGATTTAGATTCTTTGGATTGTACAATTGATCCAACAGATCGACGTACTCCTGCTGTTCCCGTATCAGAAACGTTGACACGGCATCGGGCAGCATACCAGGAGGTACCGCGGGCGGTTCCTTAGGCGCTTTGGGGATAACAATAGCCTTGGTCTTTTTACCCTCATCGGCTTTCTTGTCCTTTGCCGCCTTCTCGGTTTTTTCGGCAATCACACGCATTATCTCCTCGTATGCCTCCCGTCTTATCAGCATCGCTTCCAACAACTCTTGCTGTATTTCCAGTTGCATCAACCACTCATTGGCCAGACAATCCTCAATGTCCAATATGCCGGCGGTTAAATCCTTCATCGATTCGGGTATCATGGGATCAAAACTCTT
Organism: Drosophila cardini; assembly: GCA_018903735.1. Classification (NCBI taxonomy): domain Eukaryota; kingdom Metazoa; phylum Arthropoda; class Insecta; order Diptera; family Drosophilidae; genus Drosophila; species Drosophila cardini. The sequence continues at coordinate 3,889,901 of JAEIGM010000004.1, read as the reverse complement.
GGCATACTGCGAATAGTTATCGAACTGCGTGTGGATGCAACGTAGCGTGAGACAATCATGGAGGACACTGAGTGGCATCTGAACACTGATGCGAACATTATCCAGTTCTGCAACCATCAAAGGAGCTCTAAGGAGCAATTGAAGAAATAAATAATATAGAGTCTCAGGGATTTATCCTACTTCTAACATCGCTAGTGACTGATTTTAGTCCAGAATACTTACAGCAATTCATTGAAGCGTATGGGCACATTACGTAATCCCCAGAGATCGATGGCATATCGATCACATTTGTGGCCCCAAGTTGCCACGGTGGCATCACTTGAACTGTGCTGGATTAGTGTTAAGGATCAGTGGAACAATGTCCTTTGGAGCAAGTACTTACTCCATATAAACATTATCCATGCGTATTATACGATAGGTTAGACGATCAAAGGTGGCATCGATCTCCTCTTCTATCTCCTTACGCACCTGTTTATAAAAATTGTTTACTGATTATCGATAACCGATAGTTTTTTGCTCACCTCCATGATCTCCATTTGTCGTTTAAAGTCGACACGTGCCATCTCCGCATGGTTATCGAGCATGCATTCAATTTTCATCAGAGTGTCCAGAAACATAAAGACATCCAGCTGAAAACGATCACCAATATGATCATTAAGAGTCTCCTTCATGGCCTTGCGAGTCTTGTCCGTGCGAAAGATATCCTGGGTGAGTATGGTGCGTTCGTCCACCGACAAAGTCCAATCCACACTGTGATTATAGTCGAAAAGTTGATAATGCCGCTTTTCGGCTAAAAATGTGCGCATCTCTGGTGGCAAATATGTCCTTGGCAATCCATCACAGCGTATAAAATGCTCCCAATGATCAGCATGAGCCTGTTCTGCCTCCAAACGTTCGAATTCCGCCGTAGCCTCTATTTCAGATCTAACATTATATAGAATTGTATATTGGAATCGTATTGTTTACCTCGAATGAAGCCACAGCTTACACTGACATCCTGCATACGCTGTAGATACCGATTCTCCCGATCAAACATCTCCTTTTGACTGATCAACGTGGATCCTGGCTCCTTTTCCGTTACCTTTGCCTTAACCATTTCGTAAATACTTTATTTATATATAGAGATATATATTTTGTTTAACTTCTAGTTGATTTTTCTGTGTGTATGTGTGTATTTGACAGCTAACTCGTAAGATGAATTCAATATTTACAGGGTATTAACATTGCTATTTCAGACATTTTGGTAACTATTCTTTGGTTTTAGTTAAAGTTTATTTTGTGGCAACTTACCAAAAACCAAAAAACTTGCAACTTTATTTATGAACGAGGAGAAAGTGTAGTTTTCTAAGCTGGGGATAAGCCAAAAGGCTTAGGAAAAGACCAAGACCAAGACAAAGTTGTTAAGACAATGCCTCGTTGCCAATAAATTAATTAAATTTGATGTTGCATTGTGAATCGAAGCCATTTACATACGCTCTTACACGATTCCTTAGGCAGTTTGAGCTCACATCAGATCGATCGATAACATTGATGAATGAATTTCAAACAAGCTATCACTATTGAAGACTCCTACACACAGACAGGCAAACAGACAGATGGACAGACAGATAGACAGACCGAGAGACAGATGAACAGAGTCTGAATTCCAATCTCTTGCTGGCAAACGTTTCTTTGCATCTATGTATCTACAAGATACTTTGCTTCCATCTTCTGTGTGCGCCATGCTGTGGTAACAATACTCTTGAAATTTATTTCTTGCTAGTTGTCTTTTAAATAAATTTCTTGTCAAACGTTCACGTCCATGTCCACATTGAAGTCGAGTCGACATCAGCATTCACGTCCTCGTTTGAGCCATTCGTTGTCTTTTGGCCATTACATTCGTCAGTTGTTTAGGCCCTGGACTGCGTTGCTGTAATAAGTCACATGACTTGACATAGACAAAACATTTTAAATAATTTAATGAACTTGACAGACATTTTGGCCATTTAGCCATTTGGCCATTTGGCCATTTTGCCATTTGTTCAAATACTTTTTGCAATTTTCAAACCATAAATGCTCCAGTTGAGTGTGTTTTTCACCAGTGAATACACTTTCAATAATTTATGTTCAATTCGGGTAGACGGAAAGTAACGTTAAGTAATTTAATAATTTATAGAAAACTCATTTTTGGTAGTCAAATAATTTTACTGTCTTTTTAGCAGTTAACACTCTGTTTCGACCTCTTGTAATCGATTACCGAAATACCACTTTATTGGTCTATAATGGGCATTATAATGAGTGTACTGCCAATAGTTTTGACACCTTCACAGTGCAATTGGGTGCCAAGTAATCATCAATTGATCAATTGATGCTCATAACAAGCAGCCAAAAGTGCTGAATTGTGTTTGAATGAGAGAATGAGAGAATCAGAGAATCAGAGAATCTGAGGTAAAATGACGTGCAAATCATTTGGCAGTTCATGCAATCATTCAATTATTATTCGCTGCCAATGGTCGTAGAGTCGTAGAGTCCAAATACGAGATATAGATAAATAGATCTGAAGTCCATCTGGGTCCATGTTTTGTTGTCCATGTTTGTGGGCAAAGCCAAAGCAATTTCCGAGCCAACAATTGGATGACTCGATGACTCGCGGACTGCATTGACTTGTGCAACAAGAGGCAGCAATAACAGCAGCAACAGCAGCAGCAGCAGCAACAACAACAACAGCGGCAACTGCCTCACGTAGTTGACGCTGGAATTGTGTATTTGCCATGTGGAAAGCCAAAGAGATAACGAGTTCAGACTGCGATTTGGAGCTGCAATTTAGTCAGCAAAGCAGGTAACTTGCAAGCTGCCTCTTGTTGCAAGTTACAGAGCCAAAATTGCTGGCAAAAATAATTGACATCTGTATAAGTTTTGCTTAGGTGCTTAGTTGGTTAGTTCGATCAATGGGATTGTTGTTAGTGCTTTAGTAGTGGATAACAAGTGCAGCAGTTGTCCAGTCTGTTCACCTGTCTATTTTTCACCTGCATTTCAAATTGAAATCCAAACACACACACACACCGAGTACAGCGAGTGGTATATAATGCCAAAATGAATCGTAAGTTATTCGATTGCTATTATAAAGAAATGCTGCTGGTAGATCTCACCCCCTTCTGGATTGGGGACGTGAAATCTCAGATAGTGCTACCTTATCTGGTGGAGCGTTTAGAAAGCGCCACTGCCTTAAAAATATGTACATGTTGCAACATGTTGACAGCAACATGTTTACCGTTTTCATCGTGTTTAAACAATGCTCGAAACTTTTTGGCATTTACATGAGAATTGTTAACAACAAAAAAAGACCTCAACATAATATGAGCAGAAGAATCTGTGTTTGGTAGCCAAAAGGAAAAAAAAACTATGGGAGAAGCAGAAATAGAGGGAAGGGGAGGAAGAGACAGATACAGTGGAAAAGAGGGAGTGGCAGGGACAGAGGATGCGGCCACATATTGAGTCTAATTAATTTTCAACAAACTGCATAGACAACTTTCGATACCCTGCTGAGCAAAAGAGAGATCATATGGCTTTTAGCTGTCAGGCAAATATTAAATTATACTATCAAGCAGAAAGTGACCATGGAGGAAGTAAGCATATAAAATTAATTTATTGGAATATGAAAAGTTTCTTGAAAAATACGGCTAGCAGTAAATCACGAAATATTTGTAGTTAAAAGCTTAAAGTATTTGAGGGGAAAATGCTATAAAAATACCGCTAACTAAGTGACAATGGAGAACAGGCTATAAAAAGTCTCATAACCGAAGCTTAAACTTAGAATCATTAAATTTGAATAGAATAAGAAGCTTTGAGTTGAAACTTTCAAGCAAATGAGTTTAAATCACACCTAAAACTATGGATAAAGTGACCATGGAGGACAATATCACACAAAATATATGAGTATATATTATTTAGTATGAATTAACAGACACACCACACTCTACACAGTACTTTTAAGCATCTATAGTGACTTTTGCCTAACATAAACCACATAAAGTGACCATGGAGGACCGAGACAAGAAATTATTAATATGTAGCATGATATATGCTTCTTAAATGTGAGCTAAATAAAGAAAATATGATAGCTGAAGTAGTCATATATCCATTACCGCTCACAAAGTGACCATGGAGGACAACAAATTAGTAACTATCAAGATTAAAGCTAAGCTCCAACACTTGTGTTGACAAATTTCACTCCCAGTGAGTGTCTAGAGTTATGAATTATCACATTGTGACCATGGAGGTGACACATATATAATATTAAGTGTTAACTGACGAAGTGCATTGCTCTGTCGACAATACCAGCAGTTTACTGTGGTCGCTTCATTGTGATGCTTCATTTTGACAAAGTTACAACTTTTCCTCTCTTGTTGCTCCTAACGGTAGATGCATGTTTATGTTTAAACAATGCACTAGCAGCAGCAACAAGAGGAGCAACAACAGCAACAATAACAACAATTTGTTTAGTCTGAAAATCTATGCAAAGTAAGCTGAAAATTCGAATGAGAAGCGAGCATTCAACTAATGCCTTAGATATGCAAATTAGAAAATTCTTTTGCTTAGTTACCAGTTGATTGGGCTCTGACCAAGTTCCCATTCCCCATTCCCCTTCCCACTCTCTCTCTCTCTCCCTCCTCCAGCTTCACTTAATTGTTGTGAAATTTACATACATTAAATCGAGTATAAGAAGCAGCATCGACAGAAGCTACCGTTGATCAAAAAAAAAGTGAGCGCATAGAAAGTACGGCCTACAAAAATTAAGCACAAAAAAAATTCAAAAAAAAAATCAAAACTAATTTTCAATTCCAATTTATTTGTGAACTGACCAACTTATTTTAGTTGATTCTTTTCAGACTTTGCTGGGAAACTGAGCTGGTAGCCACACCTTGAAGCGAGTGGCATGCAGCATTGCAACGCTGGTGGCAAGGGAACTCAACGCCTTTGCGGCCCTCTTATCAATTGACAGCGGACAGTTGCAACTTGCAACAATTTGCATGGCAGTTTGCCGCACACACAGCAAGTCTGTGGCAAGTCATCGTCTTGGACTTGGTCTTGGTTTTCGTCTGCTACTTATCGCTGGCATCCCGAGCACTCGCAGTGCTCATTACGAATGCAACTGCAACTGCAATGGTAACTGCAACTGAGTGTCGTGCAACAAGTGGCAGGCAGGTCTCTGGTCTGAGGCAAATTGTGCTGCCACTTTTAATTGGCAACTTTTGGCACGCTCAGCAGCGTTTCCTTTATCGATTTATGATGACGACTAACTGAAAGCCACACAGAGAGTAAACCAGAGACAGAGAGAGAAGGAGAGGGAGAGAGATAGAAATAGAGAGAGACAGCGAATTAGTGTCTGACATATTTCAGTTTTCTAGTTTCGAATCTGTTTTCGCAGCTGCCACTCACTCGGTATCAAAATGCAAATTGAAGTGCCAAATCGAAAACTGAAACTGGATTTTGAATTGGAATTGGAACTGGAACTGGAACTGGAATTGGAACTGGTCACTTCCATTCTACTCGAGCTCAGCTGTGCAGTTGTGCAAATAAATGTAATTATGGCAATACAGTTCGTCGATTGCAGTTGGCCACAGTTAATAGTGGCACAGAAACCACAACAGCAAGCAGTTGAGGCTATAATCAGCAGATACCCTGTAATTTGGCAACACTCTTACTATGACTTAAGTGTTAATTAAGCAATTGACTTGTTGAAAAGAGAAACCAATCGTCCAAAACATACGAAAATTGCTTTATATTTAAAGATTAAATTTAACCTACACCCTTAACATACATTTTAAATTACAGGGTATGCATGTAAAAGGCTGCAACTGAAACAAATATTAAAATTTCGTGTCTAGTTTTAATGAACAAATTTAAGCACGCTGTAAATAAGAAATTGTAATTGTTGTTGCAGTTGCAGTTGCAGTTACAAAAGCTCAACAACAACAACATTTAAGATTTCAAATTCACAACCAGTTCACTTCCACCAGCAGCAACAACAGCAACAACAACCACAGCATCAACAACAACAACAACTTAAACAGCTGCAGATCCAGTTCAAGTCTATCTAAACTAGGCGTTGGCTCTGTCTAAGTTTTAGTCTCCATCTCCATCTCCGTCTCTGAACTATAACTCTGACTCAGACTTGATTTGGATTGGTTATATATACTCGTGTATATAGCAGTATAGTCAATAAGTGCGAGTAATCGTAGTTATGGATTTTTTCTTATTTTTTTAGCTTGGCTTGAAACACGCCCAAAAGCAGCTGCAACAGTTGCTGGCTTGTTAGACAAGTTACCAAAAATAGACCAGAGACAGTCGACTGAACTTGGCTTGAACTGGCTAGGCAAGCCAGATCTGGCCAACAGTGTCTTGTCGTGTAATTATACCAGAGATAAACTGAGGAGTAATTCATATTCGACTTTTATGGCAAGTTGCATGCGATTTGCATGCAACACAGGCTGTTTGTCAGTGTTGCCCTTTTAGCTCTATTAAAGCAAGTCAGCTAGAATGTAAGCGAAGTAAATACATTTACTACAAATACAATATTTTTTACGTTTGAGTTGGTTTCTGGAAATTAATGGAATGGAATCCTTTTGTCAAGCCCCTCACAACAAAACTTCGATTGGGATTATTTGTGGACTCCCTCATACGATTTTTGATTGATATACCGTTTTCAACTCGGGAGGATCAGGACTATCGATCTACATCAAAATATATATAGCATATAAAAACTAAAATTATATCATTTTTTTGACAAACAAAAAAAATTTGGCCAAAAATGCTAAAATTTTTAAAATGATTTATTTTGATGACAATTGATTGTCGGAGTTGTACAGAGTCCGAAAAGGTATCAATTTTCAACATATCACACCATTTGGCTGAGTTATGATCAGTCATAGTTAAAAAATTATGAATTTTTATCAGTTTTAGTCTTAGCACATTTCAAGCTATTTTTAATGAATTTCTAGCCACCTTTTTAGTCAACACTGGCTGCTGTTGCACCAGTTGCAGTCATAGTCGCAGTTGCTGCCTAATCACAGGCTGTAACAATCTTAACAGTTATTATAAGTTGACGCCTTAATGAACTGCTCTCCCTATAACTTCTCTCAGCCTTGCTGTCTCCCTTCCCATCCCCTTCCTCGTCCACCCTCCTACTCTCTCTATATATCCTGTATTTATCTATCTCGCTCAGACTGTACCCCTGCAGCATTGCAATTTATGGGATCACCAGATCCGTTAGTGCCAAATTACAATTGGACTCCAACAAGACATTAACCCGGCACATGCCTGCCTGCCACACAGCTGTATGCCTAGGTGCAGCATAATGCTGCATGCTGCATGTCCAATAATTGAACACACACACGCATGCACACACTTACACCCCATACACCCCCCTTTCCCCTCCCACCCCTTTTTAACACTCATGTGCAGCGTTAAAACAGCTGCTGAGTTGCAAGCTGCAAGCGAGTTTCTAGCTGGAATCAGAGCCAGCGGCACTTTCAACCAGATATGATAGTGCATTTCTGGCTCTAAACCAACTTGGCTAACACAACGAAAGACCAACAAACAGGCAAACAGACAGACAGACAGACAGACAGTCGGAGAGTCGGACAGACACTGGCCACAAAAACATAAAACAATAAAGTTGGGCGCTGCGCAAAGAATAATCGCATAAATCATGCGGACTTGCGAACTTGCGGTAAGACAAGGAATGAGGAGTGGGGAGTGAGGAGTGAGGAGCATGGAGTGCGGAGCGGAAAACTGCGCGAAGGGGAGAGAGAGGAGCGGAGTGCGACACGGCGTCTAAGCTCCACTAACGGCAAACGGAGCAACGGGGCAACGCGTCCAATGCCTGCCCCAAAAGAAACCACAGCATGTATGACCTGCCACAGTGGGCTGCAAGCAATTTGTTTTACATAAAAAGAATAGCAATTCAATTTGTATAATTAAAAAAATTTAATTTTAAATATATTTTCTTAAGTTTTTAATTACCTTAAAGAATTTTGGGTAGTCACATATAAATTTATCTTAATAATTTTTGAACTTATACTTTAACAGAAAGTTTTGGCATTTTCAAACTGAAATTTCTACTTGTTGGTCCATGGAAAGTATACCCGACTGCCATATGGATTATATAGAATATATTTCTAGAAGCGTTTGAAAAAAAGTTGGACTCTATATAGCAAAAAGTATAGCTATTGTTAAGGTTGAAAGATGATTAGTACGGGAATGAATAAAAAGTTCCGTCGGGATCACTAAACTTAAAGAAGTTATTAATAAAAGTTCTTATTTTTATAAGGATTATAACGATTTTAAATATAAATATTTATTTAAAACAGTTACAACTTTTAATGTAACTTTTAATTAAGTTCATTAAAAACAAACGTTTTTTATAGAAACTGTGTCACTGTGCATCAATGGACCTGGGCAGCTGCTGCTGCTGCTGCTGTTGCTGTTGTGGCAAGCATGGCAATGCCAATACCAACAACAACAACAACAACAGCAGCCACAACAACTACAAAGGCAACGGGCAACACTTTTCTTGCCTTAAGCCAAATTTATAGCGATCTAAGTAGGTATAAAGCGCTCATTTTGTGGCAGCGTCGACGCTGACTTCGTTACGTTTCCAAGGAGTGCCCCACAAAAGGAGGCAACAGGGGAGTTGGGAGGGGCAGGCGAAGTGGGGGGAAGGGAATTGCTTGGCTTTTGTTTTCTGTTTTCAGCTTTTTTTTTTTTTTTGGCTACGTTTGTAGTTTGTGCGCTCTCTTCTGGGCTAAGAACAATAGAAATGCATTCGCTGAAAGTACAGGGCGGTACGGTGTTTAAATGAGGGAAAGGCCCAAGTTGTTGTTGTTGTTGTGCACCCGCGGCTAGCAGTAAACCGTTGACATGGTCGCAACGGGCGCGGCTGCATATGCAGCACCAAAATGGGGTGGTGGGGAGGAGAGTGGGAAGGGGACAGGGGGCAGGGGATACTGTGGCGACAAGGGCTGTGCGGATCTTTGTGTGCACTCGTGCGCGATTTAAAACAACTTCTTGACGGGATTCTGCTTTGCGGCCAGTTGGCCACGTTTAAACCATAGGCTTTTGTTGTGGTAAAACAGTTAGCAGAGAGCGGTTACAGGGCGAAAAGACGGCTTAAAGCTCCGCCGAAGAAAAAGTTGGCCAAACTTGAGGCGCGGGCGTGGTCAAAGCGGATTTCAAACCCAACTCCCTCGACTTCATCGTGTCCTTCTCCAACAAATGACATTCTAATGCCGTTCCATTGGGTATTGGATAAATCGCATAAATCGCATTTATCACGTTGATGACAAAATGCAATTCGCAGTGAAACGGAGCAGAGTTGCCATGTGCAACAAGGCGCGGGGCGGGGCAGGGCAAGGACAGGGTCAGAAGTGGGCTAAAAACGGGTTTGAAGTCGCCAGAATCATTATTATGCGAGCATTGTGCGTGCCCAGCAACAGGAACTGAACAGACAGAGAGAAGAGACAGCAGAAGATGGGGAGTGAAAGAGAGAGAAAGAGGAGAGAGGGAAAGCGAAGCGCATTGGGGCATAGGCATATAGGAATTTGTGCTGTGGCAAGCAGAATGGAGCGTGCTCCGATTCTCAATTTCAATTGCAACGCGGCAAATCGTATGCTGCATATGGCTCCAGGGACAACAACACATGCACAGGATAGCACAGGATAGGATACGATAGCATAGAATGGAATGGAATGGAAGGAAATGAAAGGAAGGAAGAGATGCTTGCAACAGTACGAGGCAAGCAAACAGGCAACTGCAACTCGCAATTAAACAAAGCCGCGTGCAGACAATGCACCAGCCAAAATGGTAAGCGATGTGCCACTGTGCCCCATGTGGCAGGCTAGCAGACTGGCCGGCTAACTGGCTTGCCAGTTACAGCAGATTGTGCTGGAGTCCAGCTTCAGGTTCAGGTTCAGCTTCATGTCCATATCCAAGCGAAGGATTCAAAACGCATTTCCGCCAACGCGTCTCGTTTTTGCTTTGCTTTTATGCAAAATTCGCCTATCAGCAGTCGTCAATCTGGAGAGAAGGAGGGGGGCAACCAAGTAAGGAAGGAAGGAGTTTCGACCCGGAGAAGGAGTTTCGAGAAGGAGCAAACTTTACCATATGTGGTTGTGATGTAGTGGAACCAGTGGAACCAGAGCGCTTGTCATATTTAGTTGGCACAACAATGAAGCGACCATAATCGCTTGTAAATCGCCAGCAAATCGCTAAAGTAACAAAGGGAATGCCTGAGGAGAGAGCGGGGCAGAAAGGGAGGAAAAGAGAGGGAGTGGAAGGAAGATTTAGCGTATAAATCTTGTAATGCAAAATAGGCATCAAGTGGACAAAGCTCATTAAAAGAGGAAAAACAAAGCTTACCTTGAGAAAGGGAGCACTAGAAGGAGAGCGAGAGGAGCAGAGTGGAAAACGAAAGTAAAGAAGAGTTGGAGGAAAGAGGGTACAGGAGTAGGTTAGCAACAGAATAGGAAGGAAAGGAAGATATTGAATAGCAGATTGCTAGAAAAAAGGGAAGTAAGAAGAAAGGGAAGAGCAATAAAAGGCTCGGAAGAAACGAAAGCAAATTGAAGTCAGAGAAAATGGGTTTTCTACATAGGAGTACGGCAAATGGTTCATACATACATACCTATGTTATACTCCTATTATAGTTGTTCAACTCACTGTATGGACAAACTCCTCATACCCCACAGTATTGACAGTACCAGGATTCGTATGCGTGTCACAATTTAATTTTAAAGCATCAACTGAAATGGAGCAACGCCCAATTGCACGGAACCGTGTCCACAATGCAAATGAACTTCTTTCAACGACAGAGTTTTTGGGGGGACAGTGGAAATGGGGAGTGTGGAATGTGGAATGTGAAATGTGAAATGGAAAATGGAAAAATGCTTCCCTTCATCATTCACATCAACATTATTATCGTCCTGTTCGCTTTGTTGTGTGGCAATTTAACACACAAAACTCAGTGAAGCATCCACTTGGGGCAGGCACAAATTTACAACATTTCCTCCGTCCTCTACCCCACCTACACCCACCCCTAGCCCCAGCACCCCGCTAACCTTGTCAGCAGTGTGTGCACACTTTAATTTTTTCCTTTTCCTCCATTTCGTATCTTCTCTTTTTTTTTGCTCCTTCGATTTTTTCTTCGCTATTTTGGTGCCCAGCTCTTTTGGCACACAAAGTTGTTGAAGCGGAAAACTTTACAATCCATCAAATTAATGGAGCAATGTGTCACAAGAAGCCTGCGACAGTCATGCCCAGCCAGACTACTGCCCCTCCTACAGCTCCTCCTTCACTGCCCCCTCCCCCTAGTGTGCGGAGTGACTAGAAACTGCAGCTAAAAACTGAAACTGTCGCTGCCTCAAATATCATCAGCTTGAAATTGTAAATCAAGCAAAAGTTGATTGAACAAAGCGCGCGATTTGCAGAGCAGAGGAGTGGAGAAGAGCGGAGAAGCGAGGAGAATCAGCGGAGCAGGGGAAGTAGTGGTAGAGACTGTGGCACATTGATTGAACTGACGCTTAAGCTTGCAACAGTTGAAAGCAGCTTGGATTTTTTGGGCTTAAGCTGTGTACACCTGTTGACACTGCTGACTGACTGACTGACTGCTGCCTGCGAGGGCTGTCCCAGCAGTATTCCAGCTGATTGAAGACAAAATCCAACCAAGAATGTTTCAGAATTTTTCATCCAAAGTCAATCAAGAATTTAATACTCTTCGATCTGTATACGCTTAAAGCTTCCAACTTCCAGTTTTGTTCTGTAGTTTGCCTTTCACCAATTGACACATGTGTGTGTTTACTTATGATATACAATTAACTGAGTTGGCCAACAACAACACGGCTCCTGTCCACCTTTCACCACAGTCCACAGTCGATGAAAGTCCTACGCTTTGGGTATCGCATGAGAGATATGCAAATCGTCCCACTGTCATTTGCACGTAGTACAAATGTAACGAACATTTTACATTTTATAGACTTATCACGCGACACTTTCCCGGACGGAGAGGGTCATAAATCTAAACGATATGCCGCCCACTCGGCAACTTGGCAACTTGGCAACACTGTAAGTTGGTAACGCTGCAACTCTGCTTGCAACACACACGGAGGCTGCTGCTTTTACTGCTGCTGCTGCTGTGGCATCGTCACGAGTGGCAGCAATTAATTTTCATACGCGCAGTTGCAGTGGCAAGAGTCTTAGCTCTGTGTGTGTGCGTGTGTGTTTGTGTGTGTGTGTTGCAACTTGCAAGACAACAAATTGCGCATCGACTTGTGGCGACTTCTGGCATTCTAGGAAAATAAATTTAAATAAAACGCAGATTCTTCCAGTCTTCGCAGAGCGAATTGAAAATGCAAATTTCTGCACTAAAATAAAAGCAAGAAAAGTGGTTGTGAGAGGGGCGTGGCAGGGGGCGTAGGGGGTAGAGTGTCTGTTCCGCAAGTGTTTAAACAATGTTTGTTTGCCGCATTACGTGATTTGGCCAACGCCTACTCCCAAAACAGCACCCGTAGCACTCTAAGCCCAAATCCCTAGACACCACTCCTGCTTTGCTTCCCCCACCCCTCCCCCCTCTAAGCCAAAACCATTGGAGGACTCCCATTTCCACTGACTGCAGCTTTGCGTGTTCGCAGCATGTTAAAAATTTGAATAAATCCCGAGAAACAGAAAATGTACAACACTCGACACGCCGACTATCGAATGCTCTAGAAGAATCCTTGCATACCGATAGTATGAGCAAAACTATCGTTTGATAACAAGCGGAATGAGAGCAGATGGGAGAAAGGGGAGAACAGTGCTGCCAAAGCAGCATATTTTAGCATCACTTTTCCAGCTAAAATTTAACCAAATACTGATTTAATACTATACTAATAGTACTAAATATACTGTTAGTATTAAAAATACTAATTTAATACTATCGTTAGTTAGTTTCTACTGCTGGCTGCATGACAAAGTGCATTAACCCCACATTGCCAGTTTGGCAGTTAGCTTTGTCGTCGAAGTCGTGATATAGCCGCCTCTTGTCGTTGTTGACCCAACACTTTGGGCCCGATAACATACCCCGGGAAAACTGGAGTTGGCGACACTTTGCATGTCGCCTGCTCCTTGAGTTATCTACGTCGATGACTGCAGCATCTCTATTTGGCAGCTGGAGAGTGTGCATTAGTCAGCGGTGAAAGGTCTCCACATTGAACGCTCCAGTTTGGAGATCACAACAATTCTGCTGAGTCATTAGAATCGGTAGAATTCAGCAGCTGCCTTGGCACCAAAGGCTTAAATCCAATTATGTGCATTGACCAATGCTCAAAGCGACTGTCCACACACACACACACACTCACACATACACACACAGACACGATCGGTAAGGGGCAAACAGGCTTAAGCTGCAATTTGGTCTTGGTTTTGGCCTTAACAGACAGCAGACAACATGGCCAAAAGCCATTGTCCACTCAGTGGTCTCTTTTGCTTTATTATAGCCATGCTTATACAGATTAGAATAAATCAACTTATTCTGCCCGTACGTCTCCCTACCCCCTAACCCTCTCTTAGCCCTTTTTCTATCTCTACTGCAAACGCTACCGGCAACAATCTAGACTCTAGATTCCAGATTCTAGAGCTGCAGCTGCTTTGGACTGCCATTAAGTGCACAGTGTCCAGCGGGCGGAAGTTGGCTTAGATAAGCACAGGCAAATAACTTGGCCAAAAAGGGCAGCAGCTGCGCTTAAGAGAGTCGAGCTCAACAGGTAAGACGAGGGCTTTCTTAAGAGCCAAAAGTAAGAGAAAAAGTTTATGAATTTGTATTTTTTAGCCTTTAACCGTTAATTATCTCAATATATATCTCAAGTGATCGCTATGATCTCTGCTTCAATATGGATATATCCCGATGTACATACATAGGTATATACATATACATATGTATCTGGAATATATGTAGTGCTCTTGTAATCCCTTTGTTGCAATGGCTTAATCAGCTCAGTCTCCATGGAATTCCATAATAGTCCCTGCACATAATTTGTTGGAGTATACATGGAGTCTACACTATATATACATATGTATCGCGATCACAGTTGTTTTCTCAGGACTGTGTGGCATGGACTCTGGTTTGTTGCAAGCTTACAAATTAAACGCATTCAAGTGCAAGATGCTGGAATTTTGATTGGGTCAAAAAAGTCGATGCTGAGCGGTAGCAAAAATGCCATAACAAAATGTGTCAAGTGCCAGACATAAGTGCCTCACTAACGGGGCGGGCACGAGAGCGGAGGCGGGAGTGGGAGCGGGAGCGGCAGGCAAAGACGAAGAAGCAAGTTCGATCATCGAGTAGTGCCCCTACTCACCCTACTCCCTCCTACTGCCTCTTCTTCTTGTTCGTTGGCTCCTCTTCATTGCCTGCGGCATGGCCTTTTTGTGGGCCCTGTGTTTGCTCTTGCCATTCGACATGCAGCTCGTTGGTTGCGCCACAATCGGTTGCGCTTCTCCTCGGCTCGCCGTGCCAAACATGAGACAATAAATTTTCGGTGCGTCACTTTTTGTGGCTGCCCTGCATGGGTGTGTGTGTGAGTGTGTGTGAGTGTGTGTGTGTGTGTGTGTGTGTGTGAGTGTGTGTGTGAGTCTCTGTGTGTGTGTGTGCTGTTGATTGTTCGACCGGACTGCAGAAGACTCCTTCGCCGCCTTCTTTTAGACCCTGTATTGCAGTTAGCCCAAAAGCGTCTGCTAAAGTCAGGGGAAAAGAGCACAGTTATGTTCCCAATATATGTATGTATATATTCCTGATTTCTGCTAGTTTTTACTTTCATTCTTTAAATTACTGACTACAGGGTCTCTCACAGTCGCCTTTACTCGACTGCAGCCCTTGTCTGCTAGTTTTTTTGCCGTTGTGCTCTCCAATTAAAAATGCGCACAGTTTTCGAAGGCAATTGGATTGGAGACGTCGCTGCCGTTGCCGCTGACGCTGTCGCTGCGACTGCGTCTTGTACTTATTTGTAAGTTGCACGCATGCAGCAGCATACAACCACCCCCGCCCCCGCCACGCCTCTGCAGTGTCCATTGGCTGCCTTCTGCCTCTTGTCTCCTGCCACTTGCCCCACTTGATTAATTTACATAAAAATATCTTAATTGCAATTCTGCTGCGTCTGCGTCTGCGTCTGCATCTTTTGTCCTCCTTTTTTGCTGCTGCTGTTGCTGCCTCTGCTGCTTATCAATGCCATGTCATGTTGCCGACGCCACATCCTTGCCAGAAACTGTTGTTGCTGTTGTTGTTCCACGATTTTATAGACGTTGCACTGACAAATTCGGCGGCGGCACGTCAAGAACACAGCAAAATATCGATGAACAAAAATCTTTTGCAAAATGTTGCACATTTATGTTGCAAGGCTTTGGCAGGCGTACACATGTTGTGCGACACTTGCCACACCCCCATACCCTTACCCCTCTCCCTGATGGCCCTGCATGCATAATCGCTGATAAATGCGCCCTTCAGTGCTACAAAAATGATTTGTTGATAATTAATGCAGCAACAAAAGGCAAAAAAAGTCCAAGTAAAGAAAAAAAGAGTAAAGAAACCAGTTTGCCGCGCGCGCTGTTGCCACAAAAGAACTGCAATTTGTGGCTGCAACATGGCACATCTCTGATTGTTGCCGCTGCTTGTTGCTGTTGCTGTTGCTGTTGCTGCCGCACAATCAAGCCTTAAACGCAATCAACGCACAGTAATTCATGTTGCAAACTCAGGCCCTGACAGCGCCAACTCGACCCCAAAAAACCAAAAGGGGCAACAAAAAAATGGGAACTTGCAACTAGGCTGCAAGCTAATTGCCCACTGGCGTTGACATGGCACGCAGGGGAAGCCAAGAGGGGAGGGAAGGGGGCATGGTACCCCTCGACTTGCGGGGGAGATT
Source organism: Drosophila cardini (assembly GCA_018903735.1). Lineage (NCBI taxonomy): Eukaryota > Metazoa > Arthropoda > Insecta > Diptera > Drosophilidae > Drosophila > Drosophila cardini. The sequence goes on along the minus strand of JAEIGM010000004.1, from coordinate 3,873,978 downwards.
TGCAGAGAGGACGTGCCGACTTAACAAGCGCGCAATTAAAGCGATTTCAGCTTGTTAGTCGCTATAGTTTACTGATATTTCCAAAGACGATCAAATTTTGAGCACGCAACGATTAGAAACAAAGTGTTGTCTAACGCTAGCTGCATAGCATTGCTCAACACTGAACGCTGCATAGCTTTTACTCGCTATCTCGCTTCCACTTACGGCTGTGGGTCCTAAAAGGGAACAAACTGTTAACTGTTAACAGAATGTTAAACGTTAACATTACGCTTAAGGTACAAAATGGGTACATTTCTAGTGGGTACACTTTTAGCTCTAGTGCTGTAAAGTACAGCAACAGATCATAATGTTGTTACACAACACTGTCCTACACAAATTTTTATTTAAAAACAATGTATTCGCGTAGAAGCGTTCTTAGGGAATTACGACAGATGCCAAAAATCATTAAAGCAGATGCACAAACATGGAAACACCTGATCACCGAGGGATCCGATCAGTTGGAAGTTTATGCCGAACTCTGTGCCCAGATCTTTGAGAATGAGAATCTATACCACGAAGGAAGCTCAACACGTGCGAGACGACTGCGCAGGCCGCTGAGACGACTGGAAAAGAATATTAACATAATGCAGGATATAATAAAGATATTGGGAATGATCCAGCAGAGAACGGAGCGCATGCACAGACGTGTCTGTCTCTGGCACGACGACACGACTCTACAACGACGTTACATCCAAACTGAACTAGTAGAAGTTCTGAAATTTCTATCGCAGCGCTACGACTACGAATGGGAAGTTAAGGAGATGGTCGTACGTAAGTTGTTTCAATTCCAATTTCTTTGGGTATTTAAACTTATCCCATTTCCTTGCTAAGTGGAACTGGAACACGTGAAGAACAATTACGATGTTCATATCTTGTTGGAGGCGTGGCAGGATAACCGACATGCGGGCGGCTTTCAATTCCAAGCAAAGTTGAGAACCTTCTTTAGAGCCATGGGACTACGTCCACTTACCACTAACTGAAAAATCCCGTTAACATAAAAAACTTTGAATTTTGAATCTTTTCTTTATATTTTATTGGAAAAATTTATTTGTTTTTCTTGCTTTTTTTTTGTATTTTGCCCGCTCGCCAAAAAACCTTTGGAATTATAAAGAATTTGCAAAAAAAATTATTATTTTTTGTTTTTTGCATTTTACTTTGCACATTTAAAATTTGACTTCATTTTGTTTATAATAATTTGTTGTCTCGCTTGACTTTTGCTAACTCCCTCTCTCTCTCCCTGTCTCTCTCGCTCTCGCTCTCTTCCAGCTTTCTTGGTAGCAAAAACAAAACTTAATTGTAATTTGTTCTACAACAACATTTTGTATGTGTGTGTGTGTGTGTGTTTTGTCCTTTATATAATACTATATATATAATTATTATAATTGTATATATAATATGCAATTCTGTAGCTAGATTTTGACATACAATCCTCCTCCCCC